>OX439010.1:17464765-18727265 GCA_949316495.1 Amphiduros pacificus | reverse complement strand
GACGTCTTTAAGATGTCTTTCAGACGTCTGTCAAATGAGACAGACGTCTTTAGGATGTCTTTCAGACGTCTGGATCATTGACAGACGTCTTTAAGACATCCTGCAGACGTCTGTGTCATTTCATCTTGCACGTGCCGTGCGGTGCCCTTTAATAATGTGACCACAGCTACGGCATCCCTCAGATTGTTGCTTATAAACTCCCCGGCGCCCGGCAGACTGGGAAGTCGGCCGATTGTTACTGCCCGGCCGGCGCCCGGTGCAAATGTGACTGAGGCATAACTGGACTACATTTAGTTTTAGAGGAAGTTTATGTTGGAAACATGTTGGAAGCTACTGCCACCAGGTGTCACTGAAACCTGATCATGCAAGCATACATGCTTCTTTTTTTGTTTGAGCTAACCAGACAAATATATAATTTGAAAACATCAGTATGTTTTATAACTTAAACTATATAGGAAATTTTCTAACAAAGTAAACAAATGACAATAAGGGAAATAAAAGTTATTAATCATTTATCAGGGCCATGTCCATCTTTTCATTTGAATATAAATTTGCATTTTTCATGAAATCAATGGTTTTGTTTAATTGTTTGGATATTTTGCTTCTGTCAGGCTGCTGAGGGCTAAACCTATTTAAGGTGGTGCCATTTAGATTAATATCACACTACTCCAATGACTACAGAATATTCAGATCTCATTTCAGGAAGGTATTTAACACATCAGTTCTTTGTCGTCCATTCTGATTGATTCTATAGCATTCTACCTATACCAATTTCATATTTTCAATTTTATACCCAGATAAAATATTTTTCATATTTTCATTTATATACCCAAATAAAATGGTACTGTTTGCACTCTCTTGGTCATGTTAGACCAGGGAAAAGGGAGGTTTGTTTCTTCCACATCCTGTTTAAGTCAAAGACTTAATGTTTTGTGTACCGAAGACTTTACTTGTATTTTCGAGAATTTTACCCCAAAAATCTGACATTGAAACTGAATTTTACCCAAAAAATCTGACATCTGACATTTCCCGATACATTTCACCAATTATTCACCTATTATCATTCAAACTATAGAGAGCTTTTGCTGCACCCGATCGCCGTCATGGTCCCAAAGCTGTCAATATCCACAACTTTTGACGGAGATTGGGCACGTGACAGCTTTGGGACGACTATTGACAGTCCCGGGGCCGTTAGACTATGCAGTCCAATATATATAGGACTATCAAGGACATCTCGTTGCAATGGGTTTGTGCAGCGGGCGAATAATGTCACTATTATGGAGGGTTTGCTCTGATTGGTTGACATAAATATAGAACAGGGAAACCCTAAACAACAACCACAAGTTCCAGTGACGTGTGACCGGAATTCCGCGCAAAGGCATACGGGCACCTGCGAGCTGGTTTACTGTCCATATATATGGACATGTTATTAGTGTCTACGGGGCCGTCATGGAAATATCCACTGGATAATGACTGACTTTTCACTACCGTGACATCTAGCGGATGACTATTAACGCCGATTGGGCAAGCTGTCCCAAAGCTGTCAATATCCATCATCTGGTCCCCTATCATTTGAAATTTAGAAAAGTATGGGGTACCAGTCTAATAATATTATCTTCACTTCAGCGGGAGGTGAAAAGAAGACCCTTATATGAATGAAACATAGATTTTACTACGTTTTGTTTCTGAAAATAAAGTGTTCTGCCAAAGCTACAAATATTAAAATGGTTTTTTTAAAACATTAATATATCGGCTAATAATACACATACAGGAATGATTTTAATATTGTATGATATCGAGTGTATTTTACAAATCTATTCACGTGCACGTGTGTGCGTGCACGTGGCTGTGGGTCCGGTGGTGGAGTTGAGCAAAAAATTGGTCAAGTCTTCAGAGGGGGTGAAACAGAATGGTTCCTACGTTAAAGTCAATGGGATAGGAGAACTGTCAAATCGTAATTCCGGTTTGATATAGACTATGCAGTCCAATATATAGGACTATCAAGGACATCTCGTTGCAATGGGTTTGTGCAGCAGGCGAATAATGTCACTATTATGGAGGGTTTGCTCTGATTGGTTGACATAAATATAGAACAGGGAAACCCTAAACAACAACCACAAGTTCCAGTGACGTGTGACCGGAATTCCGCGCAAAGGCATACGGGCACCTGCGAGCTGGTTTACTGTCCATATATATGGACATGTTATTAGTGTCTACGGGGCCGTCATGGAAATATCCACTGGATAATGACTGACTTTTCACTACCGTGACATCTAGCGGATGACTATTAACGCCGATTGGGCAAGCTGTCCCAAAGCTGTCAATATCCATCATCTGGTCCCCTATCATTTGAAATTTAGAAAAGTATGGGGTACCAGTCTAATAATATTATCTTCACTTCAGCGGGAGGTGAAAAGAAGACCCTTATATGAATGAAACATAGATTTTACTACGTTTTGTTTCTGAAAATAAAGTGTTCTGCCAAAGCTACAAATATTAAAATGGTTTTTTTAAAACATTAATATATCGGCTAATAATACACATACAGGAATGATTTTAATATTGTATGATATCGAGTGTATTTTACAAATCTATTCACGTGCACGTGTGTGCGTGCACGTGGCTGTGGGTCCGGTGGTGGAGTTGAGCAAAAAATTGGTCAAGTCTTCAGAGGGGGTGAAACAGAATGGTTCCTACGTTAAAGTCAATGGGATAGGAGAACTGTCAAATCGTAATTCCGGTTTGATATAGACTATGCAGTCCAATATATAGGACTATCAAGGACATCTCGTTGCAATGGGTTTGTGCAGCAGGCGAATAATGTCACTATTATGGAGGGTTTGCTCTGATTGGTTGACATAAATATAGAACAGGGAAACCCTAAACAACAACCACAAGTTCCAGTGACGTGTGACCGAGGCAAAGGCATACGGGCAAAGGCATACGGGCACCTGCGAGCTGGTTTACTGTCTATATATATGGACATGTTATTAGTGTCTAGGTTTGATATCTGATGGGGTACCAACAAATATCATTTCCGTCAATTTGAAATTTGAACCTGGATATTTCTTGACCTAATTGGATACCAAAACCTACTTACCCGAATCCATTAGGGTGGGCGACTCGGCCATATTACCGTCAGCCAATGTCGTGGATCTTGGTATCACACTGGATCCAAACATGACCCTGAAGGCCCAAATAAAAAAAATGTGTAAAAAAGGTTATTATCATATTAGGAACCTTTCTGCCATTAGGCCATGACTGGACGAGAAGACAGCTATCACCTTAACCCACGCCTTTGTAACGTCTACTTTGGACTATGGTAACGGACTACTGGCAGGTTTACCAAACTCTGAAATCAGGAAACTACAATATGTACAGAACGCTGCAGCAAGGGTCGTTGGTAGACTCAGAAAATTCGATCACATATCGGGTAAACTGAGGGAATTGAATTGGCTCCCTGTACATGCTAGAATAAAATTTAAAATTCTTTTAATGACCTGGAAAGCGTTAAACGGTAAGGCACCCCCTTACCTGCGTGACATATTACACGTGAAACAAGGTGAACGAGACCATAGATCAAATGATTGTACCTACCTATGTGTGCCTAAAACGCGCTTGAAGACTGTTGGTGATAGGGCTTTTGCTTCTATTGGCCCCAAACTCTGGAATGCGCTACCATCTAACATTAGAACTAGCACTACAGTCAATTCTTTTAAGAGTAGACTCAAAACTCATCTATTCAGAACGCATGTTCTGAACTTAGCGCTATGAACAGTCCTGACTGGTATCAGCGCGATATAAGTTTTATTATTATTATTATTATTATTATTATTATTATTATTATTATTATTATTATTATTATTATTATTATTATTATTATTATTATTATTATTATTATTATTATTATTATTATTATTATTATTATTATTATTAGTATTATTATTATTATTATTATTATTATTATTATTATTATTATTATTATTATTATTATTATTATTATTATTATTATTATTATTATTATTATTATTATTATTATTATTTGCCATGACGCCTTTCGGACGTGACGGCGATTGGGCAAAACAGCTCTCTCCTTTCACCGTTTCTGGGAGTAATGTTTGCTACGGTCAATTATACATATTTTCGCCCATGTAAACATAGCCTTTTAACTGTATTTTCAAGTAAAATATTCACTAAGAGATATTTATAATACATGCACATGCTCACTTCTAAGAACAGCAGACGGCATATGAAGTGAATTACTGATAGTAAATTTGAAATTAAATTATGACCTCAAGGTTGAAACAAATTTCAAAATGACTGCAATTGAAGCACGGTCTGCACTTTGAAGAAAAAAATAAATGATCTTTTTTTGTTAGTTCCTCTGATCAGCTTGAGGGATTAAAGGTGGCATGGCTGCCATAAAAGTATGTTTCAATTATTTGTAATTGTCAAATAACTTAACTGGCTGGTGCTACTATAACCCACTTGACAGGATGGTTGCCACCATCAAAAGATGTTTACAAGTTCAGAACATTTAACCAAAGTAAAAGTACTAAACGGATATCTCATTTCATGTTATATATGTATTCATAGTGATGAAATTAAGTTGTCAATCCATCATTTGTGAAGGTTTACTTCCCCTTTAATGTTTGTTAAACAATTGGAACAAACGCCGTTATTAATATAATATTTGCACACATTGATTTATTTCCTATAAATCTGCTTCCACCGTCTTACCTAGCTACATACATATAAAAACATCAATACATATTCATAACATAATATAATTATGATATTATCGTGTGTACGCGATTAACGTGCCATTTACATACCTATGGCTTATACCATTAAATGTGAAATGAGCGTACATATTAATAACTAATAGCTGCAGTATGTATTGGACAGTGGTAGATACCTTCGAAACATGCAGATATGAGTATTTGACTAACGTGGATAGTCCTAGCATCCAGGAATTCAGGTAATACTTGAGGACTTATGAGAAAAGGGTGGGAAGGTGGGTAGCTGCGCTGCACTGGAGCCGAATGGCGTCCTTAACCACCTTGGCGCCAAGACTGGCGTCCCCCACGTGACCGTTGACCCGTTGCTAGGGAGCAACAATGCCCTGCTGGGCGGATTAGCGGCGACACCTAGTGTTCCAGGTTTAACCCACCTTATCTTAATATAAGGAAGCATTAAACAATTGGAACAAACGCCGTTATTAATATAATATTTGCACACATTGATTTATTTCCTATAAATCTGCTTCCACCGTCTTACCTAGCTACATACATATAAAAACATCAATACATATTCATAACATAATATAATTATGATATTATCGTGTGTACGCGATTAACGTGCCATTTACATACCTATGGCTTATACCATTAAATGTGAAATGAGCGTACATATTAATAACTAATAGCTGCAGTATGTATTGGACAGTGGTAGATACCTTCGAAACATGCAGATATGAGTATTTGACTAACGTGGATAGTCCCAGATTATTATTGATAATAAATGCCAGTTTATTGTTGATAATAAATGCCACGTTAGGCGGGTTAAGGGTTATAATTTTTAGTTGTTGTGTGCAAGTCTGTGAGCGTAGTTGAGTTCTTTGGCAGGGTCCTGCCTAACGTAAGATTTAAAGCACTGGGAGCGCCACCTACCCAGTTTGGATATGTCTAGTTCATTCCAATTGTTGGAACCTGCCTGCGTGGCTGCCCCAATACGCAGGCTGTGAGTGGTGTAGTGGGAGGGAGCTAGATGGAGGGCTGTTACTAAAGACTTTATTTTTTGGTTGAGGGCTTGTTTAGTCAGGGGCGCTCCAGAGCTCAGAGTGAACAGAGGGGCGCTAGGGTCTATGGGCGCTTTACGAGCGCGGGCTCTTAGATAAGACCATAATGTACAAGGAGAGCAGGTGGGATGGTGGGAGCAACCGATGTACTTGGTAAAGCCATGAGGGTTGGTTTTTGAGTCCTTGACTGACAAGGAGAGGGATAAGGAATTTGAGCGTTGGGCAAAGGAGAGGCTATTGGCTGGAGGTGGGTGACTGATAATTTTTCCAGAAATGTGATGGGTCACTTGGGTGTACTCTGCCCCCCTGAGGCAGCCGAAGAACCCTAGGCAGAGGGCTGCTGCAAAGACTGGACTGTCCTGGTCGTTGGGCAACTTGGCTAACATGCTAGAGAGGAGGCGGAATGTTATGGCATGTTTTTGGGCAGGGGGGGGGGAACTATTGTTGATGGAGCGAAGTGCTAGGTGTACCCTAGGGGTAGCAATGGGGGGTGGTGGGTAGCCGTTGGCCACGTGTAGAGCACGGATGGCCGCCAAGTAAACGTGCAGTGTGTTGGGTGAGAGGCTAGTGCTGGTACCGGGTACCCCGGACACATGCGCTATGTACCTTAAAATTGTCTGCTCGTCTGCTGGGATCGGAGCTAGATGGAGAAGCTGGCAGAACTTGGTATAGGATGCCTGAGCTGATTGGTACGTGCGCCTGGTGTTTGGTTTAAACCCGGAGTTGACTAATGTCCCCACTTTGAGGTCCAAGGCTACAATAACATAAAGACTGTGAACACAGTGTACAGTGAGTGAGTACATTTGAACAACATATTATAAACAAGAATAAGTAACAAAATAAATAACAATGATGAGAAAGGTATTGCTTTCGACAAGAAGAGCTTGGCTTATGCCGCTTAGCTTATAGGCTTATACAGTTTACTATAATCCTCGGCGGATAAACGAAGGCATGAGTAAATTTAACATACCAGGTAATAGTTGCGATATGCTTAACATGCTTATACCGCTGCTTATGCAGCTTATACGACTTATACTAAGCCACTATGGGCGAAATGACATATACCCAGCCGCGTCACAGGTGACTTGGCGCGGGGTTACTTACACAATTTATATCGCTGCTTATGCAGCTTATCTGACTTATGCTGAGCCAACTGATGGCTAATCTAGAAAATTTTAAATTACAGGATACAGGAGAATTACATTATATAATCGTACATGACCTCCCTTGGGGGGGTACTGTGTGGCTCGCTGAGAGGGATAAGTTCCTTAAACCTGCTAATGTCCAGCCTGCTGAGCGCGTCAGCAGGGCCATTGTAGAAAGTTCCCAGGTGGAAGGCCCTGTAATCTATGTTATATATAGATGTGTAGTAATATAGGGATCTGACCAGGTTCATGAGGTTTGGGTCCTTGGACCTACTGTCATTGATGCAATAACACACAGCACTGTTATCAATGTTCATGGCTAACTTTTTGTTAACCAGCCTGTTCCCAAACGTTGCTATGGCAATTACTACTGCCAATAATTCCCGCCATGCAATGGTCATGGTACTGTACCAGGCATGGTTCCCCACAAATGGTATAATGATCCATGATTGTTCATATACAATGCCTATCCCTTGGTCAGAGGCGTCAGTGAATATGATGTGTGCGTTAGCCATGTTCCACGTGGTGGGGAAGAAAGAGATTCCATTGTGTGAGCGGATACATCTCCGCCACCAGGCAAGGTCCGCCTTTGCCTCCCCAGACAACCTTATTTTGTGGTGCAAGGCTCTTGCCTTCTTAGCTGTGTGGATAAGTCTCCGAGTGAAAAGGCGGCCGTTAGTCACCACTTTTGAACAAAATGACAATTTTCCAGTTATAGACAATAGCTCCCGCTTGGTGGCATACCTGCGGCCGGAGTAAACTTCTAATTCTAACAATATATCTAATAGCCTTTCTTCTGAAATTCTTAATTGTTGCAATTCTGTGTCTAATATTATGCCTAAGAATTCAATAGACTTAGATGGGCCTACTGTTTTCTTATCTTGGATTTTAAAACCTGCTTCCTTGCATGTGTCTATGATGATGTCCAAGGACCTTTGACACGATTTTTTATCGCCACTAATACAGAGCGTATCGTCCAGGTAATGGATCGTATCGTTTGAAGCGCCGCGCTTTTTATATACAAACTCTGTGGCCGAGGCAAAATCATCAAATATCTTTGGAGCGCTACGTAAGCCAAAAGGAAGGCAGGCCATCTGATAGTATTTTACATGCCCAGTGTTATCGGGCCAAGAAAAACCTAATAAGTGTCGCTGATCACTTCTGACCTTAATGCTCTGAAAGGCGTTGGCCAAGTCCGTCTTGGCCAGCCACGGATCGCTGTGTTTCCGTATCCTTTCGATCGCTTCGTCGATGGTTGCGTATTTGAGTGTAAATTCGTCCGGGTTAATTCCGTCGTTTACGGACCGACCTGGCGGCCAAGAGAGATCATGGATTACCCTAACTTTTGATTTGCCTTTCTTCTGAAATGCACCTAACGGCGAGGCACGGAAATTAGGAGGGAGGTCCAAGAGAGGACCTTCTACGCGTCCTAGGTTTAAGTTGTCCTTTAAGAATTTATCAACGTCGGCGCTGTGAGTCACGCTTGACTGCCAATTGGGTGAGATACACTTGAATTGGTCGCCTTTATAGCCGATAGAAGCGCCGTTGCGTGCCCTCGAGGACAGCGCGTTGGCTAACGATGGGTCGGGGTGATCTTTAAGCCAGAACTGCCAAAATTCATGATTAAGGAATGAGTTTGACTCCACCTGTTGCACATTTGCCTTGTTTGACGCAGGTATCAAAGGGCAAAGGCCCTTTGCATTGTCTGCAAACGTGCATTCGGCGGCAGTTTTTGAAAGTGCATTTGAGCGTTTGGTAGTTATTACATATCTCGCCCGAAGTCTGGCGCGCCTTAAAGGGTTCACGCGTCGTCGGGGTACTTGCCGACGACGCGATCCTCGGAAACGGACAATCCGCTTGCCTAACGTGGTCCGTGGACATACATCTCGGACAACATTGAACATTAGATTTTACAGCTGTGGCGTCAAGAATTGAATATACAAGGTGAGCATCTACAGATTTGAACTCTACTGACCTTTTATGAATGGCCATTCTGTGCTTCATGTCTAACGTAGCTACGTTGTACCACTTATACCGTTTGTCCCAATCTAATATCTGTTTCTTATAGTCTGACATTTGGTCATATATATATAAACCGTGTTGAAACACCATTAACCTCTCATACTCTGCCCAGGCCTCTGACCACGTTTGGCTATCGTACACCCTCCTGCGTTGCCTTTTCTGACGATAAGAAATTGAACCTGCAGAGTCTATGTAAGATTCGATGCTATTCACACTGTCGGCTGGCATATAAAGATTTTGAAGGAAATCGTCCAAATGCACAAACTCACCATTTAGTGCAGCCTTAACCGACTTCTCCGGTGCGCTCTGGATTCTGCAAAGGCCGGCGTAGTCTGCTATACCTTCGGTGCTGGCCAGGCCTGGAATGGAGCCCCCCAAGCATGGTGGGGTTTTTATAGCAGGAGGTGGTGGCGGCAAGCCGGGTAGAAGTGAGCTATTACCCTGAGCTGGCCAGGGGGACCCCCTGTGGGGTTCCTGGCTGGTCCACCTATCCATGTTGGCTGTGGGGGCACCTGCCTGCCCAATGTGGTTGCTGACCTGCATGGTGGCGACTGCCCTGGAGAGTTCCTCATGAGACTTCATTAACGAGGATATCTGACTTATAAGAAAGGAAAGTTCGTTACCCTGGCTAACGTCGTTGGAGGGGCTCGGGGTTTCCACCTCATTCTGTAGGCCCAGGAATGGGTTTCCGAGGCTCAATGCTGGCGAGGCTGGATTAATTGTGGGTTCGGCTGCGGCTTCTGCTGCGGCTTCCATGGCTTCCACTGTGGCTTCTTGGCTCGTGGATGGACCGGGAGTTGGGCTGAAGGCTTCCAACGAGACTGCCTTCCTGCAGTTGCCTGGGCCAATCGGGCCCTTATGGCCCTTGGCGGGCTCCCCACACGCCCTACATGTCCTTTCTTTGGCCGACATGGCTTCAGAATGGACACGGGCTGCGGACACTGTGATTATAATATTACAGTATGATTCGGCTCCCCTACCTAGGCTGGAACGTGCAGGCGTCGACGTCCCTTGACTATCGTTCAGACTCGTTGTCTGTTAGGGCTGCGCTGCACTGGAGCCGAGTGGCGTCCTTAACCACCTTGGCGCCAAGACTGGCGTCCCCCACGTGACCGTTGACCCGTTGCTAGGGAGCAACAATGCCCTGCTGGGCGGATTAGCGGCGACACCTAGTGTTCCAGGTTTAACCCACCTTATCTTAATATAAGGAAGCAGTTTATCCAAGACTCTCCTCTCAGTGTTTGGTATTTTCTATTGAGTGAATAACACTCCATGGATAGTTTTGTCTTTACATTTTATTTGACTTAGTAAAATAGTTAAATTGTCTTTTCAACTAGACCTAACATTTATAACTTCACAATTTGGAATCCATGTTGAAAAATGTTTGTATGCCTTTCATAGAAGAACGATGATTTGTTGCCAATGTTAATGTTTCCATGGCAACCGTTAAAGGTTTGCATGACTCAGTAATGTTATGACGTATATGGGGTGGGTCGTGAGGTCGTGTTTGATCTTTGCTCTTTTCCATAATTACTGGTCGAGGTCGAGGTTCCGTAAGACGAAGTTTTTTTCTATTTAGCTCAGATTTTTGACAATTATCTAATAATTATCACTGGAGTAACAGGGAGGCTGCCATTTTGAACAACATAAATCAAGACAAAGTTGGGGCCAAAATCAATATTTAACATACATTTATAATGACTTGTTTTTTTCTTTGAGGCAAACTTGCCATGAAGAGGCAATATTCTGGTCAAGGTACCAGTGGTAGATATAAAATATGTGAGCTGGTGTCACGCTGAGAACAATGCTTACTGATACTAGTGCGGCAGGTGGCCACTTTCACATCTTAAATGTGGGGGCAATTCACCATACAAAAATCTGAGCAATCTATAAATTGAATACTCATTATTACTATACATATCACCTCATTAAAATCATGGTTGTATTTGACACTAAAAGTGATGTCCATATATAATACGTTTTTTAAAATAAATAAATTCTATGTATATATCAAAAGGTTAAAGGCCATGAAACTAGGGAACTTCGTATGGAGGCATTGACACAATTTCCAAGGGGTGCTCTGTGTGTGAGGGGAGGTAGACAGTAAAAGCCATTGAAGAGAATGAGCAATGGACATCCCTGTAGAGATTTTATTTTGCTCTGAGGGTAATATATGGTGAGTTGGGCTCCTTCCTCCAATGCTTTCTAAAAGAATTTTATGTCAAAGATGATCTCACAATTAATGCAAATAGATCACAAATAGAAGCTGATATCTCAATTTATGTTTCACATTCAAATCTGAGACATCATTTTCTAGTTGATTCCCTATGGGTAGATATTTAAGCTCATCATGAAATTACTTACATTGAATGTGAAGTATATCACATTATGTCCCGTCCCAAAGTAAAAATATCAGTGACTGGAGTAATATCACCACTTAGGTGTGTACTATTCTGTTGAAGCCAAATGTAAAAACTTACAATAGGATGTTGTTTTCATAGGGAGCTAAAATTTTGATATATGCTCCAAGAGTTCACTCAAAATATAAATCAAGATGGCTAAATAGAAGTTGAATATTTATTTCATATCTGTTATGGGAAGTATATGTCATGCATTAAAAATTATCATCTGCTCAAATGTGCTTTGGGAAAGCATTTAAATGACAATTTATGAATTAATTTGCAGGCATTTCCAGAATATGTTGACAAACATTACAAAAAAGCAATGATCAAACCACTGGCCTATGTTTATTAAAATAAATTGATGATGAGGAATAGTAGTAAGTATTGGCTCTCTGCAATCGTCACAAGACAGAGAGCACGATGGGAAACATTAAGAAATTTGACAGAACAGATACAATGTGAACCCAAGTACAGTTTTTGTAGTATTGTTGCAAACAATGGGTAAAAAAATAGAAGAATAGTTTATTTCTGGTGTGGGCAAAAAGGCTCTTGGTAAACGGACACATAAGAACTGAGATGTTCAAATGACACCTGCAGATATTATATATTTCTTGGATGGAAGGCTCATAATGCATTTCCTGGTATATATGCACACATTTGTTGAGAATATTATCTTACCTTATCTTTAAAATATTTTGTCATGTCAGAATATTTTTATTTTTTTATAATGCAAAAGGCATTTTATTCTGGAGAGTACATGTCATGTATTTTCATTTACATCATAATCTATATTTGTTCATACAGAAATAGAAATTTTTGAAAGTTTTCTTCCATACCATTTTGTTTACAGATGTATTCTTCTATCTGCAGTTTATATTTAAGCTCACATAGATATTCATAGTTATCAATATGTCAGAATATTTCTATGTTCAGATCATGACGTCCTACCGGACTTCTCCAGAAAATATGCACCACTCTAGTCACTGACTCTTTGTTTTATTATTATTGTCTGTTTTATGAGTTCAGGTTAAATATATAAAAAGTAGAAACTAACAACGGTGTCTTTGATTTAAATGAGACTTGAGTTATAGATATCAGCTAAATCTTTTTGCATTACTTTTGATATTATCTTAGACAAGCATATTTTTGGAACATTTTAGTCTATAAATTTAACTAAGGCTGCTTAGGCTGCTTAGGCTGCTTAGGCTGCGAAATTACTGAATATTTCCCTTTATAAAAGAACTTATAAAGATGACTGATAAAGATGTTGACTATATGTGTGATTAACCAGTGAGAAGGTCAAATCATACTTTTCAACATGGCTCAGTGGGTAAGGCATCTGTCTCCCATGCGAAAGGTCTGGGGTTCAATTCCTGGTTGGGACAAGTATTTTTTATTTCATGCTGAAGATGAAATCTTGATTTTGAAGTTTTATGTTAGCAATATGCACATATGCACACAATATATAAAATTGAAATATTTGTTTTGTATTGGCAGAAAGTATAAAAAATAATGACTTTATACAAAAAACAAAGCTAAAATCTTCATGTTGTGATCTTAATTGAGCAGATCTTATAAATTTTGTTGTCTATCTATTTATTTTGTTTTTGCAAATGGAGAAATACACAAAAATAAATAAATAAGATGTCCTTACACAGAAAACTAAGATGGCATCAACACATTTGGGTTTATTTTGAGCAATGACACATGAGCAAAGAAACTGTAACTTAATTGAATTAATTCCAATTTTTATATAATGCTGTGACCCACACTTTATACAATGCTACAATAGGGTGATACCAAGCTCAGTGATTAAGATTTCTGTCTTCTTTGCTAAAGGTCTGGGGTTTGAATCCCAATTTGGAAAAGTACCATTTTCATGCTGAAGGTGTATTCTTCATATTGGGGTTCTGTTTGAGTGATGTGCACTTCAGAAACCTAAATTGATTCGTGTATTACAAATGTAGAAAAATATAAAATAATAGAAATTACTTAATACTGAATAAATATATGATTTTTTTAAACTGGCGTTCTGATTGAGCAATATGCACGTCAGAAGAATTCAATTATTTTTTTTACATAGAGAATATATGTTTTTTTTTTGTAAATACAGAAAATATGAATAATAAAGACTTCAAACATTACTCTATTATGACATCTTCATTTTTGAGTAATGTTTGAGCTGTTATCATGTCAGACCATATAGAATTGAATATGTTTTTTCATCTACATATTTGGTTTTATTTGAGCTCAGACATGTTTACAAAGAAACTATAAGCATGGAGTCAATTTCAAAATTTTATCATGGATTTTAAACTTCGATCAGGATGCCAATCTTGTGCATGTTTGAATACATCCAGTGCAATGCAATAGTTCCAAAATGTTTCAGTATTAGCATGTGTCTCACGGATCTGATGATATGATTTGACCTTTTCCCATATTGCTCACTCAACATTTTGCCTTGATACACATTTCAATACAAACATGACTGTACCTATTCAAGGTGTTATGACAATTCATCAACCCTTAACACATACCTATAAACAATACTCAATCTTAGATACATTCCATCAGATGGTCACAACAGGTCACATGTCATCTGTATGTGTGTTTCTCTGTTTTCAAGTGAGATCAACCAATAATTTGTGTACTCACATTTGCAAAGATCACCTCTTGAAATTGTGTCAATGCAAAATAATTCTCTGGTTTCACAGTTGTTTAAACACTATTAACAATATAGGATTATAATTTCTATATTTAAAGTAAATTCAAATATTACAATTATTATTTTAATTGTCAAATAAAACCATAATTTGAATGAAGAAATATATGTAGTAATAATGCTCAGAAGTGTGTTCAGCGATTTGCCCACTATTTTCGACATGTGAAAGTGACCACACGGCTCACTACATCTACATCTATAAGTATACTCGGGAAAACCAATTGGCATCCCGCCAAGAATCTCAGCAAGGAAGTGTTCTCAGCAGGATTTCAGCTCATATTTAAACTTCCACCGGTACCCTGACCAGATACTTTCCTTTCTTTGTCAGGCATGTTGGCTTAAGAAAAAAACGTAATGTAGTGAGTTTAATTCACCATAACGCGATAGGGAAATTAAAATTGAGCTTGTCTGTGTTTCAGAAATGTAGCTGGTATTATCATGTAAAACCTTTCTTTAAATAACAGGAGAAAATGTGCATCTTCCTCAAATATTTTATATGTGGTATCCTGTTCACAATGGAGAAAAAATTACATGTACACACATCAAAGGACTAGAAAGATATGCTTAAAAAACTATCTAAAAGAAAAATCTTAAAACCATTTAATACTCTGTTATACAATGATCAAAGTAAAATCAAAGACGTGCTTTTAATAAATAGCCTTCAAAAGAAACTTCAATAGTTTTACCTGCATCAACGTTTGCTCCTTTAATTTCATATATTTTTCCCCTCGCCAGTGATTTAAGATTCATTGCCAAATGTATTGTCTCGTGTGCACAGACATGTATTTGTTTTTTTGGGGTTTTTTGGGGGATCATTTGTGATAGTGAAAGCCAAACTGTTAAAGCACTATCAATTTTTTTCCTTTACTCCTTCTTTATGCCATTGTTGGAGTATATCATTATATCGTAGTTTGTCATTTGTGTACTGTGTTTAGCTTATCTTCACTATTGATCACGATTCAGCAGACGAGCCTCATTTTATATCTCACAACTAGGCTTCAGACCCTCTTTGATGAACAATACACATGGGATTGAAGGTTAAGGCAAGGGCAGACAGTTTTAACTCTGCCCTCTTTCCTGCCCATGATGTGCTAATACCTTCTCATGCGCTGATTCAAGGACATATCCCTTAATGTTATATTCATTAAATGGGAGATATACACCAACTGCTTGAATAATCATCCTTTGGCAATGTACGAATAGTAAGCAAAGGGTTTCGGGAGTATGATGTATGCTGATAGAGACGATGCAAATCCCAATAGACTTGAACGAATATGTAGGAAATAGGACCAAAAATACTGATTTGAGAAACAATTCATTCAAAAGACATAAATAAGACACATAACCTTCAGTTTTGTTTGGAATTCAATGGTTTTAGCATAATAATATTTGTCATTTTCTTATTGCCATTTTGGTGATAACAATTGCGTTATCGTCATTGAGGAAAATATATTGGTTAATCAAACAAAATAAATGTATTTAAGGAAAAAAAGTGACGTACACAAGTAAGTTATCGTATCAGATCTTATTGCGTAGGCTCCAGATTTCATTTTTCAGAAATTGTGTGGAACTATATGTAAGAATTGAAATTTGATACAAAACATGAATTTAAGAAACATATAACAAACAATATATTTTGTTTTATTTGCAATGTCATTCTTGTATTAAAATTGGAATGAATATTCTTCATGAGTTTGAAAATGTGTTGATAAATTTAAGAAAAATAACCGATAAAAACCTTCCTCTCCACTCCTAAAAACATACAAACAAGAAAACAAAAATGACCAGGAACAAAACCTAGATAAATAGTACAAATTGAGATAATTCTGTGAGCTGAGCTGTGCTGCCTGTTTTTTTTCTCCTTATTTTTCTATTTGTCTACTTTATCCAAGTTGTTGACATGTTCGTGTAACAAGCAATCATCCACAAAGCCTTTACAATTTAGACCATTCAGAACCTGGTATACCTTTTTCCTCTGATCTCTGCAAATGTGTTTAAAATAAATCATTTATGTAAATCATATATATATATATATATACATATATATATATATATATATATATATATATATATATATATATATATATATATATATATATACACATACATATACATACATATACATACATATACATACATATACATACATACATAAGTTATTCAATTATGATATTTTGTTGGGCTAGATGAGTATCTATGGCTTGGGGAGTTCAATGATGTCAAATTTCGAATGATGTCAAATTTCGGGCAAGAGGTAGAGAAGAGTAGAATGTAGGTTGCCATGCATAATCGCAATACATAAATGATTTAATACATTTTCTTGGAATATGCAAAACATTATATCAAAAGGTCAAAAAAGTTTCATTTCCCGGAGGTCATAGTTGTAGAATCCTAACTTCTTTACGTGCTGAGGCCGTTGACCAGGGAAGGTTGTGTATCATATTCCAGTGATTATTGAGGGCCCTCTGACTTTGACATTTCCTAGAAACCAGTTCCTTGGCTTCACTCCAACTCCACAGTATCATAATAACATCAGTAAATTGTACGTAATGGCGGAAGTGGACCAGACTTTACAATGTATTATAGTTGTCTTATTGAAAGCATGAATTGTCTTAATGTGACAGGCCCATTTTTCACATATCTCAATATGTCACAGTCAATCTGGCACTAATATATGCAATTGTAAAGAATATTGAGTTTAGTATTTGATAAGTAATCTATAATGAGATCTCTTGGGATACATTTTTCTCAAATATATCTATTAAATTACCTGTTGGTTTTTCACTTTCTGATTGGTGTACCTCAGGGTTGCAACATAGATTTTGTATTTCCCTCATTAAAAAAAAAACAAATAAAAAAATAGAAAGTATTGACAACAGGTACTTATTATTATTTTGTTATTGATCATCTGTATGATGAGTGACCAACAAGTAAACACATGAAAGATAGCTATTTCAACATTTGCATTGAATTAGGGTTCAGTGATGAAATAAAGGTTTTGGGTTATTTGAGTGCAGACCTCTGTAAGATGAGTGTATACATCCCACACAGGTTCACCAAGTACTTTGTATATATGTAGTTCAATGTCTTACTCTGATATTTCCTGATATGAAAATCTTATTTTGCACTTTATATTTCTTTCTTGAAAATGTTAAAGGACATCCCAGGAGCCATAATATGTGCTTTGACTTTTGGCTATTCTTAGACCGGAGCTGAAATCATTAAATAATTATAGTAATTTGAAACAACTGTTCTAAATTTTTCTTTCAATGATCTGTTTTCTGTGGTTTGACGATTTTTCATCTTTCTCATATTCTACATTCTCTGTGTAAAAGTATAATTACATCAATGTTTTTCAATATTTATTTAGTGTGTGTGTATTAGGTTTATATCACATACACCATTATTTAAATCATACCATGGTTAGTATAATTCTAACAGATACAATGCTGGCTCACTGAATTGTCATATCGTAGGTCCTTGACATCGCAATCAACCCAGTCACAGGTTTATCAACACAACAGGTACTATATATATATATATAGTTTCATGTTGCTGCCTCAAGGTAAATCGTTGACACATTGACAAATATAGTTTCTCCTTGTTCAGGGAGGATATTTAATTTTTTTTTTTTTACTGATATGAATCAAATTTATAGAATACTTTCTATTCTGCATGGCACTCTGCGGTTCTCAGTCCTCAAGTCCTACAACTAGTTCTAAAAGCCTAAATAAAACATTATTCTTCATCCTTATATACTGATTAATAGTATAGCGTGGAATAAAAACGACATAATCATTGAAATATATGGACGACGTCTGACAAGGTCAACCCGTTTTATCACATGATCAAAACATGTTTACATTGTGTATCTGTCAGAGGAAACAACAAACAAGACACTCGCTTCATCGCCACTATATCACGTCAATTGGAGCGGGTATTCTTTTTTACCGATTCTTCTGTGTGGATCGTCCTGCAGGATTAATATTATCTCTAAATTACTACAAATTGCCCCTTGTTATCGCAGTCTCTATCTAATAGCTTTTGTGAACTCTTTTTGTGAACTCTGTATACGGATTAACCATATTTATTGAACGTTAGTCAAATGCAGCTTTGTCAGCTCTTTGACCATATCATGACTTTAGAAGACTTATGGATCAATCTCAGTATACTAACTATTTTTGATATATTGTATTTGTTCAGTTCTATTGGACTGCCTGGTCTATAATTGTGCTAATACATCTGTATAATTCTCTTTGCTCTGAGGAGGCACCTTCAGGATAGAGATGTGCCGTCCTGCCTAATGGAGCTATCATAGAGATCTAAAAAGCTTCTATAGTCAGGGTCATGTCATTCTAAAAAGCTCCTATAGTCAGGGTCATGTCATTCTAAAAAGCTCCTATAGTCAAGGTCATATTATTCTGTCACGTTTCACATACCAACTTAAAGGGTGAGACATGAAAGCATGGCCTGACCCCCGAAGACGTTAGGAAGAGGTGAGGGAGATTAAAAAGTTGTGTTACGTCACAAGTGCTGAGTCACAAGTGCCTAGTCCCGAGTGCTGAGTCATAAATGCTGAATCACAAGTGCTGAGTTACAAATACTTAGTCACAAATGCTGAGTTACAAATGTTGAGTCACGAGTGCTGAATCACAAGTGCTAAGTTACAAATGCTTAGTCACAAATGCTGAGGCACAAATACTGAGTCACAAATGCTGAGGCACATATACTGAGTCACAAATGCTGAGGCACAAATGCTGAGTCACGAGTGCTGAGTCATAAGTGCTGAGTCACAAATGCATTATGGTGACAGAAGCATTTGTGATAGTGGAAGTGAAGGTGTGAAAGCACTGAAACTAATATGGCTGAAAGTTGGTTGAAAATTGCCTCAAAATCTCTTGATGGTCTGACACCTGATGAAACTTGACATGTTTACAACACAGAGAATGCTCAGACGAATCTGCTGCCAGTGCCACAATATCAGTTACGATAATACCCTGTTTGAATGAAGCTACTTTGACAATTTACATGAAATTGAACTAACAATTAAAGTTGTTTGCAGGCAGATTTACAGGGAATAATCAGTTTGAAGTCAACTAAGAAGAAGTCACTGCGTTTAACACCTTGACATCTTCTTTAATGTGAAAGTTAAACCAATGTATTGAATGTCAGATAGAGCTAACTGTGAAACATACATTCTAATTGTATGTGTTGATTTTGATCTGATCAGAATGCAATACTTTAATGTACATGATTTAAAAGGGTTTTTGATACTGTAGATATCTCTTTAATGTTATCATGTTTCAGCTATATAGGGGTAATTAATCAGGTTTAATGTGGAGTCTAGGTGCTATTAAGCATTCATTTAATTACTGAAATTCGATCTGGTTGAGAAGAAAGACTAAATGGGATTATTTCAAAATGTATACAGGCTATCAAAATTCAGTTAGCTCTAACAAAGCATTATACAAGAATGTCAATGGCATATATTTATGATTTTGTTTGCATATTTTTCCCTTGTGCTCACTTCAGGGGCACCGGTCATGCCGGGTGGGTTGTCAGCACTATATCTGTTACAAGTAAGTCCCATCACGAAATGACTGAAATAATGTAAATCTGTGACAGGGTGGGTTGTCAGCACTATATCTGTTACAAGTAAGTCTCATCACGAAATGACTGAAGTAATGATGAAAATGATGTAAAACCCCAAACAAACAAACTCACTTCAGGGGCATTTATTCAAATTATAAAGTTTTTCAACAGTAGAAACACCATAAGAACAAGTGTCAATACCTCTTTTTCATAAGTGATGAAAGTAATGAAAGGTGTTTCATTTGTATTATTACTTTTTTAATACTTACCATATTTTCAAACTAAAACATTAAAAAAAATGTCATGAGAAGTCTTTAAGAGACAATCTAGCAGGCAAAATAAATTGCAGATACCATCTAGAAGGCACAATGATGAAGTGTGTGAGGATTGGTAAACATATATGAACAGCCGTTCTATGTTTCCGTGAAGGTAACCTGTCATTTTCCAGGCGGGGATCATCTTACGTGAGAGACTGGCTAATAATCTGTGGCATTTCCCAGGCTCTCTATATTAAGGCAGAGATATTACTTATGGGGAAAATTTCCATCAACTAATTTTCCCCCGTTAATGAGTACAGGCACAAGTATAAAGGATGTCTACCTGATCGGTAATCGTCTTATGACACGTTATTAATGATCTGTGCACATGGTCTGAACAATAGAAGATTGGGAACAGCATTTCTCAGAATAGAACAAATCATTTGCATGTTTGTTCTTTCCTGCTGAAATAAACCTTTGCATGACCATTTAATAATACTTCAGTAATGGGTTCTAGGGAGTAAAATTGAGGAAGTAGGAGTACAGAGATAATATACCATATACATGTACGCCAGTCTGTTGTTTGGGGTTTTATCATATGACGGGGCCTACTTGTAGCAGATTTATAGTGCTGCCTGACTGATTTTTGTCATGTCGCAGGTCCTTGACATGGCAACTCGCCAAGTCACAGATTTACAAAGACATTTGCTTAACCCTTCAGGCACGGGCCTAAGCTCATAGACCATATGGGAAATTGTAACATGAATGCAATATCGGCATATCTGGGAAACAAACCCACGACCTTTGGATCACCACAGAGGAACTGGTGCTAATGGGTTGGCCTGCAATCTAAACTACTATCCCACGTCCCATGGCCTCAGATGCGCCAGGAGTGTCTCAATTTCATCCCGGTAATTCAAGTATTTCTGAGCACAACATAAAAGGATTCTGACATAGAATTGGAGATGATGCTGTTTGAGAAATAAATGATAGACAATTACGGTTCTGAAAAGGTCACATTGTTTGATACATATAGGCAATACACTCTAAAGATGAATTTCAATACCCATATTACCTAATATCCAAACAAGAAAGTAAGTTTCAGGCGTTAAAATACATTCATGTGGCAAATATAGATTAACTTTTATGAGAAGATAAATTGGGGTTGTGCAACTACTGGAGTCATTTCTCCTAGATGTGATAGCCATCATGTTTAAGCTTACTTGCTCATGTTTCATACATAAGGATTCAATCTTCTCTGAATATGCTGTTAGGTTTGATATAACATGTCAGTCTTTAATAGATTTACATTTTTTTCAGTCCCTGTTATTGGTCCCCGACACCTCTTTGATCGAAACTGAACTCTTGACAAAAATGCTCCCTGGTGTACCCCCCAATCGAAATCATATACTTCAGAATCAACGCATCTTGGATAATTAATCATAAAAATTCCTGATTATTGTTCACACAAAATGTCTTTAATATGTGTACAACAATATTGCAGAGACACGTGGTGTATTTCATTGGTAATATCATCATGTGGCAATAAGGTAACTCCTTCTAACCAGGAAACCAACCCATACGAGACAGCATGGGAGACAGGTTCTAACCCTCCCTCAACAATCATGAGGTACCAGGCCTTATGGGATTCTGATGCATACCTCGATCAATCTACGGCCGCTTTATCTTTAGGGATTTTATAACTTTGCAACTAGTATCACAAATGAACACAATATGTGTGAATGCATTTGTGACCATGTTCCATTCAACCTTTTAACCTCCTACGCTTTAACACCAAAGAATTCCTTTTCAAAATTTGGAATTTTCTCTTAGTTTCTTTGTTCGGCATGCATTCATTAATGATATTGCAAAATTATGATGAAACGCATAGGCTATGTGAGGAGAGAAACAGATGACAAACAGATGTTGAAGGCATTGAGCCTGACTTGGCCCTGAAAAGGTATGACCCCAAGCATTCAAAAGGTATGACCCTAATCTTCCGTGACAACCTTCCATGACAAGGCACTTTGGCAATTGACAGATTGACAAAGTTGACTCCCTCAACCACCCACTTCCAATATTAAAACAACTTTCCAACTTGTTCACATCAGTTCAACTGGATTTCACAGGTAGAGCAATCATTGACTTCATGAACCTTTGGTTTTATGCAAGGGTTGATTGGTTTCCATCAATATTCTGTAACAGTTTTCAATATGGCTTTATTAAGTTGGACATACAAAGGTGTTCTGGTCAGGGTAAAATGTTTGACCCCACTACCATTAGCTTCAAAAAACATTTTCTTTCATAGAGAAATCAATTTAGGTTCATTGTAAGGTAAACCATTGGGAAATTCCTATATATATATATGGACTAATTGTTTGAGTTTTTTCATTCGATACAAATAACATCCATAATAAAAGTTCCGACTTAATGGGTTTCAGTGGGTAAAGTGCGGCAATTTAAGTCTCTTGATTAAAAGAATAAAATGAGATTTACATGGCATCTGAGTTCAAATAGGACATGCATATCACATAACAATAATGAAATAATAAAGCATTCAGTTTTTTTGTAAAATAATGAACACAACCAATTGACAATTTTAATTTAAATAAGTTAACTTTGTCATAAAAAGAGCCTGTGGAGGATCTACTGGGGCTAGATTAGCATGGATAGTTTATATACAGCACAATATTGTTGATTACATCCTACAGCATTTACCTCAAAGTATCAGCTTTATACAATCCTTTATTTGTCTTTATATTATCAGTTATATACTGTAAAGAAGTTGAGATTTGTATACTACAAAGAATCATGCATACATAGGAGCTCAAGCACATAGCCATGCCATGATAAAGCACAGATACCCCCCCCCCCCCCCATAACAGGACTACAGTCTCATGCCAGTCTCTGCCGTTAATGGTATAAAGCTGCGATCGGGACAGGCCGTATACTATGACTATTTATCAAATCCAGCTGTGCATTGATTGGTGAATTGATAAATGACTATTCATACAGATTCTGATTTGTAAAGATTGGTTAGAATCTCGGTCAGCTAACTGATCACAGGTCATGACCTGATATTGGTCAAATCTGATTGGATGATATTCTGGTGAACAAGACGAGTACTTATGATTTAGGTAATTCAAAATTTCGAATGAAATCAAATATAAGGGGCGATCCATTTGATTTTTGTGGGGTGGGGTGGGACAGCAGTACTGGATGAATACATTTTTTTTCTTTGGTAGGGTGGATGAATAATTTGGGTGAATAAATTTTTTTTCTGGTGTGGGGTGGGTGAATAAATTTTTATTCTTGTTAACAATCCGTCATTAATTACTGGGCGGGGCAGGACAAAACTACAAAATATAAACCATCTAAAAAACTGGAAGGAGGTGGATGAATAAATTTTTTTTCTTTGGTAGGGTGGATGAATAATTTTTTTTTCTTTGGTAGGGTGAATGAATAAATTTTTTTTCTGGGATGGGGTGGGTGAATAAATATTTTTTCCAAAATCTCCCACCCCACCCCACAAAAATCAAATGGATCGCCCCTAAGGCAATGACGGTAGATAGTGAGGAAGGTGAACGATTGCATTACTATATCTGTAAAGCAGAGGCAGAAAGTCCACAAATATGTAAACAATATGTAAAGAAAGTTGAAAAAGACCAGCTTTTGCAAATTTTGTAAATTTTGTAGATTTGATGTATTGCTTGCTATGGTGGCATTGAAATAAATTGAATTGAATCTTAAACATGTCCATTTATATGCAATATTTCCAAGTGACATTTTTGATAGCTAATGTCTCACAGGTCTGATTATCTCACTCATGGCAAGATTGCTCTTTCAATATATATTTTTTGCATTGTAATGTTGGCTTGAGCATACAGCTATTGATATGTACAATCCCAATAGTATATTTCTAACAAAAATACTTCAAGCCAGGTTTTGGCGATGTTACCTTGACAACTTACCAGGTGTAAAACATGCTTACATTTGTTTATTATGGTTAGGTCAGGATTTGATTCTCTGAGTCTGAGGCAAACATGGCCTGCACCGCCTGAGCTTCTAAGTGAATTATGGGAAGCATATCTTCAGAGAATGTGTTCCGGAAATTCAATTCGGTGAAGGTTTTGGGTCACACTTGACAAAAACTGAGGGAGGTGTATTTATCAAAAATAAATGGGAAATAGGAATTCCTGGTGTCGATGTCGCTTGCAGGTCTAATGAAAATAAACAGTAGCCTCCTCACTTCAACCGGAGACACCCACCCAGCTGAGCGAGCCAAACTCTGCTCATGTCTGCATAATACAAGTTACTACAGTGGAGTGGGTCTGGCCAATCCAAGCATCCGTGTGAATATGCAGGCCGCTTGGAACATTGACAACAAATACTGGTATACTCTCATTGGACGCCCAGCATTCCAGATAGTTTGGCCGGCCACGACACAGTTCACAAACCTCTACAAGCAGGCTTGCTACAGTTGACACGAAAACCTGAACTTGTTGTAAAGCTGCTATCAAGTGGCGGTAATCTTTTGGAAAATCTGGTTATTTTACACCTTATTTCCTATTTTTCCGTGGCAATGTTTCCTGTTGGGTAAAGTAATACTAATTGAATGGAAATGTGAACGCTGGATGCTACCAAATAACAATGTAAGGCAGACTTTTAATTTTCTAGCAAAACAGGTTTTGTCTTATACTGCACGACTAAATTGTTGTTGACATTGTGAATAGTGATATAGACCAACAAAGATATCTTATTTAGGGAAACGGAGAGAAACAATGGATTTTGCTTATATTACAACACAGTCAACTATTTTGATGCAAGTGAACGATACAAACACTGTGAATGCTGAGGTGGTATTCAATGCTGACAATGCGTTGTCTGTTGGTCTCTATTCTACACTTTTTGTGATATCTGCTATAGGAAATATGACAGTATTCATAACCCTGTTTCGAAATCGTCACAGGAAAAGTAGGGTAAACGTCTTTATAATGCATCTTTCCATCGCCGATTTAATCACAACTTTGATCATGCTCCCAGTGGAAATAGGCTGGCACGTGACAGTGTCTTGGCAAGCGGGTAACTTTGGATGCAGGTTCTTTATGTTCTTCAGGGTGTTTGGATTTTACTTGTCCAGTTTTATTCTGATAGTGATCAGCTTGGACCGGTACTTTGCTATAATGCACCCTCTAAGCCTGAACGATGCGGGCCGCCGGGGACGGATCATGCTGGTCATAGCCTGGACACTCAGCATCGCTGCCAGCACGCCCCAGGTAAATAACACATCATTATCAACTATCTTATATAACCACCCAAATTCTCTTTAATGCTCCTGTAATCATTTAGAAGTACAGATCGTTCAGTAATCCTGGTTGAGACGGGATCTAATTGTGCAGTGATCCCTATATGATGAAATCAATAAGCCAGAATGACCAATGTAATGCCACATATCTCCTATCTGAAATAACATTATGTCTGAGTTCAATATATCTATATCATTCATTAGACTCAATTACTCCATAGGCAGATAGCAATACAACACAGACATTTGTGAAATGTAAATAATGCAATTCTGGCGGTGTTTGCAGACGTTGATTGATCTCAAATCGTTTCTTTTTACTGATTTAATTACCTTAGTTATCGAAATATTTGCTACAACGTCATCAATCTACCATTAACTTTCATATGTAATAATATTTTTTATCATCAGCATAATATTTTTGTTACATACATTGTATTTATGACTAAAACGTATAGATACTGATGTCAAATCTGATTTTCCTCATTAATAATGCGTCATGTTATGTGACATTCAAAAGTACATTTGACATATTTACAGTATCAAATCATATTTAATGTTGATGGACAACTAAACATCATATCATTAATGTACTTAGAATCCTATTTGTGACATATCACACGATAGTAGCGTGGAAAATTGCAATAAAGAGAAGAGTATGGTGACGGGGAGATGATCATCATTAGAATAATGGGATTGTCGCTGTTGGTGTTGTTGTTGATAATGATGATGATGATGATGATGATGATGATGATGATGATGATGATGATGATGATGATGATGATGATGATGATGATGATGAAGATGAAAATGTTCTTCACATAATTTAGTGCTTAACATTTAGAGCATAACATTTTAAATGCATAACAATACATAACAAGATCAAAACAATCATGAATGGCGCATCATTAAAGATATAAATATGCCAGACTACAGTGGTGTATAAACTGTGACATTTTACTTTCATGAAGCAGCCGGCTCTTTATATTGAGGAGGTGTCATAATCCATGTTCGGCACAGCCTCCAATGATGTGTTTTACGATCTCAAGTGTTAGGCAACCATGATATCTTTGCACCCCAAAATGTAACTGAACCTGATGTGGATATAACCGGTGCCACACCAATAAACTCCCTACTCATTCTTCGGAAAGAATCTGGTCTAAAGGCTAAGTGCTGTTTTTATTCTTTGTGGCATTTTGTTTGTACTCTCCTTCCGTTTGACCAGTCATTAAGCTCTTTCAAAAGGCTGAAAGATTGCATTTGGAGAATGCTTGTCTCTAGATATTTGTTTCTAACATCATAAATTGTCTTTTCCACGTATTCTCTTAGTGGCAGGGCATTGCCCAAGTAATTCGTTACCAATTCTCTTTTCCCCGTTTTGAACACATTTCGGATATTGCAATATCGAGTGAGCGATAGATTCTCTCTACCTGTAAGAGCGTGAAGTTCTTTTGGTGTTCGATATTCAATATTTTTCAATCTGCAAAAAATGTATATTCCTATGTTCCCTTTCCGTGATAATGATTAAACGGCAAAGGATATATAACCCGTTAGAAAATGACATGTCCTTTTTGTTTATTTTGAAAAAAATACACACCAGAAATATCCAATATCCATAGAACTTCACGCTCGTCCTGCCTCTTTAGTTTCATATTTTTGACATTTTTTACCAATAAGAGAGCAATGGTTGAGAATAAAAAACTATTCAGTAGAAACCTGTCAAGAAATGTCAAGAAATTATCATTGGATATGCACTTAATTGTTATAAATGTTGACATGGCCTCTTCTCTTATATTCCATATCATTAACTCCAACTTCATCGCTCATTCCCCTAAAAAATGCTTTACACA
The DNA here is from genome assembly GCA_949316495.1 of Amphiduros pacificus. Classification (NCBI taxonomy): domain Eukaryota; kingdom Metazoa; phylum Annelida; class Polychaeta; order Phyllodocida; family Hesionidae; genus Amphiduros; species Amphiduros pacificus. Next base: position 18,700,173 of record OX439010.1, on the reverse strand, counting down.
ATCTGTCAAGTTTAATGATGTCTGATTTATTTATCACGATCACATTTACTTAAAATTACAGCCGCATATCTCTTCATCAAGATCTCAGCACCTTTTATTGTCCCCTGGATTATGCTGTTTGTCATTGTGAGAGAAAGCAATGACTTTGCATCATATATAGGAATAGTACTAGCCTTAACTGGAGTTTTCCCACCCACGTGTATTATTATATCAGCTTCATTTGGCGATCTAAACCCAGATAAGCATCGCTTGCAAACTCACTAATTGCTTTACCCCTAGCTTACATTATTACGTGACCTTTAAATGCAATAAGTTACATCTCTTGTTCTCTATTATGGTGTAATTACCTTTGTTGTCAACTTTCTGGGCTGAGAGGAACAGGGTGTCACACCATGAACCAGCACAGTAATGACACTAACACGTCACAAACATACTTGTTTCTGTAACGAATTTTCACATCATTATCTAAAAAAACTTTCTTTTGTTTGTTTGGGGTTTTAGATCACTTTCAACATGATAAAACTTACTTGAAGCAGATATAGCGCTGCCTTACTGAATTTTCATGTCGCAGGTTCTTGACATGACAACCCACCCAGTTTTAGATTTACAAAAGTAACAGATTAACCCTTCAGGAACGGGCCTAAGCTCAAGTGAGAAATGGTAATATGAATTTAATACCAGCATGGCTGGTAATCGATCCCACGACCTTTGGTTTCATCGCATAGGAACTGGTGATAATTAGCTTAATGTGCCACGGATCGCAGGTAAGTAAATAAGAAAAGGAACAGAGACAATGATTTTATGTTAAGCAAGACCATGGTTTCTGTCACGTGTGCCTTTATCATCTTCGTCCTTTGATCATTGATCAGTTTCTGTCACGTGTGCCTATATCATCTTTCTCCTTTGATCATTGATCAGTTTCTGTCACGTGTGCCTTTATCATCTTTCTCCGTTGATCATTGATCAGTTTCTGTCACGTGTGCCTTTATCATCTTTCTCCGTTGATCATTGATCAGTTTCTGTCACGTGTGCCTTTATCATCTTTCTCCGTTGATCATTGATCAGTTTCTGTCACGTGTGCCTATATCATCTTTCTCCTTTGATCATTGATCAGTTTCTGTCACGTATGCCTTTATCATCTTCCTCCATTGATCAGTGATCAGTTTCTGTCACGTGTGCCTTCATCATATTCCTCCTTTGAACAGTGATTGATCAGTTTCTGTCGCGTGTGCCTTTATCATCTTCCTCCTTTGAACAGTGATCAGTTTCTGTCGCGTGTGCCTTTATCATCTTCCTCCTTTGATCAGTGATCAGTTTCTGTCACGTGTGCCTTTATCATCTTCCTCCTTTGGAAGTGAGACCTTTTGTGAGACCTTTGGTCCTATCCCAGTATTGTGAAAGGATGTCATTTCACAAGAGATGAGGTCATTGTATTTTCTGATTTATCATAATGATATCCTCCTGAATGAAAATTTGAAATGATAAATATAGTTTCAAAATCAAAACGAATAACATGTGGAGAAGCCATAAAGAATTGACAACAGTGACCAAGTTCCTATCTACATTGGATTTTACGATGTATTAATGTCAAGCAAAAATCACATGGTGACATTTGATGACTTGCAATTGACCCAACCAGTAAGAAACCAGCCATACAACTCGCGTGGACAGGACCAACCTGAATTGTTTTTCACTTTAAACACTGCAACAAGACACACCAAATTGCTAGTGTTAGCGTGTACAAATCGTGACAAATTGCAAATAAAGACTTAAAATTCCAAGAACAGGGAGGAGCATCTGTAACTGGGGTGGGCTCCAATCTGATTTGAAACAGCCTGTGTCGTTCTTACATACAAATGAAGCAAAGGGTTAATCTATTTTGTTAGTGTGGAGGTGTGCATTATTTACATTTGATTTGTCACCAATCATTTCGTAGACCCGAAGCGCTTAAACATCAGATCTATATCAAACTTTACTGATCATTATTTGTTTTACATTGAATACTGTTTATTGTATTATCGCATCATGATACATGGTCAATGGTCCTCATGATACATGATACATGGTCCTCTGCGTTTTAATGTCACCTTATGGACAGATATGTTGTATTCAATATATTTCTGTTCGCATCACAGACGGCTTAAATGCACATTTTGGCTAAATCGATATAAGACGGGCTAGAATAGGTCTACAGCATATACTTTGCCACACACTTTGTTAATGACCTCTCACGATTAAAATAACTGTTTAAAAATATCTATATTCTTGTTTTCCTGGAACTGTCCTTTCAAAGCACATATACATATATATACATATACATATATATATATATATATATATATATATATATATATATATATATATATATATATATATATATATATATATATATATATATATATAACTATAATTGATAGTTACGGGCCCATCTCATATTAGAAAAGTGATAGTTACGGAGCCACCTAAGTTACGGAGCCATTTTCGTGGCTCCGTAACTTTTAGCCCCCATCTGTTTCTAAAATAAGGAAATCTGGTAGCATTTTGGCTTTTAAAATCTAAACTGGATAGCAATAGCTTTATTTTGGAGAAGTTTAAAGTTGTAAAACTGCTATGGAAACACAACAAAAATCTAAGTGAAATTTAGGCATGTATATATCATGTATATATATATGATCTAAAACAGGTAGTTACGGCGCCATCCAGTTTTTTGTCCATATCTTTTTAATTTCACATATATATATTTATTTCCTTGCCAGGAAAATATTTTCCAAACTGTTTTACACTGTTCCTCTTATTTTTAAGGCAATCTGTTTAGTAGTAATAAGAATATAGGATTTTATAGGTTTTGATGGCACAGTTTTTCAAAAGTCAACAAAAATGCAGTGCCCCCTGGTGAAAAAATCTTGTATATGTGCAACTGGATGGAAGAGAAGAGAGGACATGAAAAAAAAAGATTATAATTATAATTATCATTATATTTTATAAATAAATATTTTCCTGCCAAGGAAATAAATAAATATATATATATTTAAATATATATGAAATTAAAAAAACTGGGAGTGTCAGGTGATCATCGTACAGAGCCTCAGACAGATTTGCTGAGTCAGTGGTGAGGAGGCACTTCCAAGGTTGCCTGTGCCGGTTGAGGAAATGGCCCAGAGGTTTTGAAATATGTAAGTATCAGTGTTTATAAGTTCTGTGTACATTATTCATGAATGTTATTTATCCAAATGTGACATGAAATTGAGATATCAAAACCAGTTACTGTTTGATTATAGATACATGTACGTATCGATCGTTTTCATGTTACGATGTCCACGAGTTGTTTCTCGTGCATGCAGTGCTCTTTTGCAGTACATGGGGAGTCTGTAGGTTTTTAAATTTTGAAAATCCATCCATTATTAGCCGAGTTACCTGGTGGACCCTGACCCTGGCTGGCTCCAGTCTCGACACGCATTGACGCAGGGAACAGAAATTTCATAGCCACCACCCTGTAACCAATCTAAAACCTGGTGACCATATAGAGGAGTTTCTTGGCTTTCTCCTCGTCTTTTAATTATTAAAAAGCGATAATTATTTTAAAAGTTATGAAGGTTTTCACGAGTTGAAAAAATAGCCTGCAAATCTTTCTACAAAATGTTTTTACAGATGAACAGTTTACTGCCCCAAATCTTTAATATTAGGGCTAACGACCGTCAGTTTCGCACATTTTGGTCTTTGTCAATAAATAAATAACCTCACTTAGCATGAACAGTTATCTACATGTGTGCTGTAGTGGGGTATATCCATCGGTAAAACTTGTCATTACTTTATGTTATAAAGCGATGTGCGTATGTTATATTCTGACAAGATTGACAAGTCTTTGCGCAAACAAATAATACAATCATAGCCTTCGCGCACTGACCTTTTTTCTATGTCAAAAGATGAAAATTAATACATCGATCATATGACTTACATATTTGAAGAGAAGAGTTCAATAGCTCAATTTTGAGTTGTCAATGATGTAAATCGGCCAAAAACTGACTGAGCAGTGCACAATTGTATATTTTTGCAACAAACTGGTAGTTACGCACGTGCACATTGTAACAAAAACGGGGTCAATGGGTGCAATTTTCACAACATTTTATTTATACCTTTCATAAACTTTTCCATGTCAAAAAATTCAATGTTCTATTTGTTTTACGCATACATGACAATTACATAATTATCAGCCAATCCTATGGTTGCGCGAATCCTATGGTTGTTAGCTCTATCAAATATATTTGCACAAAACCAAGAAATGTGAATAATATTACATGCCGTTATCATTCATTCTTGCTAATTATCATTTATGATTGCATTATCTTTAAGAAAACTGATATTTTGGATGCCCTGCAGGATTCATTTATTGTCACTGTTTTGTATTGAAATATAAGATGAACAGTTTCAAGCTCCAAATCTTTAAAATTATCAAATATATTTGCACAAAACCAACAAATGTGAATGATATAATGTGCCGTTATCATTCACTCTTGCTAATTATCATTTTGGAATGCATTATCTTTGAGAAAATTGACATTTTCGGTGCTCTGTAGATTTCATATATTGTCACTGTTTTGTATTGAAATGTAAGATGAACAGATTCTTGCCTCAAATCATGAAAATTATTAAATATTTCTGACCGAAACCAACAAATATGAATAATATTACATACCGTTATCATTCATTTTTGCTAATTATCATTTGATAATTGAATAATATTATGAATAATATTATGAATAATATTACATAATGTTATCATTCATTTTTGCTAATTATCATTTATGATTGCATTATCTTTGAGAAAATTGACATTTTGGGTGCTCTGTAGATTTCATATATTGTCACTGTTTTGTATTGAAATGTAAGATATGCAGATCCCTAAATCATGAAAATTATTAAATATTTGTGACCGAAACCAACAAATATGAATAATATTACATACCGTTATCATTCCTTTTTGCTAATTATCATTTATGATTGCATTATCTTTGAGAAAATTGACATTTTGGGTGTTCTGCAGGTTTAATATATTGTCACTGTTTTGTATTGAAATGTAAGATGAACAGATTCCTGCCCCAAATCATGAAAATTATTAAATATTTCTGACCGAAACCAACAAATGTGAATAATATTACATACCGTTATCATTCATTTTTGCTAATTATCATTTATGATTGCATTATCTTTGAGAAAATTGACATTTTGGGTGCTCTATAGATTTCATATATTGTCACTGTTTTGTATTGAAATGTAAGATGAACAGATTCTTGCCCCAAATCATGAAAATTATTAAATATTTCTGACCGAAAGCAACAAATATGATTAATATTACATGCCGTTATCATTCATTCTTGCTAATTATCATTTATGATTGCATTATCTTTGAGAAAACTGACATTTTGGGTGCTCTGCAGGTTTCATATATTGTTACTGTTTTGCACAGAAATGCAAGATGAACAGTTTCTAGTCCCAAATCATGATTATAATTTTTATATTTCTCACCGAAACCAACAGATATGAATAATATTACATGCTGTTATCATTTATCCTTTCATGATTTGGAGCAAGAATCTGTTCATGTCGAATTTCAATATAAAACAGTATGAATATATGAAACCTGCAAGGCATCCAAGATGTCAGTTTTCTCAAAGATAATGCAATCATAAATGATAATTAACAAGAATGGATGATAATGGCATGTTATATTATTCATATCTGTTGGTTTCGGTCAGAAATATTTAATAATTTTCATGATTTGGGGCAAGAATCTGTTCATCTTACATTTCAATACAAAACAGTGACAATATATGAAATCTACGTAGCACCCAAAATGTTAGTTTTCTGAAAGATAATGCAATCATAAATGAAAATTATCAACCATGAATGATAACGGCATGTTATATTATTCACATTTGTTGGTTTCGGTCAGAAATATTTAATTTTCATGATATGGGGCAGGAAACTGTTCATCTTACATTTTTACCCTCAGCCCCTGATGTAATCAGGCTGAGGGTATTGCAGCACTCCTGGCGTGGGTATGTATGTATGTATGTCTGTATGTATGTCTGTATGTCTGTAGCGAACATCCTTGTCATCGTGATAACTTGACGGCGACCTTGACCAATTTTTCAAGGTCACAGGGACAATTATGTGAAATCACAAGAATTGCAATAACTTAAAAACAAATGATGGCAGCTTTATGAGATTTGACACACATAAGCATCTGTTGAAGACCTCAGAATATTTTCTATGAAACATGACCTTCATCTACTTTTCAAGGTCACAGGGACAATTATGTGAAATCATCCTTGTCATCGCGATAACTTGAGAACAAATGCTGGCAGCTTCATGAAACTTGACACATAAGCATCAGGTGAAAACCTCGGACGAATTCAGTGGACGGTGACCTTGACCTATTTTTCAAGTTCACAAGGACAATTGTGTGAAATCCCAAGAATCACAATAACTCAAGAACAAATGATGGCAGCTATATGAGATTTGACACACATAAGCATCTGGTGAAGATCTCATAATTTTTTCTATGAAACATGACCTTTATCTCCTTTTTTAAGGTCACAGGGACAATTATGTGAAATCACAAGAATCACAATAACTCAATAACAAATAACGCACTCCTGGCGTGGGTATGTATGTATGTATGTCTGTATGTATGTCTGTATGTCTGTAGCGAACATCCTTGTCATCGTGATAACTTGACGGCGACCTTGACCAATTTTTCAAGGTCACAGGGACAATTATGTGAAATCCCAAGAATTGCAATAACTTAAGAACAAATGATGGCAGCTTTATGAGATTTGACACACATAAGCATCTGTTGAAGACCTCAGAATATTTTCTATGAAACATGACCTTCATCTACTTTTCAAGGTCACAGGGACAATTATGTGAAATCATCCTTGTCAAATGCTGGCAGCTTCATGAAACTTGACACATAAGCATCAGGTGAAAACCTCGGACGAGTTCAGTGGACGGTGACCTTGACCTATTTTTCAAGTTCACAAGGACAATTGTGTGAAATCCCAAGAATCACAATAACTCAAGAACGAATGATGGCAGCTATATGAGATTTGACACAAATAAGCATCTGGTGAAGATCTCATAATTTTTTCTATGAAACATGACCTTCATCTCCTTTTTTAAGGTCACAGGGACAATTATGTGAAATCACAAGAATCACAATACTCAATAACAAATAATGGCAGCTTTATGAGATTTGACACACATAAGCATCTGGTGAAGACTACAGAATTTTTTGCTATAGAACATGACCTTCTCCAACTTTTCAAGGTCACAGGGACAATTATGTGAAATCATCCTTGTCATTTTGATAATTCAAGAACAAATAATGGCAGCTTCATTAAACTTGACACACATAAGCATCTGGTGAAAACCTCGAACAAGACCGATGGACGGGGACCTTGACATATTTTTCAAGGTCACAGGGACAATTATGTGAAATCCCTAGAATCACAATAACTCAATAACAAATGATGGCAGCTTTATGAGATTTGACACAAATGAGCATCTGTTGAATACCTCAGACATTTTTCTATGGAACATGACCTTCACCTACTTTTCAAGGTCACAGTGACAATTATGTGAAATCCCTATCATTGTTATAACTCGAGAACAAATGATGGCAGCTTTATGAGACTTGACACACATAAGCATCTGGTGAAGACCTCATTGAAGACCTTCACCAACTTTTAAAGGTCACAGGAACAATTATGTGGTGCGATGACGTTTTGTTCACAAATATTGTGTGGAGCGAATGTTGTGCAATAAGTTACCAGGGCTGAGGGTTGATGCATCTCTGATGCCTATGTTAATACAAAACAGTGATAAAATATGGAATCTACAGGGCACCCAAAATGTCAGTTTTCTCAAAGATAATGCAATCATAAATGTTAATTATCAACCATGAATGATAACGGCATGCTATATTATTCACATTTGTTGGTTTTGTGCAAAAATATTTAAAAATTATCCAAGATATGGGACAGGAAACTGTGCATCTCATATTTCAATACAAAACAGGGACAAAATATGAAATCTACAGGGCTCCCAAAATGTCAGTTTTCTCAAAGATAATGCAGTCATAAATGATAATTAGCGAGAATGAATGATAACGACATGCTACATTATTCACCTTTGTTGGTTTTGTGCAAAAATAATAAAAAATTATCATGATTTGGGGCAGGAAACTGCATCACAGATTTCAATACAAAATAGTGACAATATATGAAATCTACTGGGCACCCAAAATGTCAGTTTTCTAAAAGATAATAATAATAATATCTTTATTTCGCACATAAATACATGGCAATTTGGGAACTATTTACAATGCAATCATAAATGATAATTATCGACAATGAATGATAACAGCATTTATATTATTCACATTTGTTGGTTTCGGTTAGAAATATTTAATAGTTTTCATGATTTGAGGCAGGAAACTGCTCATCTTATATTTTAATACAAAACAGGTAGAGTATCGATCCCCCGTCCACGTTCCCCCAACGACTGATACTCACAAACCATGGGTAACAATATATCTACAGGGCATCTAAAATGTCAGTTTTCTCAAAGATGATGCAGTCATAAATGATAATTGGCAACAATGAATAAAGACAGCATCTTATATTATTCACATTTGTTGTTTTCGGTCAGAAATATTAAAAAATTATCATGATTTGGGGCAGGAAACTGTTCATCTAACATTTCAATACAAAACAGTGACAATATATGAAATCTACAGGGCACCCAAAATGTCAGTTTTCTCAAAGATAATGCAATCATAAATGATAATTAGCAACAATGAGTGATAACGGCATTTAATATTAATCATATTTTTGTTGGTTTCGGTCAGAAATATATAAAAATTATCAAGATATGGGGCAGGAAACTTCGTCTTACATTTCAATACAAAACAGTGACAATATATGAAAACTACTGGGCACCCAAAATGTCAGTTTTCTCAAAGATAATGCAATCATAAATGATAATTAGCAAAAACGAATGATAACGGCTTGTTACATTATTCACATTTGTTGGTTTCGGTCAGAAATATTTAATAATTTTCATGATTTGGGCAGGAAAGTGTTCATCTTACAATTTAAGGTCTATAATCCACAATGAAACACTGGGACAGACTTATGTTTTTTTGGCTTAAATGTGTTCAAAGTCATGTTATTTGTTAATTTAGCACAGAAAAAGTAAACTTAACCAGCTAGTCTTAAACTTTTATTATTTAAATTGAACCCGTTTTAACTACCGTTAAAACGGGTTCGACTCAGTTATTGCAGCTGGACACCATGTGTGCTGTATGAGAAATACCCCCAACTGACGTCATAGCCTCACTCTCATCCTGGAATCCCCCAGAGCATGCAGAGCCGAAGGCAGTTACGTAAATATACGAGACCACACGAAGTTCTCTCCCGATGCTTCAAACTGATTGTGGATTATAGACCTTAATACAAAAACAGTGACAATATATGGAATCTACAGGGCACCCAAAATGTCAGTTTTATCAAAGATGATGCAATCATAAATGATAATTGTAAACAATGAATGATAACGGCTTGTCATATTATTCACATTTGTTGGTTTTGTGCAAAAATATTAAGAAAGTATCAAGATATGGGGCAGGAAACTGTGCATCTTACATTTTTATACAATACAGTGACAATGTTTAAAATTTACAGGGCACCCAAAATGTCAGTTTTCTCAAAGATGATGCAGTCATAAATGATAATTATCAACAAGGAATGATAACAGCATCTCACATTATTCACATTTATTGGTTTCGGTCAGAAATATTAAAAAATCATCATGATTTGGTGCAGGAAACTGTTCGTTCATCTAACATTCTTATACAAAGCAGTGACAATATATGAAATCTACAGGGCACCCAAAATGTCAGTTTTCCCTAAGATAATATATTCAAATATCATAGTTATCAACAATAAATGATAACGGAATGTTATATCATTCACATTGGTTTCAGTCAGAAATATTAAAAAATTATGATGATTTGGGGAAGGAAACTGTTTATCTTACATTCCTTTACAAAACAGTGACAATGTTTGAAATTTACAAGGCACCTAAAATGTCAGTTTTCTCACTCAAAGATAATGCATTCAAATATGATATGGCATGTTATATTAATCAGATTTGTTGGTTTCGGGAAAAAGCATTAAAAAATTATCATGATTTGGGGTAGGAAAACCACTTCTCAGATATTATGTAAAATTTTGTTTGTCATATTACAGGTGAGGAAAATGCTGTACACCCAGATCCTGACAAGGACTTTGCTGAGGTCAAGGCCAGGATGTTGAAGGGGTGTGGCTGCAAGAAGCAGAACTGCTTCTCTTCCTTCACCGAAGAGGATGTCTATGAGCATAGACTCTGCATGAAGCAACCCCATAAGAGCCTTAAATAGGGTGAATTCTAGAATCTGCTTCCTGGATAAACCATGCTTGGTCAAAGGGCTACAATTTTGTTATTTTGGCTTCATTTCCAGAGCCTTTTTGCCTCTCTTTCCTCTTTACCTTTGCAAGCAAGCTACTCCTTGTCAATCTGACCTGTGTCAAGGTTAAGGTCATCTTAAGGTCACCGTGTGACCCTTTAAGAAGATAATTTGATATTGAAAGTGGCAATTTTTATCGAGTGATGCCTCATAGTGTCTAAATCTTGTGTTACTGAGCCATTTTAACAGTTTTTAAGTCAGCATAAGCTAAAGTGCATCTGCCGCCGCCACACTTTATTTTCTTCATCATTCCTTTATGCTTATAAGGACTAGATTCTATGACATGATAATATGTAGGCCTGGGAAATTTTTTGGGCTGAAATTTTGTGACCTTGGCTCAAGGTCATGGCCAGCACAAGAGCAACTTCGCTTGTGAATGCTCTTTTTTCTTACAAAATACAGCAATATTGATATAACTAGGTAGATCAACCTATGGCTTAGGTAAGTTTGATATTGGGTGACCTTGGGCAATTTTCAAGGTCACAGGAGCCGATTTTCAAAATTGACTATTTGTGATATTTTGCAAAACACTACAAATAGTATGTATTCTCACTACATTTATCTTACACAATATCTTTGTTCATAATTTTTTTTAAAATATGTAACTAGGTCTAACTAGGTCATAGTGACCTACTTAAATGTCCTTTTGGTCACAACTTACTAAATATTGTTAATCTAATCTTTTACAAATCAAAATAGATTATATCTTGATATCATGTAAATATATGTATATATCCATGGAAATTTATTTTGGTGCACGTTTTATGACTTTGGGTCAAGGTCAAGGTCATGATCTGCACAAGAGCAACTTCACTTGTGAATGCTGTATTTTCTGTCAAAATACAGCAATATTGATATAACTTCGTAGATGTGATCAACCTATGAAGGACTTGGATAAGTTTGATATTAGTCACAAGAGCTGATTTTCAAATTTGGCTATTTGTGATATTTTGAAAAACACTATAATTACATTCTATTTGCTATTTATATACCTGATAGCATATTTTGGCCTCGTGAGACTAACATCAGGTTCATCCTGGATTTGTCATAATATTTTCTGGACCTGTGTAATATCTAGTATTTAATCATTGATATATTTCTATAAAAAATGTTTCCACCAACTTAACATAACTTGATAAATGAGAACTTATTACCATCAATTTTGATCTGTATATACTTCTCTAAATCGGTAATAAAATTATTTGTATTTACATTGACTACTTTGTTATAAATCATTTTGAGTTGTATAGCTAAAGACTGCCCATTACGGCCCATTACCCATAAACCTAACACATATATATATATATTGGCTCTGTAACTATCACTTTTCTTATATGAGGTGGGTCCGTAACTATCAATTATAGTTATATATATATAAATATATGTGGCTCCGTAACAATTTGCATTTTTATATACATTTAGCCAATTGGTTCATTTGGTCAATTGGCTCCATTACCTAAATCTTGTTAATGTTCATGAATCCCACTGATTGGCACTTTTGATGGCTCTTTTATTGTCTTTCCCATATATACAGGGCCCATTACCCATAAATATATTGACCAAATGTACCAATTGGCTAAAAACCATTTCAGGTTTACGGAGCCACATATATATATATATAACTATAATTGATAGTTACGGACCCATCTCATATTAGAAAAGTGATAGTTACGGAGCCAATATATATATATATGTTTATATATGTGTGTGTGTTAGGTTTATGGGTAATGGGCCCTATATATATATGGGTAAGACAATAAAATAGCCATCAAAAGTGGGATTAATGAACATTAACAAGATTTAGATAATGGAGCCAATTGACCAGATGAACCAATTGGCTAAATGTATATAAAAATGTAAAGAGTTACGGAGCCACATATATATATATCTTTATAGATGTGGCTCCGTAACTCTATAAAATATATATATATATTTGTACACTCTGCTATTCATATACCTGATAGCATATTTTGGCCTCGTGAGACTAACATCAGGTTCATCCTGGATTTGTCATAATATTTTCTGGACCTGTGTAATATCTAGTATTTAATCATTGATATATTTCTATAAAAAATGTTTCCACCAACTTAGCATAACTTGATAAATGAGAACTTATTACCATCAATTTTGATCTGTATATACTTCTCTAAATCGGTAATAAAATTATTTGTATTTACATTGACTACTTTGTTATAAATCATTTTGAGTTGTATAGCTAAAGACTGCCCATTACGGCCCATTACCCATAAACCCAACACATATATATATATTGGCTCCGTAACTATCACTTTTCTTATATGAGGTGGGTCCGTAACTATCAATTATAGTTATATATATATAAATATATGTGGCTCCGTAACTCTTTGCATTTTAATATACATTTAGCCAATTGGTTCATTTGGTCAATTGGCTCCATTACCTAAATCTTGTTAATGTTCATTAATCCCATTTTTGATGGCTATTTTATTGTCTTACCCATATATACAGGGCCCTTACCCAAAAATATATTGACCAAATGAACCTAAAAACCATTTCGGGTTTTTTTTTCATTAATAAGGGGAAAAGAGTTATGGAGCCACAATATCACTATAATTGATAGTTACAGACCCATCTCATATAAGAAAAGTGATAGTTACGGAGCCAATATATATATATGTGTTGGGTTTATGGGTAATGGGCCCTATATATATGGGTAAGACAATAAATAGCCATCAAAAGTGGGATTAATGAACATTAACAAGATTTAGGTAATGGTGCCAATTGACCAAATGAACCAATTGGCTAAATGTATATTAAAATGTAGAGTTACAGAGCCACATATATATAACTATAACTGATAGTTACGGAGCCATCTCATATTAGAAAAGTGATAGTTACGGAGCCATCTCATATTAGAAAAGTGATAGTTACGGACCCATCTCATATTAGAAAAGTGATAGTTACGGACCCATCTCATATTAGAAAAGTGATAGTTACGGACCCATCTCATATTAGAAAAGTGATAGTTACGGAGCCAATATATATATATATATATATATATATATATATATATATTTATGTGTGTTAGGTTTATGGGTAATGGGCCCTATATATATGGGTAAGACAATAAAATAGCCATCAAAAGTGGGATTAATGAACATTAACAAGATTTAGGTAATGGTGCCAATTGACCAAATGAACCAATTGGCTAAATGTATATTAAAATGCAAAGAGTTACGGAGCCACATATATTTATATATATATAACTATAATTGATAGTTACGGACCCACCTCATATAAGAAAAGTGATAGTTACGGAGCCAATATATATATATGTGTTGGGTTTATGGGTAATGGGCCCTATATATATGGGTAAGACAATAAAATAGCCATCAAAAGTGGGATTAATGAACATTAACAAGATTTAGGTAATGGTGCCAATTGACCAAATGAACCAATTGGCTCCGTAACTATCACTTTTCTTATATGAGGTGGGTCCGTAACTATCAATTATAGTTATATATATATAAATATATGTGGCTCCGTAACTCTTTGCATTTTAATATACATTTAGCCAATTGGTTCATTTGGTCAATTGGCTCCATTACCTAAATCTTGTTAATGTTCATTAATCCCATTTTTGATGGCTATTTTATTGTCTTACCCATATATACAGGGCCCTTACCCAAAAATATATTGACCAAATGAACCTAAAAACCATTTCGGGTTTTTTTTTCATTAATAAGGGGAAAAGAGTTATGGAGCCACAATATCACTATAATTGATAGTTACAGACCCATCTCATATAAGAAAAGTGATAGTTACGGAGCCAATATATATATATGTGTTGGGTTTATGGGTAATGGGCCCTATATATATGGGTAAGACAATAAATAGCCATCAAAAGTGGGATTAATGAACATTAACAAGATTTAGGTAATGGTGCCAATTGACCAAATGAACCAATTGGCTAAATGTATATTAAAATGTAGAGTTACAGAGCCACATATATATAACTATAACTGATAGTTACGGAGCCATCTCATATTAGAAAAGTGATAGTTACGGAGCCATCTCATATTAGAAAAGTGATAGTTACGGACCCATCTCATATTAGAAAAGTGATAGTTACGGACCCATCTCATATAAGAAAAGTGATAGTTACGGACCCATCTCATATTAGAAAAGTGATAGTTACGGAGCCAATATATATATATATATATATATATATATATATATATATTTATGTGTGTTAGGTTTATGGGTAATGGGCCCTATATATATGGGTAAGACAATAAAATAGCCATCAAAAGTGGGATTAATGAACATTAACAAGATTTAGGTAATGGTGCCAATTGACCAAATGAACCAATTGGCTAAATGTATATTAAAATGCAAAGAGTTACGGAGCCACATATATTTATATATATATAACTATAATTGATAGTTACGGACCCACCTCATATAAGAAAAGTGATAGTTACGGAGCCAATATATATATATGTGTTGGGTTTATGGGTAATGGGCCCTATATATATGGGTAAGACAATAAAATAGCCATCAAAAGTGGGATTAATGAACATTAACAAGATTTAGGTAATGGTGCCAATTGACCAAATGAACCAATTGGCTAAATGTATATTAAAATGTAGAGTTACAGAGCAACATATATATAACTATAACTGATAGTTACGGAGCCATCTCATATTAGAAAAGTGATAGTTACGGAGCCATCTCATATTAGAAAAGTGATAGTTACGGACCCATCTCATATTAGAAAAGTGATAGTTACGGAGCCATCTCATATTAGAAAAGTGATAGTTACGGACCCATCTCATATTAGAAAAGTGATAGATACAGACCAATCTCATTAAAATTAATTAAAATGTAAAGAGTTATGGAGCCACATATATATATATATATATATATATATATATCTATATATATATATATATATATATATTTATATATGTGGCTCCGTAACTTCCTGTTTTTGATAGTGGCTCCGTAACTATCACTCTGTACTTGAAAAAAGTTACGGAGCCACGTATATATTAAAAAATCAAGAGTTACGGAGCCACCAAAATATATATATTTTATTAATGGACAGAATTAATTCATATTCATGTTGTAAATAAAATATGTTTCTGTGACTGTTTCAGTCAAAAGAGGATATATGCCAGATGAGAGTTTTCTGAATAAATCCACTTTAAACATGTGGCTCCGTAACTATCACTTTTATAACGTGGCTCCGTAACATACAATCCATATATATATATATATATATATATATATATATATATATATATATATATATATATATATATATATATATATATATATATATATATATTTTTATATATATATATATATATATATATATATATATATCAAAAGATAAACCATCTGACTTTTAAAAACCCAATCAGGTCACCAACCAAACTGGAGGATTAACATATAGAGCTATATTCTAATGGTGGCCTGAACTTAAATGAATGTACCCGTATGCTTAAATACCTAAATGAATATGCCTGTATACTTAAATGAATGTGTCCGTATACATAAATGAATATGCCCCTATATTTAAGTCAATGTGCCTCTAAATCTGAACGAATGTGTTCCTATACTTGGATGAATATGTTATCTATACATGAATGAATGCCCTCCCTGAATGAATGTGCTCCTATTTTATAATGAATGTGCTCCTATCTTTGAATGAATGTGATCCTGTACTTGAATGAATGTGATCCTATACTTGAATGAATGTGCTGCTCCTATATTTGAATGAATGTGCTGCTCCTATATTTGAATGAATGTGCTCCTATATTTGAATGAATGTGTTCCTATACTTGAATGAATGTGCTCCTATTTTTGAATGAATGTGCTCCTATTTTTGAATGAATGTGCTCCTATCTTTGAATGAATGTGATCCTATACTTGAATGAATGTGCTCCTATACTTGAATGATTGTGTTCTTATACTTGAATGAATGTACTCCTATTTTTGAATGAATGTGCTCCTATTTTTGACTGAATGTGCTCCTATACTTGAATGAATGTGCTCCTATTTTTGAATGAATGTGCTCCTATTTTTGAATGAATGTGATCCTATTTTTGAATGAGTGTGCTCCTATTTTTGAATGAATGTGATCCTATACTTGAATGAATGTGCTCCTATTTTTGAATGAATGTGCTCCTATATTTTGAATGAATGTGCTCCTATTTTTGAATGAATGTGCTCCTATTTTTGAATGAATGTGCTCCTATTTTTGAATGAATGTGCTCCTATCTTTAAATGAATGTGCTCCTATACTTGAATAAATGTGCTCCTATACTTGAATAAATGTGCACCTATTTTTAAAAATGTGGCAGATTAATCTTATCTGTCATAAGCCCTGTAAGGGAGAGCCTTCTCGAGAAGGGAACATGGCATTTTACTCGGAACATAACAGGTGGTTAATTGTGGTTCGCAATGGACGAGGAAAACAGCTCACTCAACACCAGAAAGAAATGAGCTGTGCATCTATCTACTTCACGATATCAAGATACATTGGCTCTGCCCTGAGATTTCCAATGCGCAATGCCAAGTGGATCATATTGCTGACACACTAATTCATATTTCACAAAGCGGTACTTTTTTAGTGTCTAAGCAATAGATTAGGCGTAAAGTTTCATAATGGACCGAAGAATGTAATGTGATCTATTCATTTAAACATGTTTGATGTTTTTCATTTGTTTTTCAATAACCATTTCAGCACTGTTTAAGATAGAAGCTTGCCACCGAGATCTAATGCCCAACCCCTTCAAAGAGCGACTGGGATCTTTCTTTTGCATTATTACATAAACATGAGATCACAAAGCATTCATAGCATTCATGGAGCACTGGCTGGAGTGAGGAACAACTCAATGATGAATATTAACCTTTCCCGTATGTGTTACAAGGACTTGTCTCAACCGGGATCAAGACAGAACCAGACAGAACAGCATGAAAAATCTAAAATTATAGAAGTTAGTTTTATACTTTTTATTTTTTAGATTTTTTTTATCAGACTGAGCTGCACAATCTGTGCAAAAGAACTATGCAATAAGATGAGTTATAAGATTTCCGCTGTCCCCAGCCTGCCTGAAACCACTCAGACAGCCACATAAAGAAATATAGAAAAAACGTGGGGACATTAGTAATGAATAAGGTTTTGGGAATGGCAGTTGTTATTTTGCATTAAATATAAATTGTGTTGAACTAGTTTATGTGGATCAGCGGCGAATCAATCAAAATGATAGAACATTGAAACAACCAAGAAAATGGTTCTAGTGGTGGCATCATTGCATTTTTCCTTTCCATGACCTCATATTTCCTTCAGAGAAATCAGCCACATTTTCAATCCTGATGCTCCACAGTAATGAATTCTTTAATGTAAAGGGTCACCATAAGAATATAGTTGAAAACGTTAATCCTGGATGGCTGGATGGTGATCGGATTAGGTGTCCCTCATAGTGTTGTGGTTCCCCTTATGGAAAACAGTCAAACATCCTCATTATATACATATAATGATTATATATGATGGCCTCACAAACTGAGCATATTGCACCAACCTTCTCTTTGTGTTGTTAGACCGTATATCATTGCTTGTATATTTAAAATTTAAACAAAAGCATTTGTCACGTATACAAATAAAGCAAGCGTGTGTTATCTGAAGCTTTATGGGATGGCGTTTTCCTCTATCTATAAGAATTCATTTTTGTTATCAAAAAGATAAGAATAATTATAAATTATTCATCTGTTCCATCCACATTGAATGTAAAAAGTGACTGCATCTATTATATAATTGCTAGTGATCCAAAGTATTACAGCATTTACAATTTTAGCATGATGCGTTTTTCCTAAGAGAACATCTCTGACTTTGGAGGCGGAATACTGGTTTAAAGTAGAATAGTATTGAGTGAGGAGTGCATTCACAGTATTTGTGTTGTGGTAGCCAAGCTGTAAAAGCAATGAAAGCAAGATGGCTGAAGTTTACTTGAAAATTGCCTCAAAATCTCAAACGATTTTAACACCTAATAGGGTTAATAATAAAAACAAATATAAAAACCAATGCCAGCTTTTCGTCATGACATTACAAATAATATTTCCTCTTGTAAAACATTTTTGGAACCAACACATAATAAAAAAAATTAAATGTTATTTTGTGCATCCTATTTTTTAGCCCCGGAAAAAAGCGCTTCAGATCAGGATTACTCAAATTCCGTCGAAAATAAAATGTGAATTTAAAACATAATGTATGTGTAACCTTCCAAAAATGTGAAATCGCCATGGGGCTTTCATGATAGTTTTGATGCGATCCAACTTTGTCTCTGAAACAGGCTTGGAAAGCTTACAACTGTACGAAGCAATCGGCGTAATTATTCTGGCCAGTGTATTTGATAGACATGAAATAATGCCACGATAAATAGCGATGAAAAGGATATTGTTGTTACCAAGCACACAGAATATCATCATGTTATTTTGTTTGGATATCATTGGCTGTTTAATGGTTCCGTCCAATTTTGATGAGTTCACGTGAGGAAGCAGACGTGATTGACGTTAGCAACTACATGCCAAATATAATTAGAATGACTTGAACAGCTTCGGTCACAGACATTACATTTGAGACAGGAAGATGTGCCTTTTAACATTGCATTATTCAGTTGATCCGGGTAAAGACATACATATCCTTCCTGTCGTCACTCTTTAAGAGCCGGATGACCGGTTAGTTTATTTAAACCTTCCCAAAAAGTCATCTTCAACTATCGCTTAAAGGGCAAAAGTGATAAAGCCAAAAAGAAGTTGAAACCCCCTGCTTATCTATCCATTCCACGTTACTTAGTTTTAGATAAGAAAGGTAAAGAACCATATACAATGGGCACGCCCATATCAAATCACCGTATCATGTTTTTTTTGGTTTTTTTTAGGGTGGGTGAGGGACGAAATTGAAAGACCTTAGTGGTGAATATAGCTTCTATGCCTCCCCTGAAGACATGATATTGCACGAATTTTCATCTCAAACAAATTTTTCTACCATTTCTTTTTAAATTCAATGTTTTGTCTATTTTGTAAGCTTTAAAAGAAACCACTGGCTATACGATAGTGGGATTGAGCAGGATGTTTAAAGACTGGGGCCTTTTTGTTCACTGCGTTCATTTTCTGTGATGTGGTATATTCAGTCAGTCCTACACTGTGGTGTCCATTGGCTGCAGGTAGCAAAGAACGGATCAGGTCATTCACCACCTCCATACACGTAGACTGAAGAAATGAGGGACGGCAAAAGGTCATAACATGGATTGACTATGTTAGAATATAGTGATGTTAAATATATGAGGTTACAATGTAAACACATGTGAAATATGTTTAAAAAATAGTGAACATCGTTAAAGTTCACTGAATAAGAAAATAGATTGTTAAGATTGATAGGAATTGTTATAAAGTGAGGGAGGAGGGTGTTTATATGAAATGACTTGAGCTATTTAGACCTATTTGATGATGGAAATGAAAAAAGTCAGTTACTATTCATCAAGAGTAGGGCATTGTGACAAGGAATAAATGAATGAATGCTTTGATGGCACATTCCGGTGCTTGGTGGTTCTTGTGACTAGGAGACAGTCTTTGACCTTATAAAGCCCAAATAGTCGTTGAATATTAGTGAGAAAAGCGTTTACAAAAAACATGATCTTTACCAGTCAAGTGATCAAAGCATGGTATGTTTCGCCCCTTTTGCCCAACAAAATGTGGTGATATTCCCATACTATTAAAGAGCTATTTGACACGCAAATGTATTATGGGGCTTTTCATCCCCACTCACCAAGAATTTCAAAAGTCAGGAGACACGTAAGCATGGCCTGGTATTCAACATTACATAGCATTAGAGGCAAGATGATTTGAGAGTGCAGGGAGATTAGACGATTATTGGAACACAAAGACATACACAACCAGAGGAATAGCGTCCTCCATCTTGTAACTGAATCAGCCATGCGAGATTGCCTTACAAAGTTACACTGACAACAATGTGGAGGCAATGTATTTGCTCCTCATGTAGGAAGATAGAAGAAGTCTTTGTTCTGTAGAATGTTTT
This sequence comes from Amphiduros pacificus, assembly GCA_949316495.1. Lineage (NCBI taxonomy): Eukaryota > Metazoa > Annelida > Polychaeta > Phyllodocida > Hesionidae > Amphiduros > Amphiduros pacificus. Next base: position 18,679,519 of record OX439010.1, on the reverse strand, counting down.
CAGAAAAGGGATGGCTTCTTTATACCTCTGCAAGAGACCGCTTTTGTGCCGCCCTGTAATATATGATATAATGCAATGGCGTGATAAATATGGAACGAATTATCTCTGTTCTGATATTTCGTTCACGCATTACATGTGATTGTAATATATAACATTATTAATTAGACTCCAGTAGAATTAGCTTCTTGTCTCGCAGGATCTGTCAGTAACTGCATACTGCCAATCAGAGAGACACAGTGTGTTTAGCGTGAAACATGAAATGTGAATCAAAAGAGTTTCTTTTGACCTGCAAAACTTCGCATTTCTACACTCAGTGTGAAACCTCGAAGCGGCTGGAACATTAAAGCAAAGGGATGTTAGGCTGTTATACAGAACATGACTTAACTTATTTAAAACTCTCCCACAGACAGACAGACAGACATAATCCTTTTGTTAACACCTTGTAAGACTTTGTTTCAGATTTTATATCTTATATCCCTTGGTAAAATAACGGATGATATGTATGCATGACATGGCGTGACGCTATTTCCTCATAGAGTTCTGAGGGGAAAAGGTCAGTTGGATTTCGGATTTGCAGTCTTAATGTTATCACAACCAGCCAGTTCGCTCTGGGCTTTTAGAGGTTATGCCGCTTGTCTGAATGGCCAATATTGTTATTTTGTGAAAACTCCTGACCGGGCTCGACCCTAATAGGCCCCGAATAAGCCTCGTTAGAATTTCTCCAGTATTTGCCTTGTATTTGCTCATATCATGGAATGCCACCCAGAGCCCCGGTTAGAAATTTCATACCATTTTTCGCCATAATTACCATGTCTGATATATGAAGAGCCTACCTATATCTTTTAAAAGAGAATTCTAAGTCTGAAGAATGATTTTTTTAATACAGGTATTACAAATGCATATTTGAATGTTAAAGCTTGACAACGAGTCAATTTTCGTTTGCTGTTTTACAACAATGGTCAATATATACTTTCTCATTATTGCATTTTATTTCGAATATATCTAATTAATTCATTTTTTCTTTCAAAAATAGCGGTTGCCTTCATTAACATCTGATGGGGCCACATGTCGTGGTGCAGTTGGTTAGAGTGCCAACCTACTGGCACCAGTTCCTCTGTGGTGATCCAAAGGTCGTGGGTTCGATCCTCGGCCATGCTGAGATCGAAATCATGATACAATTTCACATATGAGCTGAGGCCCGTGCCTAAAAGTTTAACCCATTGTCCTTATAAAACTGTGACCTGGTGGGTTGTCATGTCAAGGACCTGTGACACTTCAGTGAGGCAGCACTATATCTGCTACAAGTAGGTCTCATGTAAAAAAAAAAAAAATAAAAAAAAAAAAAAATAATAATAATAATAATAATAATAATAATAATAATAATAATAAAACGTTTGAAGTTGCTAACATAAATGTTCACTTATAACTTTCTCCCGCACTGCCATGTACAGTATTGCAGCTATTAAATGGATTCATTGAATAAAGTTAAATAAGGATTATTCTAAAATCTGAATTTATTTTCTGTTGACTTGTCACATTCAGGACAATATTGAATCTGGGGCTTTTTACACACGGATTGACGTGTACTTTGTTTACGTGGTATCCAGTGAGTATTCATGAGTCAAATATAATGATCGCCATGGTAACTGTAAATATCTCTAGAAACTTAAGTGAAGGAAATGATGATGTTTAAATCTCAGAACATTTTATAAATGAAACAAAACTCCTGCTTGCAAATTGACTTCTTATTTGTCATCCCCCACAGATTATTGCATATTGTCATCTCATTACATTTTTTTCTGTGAATAATAATATGCAAAATGTATAATTTTATGTGCATTCACTGTAAATAGTTGTTTCAGTTACCTTGCTTATTAAAATGTGTTGGATTTCATTTGAATTATAGGTTCTTCGAATGTGACTTTGCAGTCAAATTATTAACAAACGACGTGAAACAATAACTATAGAAAAAAACGAATAACATAAACTCGGAACGAAATTAAATGTTAAATTATCAGAGCCCTTTATAAAAATAATGGTAAGTATTATACTAGCGGTGAATATGCCACCACATAATCGGTTTACACAGTCAAATATCTATGCTAACAAGAAGATTCAAGAGATACCAATTTAAGAGAAGGTTAGTCCCAGGAGAAACATAGTTTTGACCTCAATGAGTATAAATGAATACTTAATATACTAGAAATCACAGAGATAGGCTGATTTATGCATTGCTATTTTTTCATCATTCCCACTCAATTAAGTTTATTTCATTGAGTGTATTTCCATCTGGATAGATCTCATTGCTCCGCTCATCCTATACCAGAAATCGAATTACCATTTTGCTGAAATAAACAGTATTGTAAATCAATTCAGATTTTTCATATTGGCCAGATTAAAAGAGTGATGTTCAGAAAATCAGGAATCTTTACGTTTTTAACGGTCTTATGAAACATATTGATTGAACAAGTGAAACTGTGTAAAGTGCCTTTTCTTACTTGTTGCCTTTGAGGCATACCGTATTTCAATATAATCATGGAAATCAATATCATTCAGAGCCCCTTGAATATAGTGTAGCATTGTTGGAACTACTTTTCTATATAATGCTTTTAGATTTACATCATCCACCACAAAGGGACACTTGTTCCAGAACTGCCTGAGCGTCTTTCTTCTGTTTCATATTATTCAATTGATGATTTAATTCTATTTCACATTGACCGTTATGTTGAATTTTGTCACAATTACTTCCACCTTTTTTAAAACATGTTTTACATCTGAAATTAATAAGCATTAAACCTCAAGATGTATTTGTTTGTTTATTTGGGGTTTTACATCACTTTCAACATTATTTCAGTCGTTTCGTGATGAGACCTACTTGTAGTAGATATAGCGCTGCCTCACTGAACTGTCATGTCGCAGATCCTTATTTACTTTAAAACAAAAGAAATTCCCAGTAGTTTTTTTATGGTTTCTGCATTATATATCATACAAAACCCGCTATACAATAAATCAGAATTAATGCAGTTCTCATATGGATATGTTTTCATTCATAAGTCTTCTGTTAATTAAAGTCTTGCAATAATTGTATTCATGATTAGCGCGTGCATCTGCCTCAGTCTAATGTAAGCCGGGTTGGTGGTATTCAGGAGTGGGATCGTAAATTTACCTCCTACATAACTACATTAATGTTGTGGTACAGATTGGGTTCAGTGTTCTGCATATTACTGGATACTCCTACCAGTTTCTTAATCCATCCAGATCCTCAATCATTTCTTAATGCTGGATTACACAAAAACTCTTTCATTGCACCCCTCTTCGTTCTCCTTTGTAATTTTAGGGCCTCATGTAAAAAGTTCACTTCACACACAATTACATTATAGAATATCAATCAGGATTCACTCCCCAAAATATTAGCTCTTTGGTAATTTCTGCTGAATTGATTGCACGATAAAGGTCCATCAATGTACAGAAAATCATAATTTGGTTATCAGGATAAGCATGTTCTCTGTTGCTGAGATAAGGTGAGCATGTAGCAAACTTATAATCTCTCTTATAAACCTCTTTGTAAAAACATAATCCTCTTTGTACTTTTTTTGTTGTTGATTAACATACCACCCACACACACACACACACACACAGATATATATATATATATATATATATATATATATATATATATATATATATATATATATATATATATATATATATATATATATTCATAGATATATTCATAGATATTTAATAAATAAATAAATCTGTCTATCCCAAATACATATAAACATATAATAATACATATCAATACAGACATTACAAATATCATTATGATGTGCAAATTAACTACATTAATAGATTGATCAATTAACTGCCGTGTTAATTAATTAATAAAGTTGCTGGCTGTTACTCCCATAACTAGGGATGGGCCCCGTTAATAATTTAGTGGGACGATACCGATACCGATACTTTATAAACGATACCAATAATTGAATGATACCGATACCTGACGATAGGGCTGCCATACTGTCCCATTGAAAACAACACACCTGAACTTCACAAACAAAATTGCAAAAAAAAACTTTTTGAACTCAATAAAGAATACCGTATTATCTCTAATAGTCCTGTCTGGAGCCTATCTGCAGACCAGGCCTTGGTGACTGGGGTAGTGGAGCTGCAGACTTACAATCCACAGGGGCTTGATACCTCAGTAATTAATATACAAATAGTACTCACAACTTCACTTACAATATGCATTCAAACATATCAAAGAAAATACACACCCCTTGTAATGTTTGCTACAAACACTTGTAGCAAATATTTCTCAATTTCACATGATGTTACACTCTAAACAACTCTTCATGTTGCATCAATGTTTAAGATCTGACACCTGAATGCTGGGTGAGGGTCACATGTGGGTCACAGTATGGTGCCCAGTAGCACATCCCAGCCTCTTGTAACTTAATTGGTTAATTAACCAACAAGCATGTGGGGGGAACCTCAGGGCTAAACACTGATTATAATAGTTAATACTGTAGGTTAGTACATTACCGGTTCCAAGAATCAGTTCAAGATGAAAGAACCAGGACGGTTCCAATACATTAGAAACCGGCGGGTTCCCTGGACTCGTCAGTACCGGGGCCCATCCCTACCCATAACCCTTGGGTTACTACTAGCAACTGCTTGTTTTAGATAAAGGGTGGGATGGTGGTATTAGAAACATCTGTGTACCCTTCCTGGCGGTTAGCAGCGACTGACCGCCCAGCAAGGCTTATATAGGCTGGCAGTTAAGAACTCACCTGCCAGTCTTATGCTGGGCTCAATGCCTCCTACTTAAACCACCTTTAAAATTGGATAATGACATAATGTTTATAAGCGTGCATCAAAATGTAAACGTTTGGAATATGCATTTTTCTTTTTTTTTCCATAGGAGCAATACAACAAAGGTTAACAGATTTGATTTGAAGTCATATTGAGTGGATGTTTTGTAATCCTCAATTTAACAACTATTCAGAAATTTTGGATAAGTAGCAATGTCTTGCACATGTTTTATATTGGTTTGTAAAAAACAGGTAAATTCCCAATTGAATGAATAGGCACTGAAATAATATATCTATACATTTTTCATTGTTAATGAGGGTAGGGATTGGTTACATCAGTGAGTTTTGATTATCAATTTATTATAAAGATGGTTCTGTCCTTAAATTAAAAATATTTCAGTATTACACCTGAAACTTTATTATCAAATTTATGAGCAACTCCTAATTAATTTGGTTAAAATCCTTTATTTGACATTTATATAGCTTCCAGCTTGTCTTTTCGATTAAACTAGTTATCTGGTAACAAGCATATATTAGGATCTATTTTCACATGTGATATTATTTGCAGGTTTTGCAATTAAAACCTCAAACAAATGTTAAGATGCAGATTGTTATATAATAAATCCATTTCAACCACAATCAGATAAGCATGCATTATGGCCTGTAGTTATTAGCGACAATACTGCTGGCTGCATCATGATATCAATTTTAAAACGTTGACAAGAAACAATATCTGATAAAATGTCCACATAGTTGAGGTTCTATCTTGCAGTAGCCGCATAAGATGGTATAAACCCGCTTGATCCGGGTCACGTGCAAGGCATATCCGGTTTGTGGGGGGTCGGGCATCAGCATCGTGAATTTGTAGTGTAGCGGCCTGATACCAGATCCTGCATAAAAAAAAGAAAAAAATATTCAATTAATAAATATCTAAGTGAACGAAGATTATGTGAGTAATACCTTATCTGTGATATACACTTTAGTATAAGCCAGTGAAAGCAAACATTTAAATATCGATGAAACGTTTTTAATTTGCTTTTTAGTCTTGTATCGTCTTAGCGGTGAAATATGACATGAAATAGAATTAACGATTTCACAAGTTCTTTCTGATTGAGATGTCATGTTACTCTTGTTAGTGCAAGCCTGTGGGCATTCTTTCCCTTGCGCATCAGTCATGACGTAATAGGCCCTTAAGAGATTTTGAGCCATTTGTTTACCAACTTAAAGCAGCCTCGTTTTCAGTGCTTTCACGTGTACAGGTATTAATTTTTTGAGCACAACACAATATTTGCGAATGCTCTGACCATTTCAACTTTAATATCCCACGTTTGGTTTCACACCAAAGACTTTCCTTTTCCTTATAAAACATACATTACACACGACAATGTATTCTCAGTCCTTTTTTACAAACCATGTTTGGGTCGATATTCTAATGAGAACCCTCTAGATGCGCACGCCACATTTGAGAAGTCACAAACAACATTTTCTGGTGGTGTTTCTTAGAGAAATAAATAACAGTTCTGTGTCATTGTCATATATTGTCATTTTGTCATTGCCATATATTGTCATTTTTATATTGGCATATTTGTATTGGCATTTTCGCAAGCGCATTTTGGCGTTGACATTTTGGCATTGTGATTTTGGCACTTTGGCATTGAATATTATCTCTGTTAACAGTATACAAATTGATCTAAACAGTCCAATTTTAGGATTTAATCAAGAATTTTAAACTTCGAATACATGTATGTTGGCCACGAGATCAATCTAGAACATTAATAATGTTTAAGACGTGTTCAAAATGAATAATTGGCTTTCAAAAATAAGATTGACTATGGCACATATTATGTGGCAAACAATGAAACACACACAATGAGAAATTCTATGGTAAACAAAATGGGACATACACTAAAATACACTTAGAGACGGCCCATGAGACATATCACGAGAAAACACACCAAAAGGCACACCCAGAGACACAACTAGAGACACACTTAGAAATACACCTAGAGACACACCCAGAGACACACCAAAAGCTACACCTAGAGACACAACTAGAGACACACTTAGAAACACACCTAGTGACACACCCAGGGACACACCAAAAGGTACACCTAGAGACACAACTAGAGACACACTTAGAAACACACCTAGAGACACACCCAGAGACACCCAGAGACACGCAGAGCCACTCCCAGACACACGCCCAAAGACAATTTATCAGACACAACTAGATACACGCTCAGAGATTCAGCTAGAGACACACCTAGAGACAACGGATGAGACACACCTAAAGACACACCCAGAGTCACTCTCAGAGACAAACTATGAGACACTCCCAGAGACACACCTAGAGACACACCTAGAGACACACCTAGAGACACACTTAGAGACACACCTAGAGACACACCTAGAGACACACATAGAGACACACCTAGAGACACACCCAAGGAAACAGCCAGAGACAAATTCTGAGACACACAAGAAGACACACACACAGACTCATCCAGAGACACACGTAAACACAAACTATGAGACACACCTAGAGACAAACTATGAGACACACCTAGAGACACACCCAGGGACACAGCCAGAGACACACCTAGAGACACACCCAGGGACACAGTCAGAGACACACCTAGAGACACACCCAGGGACACACCTAGAGACACACCCAGGGACACAAGCAGAGACACACCTAGAGACACACCCAGGGACACACGTAGATACAAACACTGAAATAGACAAGAAGACACACACACAGACACATCCAGAGACACACGTAGAGACAAACTATGAGACACACCTAGAGACACACGTAGAGACAAACTATGAGACACACCTAGAGACACACGTAGAGACAAACTATGAGACACACCTAGAGACACACCCAGGGACACACATAGAGACAAACTATGAGACACACCAACAGACACACGTAGAGACAAATTATGAGACACACCCATAGACACACGTAGAAACAAACTATGAGACACACCCACAGACACACGCAGAGACAAACTATGAGACACACCAACATACACAATGTAATAAACACCTTGACACACTTTTTGACGAACTTTGAATTTGTTTACTCAATAAATTGGGTTTGGGGATGAGAAGTAAGGAGCCATGATGAGCACAGCAGAGATGTCTGCATACGATACTAGGAAATCTGGCTGAGCTGTGTGGGTTACTCTCTCTTCAATGGCTGAGAGATATACTCCCAACTCCATACATTTTCCCTACGTCAAATTTGTGAGTTTCCGACTCACGTTTCCTGTGTATAACATATTTTGCTCTTTATAACGTTCAATAATCCGTTCTCGATTCATTTATAATGTTGATATGGTGAGTGTTGTACAATAATTGAATAAAGCGGAAATAGAGTTAAGACGAGTGAGAGCAACACTCATCAGAGAGCAATGTACTCTGATCAGAAAAAATATTGTTTCTTTTCCCATGCTTTAAAATGAACGTCTCCAACTATTCACACACATAGACCATCTTACCTCTTGCTTCGGTGCCATGGAATGTTGACGTTAGATATAAAGATATGTGAATCGACACCAAAGCCATCCACATCCTTTCCATACTCAATAGGTCCAAATGATTGAGTAGATCCCTCACAGCACAAGTCAAAGTGGAGGCAAACTCATACAGTGCTGAATAGTTATTTTAATTACATATTGAGCTGCATCATATCTGACATCTGGTTAGTGTGATAATTATCGTGTCTCAGACAGAAAGATCAAATGTTCTTATGTATCAAATGACAAGAATGCTCCATCTTAATTACCAAAATCTCTTGTAAGCCGTGTGCAAGTGGTGGTCTATAATACGAAAACTTTGATTAATGCACTCATTAGAAGAAAATAAGATATAAGGTTGTTAGGTGAGGATAATTAATCTATTTGCATAAATTGCTATGTTAATTAGCCAGTGATTTTTACTAACATGGCACAAAATGGCACAAAACTAAATGCCACCGCTAATTGTAATGGGAATCGAACCATTTGATAAACAGATCATTTGCATTTAGATAAATCAACAACTTCTGACTTGTTATTGCATTGAGAAAAATCAGCCAATATAGCGGCGCCATTGGAAAACAGATGGAAAGGTCAGCCCGCCGTCCAGAATGACCGGTCATGTGGTCAAGTTTGCTCATTTCAGTCATGTAAATAACAACTCATTTGTTCTAATGAGCCAGGTTCTGACAGAGTAAATAATATATAAGGTTTATTAGAAGGAGTGGGCATTCTCATATAATCATAATAAAAATGGAATAAAACACTACACAGAATTAAGTTGTACACTATTACATGACTAACACGTAAACATGGTATTCAAATAAAACTATTCATTCATCAGTTTGTTGCTTAAGTTCATCTCAGAGAAACAACCATGACAAATGAGAGAATAGAAAATTTAAAAAAATAAATCATTCATGTTCTGTTTTATTGTGGTACTGAATCAATATCACGTGACCATTTCTTAATTTTGTTCTTTATTATATGAATGAATACATCTTCAAATCTATACAACATCAAGGGTCTCATTTAGTAGAATTGGAGTTCATGAATGTAATTTTTAACCTCAAAATAGATATTTAGGACATATCAATTTTATAATGCCCCACAAAATTTCCCTTAACATAGTTTAGAATGGCGCAATGGAGAACAACTAATTGACTAAATGGCGGAAACTCTAAGTCTAAATTATGCTCATATCGAGACAGAAAATGCCAATGCTTCACACTTACCACGTCAGCCTCTGACATTTACTGACGGGAACATCTGACAATGGTTCTGACTACATGACTCATTATTCATCTGGCTTTTTATCTAACTTTCTTTGTCATTTTCATTTATTTATTCATCTGTTTGATAGAGTGTGTCAGTTTGCAAGAGTCATTCAACTCCAGATATATTGAATATTCTATGTCCGCTCCTACAGAAATTGTAAAGTAAAAAAAATCATAGGAAACATAATATCTGAATATGAGAACCGGAATACCAAAGTCTTGTTCCACTTACTAACCATTCAAGCTCATAGTATTGTGCTCATAGAGAAACACATGAATGTCCAGTCTCTCACTGTGCATGTGCAGGATAGTGATGAGTATGCAAATATGTTATGTACCAAGAGATGAAGTACATTATTGTAGAGATTAGTAAGATGTCATCTTCCAAAAATAAATTATCTTGCAATCATTGCACAAGCTGTACCGATAGGAATGTTCAAAAGGCAATATAATCGAAGTTGGACATTCTTCTTCAAAAATATATTCCCATTATATTGGTGCCCGGAAGTGTTCGGCAGCTCGAGGAGTCTATTGCGTTACAGTGCATTTTCACGTGATAACAGTCATAACAATACTGGAGGCATTAATACAACCAATCAAGATTTAGCACACACATGAATATGATTACTTCCAGGCGTCAAAGGGATGAGAGTTTTCTGCAGTCAAGAAAGTTTACAAAAAGTGGAAAATATTTGATATTTAGAATATTTTTCTCTCGGATTGTTTTACCATCGCATTCTGCATATACTATGTGATATGCAGAATATACTATGTTCTGAACATGAATACGTCACAATGAGAAAATCCTAAGAATGTTGTTTCATATCTTGAAGTTATTATGTTTTGTTAGGTCATCGCCCCCAAGCACACACCGTGCGAGGTTAGAAGCTAATGCGGTTTTTGTGCTGCTACGTCTCATGGCTATTATACTCATTTCTCATCTGAGAGTATCCTCAATGACAGGACTTCTCTCTCATATCAGTCCCTGCCTACCCTCAATAACAGGACTTCTCTCTCATATCAGTCCCTGCCTACCCTCAATAACAGGACTTGTCTCTCATATCAGTCCCTGCCTTCCCTCAATAACAGGACTTCTCTCTCATATCAGTCCCTGCCTTCCCTCAATAACAGGACTTGTCTCTCATATCAGTCCCTGCCTTCCCTCAATAACAGGACTTCTCTCTCATATCAGTCCCTGCCTTCCCTCAATAACAGGACTTCTCTCTCATATCAGTCCCTGCCTACCCTCAATAACAGGACTTCTCTCTCATATCAGTCCCTGCCTTCCCTCAATAACAGGACTTCTCTCTCATATCAGTCCCTGCCTTCCCTCAATAACAGGACTTCTCTCCACATCAGTTCCTGCCTATCCTCAATAACAGGACTCCTCTCTCATATCAGTCCCTGCCTACCCTCAATAACAGGACTTCTCTCTCATATCAGTCCCTGCCTACCCTCAATAACAGGACTTGTCTCTCATATCAGTCCCTGCCTTCCCTCAATAACAGGACTTCTCTCTCATATCAGTCCCTGCCTTCCCTCAATAACAGGACTTGTCTCTCATATCAGTCCCTGCCTTCCCTCAATAACAGGACTTCTCTCTCATATCAGTCCCTGCCTTCCCTCAATAACAGGACTTCTCTCTCATATCAGTCCCTGCCTACCCTCAATAACAGGACTTCTCTCTCATATCAGTCCCTGCCTTCCCTCAATAACAGGACTTCTCTCTCATATCAGTCCCTGCCTTCCCTCAATAACAGGACTTGTCTCTCATATCAGTCCCTGCCTTCCCTCAATAACAGGACTTCTCTCTCATATCAGTCCCTGCCTTCCCTCAATAACAGGACTTCTCTCTCATATCAGTCCCTGCCTACCCTCAATAACAGGACTTCTCTCTCATATCAGTCCCTGCCTTCCCTCAATAACAGGACTTCTCTCTCATATCAGTCCCTGCCTTCCCTCAATAACAGGACTTCTCTCTCATATCAGTCCCTGCCTACCCTCAATAACAGGACTTCTCTCTCACATCAGTCCCCGCCTACCCTCAATAACAGGACTTCTCTCTCATATCAGTCCCTGCCTACCCTCAATAACAGGACTTCTCTCCATATCAGTCCCTGCCTACCCTCCATAACAGGACTTCTCTCTCATATCAGTCCCTGCCTACCCTCAATAACAGGGCTTCTCTCTCATATCAGTCCCTGCCTACCCTCAATAACAGGACTTCTCTCTCACATCAGTCCCCGCCTACCCTCAATAACAGGACTTCTCTCTCATATCAGTCCCTGCTTACCCTCAAGAACAGGACTTCTCTCCATATCAGTCCCTGCCTACGCTCCATAACGGGACTTCTCTCTCATATCAGTCCCTGCCTACCCTCCATAACAGGACTTCTCTCCAGATCAGTCCCAGCCTACCCTCAATAACAGGACTTCTCTCTCATATCAGTCCCTGCCTACCCTCAATAACAGGACTTCTCTCTCACATCAGTCCCCGCCTACCCTCAATAACAGGACTTCTCTCTCATATCAGTCCCGGCCTACCCTCCATAACAGGACTTCTCTATCAGTCCCTGCCTACCCTCAATAACAGGACTTCTCTCTCATATCAGTCCCTGCCTTCCCTCAATAACAGGACTTCTTTCTCATATCAGTCCCGGCCTACCCTCCATAACAGGACTTCTCTATCAGTCCCTGCCTACCCTCAATAACAGGACTTCTCTCTCATATCAGTCCCTGCCTTCCCTCAATAACAGGACTTCTTTCTCATATCAGTCCCGGCCTTCCCTCAATAACAGGACTTCTCTATCAGTCCCTGCCTACCCTCAATAACAGGACTTCTCTATCAGTCCCTGCCTACCCTCCATAACAGGACTTCTCTATCAGTCCCTGCCTACCCTCCATAACAGGACTTCTCTATCAGTCCCTGCCTACCCTCAATAACAGGACTTCTCTATCAGTCCCTGCCTACCCTCCATAACAGGACTTCTCATAACAATACTGATCAATTTAAGCTGAATCAAAGATTTATGGCCACGAAGAATGACAGAATTGTACACGTGCTCCATCCCCTGATTGTGTATGACTAGTTTGGCATACGTGTCACTTATATATTAACTCTGTAATTGTTGTGCTCACTTTCCAATCATAATAAGTTGCAAAATATAGATAAACCAAGACAACAACTGAATATATTTGTGAAAAATTGTGTCCGAGATTTTCGACGGTACTGTCAAAGCCAGAACGGCATTGACCGTCAACATAACCTTTTGAAGCATAATGAGGTTGGCCGCCACATTTCACGTCGGTCCATCAAAGCCCGCCATCACCTGACGTGGAGCAGAGTAGCCTCTAATGACAGATGCTAAGTCTCATTCCATAACGCTGGCAAGCCAATCACATAGCAGGACGCTTCTATGAGGCGACCTCAGCGCCACCTACAATACTCTGAACTGAAAATAAGGCATGCACTCATTTCTGTTCATATATTCATAAACAGATATGATATGTCAGATACTTTTTAGCAGCGTATGCCTATCGAATGATTTACACATGGAATAAAAAGAGACTATATCTTATACAACACAAACAAGTTCAAGGTCATTTTGGATTCAGAAAGCAAAGTTAGTCAATTCCATCTCCTCTGTGGTAAATATCGTTAGCGGCTGCTTGCTTGCCTAGAATGTCGCATTGTGCTTATCATGCTTAAGGTTCGTGAGCTCTCCATGGCCAGGAGCAGGTCAAATTAAGGAAGGTTTGACAAATAATTTACTTCCATCTGACAGACTAATACATCGTTAGCATGTGAAATAAATGTTAATAATTATAGTAATTTCTGGAAAATGGAGACCGATGTGATTAATATGGGGAGAGGTGTATTGCATGTGACGTGTGTGGCCATCACTACTTCCTGGGAGTGGTGCTATGCTGTTTACCAGAGCCAAATATGACTGTGTGATGTCCGCTAACGAACTCTGGCTCCTTATATCAAAGCCTCATTTAGGATAAATTGCATTTCTTTCACTCAGCAAGAACATACATGTATCCGTCTCCCTTGTTATGTTCTCGCAGCACATTTGACAAACACACCATATTTATACACCGAACAAGTTTTCATTCACATTCACATTCACATTTACTGAACTGGAATGAATCAAATAATGTAATAACATAATATTGCTGTGATATTGGACTGATGACAGCATCTTATAGAAAAATATGTCAAGGTTTATTTCATATTTATTTATTGTAGAGTGTACATGCATTTCAAGAATAACTGAATATTTTTTTTACAATAGGCACAGAAAAGTCATTAATACCGTGTAAAGTTAAGCGACGAGAACGTTGACAAGAAAGTCTTTTTTGAAAAAAAAAGACTTTGTATACAGTTTCCTTTTTGAAAAATGATATTTATATTCACTCACGTTTCTTTTGACTTTAGGTCTGAATGTTCGAGGTTTGGACAAGATTAAGCTGTAAGTGTTTAGAACATACACCAGTCCATGTCAGCCAAGAAGATTTTCTCGGATTTTGCCTTGAATTTTGCCTCGAATTTTGTCTTGGGATTTTTCAAACTTACTCGAGCTTGATTTTTTCAAAGTCAGCACTTGTTTTCTGATCATTTTGAAGTTGCCGTAAATAATAGACATCATGGACTAGCACATGCAATGAGCTACAAGTAAACAATGCACACAAGCTGAAAACTTATGCGGTTCTTCATGCCGCAAATTTCACATCGGACAGCCAGAATTATCAAATTACACATCCGATGGACACATAAATGCATATAGTCGGTCACCATAGCATTTAGACCGACTACTGTGGGCAACTAATTCATGTTCATTATTAAATATCATGTTTCTTTAGAAACATTCAAGTCGACATGGTAACTAGTTGCCATACCAGGTTAATAACAATATATTAAATTCAATCATAACGCAATAGGTAGCCAATGTAATCTTTGCAGCACATGTGCAATATGCTCAAATTCCTTAATGCGTGTGCAACTACGCGCTGCAGTATTTCTGTACTTTTTGCAACCTCTTAATATCACAAGAAAGAAGACCGAATTAGATAATACAGTAATCCAAGTTCGAAGTAATAAAAGCATGCATTAGCATGTTGGCCGATTTTTCATCCAAACAATTCCTAATAGAAGATACATTATTAAGGAGAAAGTAACCTTTTTTTTTTTACATATTTGGCCAATCTGATCTTTTAAGGTCATATTTTCATAAAAAAATCACACCCAGGTCTTTCACTTTTTGCGAATACCAAGCTCTTATATTATTGTCATATAAAGTGTAATTAAATCTGAATCCAAATATTAGAAGGTCGATGAGAAAATGACAGAGATAATGACACTTAATAACATGTTTTAGCTGTATTGTTATTATTGAAATTATAAATATTTGATTCACATATTTATTGAAGTCATTGTTATTCAATTAGATTGGAATTTTTATGTCCTATTTGACTAGACTGCAGCTGTAGATCATCCTGACTTCTCGGGTCACACACCGATGTACCTATCTTTTCTACTCAATTTGCAAGCCATATGAAACCCAAAAGACTTTGTGGTCCAGTAATAACAATGAATATATGGCAGCAAAGTCAATTATGAAAATGTAGGGTTACAGAGCATTAGACATACATGCATGTGCTCCGAAAACATGAAAAGTCCTTCATATTAAAAACTTGACCTCATCTGATAGCTTAAACAAAGCAATTAAGAAGTCACTTGTTTAAAAAACACTACCTACAAGAGCGCCATGACGGGCCTATTTTGATTTAGCGCTATATGAATGTTTTATAATCATAGTTGTGTCACATTTGATGATCTTGACTTTTCTGATGTCTCATTTCAGAGTGTGATATTCCACATTGAGCGCCACCCGGTTCATGACTGGTTTGAGCAGTGTGTTACGTTCAACTTCTTCCCGTCGGCCAGTCATGAGCTAGCATACAACTTATTCCATATCATCACCGTATATGTTCTACCGCTGATCATCATCGTCATCTCATACACACTCATCCTGTGTGAAATCAACAGAAAAACAAGAGAGAGCAAAGGTCAGTTCATAAAGTATCTGTGTCGGTGTTCGGGGAGGCATCAAAAGTTTGATGTCCTGTAAAAAACAAAAAAGCAATGTCCTTAGAAGGAAGCTGATCTTTTTTTTTTTTTTAATATTTGTGAAAATATTCTGGAAATGCCAGCAAATTGCTTAAGAAATGCCAAGTCCTTGTCCAATAATAGAAGCATATAAAGTTAACTTTAAGACAAGAAAATATGCATTTATTTCCTTTGGATAATGAAATATCTGTTCAAGAGTTCCTTGAACTTTTTATGCGTTATTATAGTCAGCAAAGCTAAAAGCTACTTTATTTTGAAATTTGTGTGCCCTCCCACACAAAAGCAAAAACTTCTCGTTCGTTTATATCTTTATATTAAATTTAATGAACTCAACAGAATCAAAGTTTTGTTAAGCGACCACACAACTCCGTGAATTTCCCTGTTTGATGTCAGGGTAGCCTTTGACGTGGTGTTTCCATTTAAGAGACGAATTTGGGGAGAAACTAAAGGGGATTAGAATAGTGTTTTGTCAGGAGCAAATCCACACGTATTGTTTGGGGAGCAAAATCTGTTTTTGATTGTGGAAACCAAGCTGTAAATTCCAAGACACGTACATGTATTGTAATGAGGAGATATAGATAATATATTTATATTTTAGAAGATGAATCTGTTCTGCATTTATAAAAGAAAACATCAAGAAGGATTACTCCGATTTTAATAATTTGCATACATTTTTCACAAGGGATGGGGATGAAAGCTTTATGAAACAATTTACGTAAAAGCGTAAAAATCTCGAAATTGTATTATAATTGCATATATCCCTACTTTAACTGACTGGCATTAATATTGAATGGAGTTAAATGCACTACCCCTATTCATCAAATATAAACAGATATTCTCATATGTGTTTTTTTTTAAATAATTTTTAAAGAAAGGCTTTTAGTTTTGCATATATAGTGTGTTAACTTACAGAGAACTGATGAATAGGAATTGGTAAATAAGACTGAGATAAAGACATTGAAAATATTAGGAAAAAACAACATGTTTATATTATACTTTTGAAGGTATCTGGGGTGTCGCCCGTAATGTCCAGTTGCAGTCGTGGCCGAGTGGTTAAGGCGACAGACTAGAAATCTGTTGGGCTCTGCCCGCGCAGGTTCGAATCCTGCCGACTGCGTCAAACTTTTGGTCTAATCTACTTTGAGCGGTTGTTTTATTTTAATAATATCAGTTTTGAACCCTTTGAATCATTATAGAAAATGTGTGTTTCTTATATATAGGTGTACATTTTCACTACATAAATGGCGCACTCAAATAAGCCATGATTAAGAATAAATGCTTAGTATTGTGCAAAATCATGAGAAATACATGTATTTTCACTTAAGTGATGACAAGGCAATTTCAAGGCAACAAATGTCAGGTTGAACATCATATCTGTGTCAAAAAAACATAAATACATGGATTATGTGTACCTTATTACATTATATCGATTGTATATTCAAGTTTGTTTTCATGAGAAAATGGTTACTCAAATCGCAAAAATGTAAATCCAGAGCAAAACATATGAGGTACTAGATTATTGAATATGTTAAACATCATTTTGACGAGAGCTATGAATGTGACTATTTACGGTGGATAAATGTTACGGAATGGAAATGATGAGCATTGTTCAAATAAATCCTCAGAAAATCGGTATGAATTGCCGACAATATTTGTTTGGCCTCATGGCATTGATTGTAATAAAAAAATCGGTTTTTGGGATTCGATTTTATGTTCCAAAGTCCATCTTTGTGCTTCATGTGGTTTTCTTGATGAGGTCTTATTGATGAGGTGTACTTTATTAGATATACTTGGTGATGGGTACTTGATGAGGATTACTTGTGGTTGTGTACTTGATGAGGTATATTTGGTGAGGTGTACTTGATGAGATGTACTTGATTAGATGTACTTTGTGAGGGGTACTTTATGAGGTGTACTTGATTAGATGTACTTTGTGAGGGGTACTTTATGAGGTGTACTTGATTAGATGTACTTAGTGATGGGTACTTGATGAGGTATTCTTGATGAGGTGTACCTGAGGAGGTGTACTTAAGGAGGTGTACTTAAGGAGGTGTATTTGGTGAGGTGTACTTGATGAGGATTACTTGATGAGGTGTACTTGATAAAGTGTAGTTGATAAGTTGTACTTTAACGAGGCATATTTGATAAGGTTTTAATTGATGAGGTGTCTTTAATTTTGATAGTGTACTTGATGACGTGTAAATGATGTTGTACTTGGTGAGGTATATTTGATGGGATACGATTAACTGGATTAACTCTTAGATTAGTGTATGAGCACACTACGTTTTAATGGTTATTGTGTTATTTTCATGTATTACTTGTAATCACTGCTCGTTTAGGATTGCAGTTGTCGTGATTGAGTTATGATTATCGTTTCACGTAAGGCGTTGCTTAAACGGAAATCAACAAAAAAATCCCATTAAGACATTACTCTTGAGTTGTGAATGGTTATCACATATCCAATATAACAAAACCTTGAACAAAATCATGTCCTTTGCCAAGAAAAAAATGTTAATTGGAAAGAAACTGATATGCTAAAACATTTATAAATTAGATGGCCTAGTCACATGACCTAATTTAATTACTTGGCCCTGTGTTCGTTTTAAATAAATACTTCTGTGTGATTTAACTGAATAAATGAATGAAAATCTCTCTTGACATAGCATAGTCTATTTCGACTGAAACACCACACAGTTAGTGAATACATATTTCCGTTCATGGCATGTTCATAGACATATTGCATTTGATTTGATTTGATTGGATTTGATATGTTGGCCACTCCACTTTTATCTCGTGGACACTCAGAGCCTACGCAGCATGGCCACACAGCAAGAGAGGAGAGTCAACATGCACTCCAATCTGTGAGTAGCACTCCTACTGACCGCTAGGTGCATGCTCCAACACTCATGAAAAAGCTATCCTATCTAATTACCACCATCTGAACTGTAAACTTTGACCTGAAAACTCACTCCTCCCTTGGGGCCTACAATCCCTAGTGCACTACATGGATTCCAATATCCCTATTCATCCTGCATAAGTGTTGATCTCCTCACCATTATGCTACGGACGAGTAGTATAGGTACACAAAAATACTTCCATCCCGTTGGTTGAAAATGAGAAAATGATTCATATAGTCTGACGCATTGTGTGAGAAGGGGAGCTTATTGTTATAATTCTCATTAATATCATTAATAATAAATCAGGATCACATTTTCATAAATTTTGCCCATGGTTTTGTAAATTAATTGAAAATTTGCATTAAGAAATGAAATAAAAAAAGAAGAAATCTGATCAGGAATATATTGACAATAAATTATGTTACCTGAGGGGTCTTCCCGGGATTCAAGATGGCTGTCAACCAAACAGGAAGTAATCACTCATCCATTCATAAATAATTTCAAGTATTGAACAATAGTCACACTGCAAAACTCCCTACAGGAAGATAAACCACAGAATTAAAACTGCGTTGACACAGCCAAACCATTTTGTGAGAGCTTCCTGCTATCTCAAAAAGACATTGTGGAAATGATGAAGTTGCATCAATGCATTGATTTTCAAATTATGAAAATAATCTGAGAGTGAGTTACTACAGAGAATGTATTGCTTTGTGAGCTACTCAGAATTGTATTACTTCATACATCGTCTTTATATATTGCTCATAAATATACATTTGAAAAATATATTTTAATGATGATAATGAAATATGGCTGATGTAAGAAGTAAAAATAGTTTTTTTGATATCTACTAGGTTCAACAAGTGAACATTTGTTCAAGAATGAAGCGGTGCTGAATTATAATGTCAAGTTATGAAAATGGTTGCCAGCATCCATTAACACATTAGTAATTTATCAACTTATCAATATATGTCTTATGTATGTCAATATGAGAATAGGCAAGAGCGGCAAAAGCATTCGCACGTATTGTGCTACAGGGAAAATCATTGTGACACCTGTAGCAAAGCTGTGAAAGCACAAAAACCATGATAGCCGAAAATGCAATACCTGTTTTCATCCCATCTCACCAGTATTTAGCATAATTTAATGGAAAACACTATAATATCTATCAGCAAAACATTCTATCATGATTAAGATAATTGAATGTAATGTGCTGTCTCCTTTATAAACCACAATGTTTAATGCCGGAAATCATTCAGCTGACATTGAAACTGGATACTTGCTTTAATTAAGTCCATGCTATGGAAATATTATGAGAATCACAATGCAACAGCTCATGTTTTTTTACCATTTGTATCAATAAGGTATTAGCTTACACAAGAAATAGACTGATATTTTGTTACTTCGACAGAGATTACTAAAATGTGTCTTATTGAAGAGGGTGGAGATTATGTAGGCACCCATTTTGAGATCTCCATTTACATTAGGAAATTATGTTTTATCATTGTTTTGTATTTACAACCATTATTCGCATTTGTGTCGTAGGCATGACTGTTTAATACCAAATAGATAAAAAGAAACAAAGTATGATCCAACTTGAGAATTGAATACATTACAACTCCACAATTTTACTGAGAAATGCGAATAAGAAAGAGCTGAGATTGCTGAGATGTTTATCAATGGACTGACAGATTCATCTTGAACATTTATTCTTTATCGTAAATGAAGAGCAATGTCTAAAAATTGGTGTCATTTCTTAAATTGACAAGGTCCAGTAAATTTGAGCGTTTCAGTGGACTGAAAATTTAAAATCATGGGAACAAGGGGTAGTGGGAAAAGGGGGTAGGGGGACCAGGGGTAGTGGGGCCAGGGGTTGGTGGGACCAGGGGTAGTTGGCCAGGAGGTGGTGGGACCAGGGGTAGTGGGGCCAGGGGTTGGTAGGACCAGGGGTAGTAGGCCAGGGG
Organism: Amphiduros pacificus; assembly: GCA_949316495.1. NCBI lineage: Eukaryota > Metazoa > Annelida > Polychaeta > Phyllodocida > Hesionidae > Amphiduros > Amphiduros pacificus. The sequence goes on along the minus strand of OX439010.1, from coordinate 18,658,911 downwards.
GTGGTGGGGCCAGGGGGTAGTGGGCCAGGGGGTTGTGGGGCCAGGGGGTGGTGGGGCCAGATGTAGTGGGCCAGGAGTGGTGGGACCAGGGGTAGTGGGCCAGGGGGTGGTGGGACCAGGGGTAGTGGACCAGGGGGTGGTGGGACCAGGGGTAGTGGGACCAAGGGGTAGTGGGGACAGGAGGCATGGGCTAAGTGAAAGTCCATTTTAGGCAGAATCTAGTCTAGAATCTGTATTTATATAAAGTTTACCAGGCAGAAAACAATGAATTGTGTAAAATTCCAACTAGACTTCGCATTAACAGTACTGTAAAAACTACATTGAAACCTCAAAGAAGAATAATAATGGTTTAGCAAATATCTTTTGATAATCGTTCATTCTTAATATAAAATAAACGTCAATGCATGCAGATGAGGTAACGTTCTTTATTGACTTTTTTCAGAGGAGAGTAAATTGGGCGGTCAGCAGGCGGTGGCTGTGAGCCGACTCCGACGCTCCGGCATCGGGCGAATAGAACGGGCCAGGTCACGCACCCTCAAAATGACCATCGTCATTGGTAAGTCATGCATCACGTATCAGCTAGTAAGCTTTAATTATATTGGTCATTACTATAGACCATCATAATCAATGCTTATCATTATCAACATCCTGTACAGTTTTCAGTTTATATCATTTTAATGTAAGTTAACATGTAACATTATTAATCATTATCTATGCCAATAATCATAAAACATCTTAATATTATTTATTCATTATCACATATAGAGTTTATATATCATCATATTGATAAGTTAAAATATGTGCTTCACACTTATAAATTAATGATGTATGTGTTTTAAACTGGCTGATAGGTCTTGAGGGGCTGGGACAATGTATTAGATAATGCACCAGATTATGTTTTTGATTATATATTTCCAATCAATATAATAAATAGACAAATAGAAACGGTATACTATTTTGATAAGTTATCATCATCCATCATCAAATTGATAAGATATGATTTTATTTCATAATGTTGGTTATTTAGAAATTACTATTTTGTATGTTGAGCAAAAGTACATGTTGATCTATCTTAAGCTGCCAATTAGAACTAGCAATAAAGAGTTGGTCCTTTTGCTCATTTGAGCAGGAAGATGTTTTAACTGTACCTGTACCCTTGTGCACACACGTTCCTGCAAAAACTGTGCTGTATCATCCATCTTTGAATTGATTGAAATATGAATTCTTCAAAGCCTTGCACTCGTGCAATTTGAGAGTTGTGATTTAATAATTCCGAAAGTTTTAAACTAGTTTTGATTTCCAAATCTTGTAGATTTAAAAAACTATTCAATTAGAAAAATGATCAGTAAGGCATGTACTGTCAACTGAATAATAGCGAAACAATCAAATATGACATATATACAAGCGTATATCTGATCAGATGCGAATCAAATTAGAAACTGTGATTACACGAGCTGCTATTGCGGATTAAACTTCAGGCAACAGGAAGTCGTGTTCTAGGGCCCCCTGGTGCTTATTGGTTGCATATCCCAATATCTCCTTCTTCATGTTGGCCATAATTGCTGATTATGGGATTCAAATGTCTCCACACAATGTGGGAGGACATTCTCTATTTTTTCTGATGTGTATCATGACTCGCTACACAATTCACATTATCTGATTATTCTGGACACGATCATTTTGTCTGAACTTGTTCAGTCGTATTAGGCTTTTTATTAATAAATATCTGAGGTCATTTATCAAAATTTCGCTTCATTGAAAATATTTTAACTTTAAGTTTTAAGCTCCTTTTTACGTCTTAGAAATGCACAAAATAATTTTGATTTGGGATGGTGGACACTGGTTAATGCGAAGGGATAAAGCAATGTGGATTTGCGGCAATATTCTTCCAAGACAGTGTGTTTCATTAGTTTGGAACAGATTAACTGTTAGGATAAGTATTTTTAATGAGATATTTAGGCAATGACTACTGCACCTAATCTGACGAAAGCTTATGCTGATTAAACACGTTATTTCGATGTTATAAAAACCTGAATCTTGAAAAATTATTAATTCATACTGCTCAAGGCCTGTGGAGAATAGCATTTAATGTTGAAGTTCATTACCTGAGGGTGAAATGAGGGCAATACATGTAGAAGTTCAGCACTTGAGGGTGATATAAGGGCAATACATGCAGAATTTGAGGGTGATATGAGAGCAAAACATGTAGACGTTCAGCACCTGAGGGTGATATGAGGGCAATACATGTAGAAGTCCAGCACTTGAGGGTGATATGAGCACAATGCATGTAGAAGTTCAGCACTTGAGGGTGATATTAGGGCAATACATGTATAAGTTCAGCATTTGAGGGCGATATGAGGGAATACAGCGCTATGAACAGACTTGTCTGGTATACGCGCTATAGAAATTTTGTTATTATTATTATTATTATTACATGTAGAAGTTCAGCATTTGAGGGTGATATGAGGGCAATCCATGTAGAATTTCAGCACTTTAGGGTGATATGAGGGCAATACATGTAGAAGTTCAGCACTTGAGGGTGATATAAGGGCAATACATGCAGAAATTGAGGGTGATATGAGGGCAATACATGTAGAAGTTGAGGGTGATATGAGGGCAATACATGTAGAAATTGAGGGTGATATGAGGGCAATACATGTAGAAGTTCAGCATTTGAGGGTGATATGAGGGCAATACATGTAGAATTTCAGCACTTGAGGGTGATATTAGGGCAATACATGTAGAAGTTCAGCACTTGAGGGTGATATAAGGGCAATACATGCAGAAATTGAGGGTGATATGAGGGCAATACATGTAGAAGTTGAGGGTGATATGAGGGCAATACATGTGGAAATTGAGGGTGATATGAGGGCAATACATGTAGAAGTTCAGCACTTGAGGGTGATATGAGGGCAATACATGTAGAAGTTCAGCACTTGAGGGTGATATGAGGGCAATACATATATCACTTGAGTTCGATATGAGGGCAATACATGTAGAAGTTCAGCACTTGTAGGGGAGGTGACAGCTAATCCCAGGGCCACCCTCTCTGCCAGTCAGCAAGCTGACAGCTTATGAGAGTGCTCAAAGCTAGGTTCTGACCACATGTCAAGCATCCTTGGTGCATTGCACATCATGTGACATGCTGACACGGGTGCAAATTTGCTTTAACAATCAACCTGTCAAATGCCAGATTAAATATCTTATAATGTTGTTCTTATTTGGAAGAAAATGATCATCGTAAAACCTTTTTACGTACCTGTATTCATGGTAACTGGTGTCTTTTATTTGTATGTGCTACTTTTCTGTCCAATTTTATATCCAAAATATATCAATTCCATCTTCAAAATATATCTTAAAGCCACATGGATCAGCTCATCTGAGACATCATGTAGTGACAAATTAAGCTGCAGAGAAGATAAATTCAGAAACCGGCGTATGCCACTTCTTATCAAATGACATGACGACTGTCATTTGGGACTTTGTCATAATGTATTGAAATGAAAAATTAAGCCCACGACAATATTGAGCAGATGACGGTCCGGAGGCACATTTGTAGGTCGTTGCATATGTGATCACGTGCTGTCATGTGCACTTCTGTTTGGATACACAAGGCCACGTGACAGCAAGGAGCCCTGATTATCATTAACTGTTAATTAATGATGACTGTTACATAACAGTTCCATTCTCCTGGGCCTTATGAGGAGTCCGTCCGATTTGGAAATTTTGTTAAAGACATATAAAGACAATGTATCTTGTAAAAAACAGTATACGCATTTATCTAGATTTATCTCTGGATGGGGCTTGGGATGTATCCACACCTTTATGGCCTTCCGACGATTGATGATAATAATGTGTATCCTTTATTTTCAGTGCTTGTTTTCATAATGTGTTGGACGCCATATTTTGTCATATCAGCCTGGTGGTGGTTAGACAAGTAAGTGGGCTTTTTCACTTCAAAGCTTAAGAATATGATAGAATAGGGATTCGTCTAGAATTGAATATACTCCAGGAGAATATGCTACAGAAAAGATTGCGTTGTTTTGGCACATCAATATATCATAAAGTAACAATAACTTTATTCAAATTCACAATACAATAAATAAATGGAAGCTCACAATTCATAGCAAACTATATAGCATTTATATGTGCGATTTCCAGCGGCATAATATTATATTGAGGTATTAATCAGTTCATCATCATCATCAAGTGAATGTGTTGCACATGTAAAGATCAAAGGGAAAATAATTATATTTTTGAAACAATAAAACATTCCAAAAGCTTATTATTGACAAACCATTCCACTTCAATGCATTGATTCATATGTTTACATAGGACGTGATATAAACACATTTGTATCGTTTGTGTAATGCTCCTTTTTGCTGACTAATTTACCCCAAAATGGTCAAAGTATTATTAAAAGTCTCAGAAATATATGTAGAGGTAATATGATGGAAAATAACATTTAATCGCAAATTGCTTGAAAATCTGATTATATGAAAGTTTAAACCCTTCAAGATGTTTTTTTCAAAAGGTCGTCAAAAAGAGAAACGAATGTATTTCCGATATTCAACTGTGAATGTCTCCTTGATAAATTTCTTCAGGTAGCTCAACAGAGAAAGAATATACCAGAATGACTTTAATTAGGAAATCACTGATTAATGTTGCTGCAGTTTTGGATCTAATCAGCCCTTACAAGCCGGATGAACAATTTAAAATCTTCTGTCTAAAGATATACATTATGTAGGCATTCACTCAATCTGAAATGAGCCAAAAATAATTAAAGAGATAAATTTAGACACAATATAAATATATTTGGCATCTTAGCAGAATTTTATTTTTAAAATGCATGGTTTATGTTAAGGCTGAAATGATCATGCAGGGCACAAATCTTCGCATATTTATTTACGTTGATACAAGATTGTCTAATTGACCAATCTAATAATTGTTGCCCGCTATTATTTCCAGTTCATGCTTGTGAACATCTGGGAATAGGTTTTTATTTTTTGAATGGTAATACTATTTATAAATATTTATTGTTGTCTCACTGTTACAGAGAATCTGCTTCGAATATTGACAGTAAAATCCAGCGTGGTTTATTTATGTTCGCAGTCTCCAACTCTTGTATGAACCCAGTTGTATATGGTATGTTTGATTGTTTGGAGTTACCAATATTATATATATATATATATAGCCACTATAGCCAATATAGCCAATTATATAGCACAATATGCTGATAAGAGAGGTAGCCAAATATGGGGACAATAATCTAGCCAATTACATAGTGTTGCCTAGAACTGAATGTTCACAGTTATTATTAATAGTTTATATGTTATAAAAATATATTTTATAATTCCAGGGTTCTTTGCATTGAATTTTACCCAGGAACTGCGTCGATGTTGTGGAAAGTGTCCGAAATTTCAGACCAGATCCTACTCATCGTTTCCCATTTTAGCTTTGAAATCCAACTCAGCATATGTCACACGGGAAATGAGCCTCGATCTGACGACTGATACAAATCACGTGACTCCATGCAAGAGCTCACCGAGGCTCAACGCATGCGCAGATGCTAATATGGCATCAAGCTTAAACAACGGTGCAACACATAGCATGTGGACTCAAAACAATGGCAATGCCGGTGTCTCAGAACAAATTGGGTTGATAGAATACCGATATGAAGACAGAAACAGTCTCAACACAAGAGACCCGCCCACTCCACCTCACATTGCTTACAGCTGCAAGCAGATGTGTGCTTGAAAATATACATTGTATGTATCAATATCGGATATGACGCGCCATGGATCCATCCCACAGAGATACAAATAAATATGTACAACTACACTCTTTGAAATGTCTTTATTGCCTGAATATTATATTATTGTTAATTTGATAACATATTTGCCACCCTTTTCTCAAAAACGAAATCATAAAATGAGTAAAATGCGTCAAAGTGATATATATTTGGTCAGAGATATTTAAACATGTTTTAAATGTCTCTGATTTGGTCTAACTGTGATGAGGATTTAGTTGTTTATCTTGGTTTTAGCTTAAGTTATAGATACTCCAGACTGATAAAACGGTTATTTTAAAAAATACGAGCAATATTAATATATATTTTAATAATAATACATTTTTTTATTCTCATAGGTTTCACAATGGTTACATTTAAGTTTTTGCATGCAATATACGTGTCCACATGTAAACATATTGGAAGTGTCATTCTTGATTCTTTCATAAATATTTTTTGACTGGCAGTTCTACTGACTTAATCATCATCATTCATGCAGTGAAAGGGGGATGTTTTCTGTCATTCTGTCTTGATCTACGGGTATGATCTTTTTTTTTAGCTCTTTGCAGTTATAAGAAGTATTGTCAGGCGATGAATTCTGTCTAGTTTTCAATTTGTCAAATTTCATTTCTAAAATCTCAGATTTTCTTAACATACAATATCAATAACAGTGAATTGCTTCTCATATTCATAGACACCTGGAACACCCAGTCCCCCATTCTGCTTTTCTAAATACAGCCTCAGTTTGAGGCCTCTATAAAAGAGCATTGTGAAGGTGATACACTATTGTACATTATCTCTACTCACTATTTGTTCTCAACTTTCACATTTTATATAGAGCAGGAAATCTTCGCATATCAAGAAATGTCCACACCCCTCACAAGCAATGTTCAGCACAGTTTGTAGGTCTTTGGTGTATATATATCTGAATTATTCTTCAAATAATGTTTTTCATATTTTTTCTTTTCCAAGGCATACATTGACATATTTATTTATTTTTTTTTGAGGGGGGGGGGGAGGGGGGTAACGTATTGCGTTTAATTTTTCCGAGTGTAAAAGTGTCCATATGTAAACCTCCCAATATATTGCACACCTTCTAGAAGAGAGAATATGAAAAAATATAAATGAAGAATGATTCATACATAAATAGGCCAATATAAAATAAATAAAAGGGGTAATTTCCGTGTCAGGCATGGATGGCCTCAATATAATCCCATTGTCTACATAATACATATCGAAAGAACCATATCTTCAAATGGTTACCATATATTACAATTTAATGCATTTATGAAATCGTATAGGTCACAGGTAATATTTGAGAGGTTTAGGGTTTGCTTAAATGACAGCCATGAAACTGTGATACAAGCAAGCTATCTCAATAAAATCAAGCGAAATACACCAACCATGGCTATTGTGTATTGCTGAAAGTGCCAAGTACTGGCTGTACTCTTTTGGCCACCAGGTGGTCACATGCATACAAGCATGTGACCTCTATTGTGGTCTGTCATGGTGCTAGGTTTGTACCAATGGACAAACATTAATAGACACACAGGCCTCTGCAAGCCAAATCACTCCATTCTGCCACTCTGAAGGCGCCCAATAGTTTACTTAGTGGGTATTTGGACTAGATCACTGACCAGCTAAACAAAGTTTGTTTACAAAGAGTTCAGTGGATGATTTGGATTTTAGCAGAATACTCCTCCAAAGGTTAAGGTATAAACATTTATATTATGCGAGGGGAAAGTGCTTGGGAACCTCATTTCATGAATGCTTTAAACAATCTCATTCAATATCTGTAATGTAAATATTTTTTATACTATGTTTTCATTGTGAATCAATCATTTCTAAATAACACTATTGCCAACTTCCACATTTGATGAGGAAATGAAGCCCTATAGTCTAATTTAATATTAATGTACAAGGAATGATGTGCAATAAAGACATGAAGAGTTTCATTTTTGCAGACTTTCTATACACCTTCGGCGTATAGTCCTCTGGAGATCAACAAATATACAGATATATATCATTGCACCCTGTCTTTTACTTATTAACCTGAAATGTGACAAATGGATAATAATTTTCAAACAATATATGAATGATACAATTTAAAGTTGAATGACTTGGTTTTGTTGTATGACCCGATATTTGCCACCAGATGACACTAATGTCAAACTAACAATCAACACCGAGTAATTTACATTTATGAACTAGTTCAATGTATTCTTTCAAACGGGTTCATATTGATAGAGGTTCGTGACTTTACTTCCATATACTGATTGATTGATACATTTATAAGACCGACAAGAATTTATACAATAAAACCATTGGTTACATTCTTTGTGAAGTTCTTTGCCCCTGGGGACAAATTAGTTACACATCTTTATAAATACTTTTCGTACCTTGAGGAATCTGTATGGCAAATTAGTCACAGCATGACATAAATATTTTTACATATCAATAAAATGTTATTATAAGTTATTATTTCTGAGTATCTTCCATGGTATGATCCGGGCTTTTCAACATATATGCTTACTTTCTCAACATACATGTCATACTTTCTCATTGAATGAATTCAGAATTCAAATTATTAAATTTCGTTGTTATATTTTTGCATGCATATGTGAGATTATTGTAATTGTAAACAAAATGCTTTCCTCTGTATTTATGAAAATGAAGTTTCCAAATAACTCTTATCCATTATATAGATGAATGTTCGATGCAAAAATAATATTTTGTAAATTACAAGTAGGCTGGTCGGAGCAAAATATAATGCCAAACACCAAATGCGAAACCTAATCAGCTCAAGGACACAAATATCGTCCATTGTTAAGGCACCAACATAATATTGGAATGATCATTTCTTTACAATGATAAATTGCTAATTTATTATTAATTGAGTGTATATTTAGTTCGAGCTGTATTACTTTATACACAGACATATAATCGTCAATAGACCAGTCATTTATAAAAAATAGAAATGTTATTATTTTATAAAATACAATGTGTTTTTAGTCGCATAGACGTTCCAATGTGCCTACGTTGGTATCTAATGTTCTCATCGAAAATCTGGTTATGTGAAGTGTCAGGTTGTGTGAAGCATCTGGTTGTGTGAAGTGTCTGGTTGTGTGAAGAGTCTGGTTGTGTGAAGTGTCTGGTTGTGTGAAGAGTCTGGTTGTGTGAAGTGTCTGGTTGTGTGAAGTGTCTGGTTGTGTGGAGTGTCAGGCTGTGTGAGGTGTCAGGTTGTGTGAAGTGTCTGCTTGTGTGAAGTGTCTGCTTGTGTGAAGTGCCGGGTTGTATAAAGTGTCTGGTTGTATGACGTGTCTGGTGATGTTAAGAGTCTGGTTGTGTGAATTGTCTGGTTGTGTGAAGTGGCTGGTTATGTTAAGTGTCTGGTTGTGTGAAGTGGCTGGTGATGTTAAGTGGCTGGTGATGTTAAGTGTCTGGTTATGTGAAGTGTCTGGTTGTGTTAAGTGTCTGGTTGTGTGAAGTGTCTGGTTGTGTGAAGTGTCTGGTTGTGTGAAGTGTCTGGTTGTGTTAAGTGTCTGGTTTTGTGAAGTGTCTGGTCGTGTTAAGTGTCTGGTTGTGTGAAGTGTCTGGTTGTGTGAAGTGTCTGGTTGTATAAAGTGTCTGGTTGTGTGAATTGTCTGGTTGTGTGAAGTATCTGGTGATGTTAAGTGTCTGGAGATGTTAAGTGTCTGGTTGTGTGAAGTGTCAGGTTGTGTGAAGTGTCAGGTTGTGTGAAGTGTCTGGTTGTGTGAAGTGTCTGGTTGTGTGAAGTATCTGGTTGTGTGAAGTGTCTGGTTGTGTGAAGTGTCTGGTTGTGTGAAGTGTCTGGTTGTATAAAGTGTCTGGTTGTGTGAATTGTCTGGTTGTGTGAAGTATCTGGTAATGTTAAGTGTCTGGAGATGTTAAGTGTCTGGTTGTGTGAAGTGTCAGGTTGTGTGAAGTGTCAGGTTGTGTGAAGTGTCTGGTTTTGTGAAGTGTCTGGTTGTGTGAAGTATCTGGTTGTGTGAAGTGTCTGGTTGTGTGAAGTGTCTGGTTGTGTGAAGTGTCTGGTTGTGTGAAGTGTCTGGTTGTGTGAAGTGTCTGGTTGTATGAAGTGTCTGGTGATGTTAAGAGTCTGGTTGTGTGAAGTATCTGGTTGTGTGAAGTGTCTTGTTGTGTGAAGTGTCTGGTTGTGTGTGTGAAGTGTCTGGTTGTGTGAAGTGTCTGGTTGTGACCCCATCCAGGAGAGTAACATATTAAGAGTTTCATGTAAAAATATGAAATATGCGGAGCTTAAAAAACAATTTTTACCTGTTATTTGATCAAAATTGAAACAGTTCCTCAATGTATTTGTTACATTACCTTAAATGATTCTTCCCGCTTCCTGCTTTCCCTTTTATCTTACCACAAAGGTGTACAAGGTTTAAGACTATGAAGAACATCAGACAGAAAAAAACTGGAAAAGACCCAGGAAATAGTACATAAAAAACCTAATCATTATAGATGAAGGGTTGTAGCACATTTGCGAAGAAAGATTATAAGATTTCATAGTTGCATAATGTGGAGGACTACATCGTCTAGGATATTATTGTTTCTCGTTTACTTAATGGAAAAGACCCAGAATATATTTTCTTAAGGTAAATACATTTCGCTGTGATAGCGGATTCAGATATTTGAAAAGGTAATTGTCCCAAAATGCAATGCAAAGATGTGATTAGGCGATGATCTTGTGGCATGATTGTTATGATTGGAATGAAGGCTTGGGGAAAACTGAGTGTTTGGGTATGTGGGCATTCCTAGTGAGGTGAGTCGGTCAGTAATTACCTAAGCAAGATTAACATGAGATTGGGATATATACAATATAATAATGTCCTATTGCACAGTATTAGCCTATGCTTAATGGAGCTAAACACTGTTTCGATTATTCTGCGTGCAGCAGGTGGCACTTTCTGCAGCCAAACATAATCTAGAGCATGTTCCACTATTGCTCATTTCTCTTGGAACATAAATTCCAACTTCATTAAAAGACAACAAGTGGTAAGTGGTACGTCACAAAAATGGCTTAACAGTCATATTTGCTCATTATTTCTAATTCATTTTCAGACATCCCATTCAGACAAAAAGTGGTGGAAGAGTGTTCATGCCAATAGTTTTACTACTTATAGTAATTCTATGATTATACATATAGGTTTTCAGACCAGCTCACTGATACAATATCTCCATCATGTGACATAGTAACATGCCTTTTAGTATAAGAAACAAGAATACGTATACTGCTTGAGGCTCAATTAGTCAAATCATATAACATTGTTATATGCATGTGTTTGTATGGCACAGTGGTTTGAAATAGATCTGATTGTTCACCCCCAAACAAGTGAACAAATAAACTTATTCTCTCATGACATATAATGGATAACCCACCCCATGACAAAGACTGAATCTCTTTAAATGATAATATATAATTAGCTGTTCAGATAAATAGCATGACATGCTTTTATATATTTTGAAATCACGCAATATCAAAAACCTCAAAGATGGGTAAAATAACATGTGGCCTTATAGTATGTAAGACAGGCATCATGCTAGCAGAGGGTAGACTCTCAGAGCATGAGACATCAATAATAAACACTCCATTAACAAGATAAGCGATGGTAGAGTAAGGCTCAGATTATCACACATTGGTGGAGGGTAAGGTAAGCATCAGCGAGTGTTGGTTAATACACTCATTATTCAGTATTTGTTTGTTCAGTATCTCCAAGCAGGAATGTGGTCTTAATATTGCAATCACTGAACAATCTATCGTTGGTTTATCAGTTGAACATCATGATATTATTTTAATAATATGATATTGTTTCAACAATTTGACTTTGTTTTAACAATTTGACTTTGTTTTAACAATTTGATATTGTTTTAACAATTTGATATTGTTTCAAAAATGTGATATTGTTTCAAAAATGTGATATTGTTTTAACAATATGATATTGTTTAGCAATTTTGCATTGGTTTAACAATTTGGCATTGGTTTAACAATTTGGTATCGATTGCATGACTTCGACAAAGTCTTTCAAATGTCCCACGACTCACTTGACAGAAATAAGAATTTGTCGAGCGACAAAGTCTTTTATGGGAAACGAGCGACCAAATTGTTGCAGATTTCGGACGTATATTTCAGTTTCTTTCTTGGTGCAAATCTTGTTCTCACTTTCAAAACTGCTCAATATATGACACCGGGGCAGACCTGAGCACGTGCATGGATCAGATTTCAAATAAAGTATATAAAGGAATGAAATTGAGACGTGGTCAGTCGCTCGGGAACCCAGAGAGAACAGGCAAAACTACGTCTTTTGAAAAACCCCCTCCTTCCCCACCACCTCCAGTATAGGAGGGCGGATAGCTCCCACAAGCGGAGGAAAGTGTTTTGACCTAAGTTTCTTACTGGGCCAAACTGGGGGAACAATTTAAAGGAAAATTTAGGTGTGAATAACAAATTAAGTGCAATTGGATATAATAATATAATTATAATTTGTCAATATGTAGTCAGATAAGGTTAAATAGTATAAATGTTTTCTGAGAGTGCTTTGTCTAAATTTTGGTTCAATGATTTATTGGATAATAGGTCGGGAAATTGTGTAATTGGCAAATTTATTTGTATATTGAAAGTGAATGTTGTGACTTGAAGCCATTTATGTGATAAAGTTAATATGAATATGATTGGAAAATTTATTTGGATATTGAGATTGAATATGTTGTGACTGGAAGCAAAATTTGGGAAATTTAATTTGAATATGATTGGCAAATATATTTGGATATTGAGATTGATGATGTTGTGATTTGAAGCCATTTATGTGATAAAGTTAATTTGAATATGATTAGAAAATTTATTTGTATATTAAGATTGAATATGTTGTGATTTGAAGCCATTTATGTGAAAAATTTAATTGGAATATGATTAGAAAATGTATTTGGATACAGAGATTGATGATGTTGTGATTTGAAGCCATTTATGTGATAAATTTAATTTGAATATGATTAGAAAATTTGAAGAAAATTATGTGATAAATTTAATCTGAAATTGATTGGAAAAATTATTTGGATATTGAGATTGAATATGTTGTGATTTGAAGAAATGTATGTGATAAATTTAATTTGAATATGATTAGAAAGTTTATTTGGATAGTGAGATTGAATATGTTGTGATTTGAAGTTTTTTATGTGATAAATTTAATTTGAATATGATTGGAAATTTTATTTGGATATTGAGATTTCATATGTTATGGCTTGAAGCCATTTATTTTATATATTATTTTGAATATGATTAAAATCCTGGTCTGCAACATAATATAGTCTTTTGGTTTTTGTTCGTTTTCCTATGATTCAATCACGGAGCGAGAGGACCATAAATGTCAATCAAGGTCTAACTATTTAAAACTAAAAATCAAAACCCTGATAATAGTCCATAAGTTAATTAATTTTAAAGATAAGGTTAGAATTAATACAACCCTGGTTGAAGAGACACCCCACATATAAAGTGTGACAGAAAAAACAATGAAAAGGAAACAGCTTTTTAAAGATATAATTTATTAAAAACGGTTAAATATGAATGATGTATTAAATTTTACATCTCAAATCATAAGGCTTCTCCCTGTAGCAATATATTCATCTATCAGTTAATTGAAATGAAAATCTATCTTTAGTAACTATAATTGATCTCAGAGGATACCTGGTTCAGACTTGTGCAAGGTTTTACTTTTCTTCTGCACATTGGTTTTGTTCATTAGAGTAGTTTGAGTTAGAATAGCGATTGAGCTCTATCAAACTTTTTAATCCCCCCATGACTGTTCCTTCCTCCAATGTTTCACCACCAAAGTCAGGTTTTCCTTTTATTATAGAATTAACACGTCATCATTAAATATGGACACAAACCACAAGAACAAAATGTATAAATGCAACTTAAATGAGCTACATTTAATGTCAAATGTCAATTCGACCATCGTTTTAGAGTGACCATCACTACAGAAACCGTTATTATAGAGGGTGACCACCATAAAAGAGTGACCATCATAACAGAGAGTGACCATCATTACGGAGGGTGACCATCATTACAGAGTGACCATCATTACAGAGAGTGACCATCATTACAGAGAGTGACCATCACTACAGAGAGTGACCATCATTACAGAGAGTGACCATCATTACAGAGAGTGACCATGATAACAGAGAGTGACCATCATTACAGAGAGTGACCATCATTACAGAGAGTGACCACCATTGCAGAGAGTGACCATCATTACAGAGAGTGACCACCACTACAGAGAGTGACCATCATTACAGAGAGTGACGCCCATTACAGAGAGTGACCATCTTTACAGAGGGTGGCCATCATGAGATAGAGTGACCATCATTACAGAGAGTGACCATCATTACAGAGAGTGACCATCTTAACAGAGGGTGGCCACCATTACAGAGAGTGACCATCATTACAGAGAGTGACCACCACTACAGAGAGTGACCATCATTACAGAAAGTGACGACCATTACAGAGAGTGACCATCATTACAGAGAGTGACCATCACTACAGAGACCATTATTATAGAGGGTGACCACCATAAAAGAGTGACCTCCATTAGAGAGAATGACCTCCACTACAGAGAGTGACCACCATTACAGAGAGTGACCTCCATTAGAGAGAATGACCTCCACTACAGAGAGTGACCACCATTACAGAGAGTGACCATCATTACAGAGAGTGACCATCATTACAGAGAGTGACCACCATTGCAGAGAGTGACCATCATTACAGAGAGTGACCATCATTACAGAGAGTGACAATCTTAACAGAGGGTGGCCACCATTACAGAGAGTGACCATCATTACAGAGGGTGGCCACCATTGCAGAGAGTGACCATCATTACAGAGAGTGACCACCATTACAGAGAGTGACCATCATTACAGAGAGTGACCACCATAACAGAGTGACCATCATTACAGAGAGTGACCTCCATTACAGAGAGTGACCACCATTAGAGAGAGTGACCATCATTACAGAGAGTGACCACCATTACAGAGAGTGACCTCCATTACAGAGAGTGACCATCACTACAGAGGGTGACAATCTTAACAGAGGGTGGCCACCATTACAGAGAGTGACCATCATTACAGAGAGTGACCACCACTACAGAGAGTGACCATCATTACAGAGAGTGACGACCATTACAGAGAGTGACCATCATTACAGAGAGTGACCATCACTACAGAGACAATTATTATAGAGGGTGACCACCATAAAAGAGTGACCTCCATTAGAGAGAATGACCTCCATTACAGAGAGTGACCACCATTAGAGAGAGTGACCATCATTACAGAGAGTGACCACCATTACAGAGAGTGACGACCATTACAGAGAGTGACCATCATTACAGAGAGTGACCATCACTACAGAGACAATTATTATAGAGGGTGACCACCATAAAAGAGTGACCTCCATTAGAGAGAATGACCTCCACTACATAGAGTGACCACCATTACAGAGAGTGACCTCCATTAGAGAGAATGACCTCCACTACAGAGAGTGACCACCATTACATAGAGTGACCATCATTACAGAGAGTGACCATCATTACAGAGAGTGACCTCCATTGCAGAGAGTGACCACCATTACAGAGAGTGACCATCATTACAGAGAGTGACCTCCATTACAGAGAGTGACCATCAATACAGATAGTGACCACCATAACAGAGAGTGACCATCATTACAGAGGGTGACCATCATTACAGAGAGTGACCATCATTACAGAGAGTGACCATCATTACAGAGTGACCATCATTAGAGAGAGTGACCATCATTACAGAGAGTGACCATCGTTACCGAGAGTTACCACCATGAACAGAGAGTGACCATCGTTACAGAGAGTGACCATCATTAAAGAGGGTGACCTCTTTTACAGAGAGTGACCTCCAATACAGAGAGTGACCACCATTACAGAGAGTGACCCTCATTACAGAGGGTGACCATCATTACAGAGGGTGACCACCATTACAGAGGGTGACCACCATTACAGAGGGTGACCATCATTACAGAGAGTGACCATCATTACAGAGAGTGACCTCCATTACAGAAAGTGACCACCATTACAGAGAGTGACGACCATTACAGAGAGTGACCATCACTACAGAGACAATTATTATAGAGGGTGACCACCATAAAAGAGTGACCTCCATTAGAGAGAATGACCTCCACTACATAGAGTGACCACCATTACAGAGAGTGACCTCCATTAGAGAGAATGACCTCCACTACAGAGAGTGACCACCATTACATAGAGTGACCATCATTACAGAGAGTGACCATCATTACAGAGAGTGACCTCCATTGCAGAGAGTGACCACCATTACAGAGAGTGACCATCATTACAGAGAGTGACCTCCATTACAGAGAGTGACCATCAATACAGATAGTGACCACCATAACAGAGAGTGACCATCATTACAGAGGGTGACCATCATTACAGAGAGTGACCATCATTACAGAGAGTGACCATCATTACAGAGTGACCATCATTAGAGAGAGTGACCATCATTACAGAGAGTGACCATCGTTACCGAGAGTTACCACCATGAACAGAGAGTGACCATCGTTACAGAGAGTGACCATCATTAAAGAGGGTGACCTCTTTTACAGAGAGTGACCTCCAATACAGAGAGTGACCACCATTACAGAGAGTGACCCTCATTACAGAGGGTGACCATCATTACAGAGGGTGACCACCATTACAGAGGGTGACCACCATTACAGAGGGTGACCATCATTACAGAGAGTGACCATCATTACAGAGAGTGACCTCCATTACAGAAAGTGACCACCATTACAGAGAGTGACGACCATTACAGAGAGTGACCATCATTACAAAGAGTGACGACCATTACAGAGAGTGACCATCATTACAAAGAGTGACCTCCATTATAGAGAGTGACCATCATTACAGAGAGTGACCATCACTAAATAGAGTGATCATCATTAAAGAGAGTGACCATCACTACAGAGGGTGACCATCACTACAGAGGGTGACCATCATCACAGAGGGTGACCATCAATACAGAGGGTGACCTCCATTACAGAGGGTGACCATCATTACAGAGAATGACCTCCATTACAGAGAGTGACCTTCATTACAGAGAGTGACCATCAATCCAGAGAGTGACCACCATTACAGAGAATGACCATCAATACAGAGAGTGACCTCCATTACAGAGAGTGACCATCAATACAGAGAGTGACCACCATTACAGAGAATGACCATCACTACAGCGGGTGACCATCATTACAGAGGGTGACCATCAATACAGAGGGTGACCACCATTAAAGAGAATAACCATCATTACGAAGAGTGACCATCATTAAAAAGAGTGACCTCCACTACAGAGAGTGACCTCCATTATAGAGAGTGACCTCCATTACAGAGAGTGACCATCAATACAGAGAGTAACCACCATTACAGAGAGTGACCATCACTACAGAGAGTGACCACCATTACAGAGTGACCATCATTACAGAGAGTGACCACCATTACGGAGGGTGACCATCATTACAGAGGGTGACCATCACTACAGAGAGTGACCACCATGACAGAGTGACCATCATTACAGAGAGTGACCATCACTACAGAGAGTGACCACCATGACAGAGTGACCATCATTACAGAGAGTGACCATCATTACAGAGAGTGACCATCACTAAAGAGAGTGATCATCATTAAAGAGAGTGACCATCACTACAGAGGGTGACCATCATTACAGAGGGTGACCATCAATACAGAGGGTGACCTCCATTACAGAGGGTGACCATCATTACAGAGAATGACCTCCATTACAGAGAGTGACCATCACTACAGAGAGTGACCACCATGACAGAGTGACCATCATTACAGAGAGTGACCATCATTACAGAGAGTGACCATCACTAAAGAGAGTGATCATCATTAAAGAGAGTGACCATCACTACAGAGGGTGACCATCATTACAGAGGGTGACCATCAATACAGAGGGTGACCTCCATTACAGAGGGTGACCATCATTACAGAGAATGACCTCCATTACAGAGAGTGACCTCCATTACAGAGAGTGACGACCATTACAGAGAGTGACCATCATTACAAAGAGTGACCTCCATTTCAGAGGGTGACCATCATTACAGAGAGTGACCATCAATACAGAGAGTGACCTCCATTACAGAGAGTGACCATCAATACAGAGAGTGACCACCATTACAGAGAGTGACCATCACTACAGAGGGTGACCATCATTACAGAGGGTGACCATCAATACAGAGGGTGACCACCATTAGAGAGAATAACCATCATTACGAAGAGTGACCATCATTAAAAAGAGTGACCTCCATTACAGAGAGTGACCCCCATTACAGAGAGTGACCTCCATTACAGAGAGTGACCATCAATACAGAGAGTAACCACCATTACAGAGAGTGACCATCACTACAGAGAGTGACCACCATTACAGAGTGACCCCCATTACAGAGAGTGACCACCATTACGGAGGGTGACCATCATTACAGAGAGTGACCACCATGACAGAGTGACCATCATTACAGAGAGTGACCATCATTACAGAGAGTGACCATCATTACAGAGTGACCATCATTACAGAGAGTGACCATCATTACAGAGAGTGACCAACATTACAGAGAGTGACCATCATGAGAGAGAGTGACCATCATTACAGAGAGTGACCATCATTAGAGAGAGTGACCACCATTATGATCAGTAATGCAAAATAGTGGTGTACAGCAAATTCATTTCGTCATCCTCTTCAAAGAAGACAAATGCTGTGCTGCAAACTGACCATTATTACGAAATCTGACTGCCATTAGCGAGTTCCATTACCAAGATAAATCTGAGTTTCGATACCAAAGCTGGTATGTGTACTACACCATTCTGATTCAGATTATCCAGTTATTTTTCTAACATGACTAGGTATTGTCACAAAGATTAAGATAGCAAGTTTACTGTCAAAAAAGATTCATTAACCTAATAACTTTATATGGCTTTAAATTAGCCTCAAAGGTTTGGTAAACATCTTAGTTGTGTGAGTTTCACATTTATTGACAAACAAAGGACACATAATCATGGGGGCCTTGGCGTATTTTCTGTCATAGTATCATTACTGTAGGATTCAAAAGAGAAGGTTTTGCTTTCAACCGCTCCTTAGATGTAGTCTTCAATTTAGAATCCTATTAAGCGAATTAACCGCAAAATAGAAAAGATCATTGACAACAGGGATCAAAGATTGGTATCTAGGGTCATTTCAATACATGAGTAATTTGATAGTATTATGCGCCTTTGTGTCCATAAATTCATAATTGTGCCGATATCTATACTCAATCAGTCTTCAAAGCAGAACATGTACTGCTCAGCATGGCGAGGTAGAGTCACATTCAACCTCCACCAGGCATCAATCCAGGATCCGCGGGGGAGAGTAAACATGTACGAGTAATCAATCCTATTGGGATCATTAGGAACATTTTCAATAAAGTGATGTACATTCAAATACTATAGTTCTCTAGGTATTTTGAAGACGAAAGACGCTGTTTTATTGTGCATATACCATAGCCTTAATATTTAATCATAAGCAAAAGCATTCACTGAAATTCACAAAACATTTGGTATGGCTAATACCTTTCTGCTCAAGTGAATTTAAGAAAAAATATAATTTTGTCGCTTTTGTATTCAAATGGACATGATTAGGCCGAATTTTCTACTTCTACAAGCAAACCAATGGTCGTGGTAATTTATGACTTGGATGTCTAGTAAGTCTCATAAGAGCACTAGATAATGATAACATAGTCTATAACTTATTGGTTAATAAGCTGTATTTTATAGCATAAATAACAATTGATATCTCACACAATAGAACTGCCACTTCAATCTATATAATGGTTTGGTTAATGAGACCAGGACGAATATCACCCGGACCTATCCACAATAAATATATATATGCCTGTCAATGCACTAGAGACAACTATGTACTTAAATGGCTCAAAACAATAGAACCCTTTAGCTCATAACAATCTGCATCAACCAGGGTGCGCTGTGAACCTCTCTTAATAAATAGCTCCGAGTCTGGTGTCAAAGACACTTGATATGCCTCCACAACAAGCAATAACAAGCAATATTGTAATAAAAGAAAGGTACTACTCGCGGGGTACTTATGTTGCATGTTATCAGTTCATACTTAGTTTCGGAAAATGATTATTTTCACTCATAACATGTTTGTTCCTTGAATACAAATACTTGACTTGGAGAGGAAAGTCTGTGGTAGATGTGCCAGGAATGTAGATGCTGAGATATCTGGGGTGTATGGTCACTTTCACCTATAAAAATAGTGAGGAAATCACCAGGCTTACATCTGAGCATTATTACTTCACATATTTCTTCATTCTAATCATGTTTTTATTTGACAACAACAAAACATGATTATAAAATGATTGCAATATTTGATATGAAATTTTGAAACATGTATCTGTATCGTTAATACTGATGGAGATGAACTACGAAACTAAAGAAGTACTTATGGCGGCATTGACACCATTTCCAAGAGATAATCTGTGGCTCAGTTGGTAGTATATCTGTCTCCAATGCTTATGTTCTGTGGTTCGAATATCAGTTGGGACGAATACTTCGGTCATGCGGCACTTTTGAGAAAGGTAAATATCCGCTTCTGTTATTTACCATCCAAGCCAGTTATCGAAAGGCCGTGGTTTGTGCTGTTATATCTATGTGATAATGCAAAAGAAAGACCCTGAGTCACTCTTTCAACAGAGTGGAGCATACAGTCCCGGTGATAGGCTTCTATCTGATATGAAATAGCCTAAACAGTACTGAAAATATGTACATGTAGGGATGTTTGTGAGAGGTCCACTCGGATAGTGCCCTTGTCTTTGGCATTATAATTGGATCTCAACCATTATATAAACATTGTCTGTCATGCAAAATTTATAATGTTATCAGATTGCTATTTCGTGTAATATTGTTAAATCACTGCATCAGTAATTTATTTACAAATTAAATAGTTTTTTCAAGAAATGTGAGGATGGATTTGAAGCCATTGACTAGTATGATTTAATCTTCTCACTGATGAACCACAGAATTAGTTACGATCTAACTCACGATATCAATGTATATTAAGAAGGATGCTATTCAGTAATTTAAAGTGCCAGATGGACATTTTAGATAGCAGCAAGTTACAATTAAAGACCACGATTTTTGTCTGAGATGGTATCACAATTAACATTTAACATCTAAATCTAAGACATCACTTATTAATCAATCCTCTAAATGTGTGAAGGCGAAGTGTGGAATTACTTTGTCTGAGATGGTATCACAATTAACATTTAACATCTAAATCTAAGACATCATTTATTAATCAATCCTCTAAATGTGAGAAGGCGAAGTATGGAATTACTTATGTTGAATGAGAAGTGTATCATAAGTGCATTTCTCAGGTTTAATAATAAAGTAATTGGCTAAAATCAATATAGGCCCAGTGACATGGAGGTGAGAGTATGCACTGCCATTAGCAAACACACAATAAGAGTTACTCTGTACAATCCCGCTTTATATATGTTGTGCAAGAAAGACATCGTGGGTTATCGTCCCTCACGCATAATAGGTACTGTAGGTAATATCATGTCATGTTGTCATTAAAACAATATTTCCTCATCCTACTATATATTTATGTATTGATCACAGCATTATGGAATATCTGTTGTTCTCAACATTACAGTATATGATATGAGGTATACTGTTAATGGTTAGGAGTGAATAACAGAGAACGGAGAGTTAGAGAAATTTACCTTTCTTTCTGACAATTTTAAACAGGCAAATAAATAAAAATAACAATAATGATACATATATTTTATAACGCTAAAATCAGATTGCGTTTGTTGATCGCACTTCTCAAACTTCTCAACGAAGTGTCTCTAAAATTCACATAAACATCAGCTAGTGATGCACTAATCCTCATCTCATCAGGAGGTATATTCCAAAGTTGAGGGCAGAAGTTAATAAAGCCCTGTTCCACAACATTTTAGGCCCTTACAGATATCTTGAGCCATTTCCTGATCAACTTATATCCACCATGTTTTATAGCTTTACCGCTACCACTAGTGGTTTTGCCAATACGTGCAAATGCATTCATGGCTGTGCCCCATTTTCTTTCAAAATTGGTTAGTCTCTCTCAAGGAAAAAATACATGGCTTGCATAATTTTATGTTGGCAGGGAACTACAAATTCCACTTTACTAAAATGCTATAGGATGATTTAACGGAAGGTAGATCGCAAATGTGAATTACCTTACCGTTTAGGGACTTCCAGGTAATAAGGAGGATTTTGAACTTGGCTCCAGCATGCACAGGGTGTGTTCTGTAGCGGTTACCGCTGTTACTGTCCGTGATCGAAAGTTTGGAAATGATTATATTTCCATACTCAAGGATTGATGTAAATAATGCATGACTTAAGTTTCAGCCTTATTTGGTCTAGACATTGTCTGAGAACAGAATTTGTTTTGTCATGGTAGTATACTTTTTGGCACATCCTCCGAATTTGTTCCTTCCAGTTCACCAGTTCATGCCAGATTCAAAAGTGATACCAAGGTCCACCACAGACCTATTGGGCTTGATGTTAATATATAACCGATTTTTATTGAGCTAACCTTTTGTCTAACAGTGGGGTCGACCTTTGGTCAGCACAAGGATGATTTTAGCCTCACTAATGCACTGTTCTAGATGACATCTAGGTGTCTACTCATGTCCATAAAAATGTTAATATGGATCTTGTCTGCATAGATATGGTAGCTCAGTCCAATGGTATCAGCCAAAGGAGACATGTAAACAGTAGATAGAATTGGCCCAAGGACTCTATCTTGTGACACCCCATACTCAATTAATTATACGGTAGACCAGATACTTTGTTCTTGGTGTCTTCTTTGCTAAACAGTTTCTGATGATATTAAGAAGCTTTAGCATTGGTGTGAAAAAAAGATATTTCAACGGTGGTTATGGACAAAAAACATCACAGAGCCTTGGTATGAAAAAACATGATTTTCCAGCAAGTTTTGCCGCAGCCAAGAATAAATATTAATAGAAAGACTAGGCTTGTGATTATAGGCTGATTATCATGAGAGTCTGTGATCAAAGGGTACCTTTTCCATGTTTTTAAAAGAAAGACTTTAAGGGGAGATTATTGGCAACCTTTCAGTCATGTCTTCCCAATCTCTCTGAATAATAAAAATCTTGTAATTATATCTTTATTAACACATAAATATATCAGGTAAAAATACACTTTCAAAAAGTTACATGTATATTTTATGAAATCGAAAGCAAAAGACAATCATATGTATAATGAATAAACTAGATTTCTTCCTCTAAAATGTCTGACATGCATGTGATTTTGTACTTCTACAAGTACATGTTCAACAATATCTTAGCCAGATGCACTTAAAACATTTCTTACATTGTGAAAACAAGACGACGAAAATATTCTTTATAATAAATTTAAATTAGATTTCTGCCTGAAATTGGTGACACGCGATTTACACGGGTAGCCATGTTGAAGTATATTTTCACCAAGATGACCACATATGCAAACGTTCTTTAATGCATCAGTATCTCGACGGGTACACTTTCATTTAAGATAAACATAGTTTGGAATGGCAAGAATGGAAGGCACGTGACTTGTACTTCCCTTAAGAGAAATCAAGCGCATTCCCAACCAGCATACGGCCATCTTGATTTCTGTTATGAGTGAATTCATTGAGTACATATCAACACATTAACTCCCTGTGAAACTAACATCCTACCGGACCACTTTCCATATGATTTCTCAAGAAAAATGTGCACCACTCCAGTAAATGACTTTCTTCGGCTTTATAACAATTTCCTGTGTTATGAGTTCGAGTAAAATATATAAAATGTGTCTGGAGATTATATGACACACCTCATATTCAATTCAGGCTTGGATATACCCCACGTGGCTATGTCTGGGGGATTATTCCTTGTGGGATCAGGCCTGGATATACTCTATGTGACTATGTCTGGGGGATTATTCCTTGTGGGATCAGGCCTGGATATACCCTACGTGGCTATGTCTGGGGGATTATTCCTTGTGGGATCAGGCCTGGATATACTCTACGTGACAATGTCTGGGGGATTATTCCTTGTGGGATCAGGCCTGGATATACCCTACGTGGCTATGTCTGGGGGATTATTCCTTGTGGGATCAGGCCTGGATATACCCTACGTGACAATGTCTGGGGGATTATTCCTTGTGGGATCAGGCCTGGATATACCCTACGTGGCTATGTCTGGGGGGTTATTCCTTGTGGGATCAGGCCTGGATATACCCTACGTGACTATGTCTGGGGGATTATTCCTTGTGGGATCAGGCCTGGATATACCCTACGTGACTATGTCTGGGGGATTATTCCTTGTGGGATCAGGCCTGGATATACCCTACGTGACTATGTCTGGGGGATTATTCCTTGTGGGATCAGGGCTGGATATACCCTACGTGACTATGTCTGGGGGATTATTCCTTGTGGGATCAGGCCTGGATATACCCTACGTGACTATGTCTGGGGGATTATTCCTTGTGGGATCAGGGCTGGATATACCCTACGTGACTATGTCTGGGGGATTATTCCTTGTGGGATCAGGCCTGGATATACCCTACGTGGCTTTGTCTGGGGGATTATTCCTTGTGGGATCAGGCCTGGATATACCCTACGTGGCTATGTCTGGGGGATTATTCCTTGTGGGATCAGGCCTGGATATACCCTACGTGGCTATGTCTGGGGGATTATTCCTTGTGGGATCAGGCCTGGATATACCCTACGTGACAATGTCTGGGGGATTATTCCTTGTGGGATCAGGCCTGGATATACCCTACGTGGCTATGTCTGGGGGGTTATTCCTTGTGGGATCAGGCCTGGATATACCCTACGTGGCTATGTCTGGGGGATTATTCCTTGTGGGATCAGGCCTGGATATACTCTACGTGACTATGTCTGGGGGATTATTCCTTGTGGGATCAGGCCTGGATATACCCTACGTGACTATGTCTGGGGGATTATTCCTTGTGGGATCAGGCCTGGATATACCCTACGTGACTATGTCTGGGGGATTATTCCTTGTGGGATCAGGGCTGGATATACCCTACGTGACTATGTCTGGGGGATTATTCCTTGTGGGATCAGGCCTGGATATACCCTACGTGACTATGTCTGGGGGATTATTCCTTGTGGGATCAGGGCTGGATATACCCTACGTGACTATGTCTGGGGGATTATTCCTTGTGGGATCAGGCCTGGATATACCCTACGTGGCTTTGTCTGGGGGATTATTCCTTGTGGGATCAGGCCTGGATATACCCTACGTGGCTATGTCTGGGGGATTATTCCTTGTGGGATCAGGCCTGGATATACCCTACGTGACTATGTCTGGGGGATTATTCCTTGTGGGATCAGGCCTGGATATACCCTACGTGACTATGTCTGGGGGATTATTCTTTGTGGGATCTGGCCTGGATATACCCTATGTGGCTATGTCTGGGGGATTATTCCTTGTGGGATCTGGCCTGGATATACCCTATGTGGCTATGTCTGGGGGATTATTCCTTGTGGGATCTGGCCTGGATATACTCTACGTGGCTAAGTATTCCCTGTTGGGTCAGGGGTGTCTATAGATTTTGTCTGGGATTATGTCTGGGATCTTGACAGGTTTGTATACATTACCACACAACAGCATTTACCACCTGCCACGTTCATTAGACTATTTAATTTGTTCTATTTTGGTTAAGCAACATTGGTTTGATTAATGGTTTATTTAGCACGGAAACGTGTCAACGTAGACGATATGTTTTAATCTATCATTGTTAGAAGGGATTTTATATTAAGAATATGATGTACTTGATAGTTTATGAAATGCTGCCACTCCATATAACTGCTAGGCTTGGAAATTGACCTGTCAAATTTAGATTGTGTCATTAAGAGAAAGATGAAAAGCGTTTCTATTTTCACTGTGAATTTGTTTACTTTGACATTTGTTTAAAATGTGTGTCCTAGTTTTGACCAAGAATATTTATGTGAATATTCTCACTTTTCACCCAGACCTCGACTTTGGCATTTCCATTAAGATTAAGACCTGGGCATGTATCACAATTATATATGCTTTGTATGTATGAAATATTTGGTCATTATGATTCCATCCTTTTCACCAAGAAGCGCGTATATTTAAACTGATTTGGTACTCCTAAGGTGGGGGGGGGGGGGCTCCGTTTAGCTAACCACACGCATGCGGGCAAACGCATGCGAACGCGCACATGGACGCGTTAGTAATATACACAATTGTTCTCCACTTGTTCCACGATATCAGAAATATTTGAATCATTTCTATAAGTCTATTATTTGTCTATAGATTAATGTGAAATCTATAAAACTATAATTGACATCTATTTATATTGTTATATTTTCCATGTTTGAGTATAATTTACAGACGATAAGTCTCCTGAATAATGCACTTGTTTTCCTGTCTATCATAATAGCTATACCAAGCATTTTATTTTTAGAGTCTTTCTTTCCCAGTGTCCCTAACTTCCTTTTAATCATTCAGAAAGCCTCTCAATATACCTTCTATAGTGTTTCTTGATTTGTACTTTACAATATCCGCCATATAATTATCTTATCTTCCTTTGTCAAAAGAAGCGAGATTGTCGTCTGCCATTTGCTGTCTTATCACGCTATTTCTGACAAATATGAACTCATTGATTGCATATGTATTCGCTGAGACATGAACAGTTCAACCCCGAGAAGTGTTCTTCAATGTAATCAGCATAGTGATAATCTAACAATCAAGCCAAACATATTTGATATACTATATATTTTGCCAAAAATCTTTAACAAATCTATTTTTATTGACTCTAGTAATATCTCATGAGATTAACATCAATTACGTTGGAATATGGTGTCAAATGATTATGAGGCTGTCATTTCAAAAAGTTCAGGTCGATAAGTATAATTCGGCCGGCCTCACAGGACCATGGGCGCTGGGGAGTTCATCGGCGATAACCTGAGATATGCGGTTAATATTTTCATGCTTTTCTCCAATCCTTGGTGTAAGTTGGCCACAGCTCCAGCATCCAGTCTCCAGGATCTGGAAGAGCAGCTCAACTGGTGTTGTGGAATGTAACATGCTTTTCTTGGAGCTTGCAAATTAAAGTTTTCTGGGAACTCCATGGATACCTGAAAAGAGGGAATAGTACAATTCAAACTGCCTCTGTGTATAGGCTTTAGTGAACATGCAGGATAAAGATGTTGTCCATTTTCGAAAAAAAATCATTTTTCTCTGGACCTGCATGCAGATTGTACAGAAATTGTAGAGCTTATTTCTATGTTCAACTGGTTGTGTTTTATCTTCATTTTTGAGATCTCAGTGTTGTTTACCAATATTTCATGATCATATTTTGACTTATTGGTTAAAATGTAATTTTGTTTATTAACAGTGTTATCTATTTAATCATTGCTTTACAGAGTTGCTTCACGGACAAACCCCTCGTTTTCTAACCAAAGATGTCTCTTTTCTCTTGTGTTTTTTTTTACTTCCGGTTGTAGGTCTTGGGGCTTCTTTGACCATTCATTATGGCTCTTCTTGGCTGCCTGGCTCCATTTCCTCTATTGTTGTTATGAGGCATGGATTGTCTTTGTTACAATTCCTCTTCACAATATTGTAACCAAAGGGTATATTAGCTAACTGGCTATTTTAGACCTTGACTTAGCTAATTGACCATTTTAGACCATCTATTTTCTTGATCACCTTTGATGGCCATTTAAGACCATCTATCATCTTTATCACCTTTGATGACCATTTTAGACCATCTATCATCTTTATCATCTTTGATAACCATCTATCATCTTTGATAACCATTTATCATTTATCACCAAATCTCCAAACATGATTTCTGGTTTATTTTTTATCCACGAAGAGAGCGCTTTAAAACATATTATATAGATATCTTCTTATTTATTATCAAATTTGATTATTTTTTCGAACATTTCTAAAAACATGCCATTTGAATTTTTTATTCTTTGATGACCATCTATCATCTTTATCACCTTTGATAACCATTTTAGACCATCTATCATCTTTATCAACTTTGATGACCATTTTAGACCATATATCATCTTTATCACCTTTGATAATCATTTTAGACCATCTATCATCTTTATCATCTTTGATGGCCATTTTAGACCTTCTGGTCATCTTTATCATCTTTGATAACCATTTATCATCTATCACCAAATCTCCAAATATATATATATATATCACGTAATGAAGATCTTAACTTCCAATCTATGATAGTAAAAAAGCAGTCTCTCCTAATAGGCATCACTAAACTAAACTACCCTTTAATGATAACCGGAATAATCTTCCGTTGTGTAAGAACCCTGAACCCATTTCTAAAGTTTCTAAACTCATGAACGCGACAAAATTATTTATCCTGGAACATTTGTTACAATAAATTAAACTTGGTATCAATAATTAATTGAACACCATTTTTCCTATTTTTAAGGTTGGTGTATTGTTGGTTGTACTCTCTTGACATCTCATACATTACCACACCTCAGACTAAATTCAAAGTATGGCACCATGTTTGTATTTAGCTGTTCTTGTCAAGATCTCATTTGCGCAGAGGTTTTACATCAAAAGCCAGATAGAATGTTTCACAAAGCCATAATTAGACCTGGCAACAAACTACAAAAAAGATCTGTGCGACAGTCTCTTTAAATTACAGTAAAGTTCACCTTCTATGTATTCTAGAAAATACACCTTTGAAATTGTAAAAATAGTCGCAAATGGCCATTAAATCCGCTTATTATACTGACCACGGATGCCATATTCTGAATTACACAGGTAGTATTCAATTACTACCTCTGCAGTAAATGCCCGGTTTTTGATCTAATTCAAAGTTTAGAAATTCCCGAGCCATAAATACTTGCCTTGCACACAAAAATATCATCAAATATGAGTTGACCAGCATTATGTCATAAACAATAACCAGGTGTCTGGCACATATACTGACCAATCTGTACAGCTGCTGGTTCAAAACAAATCTATTTTTATTCTTTCACCAATGAGTTGACAGCCAGATATTTCTGAAAACTGATGACTTGCGCTCGATTCTGTGCCCACATTTATAGCCTTGGTGGCAGGGACTGGTATGATAGAGAAGTCCTGTGGCGAATACGGATCCGTCTAATAAACAAAATAAATTCATTGTTCTGTATACTTGTCTTGTATGCAAGCAAGTTAATCATGGTTCTCATGATCAGTGTTTATTCCATAGAGACTATTGCTTTACACTTTCGATCCAGTATTGTGGGTCACTGAAGGGACACCTTTTTGCAAATTCCTTAACAAAGGAAATGGGGAATGAGACCTCCTTGTTGCAGATATAGTGCTACCTCATTTAATTGTCATGTCGCAGGTAGTTGACATGGCAACCCACCCAGTAACAGATTTAGAAGGGCAATGGGTTAACCCTACTCTCCACAGCAGATCCAGCATTTATACCTGGCTCTGCAAGTAAACAGCATATTCAGCTCTTTGGTTGAGTGCACAGAGGACACACCCAGTGCAAGCAACCAGGACACAATGAATAAAATATTTCATCACATGGGGTAACATGGCCAATTGGTGTCATTGTTATTATAAGAAAGTGAGTACAATAAGAATTGAGATTTTAGTGACATGTGTACCAAAATAGTCAGACAAAAATAGTCAGCAGTGGATGGACTATTAATCCTCAAGGGAGGAGGAAAAAGAATCTTGACTTTTTCTTCTTGGGCAAAGCTTATATGTCAGGCCTCACCATAAACTGACTGAATAGCATTGTAAGTGATGTAAAATCCTGAACAAAATTATGTAAATGGTACAATCTTTCAACCAGATATTTCAAATACACTCCCCTCCCAAATTACGAATGATCCATTCTGAATTACTTTTGAATATATGAAATAGGCATGAGCACGTGTGCAGTTGTGTTGTTGTGCATGAGCATATACCATGAGACAGCCAATTGGCCAACTATATGGTAATTGCATGCAAATATGCGTACTAATTCTGTGCAAGGAACAAGGTATTGCTGCAGAGGTAGTATATGATTCTACATCGCCATGCAGAGTAGGTTAACCCATGAGGCAGGTGCCACACCTAATGTGTGATATTGTATTATGAATTCAATCTCGGCATGGCCGGGGATCGAGCCCACAACCTTTTGTTAACTAACTGCACCACCGTCCATGGCTTACAAAGTTGACTGAAATAACTTTGAAACTGATGTAAAAATCCAGAACAATATGATATGTCAATAATATATTTTTCCAACTGCTTATTTCCAAATCAATGTTAGGTTTTCTAAAGTCCATATCACTCAAACAGAATCCCAATATGAAGATTTCATCTTCAGCATGAAAATTAGACATTTCTCGACCAGGATTTAAATTCTGGACCTTTAGCATTGAAGACAGACATCTTAACCATTGGTCCACATGTCACCCTATGGCAGCACTGCAGAAAATCTGGGAGTCATAGCATTGTATGAAAATTGAAATCTCTTTGTAATAAGCTGAAGAAAGTCAGTTACTGGAGTGGTGCATATTTTGCTGGAGAAGTCATATGGAAAGTAGTCCGGTGGGATATTAGTTTCATAGGGAGATAATGTGTTGATATGTATTCAATGAGTTCACTCGTAACAGAAATCAAGATGGCCCAATGCTGGTGGAGAATGTGCTTGATTTCTCTTAAGGGAAGTACACGTCATGCATGCACTGATATCAATTTAATAAGCTTCAAAATATGTAATCAAATCAGTTTCAGTGCATTGTGAGTCCATATTTTAGTAAAGTATAAGGTATGGTCACATGATCATTACGCAGTCTAATCGTCGAGTGAGACGAGATGATTGTACAAGTAATGAACGAGTGCCCATATCTAATCTGTTTGGAAATTCTTTTGAATACATATTTCAGAACAAACATGGACAGCACTGAATTGACATGTTGTGACATATACATACCTATATAAGAATACATTGTTTTTAGATTGGTCAGGTCAGGGATAATGGGTAAAAAGACAAAGATTGAGGACAGTTATCATGGATGAGAGATTATATATTCTCGGTTGCATTGAGCAAATTATTACATGGTGATTTTTCATCTAAGGTTCTAAGAAAACCTAGAATACACCGTGTCATCTACTCTCCAAAGCACATCCTATGTTTGTGAAAGCGAGATCTGAGCTTTCAAGTCAGTCCAGGTAGACCGCACCCAGTACAATTTTCTTTTGTGGAATGAGGAATAGCTGGACGCAAGAACAACACAAAGAACAACGTATATTCGTATCCTCTGGTCTTTTCTATATGTATTAATACTGAACAACACAGTCATGAAAATAAGACGCAGTGTCAGTAGAAAGACCCACTCATTGTTGCCTGTCTGGATATCAACACCTTATTATTTAATCACAAAACAATACATAATTATGATCAATTTCCGTGCTGTGGTACCTAATCAAAATAAGTGATTGCGTTGAGATCAAATGTAAATATATATATGGTGATGCATGAAGCTGTACATATATATATATATATATATATATATATCTTGGAGTAACTAACATAATTACTCCAAGATATATATATATATATATATATATATATATATATATATATATATATATATATATATGTATATGCCTGAGACTGATAAGTCTGGTTCTTTACATAGGCAGACTGGAATCAGGAGAATCTAGGATTAACATAATATATGTATTGCATCAGCATATATTGGAATGGTTTTTGGTTTTAACCAAGGAATGAATGGATGTCTCTTAAACACATAGCAACACCTCCAAAGGTTGTGACAAACAAAGTGTCTGGAATTAACATAATATATATATATATATATATATATTATACATATCTTACTCGCATATATTGAAGTAAGTTTTGGTTTGAAATGAGGAGTGAATAGATGGTTCTTAAAGGCATAGCAACAACTACAGTGGTTGTCTTAAAGAAAGTTCTAAGGTAAATGTTTAAAACGCAATATACATTCGATAGATTGTGTTGACAATGTGTTGAACATAAAAACCGATAATAATGTTTTCTTATCTTGCAGAAAAGAAGGATAATGGGGTTTATTTCGCTAATTACACTAACTTTAACAGGAGTCATGATGAGGGCAACCTGTTTGCCAACAACAGAAACAAGTCTCACTTCCGAAGCTGCGGAGCCTAACTCTAACTCAACTGACATTCCACTGATGAACTCACATAATCACACATTTGATCCTAATGGAAATGCTGAAGTTCAAACACGGACCGTTGATGTGGGGATCAATGATAGCACAACATTCTCAGCAGAGGAAAAGAAACAGACATCTACATCTGACGTCATGAGTAAACTTTACATTACTATCGGGGTTCTGGGCATCACAGGTAATTTTATAGTCATAGTGGTTCTAGCCACGAATCAGAAAATGCGCAGAACCATCGTTAATATGTACATAATCAACCAATCTTGCGTTGATTTGGTGATTTCTGTTTTGGTAATCAGCCTTAATAACCACTCGGGGGCAGCACTGACGGGTATTGCTGGAATTTTATATTGTTACCTCTGGCAAAGCAGAGTGTTCCTGTTTGGTTTTATGGCATCCTCCTCTTACAACCTGGTGTTCCTAACCATTGAGAGATATCTGGGTCTGGTGCATCCCATGTGGCATATGGTTCACTTCACTAGGACCAAGGCCATCCTTTCCATGCTTTTTTCCTGGTTATTTGGTTTTGTCACAGAGGCAGGAATGAAATTTGCCGCTGCCCGCATCGTAAATGAACAATGCGTTGTATATTTTGATTGGCCCAGTCGTCTATCTCAGTCTTTGTATGGCACTTTTAACCTTTTTTACAAGCTTATTTTTCCTATCATAGTTCTGGTCTACTGTTACATACGCATTATCCTTGTCCTTCAAAAGCAAATTGGTAAAAGCAGCAATAAGTCAAAATCTGACCAACTTCGAGAGGAAAAGTTGGAAGCTGGTAAAAAAAACACCATCAAAACGCTTTTGATTGTTGCAGTGTGTTTCCTGATATGCTGGTCTGGGAATCAGATTATGTACTATCGCTATAATCTTGGCTATCATCTAGATTTCTCCTCTGATGGTTATCACATAACTGTTATTCTCATTTATCTTAACTGCTGTATCAATCCAATTGTGTATGCATTTAAATATCATGATTTCCAAGCCGCCACAATTGCTTTGTTTTGCTGTGGCCGCAATTGCAAAGAGGAAGCGTCAAATTACAACAGTAACTCCGCAATTTCTACTGAGAACAGCACTATCTAAATGGGCTGAGAACAGCACTATCTAAATGGACTGAGAACAGCACTATCTAAATGGGCTGAGAACAGCGCTATCTAAATGGGCTTAGAACAGCGCTATCTAAATGGGCTGAGAACAGCACTATCTAAATGGGCTGAGAACAGCACTATCTAAATGGGCTGAGAACAGCAGCACCATATAAATGGGCTTCTATTTTGTAATATGATGTCCTAACTAATTAATTACTCTCAGATATAAGATTATTGGTGTTTAAATCCAAATGATAATGAGGTTATACTACAGGTTTGAAATGTTCATAGGCATACAATCAAATAGGTTGTTACAACTGGACTAGAACATAATTATAATAGTAAGTCATGTTAGGGAGGGGTAACATGGAAATATGGACGCATTAAAAGGAAAAGAACAAAACCAAATGTCATTTTTGGGCACCACCAAAGTATATGAAATTCATGTATATCTATTACCACATAGTTAAAAGTTGATATGACGTATATGGTTTAATGACAAATGAATATAAATGAAGTGTCATTTTATATTTCATAATTGCAGGAGACAAAAAACCTTCAAAACCTAATCAAAATAGTAATAGTATATTGATCAGATGTTAAACTAATATACCATTACGTGTTAGACCCAATTTTCAAAGATTTAGCAATGTAAAGATTCTTTAATTTTGATGGCACGTTTGGAACTTGCAGCATCAGTTGGGTCATTTTCTGTCTTTTTCCTGGTATCATGCTCATGGATTTCTTTATTTGCCCAGTAGTTAAGCTCTGGAAGAAATGAAGTAATTCACAATATATAAGCATTCACTATATATATATATATATATATATATTCGGCGAACTTAAGTACTTCAGTAGTTTGAATAATAGTTTTATATGTGATTTATCTTACATTGTAACTGAGTGTCCTTTTTATTCATTTTACTCTATTACATTTATAGCTGGGGCAACATGAGCAAAACCTATGAAGTAAAGGCTTAACATGCACTTGCGCCTGTTGCTTAACTTTTGTTTTGCAATGTTATAAAATAGTTAAAGCAATCATGAAATTAGATATTCAAGCACCATTTCCTTGCATAATATAAAAGTTTATATCCCAAACTTTGTGATCAATTGTTATTACCCATCATATTTCCCCGATGTAAATTTCTGTGCCATTTGAAATAATCCACTAGACCCAAACAATGTCCAAGTGACTGGTCAGATTTTGAGGATTTACAAGAATAAGAGGGCACACTTCACACATGACTTTGGCAATCCTATGATACACAACCTGCGCATTCAACTTGCATGGGGTATTTATATTAATTTGTTATGAGTGCCCCATATCTGAGAGAAGTAATTTTACAATGTAATTTTACCCATTGTCATTTTACAATATAACTTTAATTCCAAAATATAAGAAATTTATATTTGGTGTTTCTCATCATTGATATTATTTTCAAATATGAGTGGGGAGGGAGGTGGTTTTCAGGCCCCGCACTGTCATATTTCCTGCCCTCAATTACCAAATTTATGCAGATAATGCAGGGGAATCGATCTGAATAACAAACAATGCCAAGAATGTAAAACAGTGAATACAGGTCATATAAATATACGATACAGGAAAATGTTATGATGTTGTGGATGTACAACCAAAGTGAATCAATACAGTGATGTTGATCTTTAGTTGTAAGCAAATGTTATCTGTAATGTAATCTCTGATTAAACTTATGCAGTGTTTCTCCAACAACAAATCCCGAGATAAGCTTTTAATATATTATGAGAGGTGTCCTTGTGACACAGTTCGTGTAGTGAGGAACTCAATATTTGAGACCATGAAAACAATCCATTACTTTATAATGGAGAAGGCATTCATCTGACTAAAAAGATAAAGCTGAATTTCACAACAAAGATGTCAGCGTCCGCAAGACCATACCATCTTATATTAGTGAGTACATACAAATAGGAAATAATTGTTAAAATGAAGAACCATACATTGAGTGAACATTAATGTATTCGTTGAAATTAAATGCTGTATCAGGCCACTGGCCGAGACGCAGTTGGTTACAGCACCATCTTATTAGCACCAGTTCCTCTGTGGCGATCTAGGTGAATCAGGATCCATACTTTTTTACATGTCATTATTACATTAATGTATTAATTCTATATCATATTTTATCTTTTTTGACTTTTTATGTTTATATCTATTGAATTGTGAGTATCGTTTGCATTTTGAATTACCCCATGCAAACTATTTACATATAAATCCTTACATATATCAGAGGAGGATCTTTAAGTGTTAAGTTGTTCAAGATTGAAAAATAATGTTGATGATCTGAAGACTTTTCCGTTAGGATACCTGATGTGCTATCTATTGAAGCCTTGGTTAATTTGCAGAAAAAAAATGTCAATCAGTGTTCCATGTTTAATAGGGAATCTTGTTGGTAGGGTTCAAAGTAAATGTAAGCCATTAGGTCTAAATATAGAATCTCCTTGAAAGGTTCCATTCAGTTTGAATACCACTGGTCATCCATCCAATACGACTATGGCTATACATTGTGAACAGGAACAACTTATAACAATTCACATATACAGCTCTATTTATCTCTGGTGAGGACGATAGAAAGAGGTATTTTTCACCTTCTTGATTCTTAGCTATTTATACCTATTACATTTGAATCAGAATCACAGTGAATTGACGTACTGATTAGTGTTAAAGTGATGCTTATTATGGTAGTATTTACGTATACATATTTACACATGTGGTACATTAACTCTATTGTCTACTAATTTTTGTGGGTGGTATAATTTGATACTGATATTGTGTACCTTTAAGGTTCTAAATTATGCCACTATAATTGTGTGTATATGTTTTTGTTTATGCTCCTTTCCATTTTAATAATATACCTCTTTGTTTTAGTTATTTTACTGGAGGTATTGTGCATATGTGTACCTCTTTAGTCTTACTGTTTTACAACTCCATTATTAGAATGGTACTTTGAAGTGAATAGTTATGTATATCATGAACTATAGATGTTCACAATGTGTTATTGGGTTACTGTATGTTAGATGTGTATTACTATATATTTCAGCAGAACAGGAGGATGAATCCAAATCCTTTACTTGAAGCCAATATAATTTCAAAAGTGCTCTTATGGTATGCTATATTTCATTACCCTATTGTGTTAAATTGACTTAGATCTATCAAAACATCTTATCCAAGAGTAATAGTCAAAGATCTATGACGCTGGATTGTACAGACCCTGTGAGGTTAGAAAACAAGAAACTATCACAAGACTGCAACATATATTTAGCACTCATAATACACATGAAGGTAAGAACAGCAGTCAGCTTGTTGTAGAACAGCTTATGAAATATAGGAAAGACTGGATTGCCAAAAAGCCAGAAGTGGACTATTTTCAGCACTTATGTTCTATAATTGCATACGGCAGCAGCCACAGGTCTGCATGGCAGCTTGCATTAAATATTTTCTGGCTGTGGAATGGTAAAACAGAAGGTCTATCCGGAATAGACATTGGCAGGCTACATCACTAGAAATGGCAAACAGGGGAATGTAAGAATGTTCTGGTGTCCTTATATTAGTTTGTATTTGGTGAACTTATGAATAGTGTAAAACCAACCCTAATCACCCCTATCATACAGTTATCATACAGTTATCATACAGTTACAGTCTTGCTCATTTTTTAGAGAAAAATGAGCAAGACTGGCTCTCACATTGACAAAGAGCTGTATAACTCTCAGAGGAACAAATACAACTCAATGCTTAAATCTGCTCAATCAACATATTTTTCCAACCTGGTTGAGGAAAACAAACATGACCCTAAAAAGCTCTTTAGAGTCATTGACACAGTCATGCACAAGAAAAAGGACACACCTATGCCCCAATCTGACTGTGAGATCACTCAAGCTGAGAAGTTTAACACATCCTTTCTTGAAAAAATAGAGAGAATCCGCCTGGACATTGATAAGGCTCCATCCTCCCAAATTCTGCCACCAGGTGACTCTGCGAACAATAGTACTACATGTCTGGAAAGGTTCACACCCTTGACCATTGACGACGTACGAAAATTGGTCAAATGGTCTGCAAAGAAGTCATGTGAGCTGGATCCAATTCCAACCTGGCTCTTACTTGACCTCTTAGATGACCTCCTACCAATAATTACTTCCATCATAAATAAATCATTGATGGAATCAGCAGTATCGGAAAATATGAAAATAGCCATCATAACACCCCTGCTGAAGAAACTTGGTCTAGAACTGGTTGAGAAAAATTATAGGCCTGTTTCCAACCTAACATTTATCTCTAAACTAACTGAGAGGGCGGTTGCAGACCAACTAGTCCCCCATCTTGTAAGTAATGGCCTTACTGACAAGTTTCAATCAGCCTACAAAGAATATCATAGCACTGAAACCGCTTTGTTAAAAGTGCAAAATGATATCTTGGGTGCTCTAGACAATAGAAAGTCAGTTATCTTGCTGTTGCTTGACCTTTCCGCTGCCTTTGACACTATTGACCATCAAATCCTTTTGGATAGACTGAGGGATAGATGCAACGTCAAAGGTCATGCACTCTCCTGGATTCGGTCATACCTAATGAACAGGAAGCAATGTGTGAAGGTGGGGATCCAGAGATCCTGTCTCAAGTCCCTAAAATATGGGGTACCCCAAGGCTCAGTCCTGGGTCCTATACTGTTCACCATTTACATGACACCCCTTTCTGATATCCTTGCCAAATATGGTCTGAGCTATCATATTTATGCAGATGATACTCAGATCTACATCCCTGTAGACCACACATCTCCCCATCATGTGGATATGAGCAGACACAAACTGGAGGAGTGTGTCAGTGAGGTCAGAAACTTCCTCATATCAAACAAGATGAAGATAAATGATGGAAAAACTGAGATGCTCATATGTACTGACAGGTACAGTACTACCAACCATGGCAGTACCCCAGCCACAATCAGAGTGGGAGGCTCTGATATTGCTCCTAGTCAATCAGTGGTTGACCTTGGCATCACATTTGACTCCAACATGGACATGAAGGCCCAGATCAAGAAAATGTGTCAGAAGGGCTATTATCACATTAGGAACTTGGCGGCTATCAGACATTGTCTAGACGAGAAAACCGCGGTTACACTTACCCATGCTTTTGTTACATCTACCCTGGACTACGGTAATGGTCTTCTGGCCGGTCTTCCTAAAACTGACATCAGGAAACTGCAATACCTCCAAAACTCTGCAGCACGGGTAGTAGGAAAAATCAGGAAATTCGATCACATTTCAGGAAAATTACAGGAATTGCACTGGCTTCCTGTTCACGCAAGAATTGATTTTAAAATTCTTCTATTAACCTGGAAAGCCCTAAATGGTAAGGCTCCGCCTTACTTACGTGATCTACTCCTGATTAAGGAAGGTGAACGCTGTCTAAGATCCAATGATGGCACCCACCTACAAGTACCTACTACCAGGCTAAGGACAGTAGGTGACAGGGCCTTCTCATCTGTAGGTCCACGACTATGGAATTCCTTGCCTACTGATATTAGGACAAGTACTTCAGTCTCCTCGTTTAAGAATAGACTGAAAACTCATCTCTTCAGGATGCATGTCCTGAGCTCAGCGCTATGAACAGACCTGTCTGGTATCAGCGCTATACAAATTTTATTATTATTATTATTATTATTATTATTATTCTCTTTCACAATAACTGCTAATATGCCCTCCGATATATTAGGTTAGAAAAGGAGACTGAAAAAGTACTTGATAGTAATAGATTTGCCACCACCTAC
This sequence comes from Amphiduros pacificus, assembly GCA_949316495.1. Classification (NCBI taxonomy): domain Eukaryota; kingdom Metazoa; phylum Annelida; class Polychaeta; order Phyllodocida; family Hesionidae; genus Amphiduros; species Amphiduros pacificus. The sequence goes on along the minus strand of OX439010.1, from coordinate 18,619,876 downwards.
TTAGGTAGTTAACAATCTGTGTAAAATATATGAGCTATAGGTACAGCATACAGATATCATAAACATCAAACAAGCAATTACATAATTAGCTGTACAACATTTATACAATTACTGGGATAATGATGACAAGCATTGCAAGTCTACAAATATGTATACTAAAAGGAAAAGAAATCTTTGAAAAGATCATAATTTCTAAACAATTAAAATCTGCTAAAACATGTATAATTAACGTCAGACACACTCTTTAACCTTAGTGAACCATAACATAATCGACCAACAGTATTTGTATATGACAAAAGTGTCCTAAATTTGTATCTAACACTTTACTTTACTTGAAGGGGATTATTAGGCCTGTTTAAAAAGGGCTATAAACGCCCTCTACAAGATGAGGATATTTACGATATTCTTCCAAACATAAAATCATGTGGACTTTATGAGAAATTCAAAAGGTATGTGACGAATATGAACTGATGCCCTTTTCTTCTTACATGGAATACCATGTAACCGATAATGTATAGTGTATACTTTCTTATTAAGGAAATGGGAGGACAAAACAACCATGAAGCAGAATATTCTCCTGAAAGTGCTGTTTCAGACATTCTGGAAACACCTTCTTCTTCACCATGTGTTGACATTTTTTAAAGTAAAGGTTTACATATACTTATACATGTATTCATGATAAAATGAATACTGATATACTAATTATCCTGATGATGTTTGTCATGTAAATTTAACCATACTCTTCACAAGTAATGAACTCAAACAAATGCATGACAGTGTATGCACTTAAAGAATATCGCTTTTAAAGAGTAATTCTTTAAAAGCAGAATTTACATGAAAAAGCCCCCTTGTCAATCACCAATAACACTGATTCCACATAATGCTTTGGAAGGTGTTTTGCAACTAATTTAAGGCTAAGAGATATGATGTTAATAATTATAAAATGTTGTATTGCAGCTACCATTACAACTGACTCAGCCTATATTTGTAAGCATCATAAGTGGCTATATGGTAGGAGATCACACAAAAAGGTCTATATTGTATATAAGTGTTGCAGTTCTTCCACTATTATCTCTGGTACATATACTATTGACTAATCATGCACACTACCATTCATCAATGATTGCCCTGAAGATGAAGGTGGTGCTCTGCAAAGCTGTCTATGTTAAGGTAATCTTAATGATTCACTTATTTTTAATGATTCACTTATTTTTAATCAAAATTCACGATAAATCTGAAATATATTTAAAGGAGATAATATGGTTTGAATTAAGTACGCTATGCTTAAATCCTTTGAACATGTCTTTCATTGAATTTCAGACACTAACCATGAACAGAGAAGCATATTCAAAATTTGGAAGTGGTAAAATCCTGAATTATATATCCTCTGATGTGGAAAAGTTCCCTACGGTAGGTTTACATTTTAAGTGGAGTGGTGTCAAATATGATGTAAATTAAGATTGCTTTTGGTAATATATAGGATGACTTTTACTAGTTGTGCTATGGACAGAATAACACATTGTCAGCACTTGTCGCACAACGATTTGGTTTTATTAAGAAAGTAACTAATTCTAATGAAGGTCATATTGGTATCTTTTTTCTTATAATCAAATTATGGAAATCTGCTTGATAATAAATAATCACTTGTAAGGTGTTATGATGTATGATGTGATTTGTGCATAGTTAGTGCTGATTCATAACCATTGAATTGGTATTATAATAGTAAATGCATTGATGGTATTCATCAATCTTATTTAAATTCAAAGTAACACATTTCGCACACACCCAGATTTTAGTCAATAAATAGTCAATTGAAAAATAAATATGTAAGTTTAAACAATTGAGAATGTAATTAACAAGACATTTCCTTCCTTTTTAGGCAATATATCATTTAGTTGATATATACATGGGGCCATTAACCATCCTAGCAATCACTCTACTTATATACAGGGAAATAGGTCTTGCCTGTCTTCCAGCACTCTCTGCAATCTTCCTCCTTCCACTTCATATTGTACTTGGACATTTTGTTGGCAAGTGGAGGTAAATATAATAAATCACTAGAATGTGTATAATGTAGAATTAATTAAGAAGTAACACTAATTTCTTATAGGTGTCCTATATTTGGTACACAGTGTTGAATTTCAGTCGATAAATGTAATATATTAATTGTTTAATTATTAACATATGATTTTTCAATTAGGGTATGCATTGCCTCCAACACTGACAAAAGAGTCCGTTTAATGAATGAAATTTTAAATGGTATTAGAGTTGTTAAAATGAATTGTTGGGAAAAACCATTCGGTAATGTCATCAAAAATATCAGAAAGTAAGTTCTTTTTACATTAGTATTTTTTATTTTGTTGGAGTTTGAAAATCAAATAAAACATAATCATATAAATGACATACCATTTATCATTGAGGAGGGTAGTGGAGGAATAATCCTGATTTGTTTCTTCTTCATGGTTGACACCCCCCCCCCCCTTTAAAACAGATCTGAGCTTTAACTTCATTTTTCTTTAGATGAGAAAACCTAATTCTTTCCTCTATATTGGTATTCTTTCTGCAATGGGGGGGGGGGGGGGGGGTCTCACATATAAACATCTTCCACTTTCCCTGAACTCCCCCTTGAATGACTAATGCTCTGCTATAATGTTGAAAAAAAAAGACCGGCACAGTTGGTAGAGTGTAGGATCTGTGGGATCTGTGCCTTTGATGGTTAAATAAGTGGAGGACGGCAGGTGGTGGGTTCGACTCCCACTGCCGGCAGTGTTACTTTCACACTGGTAAAAGGCTCTAAAGTCGACCCGATATGGCCATAGTTGCTTAAAGGGTCGCAAAAACAACATTTCACAATTTCACATTTTAAAAACAAAACAAAAAACTCAGAAAAATGATACTCAATAAAGTAAAAATCCAAACATTATTTTCTTATTTGATTTCTACTATTAATGTATATTGTGATATTGTATTTTGTGATATTGTATTTTGTGATATTGTATATCTGAATGGTGTTAAATAAGTGTTGATTGTGTTCCTGACATTAATTTCTTATCTTTGTAGGAGAGAAATGATTGGTATTTTAAAAACATTGAATCTCAAAAACCAAAAAGTAGGACTTTTTTTTCCAACCACAACTGTATTGATATATCTTGTTGCTGTTACCATTATATCAACAAATACAGAAATGTCAATTCAAAAATCAATTAGACTGATTGGATGGTTAGGTATGTTGCGGCACATGGTGAGCAAAGCTATGTCATCAAGTTTTCATAGTTTCTTTGAGATGAAAGCAGCTACAGAAAGAATTGAGGTAACAAAGGTTTAATGTAATTCTGTAACAAATCACCATGATTTACATGAAGTGCTCGTGATAAATTCTTTAAAACTTCTTGCCATAAAATATGTTTTGATGCCAAACAATATATTTTGTAAATAAATGTAGAATACACAAGAGAAAGGAATAGAAAAATCACCAGAAAACAAAACAGAATATTGAAAAAAATAACCGAAGAAATAACAATACAAAAATAACAAAACCCAATCAATAACATAACCCAATCAATAACAAAATCAAAGAAATGACAAGAAAATGAAAATAATAATTAAATAATAATAATAAAACAAAAATAATTTTTAAAATGTTACAAAAATTTCATCAAAAATATAAATCACAAAACAAAATTGTTAAAGATATTTCAAAACCAAAAAAAACGAAAACGAAACAAAAAAAAACCTCAGAAAACACAGAAAATGAAACAGGAATAAAACAAAACAGAACATAGTACAGAACAAAATAGAAAAAGAAAAGCACAATCTTGAAGACAAGTTTTGACCTGAGCAAACAGAAGAGTAGCAAAAAAAATAACACATCCTTCTTACCAATAATATTTATCTTTTCAGGCTTTTCTTCGATCAGGAAATTCAGAACAATACAAATATGAAGTCTCTTTGAAATTGGAGAATCATAGTGTCTTGTTGAAAGATTTTTCAGCAAATTGGAACAGGGGAATTAAAAAAGAATGTTTAGAAAACAACAGGATTTTTAAACTCTCAAAAATGAATATATCGATAGAAAAGGTAAACATATCAAACAATTGAGATTAAAACAGACAGATATCACAGTTAGTAGCAATATAATTTAAAAGAACTGTTTTTTGTCTTTTTCAGGGACAGTTAGTGGCTATAGTGGGCAATGTAGGATGTGGTAAGGTAAATAAATGTATAGTCCATCATTTTGTTAACATGGATCTTAGTTATATTTGTGTTATTTCATGAATTTAGTCATGCATATAAACCATCTTCTTTGAAGGTCATCAATTTGCCCTCAATTTAGACTAAATAATAAAACAATATTTCGAATTGTATTGATATCTTAATGATAAGTGTTTGTCTGAAATTTATATGTTGGGTATATTTTGGGAAATTCACAGCAGTGTAGAGGAAAAATAATTTCCTGTTATGACAATTTTAGACATCAATATTAATGGCGATAATGAATGAAATGAATTCATATCAAGGAATAAAGGAAGTTAATGGTAGTATAAGTTATGTTCCACAAGAAGCTTGGGTTCTCTCTGGTACAATCAGAGATAATGTTTTAATGGGCAATGACATGGATTTGGACAGATATCATAAAGCTATGGAGAGCAGTGCATTAGTGCAGGTATGTTTGGACTGTTTGTGGGTTTTCCCTCTGATTTTGATAACTCCTTTACAGGTCACCAATATCAATGCCAGATAACATGAGTCACTAATTTTCTAATAAGCTGAAGAGCAAATCATTTTTTCATATCTATGATTACCATACACCTTGTTCTATAGACTACTGTAATCAGGCAAATAAAGATGCATGATACAATGAAACTTAAATGTATAGATTCTTGTTGCAATTGATTTACAATTCACTTTTAACAGATATAACATGAGTGTAAACATACAATGTCAGGTGGCAGCTAGTCATTTAAGGCACCTCACAATAAGTATCCATCTGAACACAATTATGTTTAAGATATTTCATGTTTTGCTGGCTATATTAATAAAATTGTTCTGTGTGCTTTCAGGACATTTCAAACTTCCCTAATGGGGATGGCACTATGGTTGGAGAACGGGGAGTTACATTAAGTGGAGGTCAAAAAGCAAGACTCAACCTTGCTAGGTGATATGGTTTACCATAATTTTCTGAATATGTTTTTACAATTGCCACTTAAAAATACTGTTTAGTTACAAATATTATATTGTCAGACAGGTTCTCAGCAGGTCTTTAATGATATCAGGAATGTATATAATCTTTTAATTGTTCTCAGAATTATGAAACCTTTCTCAATGGGTCAACATCACAATACATGTAATAATTGATATAACTACCTCATTGGTTGGGACTGCGGTAGTTGTTGAAATATCTAGTTGTGCAATGCTAACAAATCATCAAAGTAGACAAATTCAGTCTGCATGAGGACAAAGTAATTTTAACCATAGCAACAAATTTGATCTTAAATATTTCATGTATGTAACATTACAGCGTGACCTATGTCCATTATTGATAACAAAGCTCGTTCATTCAATGTAATTATAATTAGTAATTGCACTGCACAACATTACAAACATTCTTAAAATTTGGAATGGAATGAGGACAAGATATTTAGCCTGGTTACCATAGCACCATTGTATATAGCAAATGATTTAGGAGTCATATACTGAAGGGTAGGCTTCACAATGTGCAATAGGTAGCTAGTGCATACGCATTACTTGTCATTGACATCATGGAGGTCAAATATTACTCTCCATAGCAGATCCAGGACTCTCCATGCAGAGTAATCAAATATGTCAAATTAAAAAAAAACATGTAGTTTAAAAAAAAATAAATGACCTTTAAAACTGACTAGAGTTTAGAATTTTTAGTTCTATTTATTTGTTTTGGTTTATTACAACACTGGTTGGAAAAGGAATTCGAAGAATTGTCTTGTAAAATATCATATGATTTTAATGATGTCCAATGTATCCTGAATTAGCTGAATTACGAATCAAGAGGGTTACACAATCTAATTGTTTACAGAAAATATTACAGCTTAATTAAAAATTACAAGTTAACTTTTCATATGATTTGAAATAACATATGCTGATTATTTTCTCAGGGCGATGTATTTTGATGCTGACATCTATTTGATGGATGACCCATTAAGCGCTGTTGATGCAAGTGTGGGGAAACATATCTTTGAGAGGCATGAATCTAAATTCGGGATTTTATTTTTTGAATTCTTTGAAAAGTACAATATATATTACAGATGATTGCACATTTCATTTTGTATACTTTCGTCTATTTATCTAGGTGCGTATGTGGATTGCTCAAATCCAAAACTAGAATATTAGTGACACATCAGTTAACCTATTTGGATAAAGTTGATTTTATCTACATCATGAAAAATGTAGGTATTTTACATATATTGTCCATTTCTTGAAATATCCTTTCACAGTCAAGCTTTCATTCATGCAGAGTGAGAGATAAAGAAAATTATCCATAACATGCAAATTGGTCAAATATAATATATGACAAAAGTTATTAAAGATTAGTGATGTACAAGAGATGAAAAGGTTCAATTAGCCCATTAAAAATAAATATATTTCAAAATGGCGGTAAGATTTAAAATACAAACTGTCATCTGATTTCAGGGACGCATTGTTGCTAAAGGGACTTTCATTGAACTTGAAAGCGATATTAATGAATTACGTGCATGCACTTATGACAAGAACAGATATGAAGAAAGCGGTTCATCTGCTGGGTTAAAAGATGAAATAAAGGATGATCAAAATGTGCAAAGCCATCCATGGGTAATGTGTATTTCTGTCAATATCTAGTTTGAGCGATTATAACGATATGGTAATATCAACATGAATTATTACATTAAAACATGTACTGTTCATTGATAGGTGTTCGTTTTATCTCAGTTCAATATAGCAAATATTCACAAACTAAATTGGTGATATTTGAGTTTTAGAAAATATAAAACATAAAAGTAGATAAAAATGTCCACTCAATAGGTTCTAATATTCACTCCCATTGTACTAAAAGTACATTATGCCATCTAAAAGTAGATATGTTATTTATATGTCAAATTATGAAACTCTTAATTGTATATTCCTTCTCATTATAACAATAAGAAAAGAATACATCATATCTCATTCAAGAATGGTCTACAAAAGTTTTGATTGATCTAAAACCTGGACGAGGATGGTACCTGGCATAGCTGATTATTAAATGTTAATACTTGCCCTATACAAATCACAGCGTAATACGAGTTCCAAGCTGACTGATGTATTCTGCATTACACCGGTATTAATGCCAGTTATGCCTCAGTCACATTTACGCCGGGTGCTGACCGTGAAGTAAATATCGGCCGGCCTCATAGGGTCCCGGGCGCCGGGGCACGGGCAGTATTTGATGCCAAAGACGTCTGTGGAATATTATAAAGTCTGTGAGATATCCTATAGACATCTGGTAAATGAAACAGACGTCTGTGAGAGATCGTAGGGAGTCCTTAGGATTATCTGACAATGGCCTCGATACAAAAATCCTATTTTCCTATTTTCCCGAGATATGCCTACGGGACACTGCAGGGAGCCTGCCGTGTACTTTAAGATAATGTTTGGTCAGACGACATCGTGGAAACGCTGGCAACTTTTATGTCGCAGCTAATTCCTCAGTCACGTGTGTGCCGGGTGCCAACAAGGTAGTAAGAATCGGCCGACTTCACAGGATCCCGGGCGCCGGGGAGTTCATCAGTGGTAATCTGAGATATGCCGTGGCTGTGGTCACATTTTCACCGGTGATCAGATGCCAAAGACGTCTGTAGGATGTCATAAAGACGTCTATAGCATTTAACAGACGTCTGAAGGACATCCTCAAGATATCTGTATGATATCGTGGGGAGCCAGTTGGAGCAGCCCTAAGATAATCTGCCAAAGTGCCTGTGGGACACTGACAGATGATATTTGGTGATAAGACATCGGTGAAACGCCGGCAACCTTTATGTTGCAGCTTAAAGTTCCCGATGACCTATACGACGTCTTAAAGATGCCCAATTGTGGACGATGATCTCCCGCTGCCCTCATGGCAATCTAACTGCGGGCCGATTTTGTAAAAAAAATACCCATTGGCTGGGCATCTTTGCTGAAATCGGTGCAAATGTGACTGAGGTATACATGTAAATGTTTCCGATGACCCGTACGACCTCACAGCAATCTGAAGATGCACGACCGATGGGTGTTTTTTTACAAAATCGGTCGGGCATCTTAACTGAAATCGGCGCATGGGTGATTCACTGTCTCTGCGGTCATTCAACATTCTCAACACTATGTCCAGTCATGCATATCAGTCACGCTCACCAAAATACCATCAGAATTGACCAGCCTCAGGGTCACACAACCTGTAATAAGATGGCTGACCAATCAGAACACTAGTCATTTGTTCCTTTACCGATCAGATTACAGCCAGACCTTTAGGAAAGGTCAGGCCTATATCATTCAATATATAGCTTTTCATGTAATAGTGTGAATGACACTCATATCCAGTGTTACCATACTTTGTAATGTCCTTGTGCCATTCCTAGTATAATCAGTTTAAAATATGTCTTATTGTAGCTCCTCTGTTTTATTTTGTTCCTTCCAGGAAGTTTCTTTCATTGTGTGGTTTACCTTTAGCTTATTAACCTCTCAGAAAGAAAGACTTCCACATGAAGTACATATTATTCTTATTTATTTTGAAGCTATGTTAAGGTTTTGATTTGATTGAAAACCATATCATTCACATCTTCATCTGCAACTTAAATCCTTGTACAAATATATCCTATAGATGTACACAATTATATATTGGAAAGGTTTACCATTTTCTAGATATGTGATACGAAAGACCTCCAGGAATTAGAAAGCAAAAAGGAGGGACTGGTGTCACTGTCCACCTATTTAACATATCTGCTTGAAGGGGCAGGCAGAGTATTATTTCCTGGATTCCTCATCACATTGGCAGCAATGCAGGTATGAATGCACTTGATTCAATCTTGATTCAATCTTGATTCAATCTTGATTCAATCTTGATTCAATCTTGATTTAATCTTGATTTAATCTTGATTTAATCTTGATTCAATCTTGATTCAATCTTGATTTAATCTTGATTCGATCTCGATTCAATCTCGATTCAATCTCGATTCAATCTCGATTCAATATTGATTCAATACTGAAATCAGAAGGAAATCAGAAGAGAGATTGTTTTCTGTAAAGACAGCTTTTCTAAATTCTAATTTCACAATTAGTATAAATACTGAACATGATTCTGGGTCTATAATGGTGGTAATGGTGTCGTGAAATTGTTTCTGATCCCTATTTGCTGTCCCTTTGTCCATTGACATTAATTGACATTCACTTTCAACATTATTTCAATCATTTTATGAAGAGACCTTCTTGTAGCATATGTAGTGCTTGCTCAATGAATTTTCATATTGCTGGTCTTTGACATGACAATCCACCCAGTAACCGATTGACCATTCAGGCATGGGCCTTGCAACTTTAGTTGACAGTCCCTTCTTTTTCATTGCCCTTAAACTCTGGGATGATCTCCCAAATATGATTAAGACTGGTATCTCTACCTGAAGACACACCTGCTCTGAATACACAATGGAAATATTTGAAAAAAGTGAAAATATACCAATAATAATGCAAATGAATGAAAAATAGAAACATACAAAGTTTTTAATTCTGAAAAGAATATCAATCATGCAAAAAGATCAATGAACTGGAGACTGCATTCAAATGTAATCATATTGTCACTTTGTGACAACCCAACATATATTATATATTCAATATGCATGACTGGACTAATCCAGTTGTCGTTACTAGCTCCTCTCTTTAATGATGGTTTTTTTATTAATACACTACAATGGTTTGACATTTGGTGCAATTGCCATGCATAATATCCATATTCTAATGTAACATAATTTCAAATATTTCTGGACACCTGAAACTACTAATCGAAATTATTCAATAATCACCAAATAGGGATAAAATCAATTATTTTAACTGTCTTTGTAATGATAGATGCATGGCATGTTTGCATGAACGTGTTCTAATCAAACTGAACTATATTTTACAGGCTGGATTCTGTTATGCTGACGTTTGGTTTATCACATGGTGAGTATTATCAACATGTTCCCCAGGCTCATACAGCATTTATATGTATATTATTTTTGGCTTATAATGCCCAAAATAAAGGTATGAACACATCTAAATGGGCCTTTACATGACTGTACCGATTTGATAATATTGAGAGCACCACATCCTGGTTACCTCATCAAGAATTGGTGTGAACATTTTGTATCAAATATCACACAGATCCGCTGGTAATATCAACAATTATATATTTCAAGAGGCTAAGAATAGCATTAATTAATGACTAAACAGACTTAAATGGTCTTAGAGACCATTACCGAGCCCATTGCTAGGAATACATTCTCTCATAACTTGGCTAATGTTGGTCTGATATGTCTCAATACGCCTATCTTCCCTTAGAAAGTTAAACAAAATAAGCTGTATGTCACCAATGTCAACACGGGCCTAGTTTAATGAAATAATGCACTGGTATAATAAATCATATCATTTTGCAATGTATAATTGTGAAGGTATATTTGCTGTACATTTGTTACATGCAAGGATTGAGGACCACAGTTCAGTCAATAGAACCATCTCAGAAGGCTATTTTATGAAGATGTATGGCATTGTGGTCAGTTCCACATTGACATTGGCTTTGATACAAGTAGTCATGTTCTCCTTTACTCTTGTTCTATCAGCCAAAAGACTTCACAACACAATGCTGGATGTATTGTTGGGTATGCCAATACAGTTCTTTGATACAAATGATTCTGGTGAGTTTCGTGGTATAATATAGTAAATTGTCCTGTTTGCCTTTGATAAAGTTGAACTTTAAACTTGTGGCATGCCATATACATGTAATACATTACAAATTTTCAAATTTAGGAAAGATACTGAACAGATTTTCCAGAGACACCGAATTTATGGACATGCACATTCCAGAGAAAATGATGGTTTTGTTTGTGGTGGGTATATATGATTAAGATATTGAATCATGATAGGTATTACCAATAATCAAAATAAGTCAATAATAAATATGTACATCTCAATTATTTTTTATTATTATACAAATAACACACTTACAGCCAAGGTGCTTGTAATTGCAGCTATTTGTTTTTTAAATTAAAGAGGCCATAATTGATTTTTTTAGATCATGGAAAAGAGACCCAAAGTAAAACAAAAATTGCATTCTTTAAAAGAGTATGTTGAGGTTTATAGGATCAATATGATATACGTATAATTACAGGAAACCTTTCTTGCCCTTGCAGTCTGGATCTTCAATTGTGTGATAAATCCCTGGATCATCTTCATATTGTTGCCTTTGTTGGTTGTTCTTGCTGTCATAAGACAATTTTCAATCAGCACTCTGAGGGATTTAAAGAGATTAGATGCTCTAAGTAGGTTACTTTGACACTTTGATCCACAAAAGGAGACTTACTTTTTCTTTTTCAACTTTGCTATTTTCCTAATTGATACCCCACCTGGAAAACTCAGCTATCAAGTTTAAAAGTCATAAATTAAATGAAATTTCAATTTTCAACAGGGATATTCCAAAACTGTAAAAATAACTAAATAGTTGAAATAGAAAGGATTAAAATAAATTATAAATGCTGTAAGGAGAAAGAAATTGAGCACTTATCAGTTTTATTCCAGAGACATTAATATGCGTTTAGGAATTATGAATTTATAAAAATAACCTAAAGTTCCTATGAAACTGAGAGATACTAAATCTCATTCTGTTGTCATGGGAACCAGTCACCGCAAACAGCTGTTGAAACATACATGTTGTTCAGAAATCTAGAATCTGCAGGCAAAAAGGTGGTATATCATAAACAATGGTTAATGAGACATACATGTCCCCCACGTGAATATCTGATATTGAGGCATAATAAGCCAATATATCCGGTATTCATGAAGGGATTTCAGTGCATTATCTGTCATACACTCATGCTTTTCATACATCACTTATGCAATATGTTAGATGATATAGAAAATAATTCAGGTAAAAAATTTGCAGATAACGTATAAACTTTCAAGGTGTGTTTTTTCAATGTTACTCATTGACAAATAAGGAACAACTTATTGTCATAGTGAAATAAAAACTTCAAATATATGTTGCTGAAATCAACCATTCAATTCTTTAACTTATTTTATTATGCTTCTATTTGAGCACATCTAACCCGATTTGCGACAAAGTTTAGATTATTTCACTTTGTCACTAACCATTTTCAAACTTGATAACAGAGTTTTACAATGGACACAGTATGATAAATTGAAAACTTTACTTATTTCAGGACAGAGCCCTATATTCACACATGTCTCTGCAACCCTACAAGGTCTGACGTCAATCAGGGCATATGAATTCCAACAAAGATTTATTGAAACATTTGAGGAGCACCTAGATAGGCAGAGCGCTGCATGGTTCACACTGACCGTTTGTATAAGATGTGTAGCCACAACAGTTGATATAGTACTGTGGATAGCTGTTACAGGATGTATAATTACTGCCATATTTGTTGGTATGTAGACCAAATTTGATAATGTTATGTGATTAGAAAATTTCATTTAAAAGTTATATTTTCCTCTATAATTATAAGTCCAACCTTCAAATACTCTTTTTGAATTATGGTAATGCACCATTTTACTTTTATAATATTAATTGTCATATTCTTAATTGTGAGGGAAAGAGTGACTTGCCTGGACATGCTACTGATTGACTAGTATCAGATAAATAAATTCATCACTTGCTGAGTGATGTGGAATTAATAAAATCAAGTGGCTGCATGTTTATAAACAATGTCAAGAATTGAGGTTCAGGAAAGTAATTTGTTACAAAGAATAAAGTTGGTTGGATAATATTGCCATTTGTCAGTTTATCAGTTTAAATGTATCTAATTTATAATGTAATTGTTAGATAGTATTTTCTTAACAATTAGCCATGTCTATAGTTGTTTACTATTTAATCCTCCTAGCGGATATTAATGGTGGTGTGTTTGGAGTTGCCATTTCATTTATTCTGTCATCCTATATGTTTATTGGATTTATTGTTCGAGAAAGTGCAGAAGTTGAAAGCATGGTAAATTCTAATATTTGAAACTATATCTGCTTTAGACTATAAATTTATACAATGCAAAAAAAACAAACAATTGAGTAATTAGTGTTTGTTTACAACATTAATACCTGTGGGAATATGACTTGATAGCTGAGATTCTAACATTGGTAAAGGAACATTGATACAGGACAACAGCATGGGACTGGTTCCCTGCACCACACAGCCTCAGTAATAACATTGTTTCTTATTGCTAGATGACATCAGTTGAAAGAATCAAGCAATATGGTGAAATGGAAACAGAGGCTCATGGGCATCCAGAATGTCTTACTCCAACAAACTGGCCAAAGGAGGGAGCTATTATCTTTGATCATTTATCATTAACCTATAGACAAAACCACCAGGCAGCCCTGAGTGACATTAATTTTTCAATTGCAAGTAAAGAAAAGGCAAGAAAATCTTATATAAATATATATAACTATATATATAAGTATATATAAATATATGTACCTTGTAAATTTGCTGTTCATTCCATATGATCAGGGTTCGTGGATAATAAGCTTTTCAGCACGAAAGATGATCTGAAAATTGTGAGTTTAAAATACTAGTGCAGGGTGACTGGGTGGGTTGTCATGTCAAGGACCTGTAACTTGAGTTTAGTGAGGCAGCACTATGTCTGCTACAAGCACCTCGCTTTATGATATGACTGCTATAAACTCTATACATATAATCTCAATACATAATATTTCTTCATATTAATAAAAGTCACAATTTGATTCCAGATAGGAATAGTTGGGCGCACAGGTGCAGGAAAGAGTTCATTAATGACAGCCTTGCTGAGACTGGTGCAGCCCGAAGGCAGAATATGGATTGATGGAGTAGATATCACAAAGATTTGTCTGAGCGATCTCAGAATAAATATCACTGTTATACCCCAAGTAAGTACCTCATACCAACTGCTCCAGTAAAGGTAATCAAAACATAATATATATAATCACTACTCCACGAGGAGTAATGCTTATAAATGCTTTCAATCAATAGTTTATAAATATTTTCACTCACCTGTCTTTTTTAAAGAGAACATACTTCACTTTGGAGGTGAACCTCCGGAGAAAGGAATCGTTATGTTGGAAAACAAAGTTGAATGGGGTGATGTGAATGCATAGATGTGAATGCATTTTCTCATATTATATTAGAAGCAAAATTATTTGTGATACTTGCAGCAAACTGACTGCAAGTTTGGTTAACGATTGCCTCAAAATATTTTTAGAGCCTAAACATAATGCTTCTGTTTATTATTATTGTATTGTCTATTGACTCATTTATATGAAATGTAGTAAATACTTTGTACAGTTATAAAATTGTGAAACAGATACAAACTAAAAAGGTCATGGGATATCATACCAATATAATAATATTGTGTATTCAAGGATCCTGCATTATTTTCTGGTAGTTTAAGGACCAATCTTGATCCATTTATGGAATATACAGACAATCATCTTTGGCAAGCACTTGATGAGGTACTTGTATATCTTATATTATGTTCAGGGAACTTTCTAGTAACTTGTAAATTAGGTTCGAGAAATGTTGCACAGTACTTGGCAAAAATCCTCCTCTGTCACAAATAGATAATTTTTATTCCAAATCTCATATCAGTTACAATGAGTAAAATAACTCTCCAATATGAACATATATACTAAACCGCTGCATTTAATATTACATTGTGCACATCATATATTCAAGGTTGAAACATATTTTGGGTGATTCAACCACTGAGCATACATATTATTCTGCTTCTAGGTACAGCTTGGAGGCAAAATAAGGTTGTCTGTTGAAGGGCTAGATATAGATATGGGTGAAAGTGGAAGTAGCTTCAGTGTTGGAGAGAAACAACTAATCTGTCTGGCCAGAGCTACACTGAAGAACAATAAAATCATTCTGATTGATGAAGCCACTGCCAATGTAGACCAAAAGTAATTATAGAAATATATAAAAGAAATATTTTTGAATTTATTCACGACCACAAGAGATCAATGTGTGATCTTAACTTGAAAAGATACCTCTATCAATGTATTTAGGAAATATAGATTTAATGTAGATATGATTCAACACAATAGAGTGGTATTTTATCAAATATAAAACGGAACTCAATTTTATTAGATTTTAAACATACCCATCAAAGATCAGTCTTGTTTGATTTTTTTCTGAGTATAGTTAAAAGTATCTCTAATTGATATTTAGTCCGGCACTGCTGTATCGGGCAATTTTATCGATCACATTGCTTTTCAGAACTGACTCTATTATACAAAGTACAATTAGGATAAAATTCAAGGAAAACACAGTGTTATGCATAGCACACCGTATTCACACATTAAGAGATATGGACAGAATTATGGTGAGTTCGGGTAACATTTTCAACAAAAATATATTTCCCAATTTATCTAATATATGAATTTTAATTTTCATGAGAATACTATGGATGTGTCAATGACATATGTGTCTTTTTGGTTTAAAATAGGTCCTTGAGAATGGAGAGATAGCCCAGTTTGATTCGCCTGATGTCCTTATCAAAGACAAGGGAGGATTATTTTACAAAATGATTGAAAATTTGAGCAATGAGGACAAACAAATGTTATTTGAGGAAGATACATGTCCCTTCATGCCCTCTGTAAATATCTGATCCACAGTGAGGCTGAGTGTTCTTAACTAAAACACCTTTACAAATCCATATATTTACAACCTACTCGCAGATATACTGGCACCCTATATTGATACTGACGGCAAAATGTTAATTGTTTTAGCGTACTGTGGTTCCGATACTTGAAGGTAGATGGTTAATCTTTCTATTTCATTACCCTGGATGGGTATTTTTATGCAAATTACTTCTCATTGTACTGTTTGAAGAAAAGGAAAACCTGTGAGCTAATGATTTGCAGTACGATTATAAAGCTGTAACGCTGGATCCTCAAATACGTTTACACACTTCTATGATCATGATGTTGTGGATTTGATATGAAAATATTAAAACCATTCAAATGAGGCGTCGATGGCATGTTATTTTTACATAATTAAATTATATAGTTGTCTGGTCTTTATTTGTGAATTTGCTTTCACCACCAAAACAGATATATTTAAACATGTTTTAAATGTCTCTGACCAAAATCATTCTAATCTTAGATGTCGGTCAATGTCCTTCTCGTGACAAATAACACACCAACATTATTCTAAATGTGAGCAGACATCGAAAATATTCAAGTCACAATTTGGGCACATCAATTAACGATATGGGTACATCTGCACTTTGTCATCAAAAAGCAACATTGAGATGCCCAATAGAAGGTATCAAATGATTATTTTTCAAAATATTCTGTTTGTTTATTTGGCAGTGACCCTGCATGAGGTTTTAGTATGTGTCATCAATGTATTCCTTACCACAATCCTATCCCAATATCCTAATAATCAAGAATTAAGAGGCTCTGCCTGTAAAAACCTGCAAAATCTGAAAAAATATGGCGAAGGGTGTTCTCACAGATCAAGACAAGCCATGTCATTTGAAAGGGTAGGGTCTAACTAAAATTTGTGTCTCTAACATTTCTGTCTTATTTCTATTTATCTTTTAATTTTATTCCTTAATACATTTTTCCATCTCATTATAGGTTTTCATTTTTAGACAGCTGTCTATTGTAATATAGAGCTGAGTATTGTCAGCATAGATATGATACTTTAGTCCATATTTATCTAAGATCTCCGCAAAAAGGTCCATATAGGTGGTGAAGAGTCTCAGGTCCAGCACTGATCCCCGGGTCACACCATATTTAATATCTATATAATTATTCAGATATTTTCCCATCAATTGTGACACAATTTTTCTTTTAGATAAATGTAATTTAGACCAATTTAGGGCTGTATTTATCACACCACAATCTTTTAGCTAACAGTATTTCATGGTAATGGGATAGGAATCCGCAGAGAGGTCTGAGAGCCCTGTTCTTGTCGTTATCACAAGTATATCATTTTGTACTCTGAGCAGAGCCGTTTCTGTACTATGGAACTCCTTGTATACTGACTGGAACATACTTCTGATATCATTTGTAAAGCTGACATTTATATACCGCTGATTCCAGACAATGTCTGCTCATAGCGGTTGATAGTTACTGGCCAGGATTCGAACCGGGAATCCCTGGAACTCAAGGCAGATACTCTACCAATTGAGCTATTTGCCTGTAGATTATGTTCAAATTCTTCAGCTACTGCTCTTAGGTAAATAAGTTAGCTTGGATACTGGTCGGTGATTCTTTTCTCCTAATTTGAGGCTTGGTTTTTTATTAGAAGCCTAATTATTGTTAATTTCAAAGAATCAGGCATTATTCCAGCACAATTCATTTATATTTTCTGTGATGATGGATAGTGTCTGCAACCCCGACAGGGTCTTATTCACATGACAGGGTCTTATTCACATGACTTATTCACATGATAGGGTCTTATTCACATGACTTATTCACATGATAGGGTCTTATTCACATGACTTATTCACATGACAGGGTCTTATTCACATGACTTCTTGCTGCTTAATTAATTTTGCAACTTCGTTATTTTTTCCAAGTGGTTTGAAATTTTCCATTATGAGTTTATATTAGTTTTTTTATAATTTTCATATGTAGTTTTGATCATGTTGATAGTTTTGCAGTTTTTTTGTTTCAACCCTAAAACATTAAAATTCAAACCTGATTCAAAATCTGTTATTCTTGAAAAAAAAAACAAGAAAAAACATTACAAGTTATTGTAATCATTGCAAGACACCATCTTTCTACAATTAAGCTCAACATTATTATCAAAAAGCCTCACTCTGATCAGAACAATGTTTTATTTGTACCCGATATCATTTATATGTACAAAAAGTGAGAAACATTTATTGCTCAGAATTACAGCCATAATTCAACAGGAATGAGGAAGAATGGTAAATACAGGTTCATCGATCGTTGTGCCTTATTCTTTCTGAAAACCCATCATATATTCCCACAAGGTGATATAAACTGAATTATTTTAAAATTGTCTGCCAAATTAAATTTGCAATTTATGCTATATTGTTTTCTTGAATGAAGTGTTAAATAGGATTTACTGACTGTCATAGCATTTAAAAACATAGGTCAATGGCCTTAGAGCTATGTTAACCATTGCTTTATTGTAATGTTTAGATCACTGACCATTTCCTGGAATTGCCTGAAAACTGCTTCATTAATAATCATTTTAAGTTATAGCTGAGCTTTGCAAGTTAAAAACAGTTGATGTGTAGAAATAATGGACTCAAAACCTGGGCTGATTTCATCACGCCTTCAATACTTCTTTATTATAAATGCCGTAAACGGAGCTTATATTCAGATGAGTAGAATGAGGCACTGGATGTTAAAGTTAATATGCATGTCTGAAACTATTCACTGGTTACCACTCACTTTTTTATCATTTAGAAATTAATAAAATCTTACCCTCAAGGAAAATATATATAGAATTCAACAACAAACATTATTGCATCTCACCGACAAAGTTAAAAGGACAGGATCAAGTTTGATGAACAAATAGAATGACAAAAGATTCCCCCCCCCCCACTGCAGAAGGTATATGGACATAGTCAGCACAACTAATAATGGAACCACTGCAACCCCCACCCCGACTTATTTTGAAAATCATTGCACATATTTATTATCATTGCAACTTTCTTTTGATTTCAATGTCTAAATCAAATTGAATTTTACAGACAAATTTTCATCCAACTATTTATGTATTCCTCAAATTTTCATACTAATGTTTTCCAAACTTTTGAAGTTAAAATGCATGAAAAGCTTTCTGATTATAAAATGTGAAAACAGTTTTCTTTTCAATATTGTCACAGTTTAATTCAAAGCATAAAATGGATCTTATTCATGGTGTAATACAACAGTGATGATGCAAGCTTGGGTGAGACTTTCAAATAGATGGCACTGAGAAACATACAAACTGGCTTGCAGTCTGGACACATGTGTTTCTGGAATATTTGGTGGGAAAACCAAACAAAGCCCTCAAACATTCTTTTGTATAAGGCAGAATTTACACTATTCAAAACCTGGCAAATATATGATAATAAAAAATTGTGGTTTCCACAGATTTAAGATGTTGAAAGGCAAGGCCTTTTCTGGGTTATAATTCAAATTCATATTCCTTGTGAGAAAACAAAGCGTTCACAACCTTTTCATGACGACTTTTTCATATTTTTCAGAAGCTGTTGGAACCATTATAAATGACTATAAAAATCTACCTGATCCCTTTCTCCTGAAAGGAAAATCTATTCTGCACAATATTTCTAAATTGTATTGACTTTTTAAATAACCTATCGACTCTTGCATATTCGTACAAATCTGACATTTAGCAGGCATATTTATTCTCATTTTGCTGCAGGTTTTGACACCTGTAAACTTTATTTCCTTCATTCATAACCACTTTCATACATCTATTACTCAATATTCAAGTTTATACACATACTTCTGCATGACTATTTACAATTGCAATTAAGATTGTCTAATTCCTCAAGTGTATATTTAATATCATCTGATAAACAATTAACAATATACAAGTCTGTTTCCTCTGCAGACTTCAGATAACTTTGCATACTTTAGCAACACTTTGGTATTTCTTTTTATGTTTATATATTACATATATCACAAATATTAAATATTACATCTTACTGTTTAAATAAAGTGGATATTATACGAGCCCAAGAATATTAAAGTGACAAGGATTCCTTTCCAATCAGTTGAAGCTTGTGAAAATATATTTGTGACAAATAAATATATAGTGTAAATAGGTATAGTGTTATAATAGATAATTTGTGAAATGTCATTTTGAAATTCATTACTGAATATTATCAACTAAAGTTTAGACTGGTGAAAATAATTATAAATTGTTGGACTGAAGCCTGACAACAGTAATGTAAACATCTTAATCAATAATGTGCTCATTTAAAGTTTTTGAATATGTGTTATATTATTGAACACTGAAAATATATTTATTATTTGCAAGTTCAATAAATCAATCAAATCACAGTGATCTCTGGAATAAAATAAATAGTAAAAATAAAATATAATTGAATCTGACTGGTTTTCAATAATCTCATCATTATCTGGGACACAACACATTTGTAATTCTCATACATACGGAAATACAACTTTAAAAATTGAATATCAATGTAGGAATGTACATTAGGAATGTTTACAGGGAACATCTCAAAAGTTCTGAAAATCTGAAAAGTATGATTGTGAACTTGGTAGATTTTGTTTGTAAAAGTGGGTATGATTCATTATGAGGGAACATTTTTATACCCTCGGCCACTGAAGTTAATATGTACTCCCACTTCTAGCTCGCAGTCAGTAACCTGACAATCGAATGTCATTAATATATCATTAAACCTTATTGCAGGTGTTAAATTTGCATTTTCTGAGAATTTCTCAGGTGTAATGAGGTGTCCATGTGAAACCACCCACAGAAACCTTCTCACGGTGAGCGCCTGCAAGTCTGGGCATATTTTAGCACTTCTGACACAAAGTCTTCCCAGGACTTCCTTGATTCCCGTATTGTTATAATTGTGTTGTCCACTCTGAATGAGACATATATATAAGCACATCAGCTGCTTTGGCTTGTGTAGCCAAGATGGCAACATGCAGCTACTTCATCAAATCCATCCATCTTGGATTTTCGTCAAATCTAATATTGACTTGCCGTGAATTTAAGTGAAAGTCCATTTCCATAATTTCTTTTCATGGAAAAAGTGATGATTGATGAAAATTGCTATTTAAGCATTAATACTTGTTTTCTGACCATGTTTAGTTACCATAGTTACAGCAGTATTCATGCACCGATTACTGTCCCTTCAAATTAAGTTGGCAATGGCAATGTAGGTCACCATAGTACGCATACTTGTGCTAGCTTTTCTCCTGCGTTAACTTTTCCATGCACTTCTTCATATAAGTCTGCGAGTCCCACATTTCCAGCACAGCGGTGTACACCAGTTCTAAGAACACTTGCGACCAGATTTTCCGAAGCGCATTTCGTTTCTGGTCAACCATGATTGAGTCTCTGGTTAATTCAGTGATATAGGAATGTACAAATTCTCGTCGACTCTTCTGTTCCTAAAAGATAAACATAATCATAACATATTTCTTTCCAGCCATTCCCTCTGAGAAAAAAACCTATTTTAATCTCATACAAAATATATCTTATATGCAAATTGATGCAATTTCTCACATTTCTCAATGAAATCTCATGTTTAAAACATTGATTCAAAATGTATTAGTCACACTTTTGATTAGTGAATTACCTTGAATATGGAATGATTCACTGAATGTGTTATTACTGTGGATCTACCTGGTATGGTGGTCCTGATCATTATTTAAGGTAGGTTCAAACGCAAGACTATAAAATAGTTCTATAATTGTTTTTAATTTGCTTTATATGGTGACATATAAGCCCAAATGTAAAAAACTATCCTCCTGAATTCTTAAATCAGTAGATTATTATCATATTTTCATTAAATTTTCAATGTTAAAGTTCTGTAGTATAAATATACATGTAGGTAAGAACAAGGTGGATACGTACATGAGCTTTTTGTTGTAGCACCTCTGGGCTGGTATAGACGAGGCCGGCCCGACCCACCGACTCCCCAGAACTCCGCTCTATCAGATTCTTTACATCCGGAGATTTACGATTCTTGTCCTCAGACGCCAACAGCTGCTTCTTCCTGTGTTGATGATAAAATACAGTTATTGACTTTGAAAGATCCAAACTGTAAAGAATATTTTCTTCAAATTTAATCTCTTTTCAAATTGACGACATTATTTCCTTTTTTTCTTATAATTCATTCTTCTTAATATTACCTCCCCTGAAAGAGGGCATATTGCAACTGATTTAACGGTTGTCCATCCATCCATTCATGCTTATGCTACGAAGGAGAAGGACGCGTAACCAGTGCTCAAACGACCGCAAAATAAATCAAACTCACCGACAAGTGCATTATTGAGACAATGATATGATATATCCCAGGTTTTGGTTCAGTAATTGTTTTTATTTGTTTTCAACATATTGCGATCAAAGGATTTCAGAGATTGGGTCACATGACCTTAAAATATAGGCGAAGGTCACTGACAAGCACACCATTTCGAAACATCGATATGGTGCATCAACAATTTAAGTTTGGTCATGGTATATTAATATGTGATCAGATTAACAAGGTTTATGGACATCGAATCACATGAACTTCAAAGATTCAAGGTCACCTTCAAGGGAATCCTTACAAAGTCTTGATATGATGCATCTATGGTTTAGATTTTAAGAACCTTGTTTCAAGTTATCGCTTTTACAAAAAGAAAAAGAAAAGACGCCTGGATGGTGCCAGCTCTGAGAATACCCCTTTGTCAAAATTTGCTGAGGGGTACAGCCGATGACAACAGAGCTGCGGACGACAATAGAGCTGCAGTTTCATTTTCAAAGCCTTTTAAGTGCGTCTGCACTCTCGAAAATATTCACACTAAGTTGTTTTCCGACACTTGCATGTGCAAACAAAGTCAAATGGTGTGATAAACATCAGTAATCAATTGATAAACTAAACCATCGCTCTCTTGTCGTTGGCTGTAAAGGCCCAGATGATCATAACGGAGAAATGATTATTGACTGACTTGTTTTCTCCGAGGAGGGAGACGAGGCGAGCTTGTGGCAGCTGGGAGGTGGTGATGTGTGCCAGCGGACCGAAGAACTTCTCTGCATTCACAATGTCTGTGGCACTGACCTAGAATACACACACATACAGCAAGATTAGCTCACTTTTTTACGTGGACAATATCTGTCACTGATCATAACCATTAATCTGACAGGTTTTTTGAGAGGGCATATCATAGTTTCACAGGATATTTTGTCAACATTTTCCATTCATTGAAATGAAAACTGAATGAAATACCTCAAACATTTACTTTTTCAATCAACTATACATTTAAGATAGACCAATGGACTCAGAGCTGTACTGATCATTGCTTTTTTAATGTTTTGTGAATATTTCCTGGAAATGCCTGCAAATTTCTTTATAAATGATAATTAGAAAAATTTACTAAGCTCTGCAGATCAAGAGCAGATAATGTGGTAAAAAAAAATGTACCCAGTATTGGGGCTGACTCCATCATCCCCCACAAGAAGACTCAAAGTATGGCTATATTTAGATCAGTAGAATGAGGCACTGGTTGTTCCAGGTGTAAATGTAGGTGAAAAACAAATCACTGTTTGCAATATTGTGAACATTTATTGAGATAAAAAGTCCAAGACAGGCATATAAAGGTGGATTTAAAAAAAAGTCAAATATTAAATGTTCTGCACAGTAATTTTATAACGGGCAAATAGAATCACAGAAAATTTCCCCTTGCAAAAGCTGCTAAAGCTTTGTTGACAAAATCATCACAGCTCATAACATTGTATATCATGGAATGTGAAAAAACATCTGACTCACTTTCTCAACTCTGACTCACTTTCTCAACTCTGACTCACTTACTCAACTCTGACTCACTTTCTCAACTCTGACTCACTTTCTCAAGGCTGACTCACTTTCTCAGCTCAAACTCACTTTCAAAGTTACAAACCATTTTAATTAAAATTGTCTGAAAAAAGATTTTTAAAAACTATCCTTGGTTTATTGATTCTTAAATAAGTCATCTTCTGCCTAACCTCTTTCACAATAACCTGAGCACCTGATATCACCCCAGAAACGTGCACTCAGACTGCCAACTCAAATCATCTTTTTCTATCCAATTTGAAATAAAGGGTAAATCACCCTCATTCATCATGGCCCATCTTAATAATGCAATCCTACGCAGTGATCCAACTAGTACAAAGGCTGTCCAGCCCGATGGAAGCTCCCCCAAATCTTCCCTGCCAAATAGGCATTCATCTTCTATAACATAACAGCCAAAACACTGTGTTGATACACACAACACAGACAGGCACTGACCAATCAGGACTTGTTTCTGCCAGTATCAATTTGTTCTCTTCCATTAATCAATCTTTTGATACTGGAAAGTGAAATATAAAACTGAAGCTTAATAATGAATAATGATATATACTTGCTGGGAATTGCACAATTTATCATGAAGTTTGGAGCATAATTGAACATTAAGTAATGAAACATTTTAAAACATAAAAATAAGATGAAATGAAGAAATTGATCACAAAGGCAATGTTGTGTAATTGAAAATATGTGTCTTATAAAATTGGAACTTAACAATCAGTAGACAGAAGGAGGGTACTGAGACACAGTAGGGGTACTGAGACACAGAAGGAGGGCACTGAGACACAGTAGGAGGTTACTGAGACACAGTAGGAGGGCACTGAGACACAGTAGGACGCTACTGAGACACAGTAGGACGCTACTGAGACAGTAGGAGGGAACTGAGACACAGTAGGAGGGTACTGGGAGACAGTAGGAGGGTACTGAGACACAGTAGGAGGGTACTGAGACACAGTAGGGGTACTGAGAGATAGTAGGAGGGTACTGAGACACAGTAGGGGTACTGAGAGACAGTAGGAGGGCACTGAGACACAGTAGGAGGGAACTGAGACACAGTAGGGGTACTGGGACACAGTAGGAGGATACTGAGACACAGTAGGAGGGCACTGAGACACAGTAGGAGGGTACTGAGACACAGTAGGAGGGTACTGAGACACAGTAGGAGGGCACTGAGACACAGTAGGAGGGTACTGAGACACAGTAGGAGGGTACTGAGACACAGTAAGGGGTACTGAGACACAGTAGGAGGGTACTGAGACACAGTAGGAGGGCACTGAGACACAGTAGGAGGTTACTGAGACACAGTAGGAGGGCACTGAGACACAGTAGGACGCTACTGAGACACAGTAGGACGCTACTGAGACAGTAGGAGGGAACTGAGACACAGTAGGAGGGTACTGGGAGACAGTAGGAGGGTACTGAGACACAGTAGGGGTACTGAGAGATAGTAGGAGGGTACTGAGACACAGTAGGGGTACTGAGAGACAGTAGGAGGGCACTGAGACACAGTAGGAGGGAACTGAGACACAGTAGGGGTACTGGGACACAGTAGGAGGATACTGAGACACAGTAGGAGGGCACTGAGACACAGTAGGAGGGTACTGAGACACAGTAGGAGGGTACTGAGACACAGTAGGAGGGCACTGAGACACAGTAGGAGGGTACTGAGACACAGTAGGAGGGTACTGAGACACAGTAAGGGGTACTGAGACACAGTAGGAGGGTACTGAGACACAGTAGGAGGGTACTGAGACACAGTAGGAGGGTACTGAGACACAGTAGGAGGGTACAGAGACAGTAGGAGGGTACTGAGATACAGTAGGAGGGTACTGAGACACAGTAAGGGGTACTGAGACACAGTAGGAGGGTACTGAGACACAGTAAGGGGTACTGAGACACAGTAGGAGGGTAACGAGACACAGTAGAAGGGTACTGAGACACAGTAGGAGGGTACTGAGACACAGTAGGAGGGTACTGAGACACAGTAGGAGGGTACTGAGAGACAGTAGGAGGATACTGAGAGACAGTAGGAGGGTACGGAGAGACAGTAGATAGAGTAATTGTATTTACACTCTTGTTCCATATTTGGCACTGATCCACACCTGCCCGGAGCACATGTTAACATTCCTAATGATTGATCGCTGACACGGGAGGTAGGATATTCCACTGCTTATGCTAGCAATCAATACAGAAGCACTTAGCCCGAGACTTGTCGTGAACAGGAAGTGATCTCTTAGTACAGATTGCTCAGTGTACCATGAAATGTTCATTTTATGCAGAAATTCTCAAATGATCCTCTGTTTACAAAATTGTATTTGTACAGCAATTCATTAATCATGCTGTCATTTACCGAGATTTGCTTATCATATCACGACAGATATTATTTCATAATATTGACTGATTCATTCACAATTATAGCTGCAGTAGTAATTTTACTTATAGAGGTAACCATAAAGTCCTGAACAAATGGAACTGTTTTTGGATATGTACATTTTGTAAATACTTCCTGGGTTCTTGACGTAATACGGAGGGAAAATGAGTCCAAAATATAAGAGGGTGCAGATTCCATATACATTTAAACCTGAAAAATCAAGCAATCTATGATCAAGACTAGGATCGGAAGAGAACTACATGTACAATGTACATGCTTCTCCTGGGTCTGTACAATGTATAGAAATAACTGTCACACATTTGTAATGATCCCTATTTCACGGTGATCGCAAATATCTAATGCTCCCCAGATATTGCATACACTGGGTGTTAGTAGTGTTTGTACCTGCAGCCCTGGAACAGTCCATAATTCAGCCCGGACATGCTACAAGGAGCAATCATCGGAGATTAATTGATGCATGATTCAGCCCCATCACTCACCCCTACCCTGCATTATCTCAAATCTCTACCCATAATCTCCTATTCCTGGCTGCATTCAAAATCTCTAAAAAAATACACTTGCCTTTGTTATACAGAAATGAAATGTCACTGAGTGAGTTTATGTTACCTTGCTTCATTTGTGAATAATTAACCAACCTAAAAATTAAACTCACTCGGTCACCTTTAAGCTTTCTTAATTCTTAAGTTTTGTGTTTAAAAATAAGTCTATACTTTTGAAAATCCTCATTCAAGACAAGGCTACAATAACTCGATCAGATAGAGACTATTTAGTTGTAAGTAAAGTCTATGATAATCAAGTAGTGGAATTCTCTCCATGTATACTAACTACAGCTATCCAGAAAGATGTGATTCCTTTGTTGATAATGTTTCAATCAGATCAAAACCACAATGGTCTCTGGTGTTGATTATAGTTGCAATAAGCTGGCCTCAGACTATGACACAACAGTGCAGACATAAACACTGCGGCCTCGAAGTGTGTCAGCTCATCGCAAAGCCGATAATCGGATGACAAATCATTTAGTAAAATCAGTATGTGTACAATATCAAATATACCAATGCTGAGAATGGTAGCATCCTCTAAGTTTATAGATACATTTCATTTTAAATGCATTCAAATCACAAATAATATGGCTGAATCAATGACCAACATGGCAGTGATTATTTCAGAAGATGCATGCAAAGTGTTCAGTAACAGTGAAAATCTGTGTCAGTAATGATCTGAGTCTGTGATGATCTGTGTCAGTGATGATCTAAGTCAATGATGATCTGAGTCAGTGATAATCTGTGTCAGTGATGACCTGAGTCAGTGATGACCTGAGTCAGTGATAATCTGAGTCAGTGATGACCTGAGTCAGTGATAATCTGGGTCAGTAATGATCTGAGTCAATGATAATCTGAGTCAGTAATGATCTGAGTCAGTGATAATCTGGGCCATTGATAATCTGAGTCAGCAATAATCTGAATCAGTAATGATCTGAGTCATTGATGATCTGAGTAAGTGATAATCTGAGTCAGTGATGATCTGAGTCAGTGATGATCTGAGTCAGTGATGATCTGTGTCAGTGATAATCTGTGTCAGTGATAACCTTGCCAGTGATAACTTAAGTCAGTGATGATCTGTGTCAGTGATAATCTGTCAGTGATAACTGTGTCAGTGATAACCTAAGTCAGTGATGATCTGTGTCAGTGATAATCTGTGTCAGTGATAATCTGTGTCAGTGATAACCTAAGTCAGTGATGATCTGTGTCAGTGATAATCTGTCAGTGATAATCTGTCAGTGATAATATGTCAGTGATAATCTGTCAGTGATAATATGTGTCAGTGATAACTGTGTCAGTGATAACCTAAGTCAGTGATAATCTGTGTCAGTGATAACTGTGTCAGTGATAACCTGAGTCAGTGATGATCTGTGTCAGTGATAATCTGCCCCCATTGTTCAGTTGGGTACATATTGCATGAAAAGCAATGGACCACATAAAC
The DNA here is from genome assembly GCA_949316495.1 of Amphiduros pacificus. Classification (NCBI taxonomy): domain Eukaryota; kingdom Metazoa; phylum Annelida; class Polychaeta; order Phyllodocida; family Hesionidae; genus Amphiduros; species Amphiduros pacificus. The sequence goes on along the minus strand of OX439010.1, from coordinate 18,591,751 downwards.
AGGCCCTCATTAGCCTAATGAAGCTCTGTCATGGTTCACACACTCTAATTAAAATAATGTCCATTTCATGTTCCCAAATAATTTGCCTGAACTCCTAATCTGACACTATATATGCATAATTTGTTTTTGATCCATGCTAGGCTTTATGACATAATATTTAGTTCTGGATTTGTTTCCCCACATGTGAATAATAACAATATATCATCTGTGAAAGGGTTAACCTGTATAGACTCATACATGACTCTATCATAACATTATGAAATAAAGAATGCATTACAATTGTTGTGCCAGGTGTCACGAAAATGCCTCATCTAACACTTTCTGTTACACAGAAATGAACTCTGAACTGTCAAGATAAGCTGCACCTGGCTCCGTATCCTTCTCCCTTATTTCCTTATTGCAATTTCTAATCAGATTCTGCTTCTTTTAATCAACTTAATGCATCTAGAATCGATTAAGTCCTGCAGGATTTTACTCGGGCAAATTGGCATGTTACTATCAGTTAAGTTTGTTTACCTCGAAGCCATACTGATGGACAAAACAATCACGAACAAAAAGGCTAAACCTGTCAAAATCATGTGGACTTAGAATCCGGGTGAACTTTTAATATCATTATATCTGCATCACGCCACGTTCTGCTCTGGCCTGCCTGAAGACGTGGCAATGGCTGGACACAAACACATTCACACACCTATATTCCAAGTGTGCATTTTCTGCTATTATTTTCATTGCTTATAAGTTATCATTCTTTATCTCATTGTCATTTTCAATGGTGGCTTACTAGCAAATCATGATTATGAGGTCAGATTTAAGTGTTAGTTCTGAACCATCAAGGTGTGATTTCTTTTTTATTGTCAATGTTATGAATATCACTGAATTGACCTGAGATTGAAGCATAGTATTAAACATTTTCTGTTGACACTGATAACACTTCTCTTCAAGGCAACACAAGCCTCAAAACTTTGATCTTCAGTTTATAGATGAAAAAATATTGTAAGATCCAATTATGTATTACATTCATTCACATTACACTTTACTGCATGTACATGTATACCATAGTTAATGATGCAGTCTTCTGAGTTGACAATATCAGGTATCAAGATAGATTACACAAAATAAAAAACTGTTTAACTAACAAAATGTTAGTTAACAGTGGTGTTTTTGGCTTTTTTAAAAAACTAAAACATGTTTATATATAATTTATGAAAGCTGGTCAATTACATCTTGTCAAATACAAACTCAATGTTTTGTGAATTAATTATGTAAATTTAATTAGTTCTTAAAACAGATTAATGGTTTAAACCATGCTCATCTTGTTCTCACTGTAAACTGGTAAGTTTAAGAGAAAAAAAGTTTCCTCAAATCATATCGTCTCATAAAAAGTATCAATATTTTTTTCTTTCTTTTTTTAATAATTGTTCACAAGAGAGAGAACTGTTAAAATCATATGAATATTATTCCATTTTTTTTTCATTTCAATCATGTTCAATATTTTATGATAATCTTTATTTGTAGATTTTTATTTGATAATATTTGTGTAACTTTAATCTTGCCTTCTCATGTATGCATCAATTTAGAGAAGAATTCAATGTTAACTTGCTGGGAATCAAAATTGCCTCAAAACTGGACTGCCACACAAACTGATGACTTTTAGTGCATCAGGTTTGCCAGGATCCCAGCATCTAATGCCATATACCTGCGCCATGTATTTCTCTATCTAACATTATTTTGAAAGGTATACACAGCATAAAGACCAAAATTTTTTAACAAGACCTATTAAACACTGTTACATTATTATGCCAACATCCATATGTCAACATATTAATTTCTTAACGACTGACTAAAATATTTAAATATTAAACAGATTAAGTGTATCATATAATTCCTTCAACCTTGCTAACTACCTTTATCAAAAAAAAAAAATATTACCAAAATAAGATTAAAATGGACATTTATTTAAAATTAATTGGTTAAATATTAATTACCGGTATGTAACAGTGAATACTTGAAAATTATCCTGGACTAATGTTGACACAGTCCCATGATGCATTGCTACTGGAGAGATCTCACCAGTAATCTGAGTTGGAATGTCTGTGTTATTACAGAATTAGACTGCCCTAAGTCGGATTAGATAACCATTGATATTTGTCACAACTATAATCACGGAGGAAACTTCAATATTTATATTTAGTATGAAGTAATTTTGATTTATCTGCAATGACTGAATAGCCTAAAGGTTGTGTATGTGTGTGGCATCAGAGCTGCTTTAAATTTGGGATTTGGGACTCACACTCTCTATTAGCAACCTGACTTAACGTGCCGTAAGCTGTGCAGTTACAATTTATAACTTTTTTCTAATCAGACAAAACAACAAAAGCTACTTAAAATCACAGAGAGTGACCTCTCAATGATTTCCTCATGTATTCCTTAAATATAGAGGTTAAATCATTGTTTCTCATCTACAGATATTTTTAATAAAATATATTAAGTTCCCATCTTGCGTGCAGAGTTGATTTAAATCCAATTATAATTGTTTACCATATTTCTCTAATCAGAGCCCACCTTTTGCACAATTTTTTCTCCGACGAGGACCTCTTTTTCCAGTTTGCGGTAGCCCTCGCAGTCCAGGAGGAATCGCTGTATCATATCGTCCTTACTTCGGCAGTGTCCGTAGCGGCCCTTGGCATGGTGACCATTGCGGGGCGACTTTTGTGATCGTGGAGTTTTGGATGACTTTGGCGGCAACGATTTGGCACTGTGTGGAGCGCCCTCTACTGGGCTTCCAGGTCGAGGCTCTATCACCGACGCAGATAGGTACGGCCGTTGTTTGTAATACAGCGTCAAGCAGTTATGACTCTCGGCAGTCTCCTGCTTCACAAGACGCAGTTTGTGGGTTTTGGTAAAATCTGGCATGGTTGGTGACTTGTTTTTCTCAGTGGCGCCACCAACTTTAATTATAGGTGGAAGGCGGTTTGCTCCCGGCGACTCTCGTGTTGCCTCCAGTGCGATGAATCAGTGGCGCCCTCATGTGATAAAATTCAACAACGACGTCGGCCACAATTATCTATTTCCTCATGACAAAATATATGCTTACATTATAATCATATTTGGTAAAAAGTTTTTGGATAGGTTCCATTTTTATGAAGCCATTTTCTTAACTTAGTCGTCATTAAATTCACATATGTTCCTATGTGTTTCATTCAATGAATATAACACAAACTACACATACATGCCAGGAATATATTTATGATATAAAGTGCTCTATGTTATTATTCTACTCACTTGATTTAACAAATCCTTTATCAAGCGCTTTATTTATCCACAATATGAGCCAAGTAATATTATTGTATTGTGATATTCCGCGGTGTGATCAGTGACCAGTGAAAAGCATAACCTTTCCTTGTACTACATTCTTGATTTGATATCAGCAGCAAAAGATTCAACAACTTGATTCAACTCTGATCACAGTCTATGTTTTCCTGTGGTATACTCCCTCAAACAGCCCAGACTATATATATATCCGACTTTGTAAGGCGACAAGATTTAAATCCTAAGAATATCTCCCTCTTGGCACAAGACACTCGATAAATCATCCGTTGTCTAATATGTTCAATGAGAGGGTCTGATATCATTTGTAGCCGTTCCACTGCCAACTCAAGCCATGTGTGTTCAGGACCATATACAGTTGTTCTGCTTCTGATTCAAGCCATGTTTGTCCGCAACCATATACAGTCATTCTGCTACTGATTCAAGCTGTATGAATCCAGTACCATATTGGGTCATTGCATTCCTCAGTGAAACCATGTATGTATGGTGCCATATACAGTCTTGCTGCCTCTGGCGGAAGCCATGTATGTCTGGTTCCATCTACAGTTGTTCTTCCTCGGAGTCAGGCCTTGTGCTTCCAGTCCCTTATACAGCCATACTGCTGACGAGTCAAGTGATATGTGTCTGATACCATATACAACTGCTCTGTCTGAGATTCAAGCTATGTACTATATCCAGCCGGTGTGCATCTGTATCTCAACCTATTCACAATCTCTGTGCCACACCGCTTCTTACTCATCATTGGACGATCATGATCGCTGCAAAAGGGATTAGCGATTAGGCATTTAATCAGCTGCCCCTTAATCCTCCGAGATCAAATTGGCTTACCACCTCATGTACCTGCCACATAGGCTTATGAGCAGTTTCAGGCCTGTGTGCAATTCCTGGACCGCCTCCAGGGCAGTTTGTATGACTTGGTGTGGCACCCTCCAATTTTCCTCACAGAGTTCTGATTTCTTTTCATTCAAACATAACACATTCCCCTATGCTGTTTAATTGCCATAAACAAATATTATAAATTGCTGATCTTTGGTCAGTATAAGACTGTTGAGAAATACTTAAGTCTTAATTTGTTCTTTATTGCTTGACAAATATTGGACCTGATTGCCAATGCCATAGAGTAGAAGCACTGTAATTTAATTAAAATCTTAACTCGCATGTGGCCAGAAAAAGATGGTGACACAAGGCAATATCTCATGAATTTGACCTGGCAATATCCCATTGGTTTAGCCAGGCAATATCTCACTGATTCATAGATTTAGCCTGGCAATATCCCATAGATTTAGCCAGGCAATATCCCATAGATTTAGCCAGGCAATATCCCATAGATTTAGCCAGGCAATATCTCACTGATTCATAGATTTAGCCTGGCAATATCTCTTAGGTTATGCCAGGCAATATCACACTGATTCATAGATTTAGCCTGGCAATATCTCTTAGGTTATGCCAGGCAATATCTCCCTGATTCATAGATTTGACCTGGCAATATCTCTTAGGTTATGCCAGGCAATATCTCACTGATTCATAGATTTAGCCTGGCAATATCCCATTGGTTTAGCCAGGCAATATCTCACTGATTCATAGATTTAGCCTGGCAATATCTCTTAGGTTATGCCAGGCAATATCTCACTGATTCATAGATCTAACCTGGCAATATCTTATAGGTTTAGCCAGGCAATATCTCACTGATTCCTAGATTTGGCCTGGCAATATCTCTTAGGTTATGCCAGGCAATATCTCACTGATTCATAGATTTGGCCAGTCAATATCTCACTGATTCATAGATTTGGCCAGGCAATATCTTTTTGGTTATGCTAGGCAATATCTCCTCGGTTTATGTGACAACTTTATCAATGCATCTTCATCCAGACCATATTCAATGATTTAGTTCTATTATTTTGATTCAGTTCAACATCCGTCATTCAGTATTGTCAATGAAACATCTATCATCAATATACTTAATAAATTCTTAATGGATCTGAACAATTATCATGGTATAAACTTTCACAGATCACAATGGAGGTAAACTCTTCCATTCATGTTCTCCTCACAAACATTATGACTAATACATCTCATCTTTTGTATATGAACCATGTGGACACAATCATGGCCGCTGTGTTTGCCAGCTCCCCCTGGTTGTCCGACATGCGAGCTGCAGATATGTTCATCTCAAATCCTTATTGTGTCTTTGTATATCCTGTCTAACACTCCTATCTCCTTGCATGCAGACACAATAAGTCTTGTGGATTTGATGGAGGAAAATTATTTCTCTTGTTTCTTTCTTTTCTTCAAGTCTCAATAAGGTGAGTTTCCTAATTAAATCTCACATGAAGAAACAATAAAATTATCCTGAACAACACAAGATAAAATCCACATGGATCTTGTTCGTAATCATCTATTTCTTCACTAATCTCTTAATCCAATAGAGGATGCGCTAATCCCTTGTGAGCAGTGATAAGAAGAGGCTGGGAATGCTGACACGTGCTATAGGTGGGCTGACACCCATATCTCGGCAACCAAATATCATAAACATTATCTCAGCAGGGATTAACCTTAACACCAATAATTTACTTCCACTTTGTGTGAATTAAAATGAAATTTTCATCAGATAAAATCATGGCAAATGAGAATGTAAGAACCGTTCTCCATCTGACGACAGTAATTTTCTGTTCACATTTGCTTAAAATGACACGTTTTATCTCAGATGATGCAGATTTGAAATAAGGTTAATCCCATGATTAGCATCTATCAATAATCTGCAGTTCAAGGACAAGATGCTAAACCTGCCATCTCTGCACTTTAATCTGATAGTAATTTGTTAATGAAGTTATCAGTCAGTCTGGGATCTCTTACAGAGGGAGCCAGGTATTTTTTGCCTCCCTGGAAGTCTCCCGGAGGCTGCACCAAAACATTTATTAGGATGAGTCAGATCACCTCAACGAGGCTATGATTAAATCTTAGACTTATCCCAGGGAAGTACAGTTTTAACTGATTATTTTTAAGCGCAGGTTAAATATGATTTTGCTTTGAATTGATTACTTCACATATTTGTCCTAAAATATTGATTCAACAACCATTTTAGTATTTATAAAATATCATGAAGAAAATATTTTCCCAGTAAATCTGCTCATTAAAAATATTCAAATCCTCTTAGATATCGAAGAATTTTCAACAGTGAACAATATCTTAATCAGTGAGAATCTGCATCTCATTAAGGAATTCTCTTGTCATAGAGAATATGGAAGATATGCTAATCATGGAGGATATACTACTCATGGAGGATATGTCACTCATGGGGGATATACCACTCATGGAGGATATATCACTGATGGAGGATATACTACTGATGGAGGATATGTCACTCATGGGGGATATACCACTCATGGAGGATTGGCCACTCATGGAGGATATGTCACTCATGGAGGATATACCATTCATGGAGGATATGCCACTCATGGAGGATTGGCCACTCATGGAGGATATATCACTGATGGAGGATATGCCACTCATGGAGGATATGCCACTCATGGAGGATATGCCACTCATGGAGGATATATCACTGATGGAGGATATGCCACTCATGGAGGATTGGCCACTCATGGAGGATATATCACTAATGGAGGATATGCCACTCATGGAGGATATGCCACTCATGGAGGATATGCCACTCATGGAGGATATGCCATTCATAGAGGATATGCCACTCATGGAGTATAAGCCACCTCATGGAGGATAAGCCACTCATGGAGGATATGCCACTCATGGTGGATATGCCACTCATGGAGGATAAGCCACTCATGGGGATAGGCTTATCATGGAGGGGGGTGTTACTCATGGAGGATATGCTAATCATTGAGGGGGGTGTTACTCACAGAGAGTTGGCTAACTTGGCGACTGAGTTGACTTAGCTCAGTATAATCTAGTCTGAGTCTATACTGCCTCTGGGTGCTTAACCCTACTTAGTAGAAAACAAAACATTAAATTCCACTTTTTTCATTTTAATAATTAACAGGGCAATTTTCATGGAAAAAATGGTTGCTCATCGTAAGTGTAGTCTGTAATAGTCTGCTGCTTCCGCCACTATTATTAAGCGCTTAGAGCAGACCTGGTCTGATGTAGCGCTATATAAATCGTTATTATTATTATTATTATTATTATTATTATTATTATTATGTCCCATAGTGCATTGCTTTGGTTTGCACCTCAGCCGATCAATACATCTGCACAAATCAAACAATTCCCCTTTCAAATCAAACTTAAGACAGAACATGGTTTTCTCTAAAACATGAATAATTTAAATTTTGTTTTGGATTCATTTCACCTTCAAATCAGCATGGCATTGTGAGAGAGTGACAGATCTACTCCACATAGAGAGATTAGTAGATTAAGTGGACTGAATAACACAGTCTCTTAATTGTGTACTACGCCTAAAATGGCTCATAAAAACCAACTCCTAAATTAAGCCTATTGGATATCATGCCTGGTTTATATGGGGGTTGGCAGTGGTAAAGTTAGTAAGATGTCTGTCTTCTAAACATGATGGAGGGGCTGCTTTGATTCCAAGTGCAAGGTTGAGACAGGTGAAAATCCAGATTTCTTTTGACAGGATTTTCCATGAATCGCCAGTTTTTAATAATAAAAGTTAAAAAAATATAACAAAAAGATTTGACGGACAAAACAAATGAAATCCAACCTCTAACAAGCTGGCTAAAAATAAACCTGCCAAAAAGAATCTGAGTGCGCAACTGGTGCTATGAATTAATAACAATGACTCTTGGATGCAGTGACGTTTAACACCATTCTTCTTGCCCGAGTACTTGATGATAGCCTTCACTGACACCTCCAGCCCTCTGCCACATTAACAATGCACACAATATACAGCCTTCTATAATACAACATTGATGATCACAGCAATTAACAAAAACCATGTGCCAAATTTCAACACTGGCGAACTCTGCACTCTGTATCATACAAGTGAGACTTTTATTAATTTATCTTTAAAGAATGATTCTGTCCTTTGCTCAAAATCCCTTGCACATGCACATGAAAAGCCACACTAAAAGGGATGCAGAGAAAAAAAATCTGCCTATCAGTCAAAAAAAAAAAAATAAATAAATAAAAAAAAAAGACACATAAGCTATGTGATAACTATCTTGATTTATGTTAGGGTAAACATTAATGTCCTCATTTAAAGTCATTAAATACACCTGGTCCAATTTTAGTCCTTCCAAAATTATTTTGTTTTCAAATATTTTCTTCTTGGTGACTTTTGACCACAAGTCCACAAATCTCGAGAAGAACTCACGATGCCTGATGTTAAGGCAAGTCAGTTCATGACAAGTATCGACAGCTTTGATTCAATAAGTAAATCATTTCCTGTGGAAATTATGCCTCCCACAGATTAATAGACTCTCACATAGGATCAATCCCCTCAAAGTTTGTACACACAGATCAATAATGACCAATCAATAAGGCATGGACAAGAGATAATCCATTTGACCTTAATATTATGATAATCTTAAACATGTCGGTTAATGGATTAGGTCAACCATGTAAAGGCTACATATTAGACTCTGAACATTTCTTAACTATGTTCAGAATATTTAAAAATTGAATGCAATAAAATCTTGTCTATTAGACTCTGAAAATGTTTAGCGACTTACAGAATATAAACAAATTGAATGAAATAACATCTATTTAACTTTTCATAGATTCTGAAGCTAATTTCTGATGTTCTACAGGTTAAGTATTCCTATCGTAAATGTTTGCTGCAGGATAATTTGTTGCATTCTCAGTTTTGTTCGATTTTCCTTGGCTTAAATCTGTTTTATGAAAATGTGAGAGAGAAAAAACTTTTAAAAGAATAAAAAGTGAATGCTGGAGATACGTATCTTTTAAACCCTTGTTTTTGTGAGATTGACTATCACCACACCCTTAAACCATTTAGAAATAGATGTGGAAACAACATTTTTCTTCTCATTATGATCAAAGGAAAACATATTATTTCATCAATCACCTTCGCTATAAACAATTTTTACTCACGTCGACATCATTGATCTTTTTCAGAGAGAAGTGGGCGAGTCTGAAGAGCACGTAGTTTTTCCAGAGTGAGTACTGGGTGACGGCGTTACCCTCGGGGTCCACCATTAAGCTCTCGAGGCGTCGCATCGCTGACAGCGCGTTGAACTGACACAGGCTGTGGATGTTGGTAGAATTAAACACCAATGTCTGCAATGACAATATGGAACTAATCATGTTTGATAGATATTTTCTCACAGACTACCATTAAATCCTTTTTTTTGTAAATAATTACGAAAAAAAATGGAAATCTTTGGAATAATCGTGTATAAATAGTGAAGGTCAGCAAAGAGTAGAGAAGAGTTAAATTATAAAAATTGTTATTCTTAGAATGTCCTAAATCACCCTATATGACTGACTGAGTTGCAACCCTCTCCCTCAAGAAAGGACCCTTACGGCATAAAATAGGTTCATGAGGGATGGTTTTGTTTGTTTGTTTGGGGTTTTACATCACTTTCAACATTATTTCCGTCATTTTGTGATGAGACCTACTTGTAGCAGATATAGTGCTGCCTCACTGAATTGTCATGTCGCAGGTCTTTGACATGACAACTCACCCGGTCACAGATTTACAAGGACAACGGGTTAACCTTTTAGGCACAGGCCTCAGCTCATATGGGAAATTGTATCATGAATTCAATCTCGGCATGGCTGGGGATCGAACCCATGACCTTTGGACCACCACAGAGGAACTGGTGCTAATAAGCTAGTGCTCTAACCAACTGCACCACGGCCCCTGGCCCATGAGGGATGGTAACAGTCAACCTACTGTATATCAATGTGTGGCAAGAATCTCTGACATCCTCTATCAATATAAGTCAAGAATCTCTGATATCCTATATCAATATAAGTCAAGAATCTCTGACATCCTCTATCAATATAAGTCAAGAATCTCTGATATCCTATATCAATATAAGTCAAGAATCTCTGACATCCTCTATCAATATAAGTCAAGAATCTCTGACATCCTATATCAATATAAGTCAAGAATCTCTGATATCCTCTATCAATATGTCAAGAATCCCTGACATCCTCTATCAATATAAGTCAAGAATCTCTGACATCCTATATCAATATAAGTCAAGAATCTCTGACATCCTATATCAATATAAGTCAAGAATCTCTGACATCCTATATCAATATAAGTCAAGAATCTCTGACATCCTCTATCAATATAAGTCAAGAATCTCTGATGTCCTCTATCAATATAAGTCAAGAATCTCTGACATCCTCTATCAATATAAGTCAAGAATCTGTGACATCCTATATCAATATAAGTCAAGAATCTCTGACATCCTATATCAATATAAGTCAAGAATCTCTGATATCCTCTATCAATATGTCAAGAATCCCTGACATCCTCTATCAATATAAGTCAAGAATCTCTGACATCCTATATCAATATAAGTCAAGAATCTCTGACATCCTATATCAATATAAGTCAAGAATCTCTGACATCCTCTATCAATATAAGTCAAGAATCTCTGATATCCTATTTCAATATAAGTCAAGAATCTCTGACATCCTCTATCAATATAAGTCAAGAATCTCTGACATCCTATATCAATATAAGTCAAGAATCTCTGACATCCTATATCAATGTAAGTCAAGAATCTCTGAAGTTTCAACTTTAAATGATGAAAGAGGATTTTTTCTTTCCCAATTAGATCATATATTAAAAAATGTATAGCATATTTGAGTGTTTGTGACCTACATGGACACTAGGAAACCGGGCTCTGATTTTATGCAGTTGTTTGGAAATGTCATCAAAATCTATGAACTTGAAGTTGACGATGACGACTGCTCCGGCAGCGGCGATTCCCCAGTTCTTATCCAGGGCATCCAGGGATCCAGGGCCGTACAGGCTCAGAGTGTCTCCCTCAAGCTCCGCCAAGTAATCCACATTCAAGGATGAATTGCTGTCAACTGGTCCACTGAAAATATAAACCAAAACAATCATCACCATTATTTTCCTAAAATTTTGTGGGACTCTTGACGAAAAAAACAGTTTTACAACTATCGGCAGCTATATATATATATATATGACAACTATTTATAGTGATCCAGGTGGTATGAGTACTGACCTGATGGTGACCTTGCCAGAGTTTTTATCTTGCGAGTCCCGGGTGAGAGATGTGCTTCTAGTACCGGTCCCAGACGATGACATAGGGCGCCCTCTATGATCCCACTCCCCGCGGTCAGACTGCAGACTCTTAGCACTGGTGGGACGGCTCGCTATGCTACTGAAAAATACACCATGGCATTCATATCAATCCTCTTCTTTATCATTCTATTTAAACACCAATCTCCTCCCAGACCAATCTCCTCCCAGACCATTCTCCTACCAGACTAATCTCCTACCAGACCAATCTCCTCTCAGACCAATCTCCTCCCAGACCAATCTCCTACCAGACCAATCTCCTACCAGACCAATCTCCTCCCAGACCATTCTCCTACCTGACCAATCTCCTACCAGACCAATCTCCTACCAGACCAATCTCCTCCCAGACCAATCTCCTCCCAGCCCAGACCAATCTCCTACCAGACCAATCTCTTAACATACCAAATTCCTCCCAGACCAATTTCCTACCAGACCAATCTCCTCCCAGACCAATCTCCTCCCAGACCAATCTCCTACCAGACCAATCTCCTCCCAGACCATTCTCCTACCTGACCAATCTCCCTCCAGACCAATCTCCTACCAGACCAATCTCCCAGACCAATCTCCTCCCAGCCCAGACCAATCTCCTACCAGACCAATCTCTTAACATACCAAATTCCTCCCAGACCAATTTCCTACCAGACCAATCTCCTCCCAGACCAATCTCCTCCCAGACCAATCTCCTCCTAGACCAATCTCCTCCCAGACCAATCTCCTCCCAGACCAATTTCCTCCCAGACCAATCTCCTCCCAGACCAATCTCCTACCAGACCAATCTCCTACCAGACCAATCTCCTCCCAGACCAATCTCCTCCCAGACCAATCTCCTACCAGACCAATCTCCTCCCAGACCAATCTCCTCCCAGACCAATCAATCTCCTAACAAACAAAATTAATCAAGATATTTTCTTCCAAAACACTTAGATGCCATTTTTGTCATTTACAAAACCCATGAAATATCTTAATGAGCTTATTTTGTTGATATGCTCATTTGTTGATTTGCTCTCACATCTGACTATCTTCTGTGATATGATAACCACATGAAAGCAAGTAATCTTACAAAGAGTTTCAAACTTTATCAACTATTGTCTGCAGTTCAGTACAGAATAAAACATAGGCATCAGAGATGCATCAACCCTCAGCCCTGGTAACTCATTGCACAACATTCGCTCCACACAATATTTGTGAACAAAACGTCACTGCACCAAGGCAAATTGATGCAGGGGTAAAAAAAACCATAAAATCTACTTCCTTTGATAGCTTAGGTGTGTCAAGTATCATGAAACTGTCATCATTTACTCTAGAATTATTGAGATGGGCAGGTGACCTTGAAAAGCAGGTTAAGGTCACGGTCCATCAAACTCATGTGAAGACTTCCAAGATGCTTATGTGTGTCAATTTTCATGAAGCTGCCATTATTTGTTCTTAAGTTATTGCAATGACTTGGATTTGACATGATTGTCCCTGTGACCTTGAAAAGTAGGTAAAGGTCATGTTCCATCAAGAGAAGTCTGAGGTCTTCACCAGATGCTTATGTGTGTCAAGTCTCATAAAGGTGCCAACATTCGTTCTCGAGTTATGGCAATGATAGGGATTTCACATAATTGTAACTGTGACCTTGAAAAGTAGGTGAAGGTCATGTTCTATACAAAAATGTCTGAGGTTTTCATCAGATGCTTATGTGTGTCAAGTTTCATGAAGCTGCCATCATTTGTTCTCGAGTTATCGCGATGACAAGGATGATTTCACATAATTGTCTCTGTGACCTTGAAAAGTAGGTGAAGGTCATGGTCCACCATGAGAAGTCTGAGGTCTTCACCAGATGCTTGTGTGTGTCAAATCTCATAAAGCTGCCATCATTCGTTCTTGAGTTATTGCGATTCTTGGGATTTCACATATTTGTCCCTGTGACCTTGAAAAATAGGTCAAGGTCGCCGTCCACCGAACTAGTCTGAGGTTTTCAACAGATGCTTATGCGTGTAAAGTTTCATGAAGCTGCCATCATTTGTTCTTGAGTTATCACGATGACAAGGATGATTTCACATTATTGTCCCTGTGACCTTGAAAAGTAGGTGAAGGTCATGTTCCATCAAAAGAAGTCTGAGGTCTTCACCAGATGCTTGTGTGTGTCAAATCTCATAAAGCTGCCATCATTCGTTCTTGCGATTCTTGGGATTACACATAATTGTCCGTGACCTTGAAAAATAGGTCAAGGTCACCGTCCATCGAACTCGTCCGAGGTTTTCACCAGATGCTTATATGTGTCAAGTTTCACGAAGCTGCCATCATTTGTTCTCGTACTATCGCGATGACAAGGATGATTTCAAATAATTGTCCATGTGACCTTGAAAAGTAGGTGAAGGTTATGTTTTATAGAAACAATTCTGAGGTCTTCACCAGATGCTTATGGGTGTCAAATCTCATAAAGCTGCCATCATTTGTTCTTGAGTTATGCTATTCTTGGGATTTCACATAATTGTCCCTGTGACCTTGAAAAATAGGTCAAGGTCGCCGTCCATCGAACTCGTCCGAGGTTTTCACCAGATGCTAATATGTGTCAAGTTTCACGAAGCTGCCATCATTTGTTCTCGAGTTATCGCGATGACAAGATGATTTCACATAATTGTCCCTGTGACCTTGAAAAGTAGGTGAAGGTCATGTTTCATAGGAAAAATTCTGAGGGCTTCACCAGATGCTTATGGGTGTCAAATCTCATAAAGCTGCCATCATTTGTTCTTGAGTTATGCTATTCTTGGGATTTCACATAATTGTCCCTGTGACCTTGAAAAATAGGTCAAGGTCGCCGTCCATCGAACTCGTCCGAGGTTTTCACCAGATGCTAATATGTGTCAAGTTTCACGAAGCTGCCATCATTTGTTCTCGAGTTATCGCGATGACAAGATGATTTCACATAATTGTCCCTGTGACCTTGAAAAGTAGGTGAAGGTCATGTTTCATAGGAAAAATTCTGAGGGCTTCACCAGATGCTTATGTGTGTCAAATCTCATAAAGCTGCCATCATTCGTTCTTGAGTTATTGTGATTCTTGGGATTTCACATAATTGTCCCTGTGACCTTGAAAAATAGGTCAAGGTCGCCGTCCATCGAACTCGTCCGAGGTTTTCAACAGATGCATATGTGTGTCAAGTTTCATGAAGCTGCCATCATTTGTTCTTGAGTTATCGCGATGACAAGGATGTTCGCTACAGACATACATACAGACATACAGACATACAGACATACATACATACATACCCACGCCAGGAGTACTGCAATACCCTCAGCCTGATTACATCAGGGGCTGAGGGTAACAAAAGCATTACTGTATACCAGGAGAATTCAGTACGAACTACACATTACTTATTATTTATAATATATAACAGTAAGTATATGGATGTTAGTTTGAAGCAACCATTATATATGTTAATATATATATTCAAATAAATATCACAGACACAACCAAGGGGATCAGATTAATATAAGAGATTATGACTGAGATACATAAAGGAGGAGGTTTCTGCTAGAATGTTTAATATTGTAATAAGATCGCTCTTATTTTAATATATTCCTCATTGTGAGTTTTCTCCCCACCAGATTATTATAAACTCAAGCCAATATTGTATGTCCATAGCAACCACCACCCATTGTTCCTCTGTTTCCATGGCATCAAGCACCCATATTTCCTGTGAAATTTCCACAGTAAAGCACTGTCCACCAGAGACACTGTCTTGTAAATTGTAGGTTCAACACAACGCCCTCTGGTGGAGATTAGCAGCAAACATTATCCAATAGACACTTAATGTCCAGGACAATCACCATTTTTGTTCCTTTAACCTTTTGTATAACCACCACCAAAAGTCATGCCTGTAACTATAGTTACTAGATTCAACTATATAAATATCTTACTATTATAGCAACTATTACTATGTTAACATAGCAACTATTCCTATGCTACCATAGCAACCACATCTTGCTAGTGATTTATCTTACCTGAGTAGACTAGGGGAGTTACTTTTGGCAGAGGGAGGTCGACTTTTTCCCGAGGGAGGGCGGCTATTTATACCACTGTAATCATTAGTTATCACCTTATAAACAAAACTCATATCTTATACAGTAATTAATTTTCTTTAATAATATACATGTAAAAAAGATCATTTTGGAAAATTAATAAATGGACAGGCATAAAAAATGTATATATTTTCAATCAATTTGATCTTAGGAACAAAACCGCTTTGGTAAATCAAAAGAAAAAATGGAAAAGAAAAAGAAAAAAAACACAGCAAGGCCCTGCACCATTTTCTATTAGTTCAATTCCAAACTGACTACCGGTAATTCTGATTAAGTGTTATGGATAACTAGTTATGTTCGACCCCACATATGGGCAAATTGTCATGTTTCAAACAAATCTTGAAATCTTACACAACAGTTAATTTCTACCCAAATTAGATTTTTTTTAAATCAAAATTTGAATGCCTTTTGTCATGACAGAGTGAATCCTGAGCATGGTGCTGTGAGTCATTTACAAAGCTTGTAGCCTAATGTGTAGAGTTTATGTTTTTTTACCTGATTAGAACTTGTACTTTCCAGAACTTAACCAAATTTCCTTTCCTCAATAAACTAAAATATAATTCAAGTTCTGTTGATCTTTTCACTATATTCATGGATTGCATGATCATATAATATTTGAATAATGATGAAAATTTCTTTATCACATACCTCTGTTGCTGCCCAGATATTTATTTGGCCATTGAAAATGCATAGGAGCCTCATTTTAGAACCCGGGTGATAACACTTTTTATTGTTAGGGTTTTGTTCCCTGATTTTGATTCTGTGTGACATAATATCTTCACGTATCTGTACTGTGAGGTCATTGCAATGTCTCTTACATGTTTATAATCATTTATAACATTACCGAACGCTAAAAACTACAAAAGGTATGTAATAAACTACTTATGTCCATAATAACTGATGTTGGCAAATACATATCCTGAAATATTGTAAACTTACTCAGATACCCTAAGCTTGGAGAGGCATGGGTCAAAATTTAATTTTTGATTTTGAAATTTATCATTTCAAACAAAAAGAATTTTTGATCTTGTCAAATCACTTGGCAAATGAAATTTACAAACATTATTTGGAAAAGGTGAGGTTTTCTGAGTTAAAGTTACCTTCATATTTCTACTTTTTTCTTGCTTTTTGGACCAATATCAGATCTTAACATTCCAACTTATACATTAGATTGTGAACATTTCATTTATTCTCTAATCATCTATTAGTTCCCAAAATCTTAATTATATCCAATAACATCTCATGAATGAATGACACTGCACTGACCTTGACCTTGACGATTCTGTCTCCTTGTCTGAGCCATCATAGTCTTGGTTGGATACGTTTGCCACATGGTTAGCAACAAGGTCAGGCATGTTGTTTCCTACGATTTTATTGGTGCGTTGCATCATTGATCCCTGCATGACCTCCCATTGTCTGCGGGCATTGTTGATGGCAAGACGTCTGCGCTCCTAGTGGCAAAATATGACATTAAACCTCATGCAGATTTATCCACAATAAATTTTAAAATATAAGGACAATAAAATTTCTTCTGAAAATTGAAATATGATATAATTTACACAAAAATGTATAAAATCATATTGTTGTGTGCGTAAGACAATTTTACAGACAATATGATATTCTAAACAGATTATACAGTGTTCAAGTTGAAAATTAATATATCACTATTTAATAAGTACTACATATTTGATAGAAACAATAACAGAACCCCATGGGTTGATAGCTCTGCTGACTTGGATGAAAACTCAGTGTACAGGTACATATATCAACGAGCAAACAGGTTATGGTTTTCCATGCAAGATCCCAATTCAGTTTTGATGAGATATTCATTGATATCTTGTAAATCATTATCTTCTTACCAATTTAATATTTCAGGTCTAATTCTATCTATTCCATTAGGCCCATTTCTTTTTCCATTTAGTTGTGATTTTCAAAAATCTTATAGCTATCACCAAGTTGTCAAGGAAGCTGCATTTTTTATAACATAGAAATATTAGCCAATGAGAATTAATATAACAAGTTGGTTCCAAATTTGATATGTAACATGCATTTTGAATGGTCATGATCATCATTCAATTTCAATAATGGTTGTGGTTAGGTACAGCTATGACCTTTTTTGTTTATCAAGTTTTCATTTCCTCTTATACATGTAAGTGGTTGCTGAGATATGCTCCTTACAAAATTTGTGACCTTAAGGTCACTCTGCTATAATGGTGGCATCATTAAGATTTGAAGGAATCTGATGGACTGACAGAAGTTTTCCCCACTCCTAAAGCTCTGAGATTTCAAGAAGTCAGCAGAGCTAAAAAAAGTATTTCATTGATGTGTGATTTTTAAAGAACTGTTAACTCAGAAACAAATCTGTTGTATGTAGTCACTTTTTGTAAATTTTAGGTTAGGTTGTTCAATATAAAAAATGTATATATACATGAATATCTTTTTATTGCAGCTACATGTAGAATATCTTGAGATATTATTAAACATAATAACTATAGCATCATTTGGAATAGGAAACACCAGCAGAACCAGTTTATTAAAGCAGTTTCATGTATTTTATGATGCATATTGATTAGAACTATGTGCTGGTCAATGTTAATCTTTTACTGTTGATATTGTGACTGGTTCCTGCATTGTTGTATATTCAAAGTGAGATATTGTACAGTGGCATATCTAACTAACTTTTATCTTGGCTAATAGGACCTCATCTCTCTGTTATAATTATGAGCAGGGATTTGGAAAGATTATATTTGAGGAGAAATTTCCTGTTTCTCACACACAACTAATGCCATGAAAGAGAATCAGGCGAGGAGGCATCACACGATATGTACAGTGGTTCCCTCTATATCAGACCATAATATACAGTGGTGCCCTCTATATCAGGCCACATTAGACAGTGATGCCCTCTATATCAGGCCACATTAGACAGTGGTGCCCTCTATATCAGGTCACATTAGACAGTGGTACCCTCTATATCAGGCACATTAGACAGTCGTGCACTCTATGTCAGGCACATTAGACAGTGGTGCCCTCTATATCAGGCCACATTAGACAGTGGTGCCCTCTATATCAGGCCACATTAGACAGTGGTGCCCTCTTCCTCAGGCCAAATTAGACAGTGGTGCCCTCTAAATCAGGCCACATTAGACAGTGGTGCCCTCTATGTCAGGCACATTAGACAGTGGTGCCCTCTATATCAGGCACATGAGACAGCGGTGCCCTCTATATCAGGCACATTAGACAGTGGTGCCCTCTATATCAGGCACATTAGACAGCGGTGCCCTCTATATCAGGCACATTAGACAGTGGTGCCCTCTATATCAGGCACATTAGACAGTGGTGCGCTCTATCTCAGGTCAGGCAAAGTGAGGGTCAGTAATCCATTGTGAACTTGTGAAATATTGCTAAAGCCATGATTTGTGCCACACTTTTTTTTTGCCAATCCTTGGTCAATTTAGGAAAATGTTATCAATTAAAATAAAACAGTAACAGTGTTTCAAATTTTTATCTCAAAGTATCCCAAATTGACCAATAAAACTGTCTCAGAGTTGCGTCACATACTCCCAGATGTAATGCTTTTATGTGGATATTTTCAGAAAATAAATCCAAAACAGACAGCTTTTCCAATTTCTCATAGAACTTGCGTTCCTTTTGTTGTTCTGCTTTCAGGATCTCATAATATCTTTGAGCTCTGCTCAGTGCTCGGCGCCGATGTTCCTGACAAGTGAAAAGTTACATAATATTGATCGGTGCTCTGAGCATTATTTTATGCATGTTAAATAAAACCCCCTCTGATGTCTGCTGCATGCATCGAGGTCTTGGTAAGTAACAACAATGTGTCCTTTTTCATCACAGATTTTTTTCAGGAAGATGAGTTGATACACTGTACAACCATGCAGGTGATACAATAGGAATACATATATTTTGTAAATGAGGCCATAATATATAATGAAGGAGCATAACCCATATATTACTTAAATTCCAAAATAATTTAAATTTTTTTTTTTAATTTTCTAATATGAGAGGGTTCTGAAGTTAATTGTCAAAGTTATCTTTTCTACAAGTACATGTATGTGGTGAATGGTCCTCACACTATAAACAGTACCCTAGCTCTACAAATAAATCAAGGGAAAGTTCCATCACCATAATGGGTGCATCTACTCTAGATTGAAGAGACTTCCACCATTTGAAAGAAAATTACTCTTTGATATCACTAACGGTGTCCCACAAGGTTTTTGGGTGTAAAATATACATCTCTAAATACTGCTTTATATCAGAATAAACAAGAATCCAAATTTGAAATATTTCTGTAATATCAGTAATAAACCACCATATTATGATTTTTTCTCAATTTCAGAAAACCATGCACAAATCATTTCATAATTTCCAGAACAAAAAGCAAAATCTTGTCTAAAATCATGAAAAATGATGAGAAATAATATAAGATAAAAATTAATCTGCATTATACATGTAGTTGAGTTCACTATAGGCATGTCCATCTTGTGATCGATGTTTCTGAAGTTGTATGTTTTTCCCTTCGTGTTGAGTGCATGGAAAGAGCAATTATCATGACTGATATTAGCAGACATTTTGACTTCCCCTGGTTGTGGAAATACAGAATGTGGTTTTGGGACACCCTGTGATTCTGTTTTCTACCAGTGCCCTGTGCTGTACATTATACTTACATATCTATGTTGCTGAAAATGGGGAAAAAATAATTTCTTTAAAATTAAAACAATTGTTCTATGAATAACTTGAAATTTTATTTCTCTTGCTCACCATAGTGATATAACACAACTAACGTTTTCCTGAAAAGGAAGATCAAAATGAAACTTTTTTCAACCTTTCTTATTTCAGGAACATAACAATCACTGAACTCTGAAAATGATGAAATTTTATAATGAATATTATATTTATAAAATTAATGATCAATCTCTGGTATTTGTCTGAAATAATACCATTGCTGAAATAAATGTACTAAATGATTAAGACATTTCTTGGGAATACGATTTTAAGTAAATGATCAGTGATTTTTTTTTTTTTTTTTCAAAATGCATTGTATAATATTTACAAGCCTCCATTGCAAACATATTATATGTTAATGAGTTCACAGTAAAATGACCTCAAGATTCCATTCCACCTCAAATATTCATACTTAGTTGTCCTTAAATACCTCTGTTATTAAATAAAATGCACAAATATACACCCAAGACATGGAATTAAATGAAGTAACAATATTGTGACAACACCACTGGTGTCCTCTGGTGGTAATATTTTTTAAAATTATAATGGAAGCAACTCAAAGTAATTAATAGTAGTATTGCTTGATTTGTAATCATAATCTAAATGACACAACTTTCAATGAGAAAATAAAATGTAAATAATCTAAAAATTGTCTTGGGAAAGTATAGATATAGATGTGTCAGCAATTTCACACATTCATTAAATTACTACTCTACCATATCGCATGTTATAAGCATCACAGATATTATATTACATTTGTAAGCCATCCTCATATACCCCTTCAGTACCCCTCTTCAGTACCCCTTTAATTCCACATATGTACAGAATCCCCACTGGGGTCTCTTTTTCTCTCTGAGCAGGATGCCTAATGGCTTTGCCAAATAAGTGTAAACAATGAACATTGAAGTAGTTCCTAGCACAACAAGACAGGCTTTCTCACATACCACAAGAACATATAAACAACAGGAAATTATCTGATGAAAAAGACCAAATATCTTGAAGTTCATGTTATAAGACTGGCCTGGGAGGCAGAGCAACTTTACAGTGTTTTCCATCCTCAAATTCAGTTCAAAGATTATTTATGGATATTATCTTTAAAGCATAACAATGAGCCAAAAATAAGGGGCTGTTTTAGGAAAAATCAAAATATAAACAGAAATATCCCTGAAAAAAAAAAAGAACTTTACTCCTTTCGAATGTGTGCCTTCATTTTATAAGATATTTACAGAACTTATACACAATGTAAATGCTTTGTCTCTCTCTTTGGAACATGCCTCTATTTTTACTTTCGAGACAAAATGTACATCAAGGGCCTTCCAGTTCCAGAGATAAAGAGTCCTGCATAGATAAAGTACTGATCACCTACAGCCTAAAAGGCAAGACACAAATTCTCATCAGAAATGTATATATTAAGCTTTATGTGTAAGGCCTATCTGGAAGCAGCAACTTCCAACTTCATATCAAAAGTCAATATGTGTTTTGTGATTTGATCAACTTATTTTTGACAATATTTCTTATTGTATTGAGAAACAAGAGATAACATAAACACGTTGCTTATCATGCAGTTTGTTTCTTGTGATTTTTTATCTCAATTGATTATTGTGTATATTGAGTCTCTCAAATTACAGTGATGCCAGAAAGACTTTGAAATGTAGTTGATTCATACTCGTTTTTCAGAAACAGGAAGTGATATTTTTTAAATGCTGATCATATACCTATCATGTTAAGGATGTCGCACTGACCCCCAGTGACCTTACTAACGTTGGTGTTGACACTGACCCCCAGTGACCTTACTAACGTTGGTGTTGACACTGACCCCCAGTGACCTTACTAACGTTGGTGTTGACACTGACCCCCAGTGACCTTACTAACGTTGGTGTTGACACTGACCCCCAGTGACCTCACTAACGTTGATGTTGACACTGACCCCCAGTGACCTCACTAACGTTGGTGTTGACACTGACCCCCAGTGACCTCACTAACGTTGATGTTGACACTGACCCCCAGTGACCTCACTAACGTTGGTGTTGACACTGACCCCCAGTGACCTTACTAACGTTGGTGTTGACACTGACCCCCAGTGACCTTACTAACGTTGGTGTTGACACTGACCCCCAGTGACCTTACGAACGTTGGTGTTGACACAGATGTGTTCTTTACGATGAGAGGCTGCTGGTGATCATTACTTTTCCCATACAAATCTCATAGAGACAAGGTACCAGTAGCAAAATAAAACCATTATTTAACATTATGTTGTATACTTTTAATGTAACATAGAGAAAATCTTTGAAGGTCTAAATCTGCTGTCATAAAAGTTTTATTTTACTAACATCAATACCTAGATTTGGAACCAAAGCAGATATTAGTAGATATAGTGTTCTGCAAGTGGTTTTGTCTGCTGCTGGTTCTTTGTCTCTCATATGTTAGAGCAGCCCTCACACAACAATAAACTGTCTTACCAATATAACTGAGTGCTGTCTCTGTAGAGAAAAATTATCTTATCAATACTCCACCCTTAGGTGCATATGCAAATCTATCTTACTTACTCTGAGACTCATAAATTACTATTTCTTTTAGATTATGAAGTTATTGTGTGTTTAACTGAAGGATAATATTTCTTGAGTGATGTATTATGCCGATGGTTTTCATATCAAGTTGTTCTTATAAAGGTGTCAAGTTTAGGTGTAAAATTTCAGGGAGAAATTAAAAAGGAATTTATTTTCTAAATGTGTCTGGCATTAGTTATGTAATGTTTTTGTGTTTTTTACAAATTGATTCTATAATGATGAAAATCAAAGTGTGATTCAGTCGAAAATGATTAAGACCCTAAAAAGGTCTTATAGCAATGTCTGTGATAAGGAATAAGAGGGAAAAAAAATTGCTGTTCTTTAATCGCAAACATGCTTATAGTGTTCTACCCCCTGAAACATTT
Source organism: Amphiduros pacificus (assembly GCA_949316495.1). Lineage (NCBI taxonomy): Eukaryota > Metazoa > Annelida > Polychaeta > Phyllodocida > Hesionidae > Amphiduros > Amphiduros pacificus. The sequence continues at coordinate 18,568,446 of OX439010.1, read as the reverse complement.
TTTTAAGAAACATAGGCCTAAGACCTAATAGCTGTGCTGGGTATTGCTTTATTGTAAGAATCTGGAAAATTTCCTTGTAAATGAAATTTCCTGTAATTTACCAATAATTTTAGGTTGAAATAATCAATGCTACAGTAGCAATTGTAATGTACAGAAATATTGTAGTATTGAATATGCCAGGCTGATTTCAGCTCACTCACATTGCATCTCTATAAATGTCTCAAAGACTAAATTTAGATAAGCTGAATGAAGCACAAGGTTTTGCATATGAGAAACAATTCACTGTTTGCCATTGCATATTTTTTAAATCATAAAAATTATCATTTTTTAATAAATCTGAACCAAGTGGGAAATATAAAGAAATTCATCTCCTGACAACATCATACATAACCAAAACTAAAACTAAAAAATCCAGCCTGTGAAATCAGAGGAGATGGAGTTTGACGGACAGACAGAATGACAGCAAATCCCCTGCTCACTGCATAAGCTATGCACTGACAAAGCACAGCTAATAATAAATACAAATTTGGGCCAAGAAAAGCAATAACGTTTTTCAAGCCTTTATCAAAAGTGTTTGAAAACTGAGAATTTGCATCATGCTATATGCATTTGCCAGGAATTGTGGTCTATCTGCTTGTATTATCGCTCACCTTCATTATGGCAATCTTATTTGTTTCTCTTTTCTTATCTTCTTCTTTCCGAGCCATTACTGAGGCAATCCTCCTCTCGTCTTCCTGAAATGAAATAAATATAATCCAACAACTGTGTTAGAAATACTTCTTAATATAGGTGTGAACAGAATATTTTTAAGATGAACAATGATGAAAATGCTTGTAACTTGAAATTTGATTTCATTTGATGGCATTGAATAGCCTTGTGTACTGATGTGCTGCTCAAAGCTTCTTTGGCCACATATGTACAATACATTATATTTTGCAAAGTGCAAGGATGTAAAAATAATTAAACAAATATGATATATTTATTTTCAAAACATCAAGGAGGCCTGCAAGCTACATACAGTGATGCGTTTCATGTCTAGTTGTCTCAGCTGCAGCATGTTCCGGAGGACGGTCTGCTTGTAGTGAGACTCTGAAGCAAACGGAGTGCCATCTAGCGAGATTTCAGCGAGACTGTGAGAATCGGCCAGGCAACCAATATCATCAAAACTGAAATGAGACAGGTAAATGATATATATACATATATATCTGAACTCAAACTTCCCAAGGTCCATATATTCCCAAGACACCTACATCTGGGAGGAAGAAAAAAAAGGGAATCACTGAAAAAAAAATGTTTGGTGTGTATATTAATTTCATAATAAACCAATCTTAATACAAGTTCCTTAACCACCGTATAAACATTCAGAATTCTCAGACATCTTTATAGATCTATTTGCTTTTGTGTGTGCTTAATTTGAAGCTTATATCTTGACTCTACAGATTCGTTTGGATATTTCGTTTCACAGATGATGTTAACCCCTGACAGAGTTAAAGTACCTGGTCCTCTCAAAAGTTATGGAGTTTCTATGACAGAGGTAAGTATTTGGTCCTGTCAAACCCCACTCACAAATGAACCTCTTTGTGGACCCCTGTGAAAAAACGAACACTTACCACAGCAGTCTGTCATTGATTGAACAGAATAAAAATAATATCTCCAAATTTAGCTTTAAAAAAAATGTATCAACCGCTCCTCTATTCAAGTGTATATATATATATATGTACAGCAAATACTACATACACATATATAAAGTGCCGCAAAGTGTGACAGGAATGTCTGAACCCTGCCACATATCAAGCAGGTGCTTAGGGCATACATTATATCGACACTAAACTCTATTCTAAATGCTGTGAAGGAACTGCCAGATTCTCAGCACTTTGTTTATTCTAAGAATCAATCATAAATCGCTCTGTGTAGTTTATCATTACGTTTCTTTGAAGCTGTATTCACAAGGAATCCATTACTTCATGCATTAGCCTCTGTTGTAATAGAACTATTATTGTGACTGAATATATTTGACCTTGACAGAATGACTTCAATAAGGAATTAAGCTGACTTCTCATTAATATTTGAGTGTTCTTAAGAATCGTCATATTCCTTTTGACAGCATATAATGATGCTCTGCAGAGTAAAATAATCACCACCTGCTATATTATTTATTTGTTTTTTTAATGGATAATGACTAGCTAACACAGAAATATATTGGTTAATACGTGTTTATACATTTATATCTATTTTTGGTTGATTATTTTTAAATACTATTTTTAACAGTTTGACCTTGCACTCAGGAAACTGCAATGTGAAGGTGAATGATGATCACTGTCAAACAATTTGGCTGATTCTGGCTTATAATATTGCAACACTAAGGTTTATTAGTTTGGCAGCATTTCCGACAAAATATGGCACAATTCTGGTGTTATTTCTTCACTTGAGACATAGAATATAGATGATAAATGTAGTAATCAAATATTGGTGCAGCTCTCAGCACTGGACTGATCCCCACCTGTGAGCACACAGACTAAAAACTAATTTAAAGCTATTAAACATCTGAACACCATATCCCACTTACAACTGACTCCCCTGATCAACTATAAATTAACTAAAAATAAAATATAAACCTGGTGTATATTGTGACAAAACAGGCATCATTGTCATAGCCAGAATATTGTACTTTTTTGCAGTCAGTTCATGACAAAATCTGTCATCAGCAAATCTCTCAATCAGAGATTTCTTAATAGTTGAGACAAGAATTGATATAAAAGCTTTCAAGGCAGGCACATACATTGTACATACATTATATTATCCTTTTATAGCCAGATTCTCTCCCTTTATGGCCCCAGTTCCCATGTTTATAGCCATAGTTTGTACCACAACTTAAAAGCCTGAACATCTCTCTTTATGACAAGGGGAGTGTATGTCTATATCAATAAAAAAAAACTAAAGCATAATGCTATAAGCCATTGACTTGGTCAAGCAAAATCTTGCCTAGGTAAACCTTGCATGCCTTCCATCAATTTAGTTCTTATCTTTTATCATGTCCCCACATTTACATCCATTCTGTTTTCTCTCAGAATATTCAACACTTTAAGAGTGTTCTGAATTTGAGATTTTCCTGTTATTGCCCAAAGAAAGCAACATTTGGGCATCACCAGCAACTTTTTAGGGCATTTTCTACTTTTTTTCTCCATTATTTGATATTAGGTCAAATAAATAATCCCATAAGGCATGAACAGCTTTATAAAACAAACCATAAAGATAACCTAGAGGCACTTTTGGGTTATATCTTTGTTTATGATGATCAATATCCATAGTAGTTATGATTATTGATTGGTGTGATTAATGACCATTGAACCCTCTGAGGCCCCTCACAAGGATTCAACCTGTCTGAGTAGTTATATTAATTCTATAATGGTAGTCTGTATATCACAGGACAGGATAGGGCAATATCTGAGATGAGAGGGCTGACAAGAAGTGAGAGGGATACGGAGGCTGGGGTGAGAGCAGTATAAGAAGACATATATAAAAACATGAACCATACAACCAAAAATCACTAAAGAATACATGTCAACTATATTGACAAGAAACATGGAATGTATCAAAAGGAATGGTTTTAATTACAACAAGATGCCTGTACTGAGACTGATGCAGTGCCAAGCCATTCCCTTAATGGTCTCAGTTATAAGATATTGATTAACCAATCTTTTCATGAATTCATATTCACAATTTATCAGTGATTAAAACATGTCACATTTAATCTTATTTCTACAACATATCACAATATCTCCTGTTGAATTTGAATTTATTTCTATGTACCTATCCTATTATTATTATACTACTCCTTGAATTCTGTTAGGTTTATGACGGTGAACTCTCATCTGATATTGCAATAATCACCAATCAATAACAGACCTCATACCAGCCCATTCTTTATTGGACATATTTCATCAGATTCATGCCTTCATAGAACTAAAGGCAATAATTTACCCAGATGAACAAATGATAGAAAATTCTTATTTGTATACACTTTTTGACTAATTTCTTCACATCAGTATCAACACAGTCATCTATATGCGATACATATACATGGTACAAAACTGTTTATTTCAGAAAACGACAGGTTTCATTCCATACAAACAAGATTTATGGTCATAATGTACTATGGTTTATGAGGTGTTAATATCCCACACTCAAGACAGAACCTGGTCATGTTTGTGTGCATCAAATATTAGGATTTATTTCAGAATCTGGTCCCTATCCCGTGATTTTGAAATATTATATATTGATGTAATATTACTGATTAGATAAAAAAATATTATAATAATATATATATGCACATAAATATCAGGACTTCAGGCAGTTATATTTCGGGAATCAATGAAACATAAACTATTTGGCATTGATTTAGAATATATTAAGTAATATGTCATGATTTATAACTAATATTATGCTGAATTCTCAACCAGGTCACATATTAACTGATTTTTTCAAAGTACAACCATTCAAATCTCCAAAGATTTATGACAAAAATTATTTTTGAATTGACCTATTAATGGTTTTTCACACAAATAAATTGCTGTAAACTATTGAAGTGTGGCACTGACATTTTTTAGGGGATATCAATGAATGAGACACAGCATACTCCCTATTGCAGTATTCAACACCCACCTTTTATCAATCTGAACCATATTTTCCACCGGAGTCGATGACAAGGAATTCCTGTCCTTGTTTCTTTGTCTCATTTTTAATGGATACCTTTCACTTGATTCTTTCTTCTTGGTGATTTTTTTAGCTAGGGTGTAAATACGGATGCTTTCCTGGGCTATTTTGTCTCTGGGGTCCATGCTTGTCTTGGGCGGAGCAGAGCGTACTCTGAGACACACCATGTTGTCTGCCCGCGACCCAGGTGAGAATGGCTGAGGCAGATACATTCTTACTCTCTACACACCAGCATCAATGTCAATAACCTGAGCACTCTTAACCCACGCTATATTTCACACTATTAATCACTATAAATATATACTGACACAAGTCAATGCATATTAGCACGTGACTTAATCTTTGTTGTGAAGACAAATATTTCACAAGAAACAAAATGAACAAAAATTAGTTTTATCATCAATTATTTGCAAATATTATTTTGATCTGCATGAAATGTGGTCTTCCTCCTCAAAATCATTTAAATCTATGTTAATGATATGTTACTGTAAAGCCTTCCCAGACAAAGTCAACTTTTGCCTTTGAAATTGAAAAACCTAAATACACACTGTCAGGCCTTTTAGATCTTTGCATGGGAGAGTGTATGATTCTCAAGTCGACGTGCTTGAACTTAATCCCCGAGGACATCAATTGATTCCATATAATGTTGACTGTGTGCTTTTGTGAGTATTTGTGAATGTTTCGGGTAAAGATCTGTACACACTTGCCCATCCAAATCTCCTCAATCAATAATCAATGATGTAAACCTTCCATTTTTGCACACATTTAATGCAGAGCTGCTTCATTGTACATGATACTGATAATATATATACATACAAATGATCATACAATCTCTGTCAAATATCTCCCTGGTGCTTAATCTGGGACATTTTTTCATTACATATTCCAATGTCTCACATAGGCCTTGTAAATCTTATCTCCAGACATTTTGCTTCCCACTCATTCAATAGTATTTTTTCCTGCTTGTTGGAGTTAGTTACAGAAATCTTTGGTAAATAACCGAGTGGGCTAAATGAGTATTTCGGATTAGCAAATCCACTGTTAATCCAACTTATTTCCTTTCTGAGATTATGTAGTTAATCTATGCAGATCTTAAGTGATTAAGTGATCCTTGTATATGAGATAGAGTGATATTTTTTCACAATGTTCCTTCTGTTTGTATCAAGCGTGTTATCTTATCTGACACATACCAGGCTGTTGCTAGTGGTGCCCTCTTGTGGAGTTGGTACCATACCTGCTAAGGCGTATCTTTAATCATCATCATACCAAACCCAAAATCTAGCCCAGTTCAGGATGAAAATAAACCAAAAATTTGTCCAAGTTCAGGATATCCACATATTAATCCTTGCTCTCTCCAGTCATTAGTAAAAAGTGAATCTAAATGTAGAACACTTCATGCTGCACACAGAACAGGAATATTTGTCATAAAGTTCTGCTCAGAGTCTGAGCTCAATGTTAAGGTTTTCGTTGAACACACAAATATGTATAAATAGAAGGAAATTGCACATAGATTATATTAATAAGCTGCACCACACTCGAGCCTATGATGAATAGAGGCCGGGTCCTCCAGCCTGCTATCAATGGAGGCCTATTATGCATACATGCCATTCAGACACGCCACAAGGACCAGCCACTTTCATATCAAACCCTAACCAATCAATTACTCCTTTGCTGATATATAATTCGTATTTGCCTTTACCATTTGATTAAATCATTCTCAGACATGTTTATTATCTCTTGCTAATATATCTACAAATGTCTTAATATATTGAGATATACTGCCTCATCAAGATCAAGAGTCTGTTTTGTGAGAATATGCAATTAATTGCTCAGTGACACATGATTAGTTTTATTTTTTTATTTTCTTATTTAACCAAGCCATTAGGGGCTGATGGTTAGATAATGTAAATTGTGGCCCACCAATAACACAGATTGATTTTCACTTCAAATTTCAATATAAGATGGTTTATTTCTTCTCAGTTTGTTTGCCAAGTCTTACAGCATGAAAAGCTCTCGACCATGTTCACAGCGGACTGTTCAATAACTGCACTCAGCCGGTTTAACAACATGTATTATTTAGTGACAGTGTACTGTTTAATGACAGTGTGCTCAATCAAATTAATCATACTGTTTAATGACAGTGTACTTAATCAAATTAATTATACTGTTTAATGACTTTTAATAATGTTAAATGACAGTCTGCATGTATTGTCTAATGACAGTGGAATGTTTCATGACATTATACTGTTTAATGAAAGTGTTCTGTTTAATGACAGCATATTGCTTAATACTGCTAAATGACAGCATACTGTTTAATGACAGTATACTGTTTAATACTGTATAATTACAATGTACTGTTTTATGACAGTGGAATGTTTCATGACATACTGTTTAATGACAGTGTACTGTCAAATGACAGCACACTGTTTAATGACAATGTACTGTTTAAAAGTGTTTAATTACAATGTACTGTTTTATGACAGTGGAATGTTTCATGACATTATACTGTTTAATGACAGTGTGCATGTGCATTGTTTAATGGATAAACGTTGGGAGGTACAATCAAATGTTCTATGGACTTGTGACATTATTGTGACATCACTGCAAGGCATTTCTAGCTTTAATTATTACACAGTTTTAAAATCACCACTTTGGCAAACTATGCACATGTAGAGAGTTAAGTGACTTGTTGTACAAACATTTAGTGTTACCAAGGACCTGTCATTGTTGACAAGATGGGTCTGCTGGGATGAGTATGAGAGCTCTATCTCCATACTTATCCCCTCTTTATCTTATCTTCTATTTACAAAACCATCCTTTTCAGTTTTTTTAATCAATGTAGTTAATATTTAGTATCAAATTATAAACTACCCATGTCACTTATCAACACTTTCCACTGAGCTAAACTCTTCCCGAGACTGTTAAAACTTGAAGAAAAAAAATAACTATAATAATTGGCTAATTTGATTTTTAATATATACATGTGGTTGAAAGGCTGAAACTCACCTTAATCATGAACCACATTTCCACACCTCATACAAAGGCATTGGCTTTGTACATTTAATTCTATTGCTATATTTTAGTTCAGACTAATAAGGTATCCTAACTTTTTGAATTTACTGAACAATTTTTGACATTTACTATTAAAATAATCAAATTTGATAAAGTGACCTTTAAAATTGCCAATATAATTAATATTTGAACTGCTTCACTAATATTTGAGTTGTATCAGACATTATTGCCACTATAATTTGTGGATGGGAAAATTAATACTTACTCAAAGTACAATCATATGTTATATGTTCTTATATTTGTAAGATGATTATTTAATTAACACTTATCAGCTGGAGCCACACACCATTTGGTCATGCATGGCTATCACATTACATCATTTGGTCATGCATGGCTATCACATTACATCATTTGGTCAAGCATGGATGTCACATTACATCATTTGGTCATGCATGCCTATCACATTACATCATTTGGTCATGCATGGAAGTCACATTTCATCATTTGGTCATGCATGGCTGTCACATTTCACCATTTGGTCATGCATGGCTATCACATTACACCATTTGGTCATGCATGGCTATCATATTACATCATTTGGTCATGCATGGCTATCATATTACACCATTTGGTCATGCATGGATGTCACATTACATCATTTGGTCATGCATGGCTGTCACATTACATCATTTGGTCATGCATGGCTGTCACATTACACCATTTGGTCATGCATGGATGTCACATTTCATCATTTGGTCATGCATGGCTATCACATTACATCATTTGGTCATGCATAGCTATTGCGTGGTACAAGTTGGTCATGCATAATGAATGCATGGCACAATATGGTCATGCAATTGTAATGAGTGACCTTGAGTGACCTTGTTTGGTCACATTCGTACATGACCAAATAGATGTTTGGCTCCACCTGCTGGTTGCGAATGATAAAATTCCATGGACATTGCGACTTGTTCTAACTGTGTAAACCTTTTGATATTGTTTTAAGATGGTATCATGTCTATCATCTGATCCCAAGCACATGTGACACAAGCACAAGTCCAGGTCCTGGTTTAATCAATCCATCTTATCAAAAATATTGGTTTGTTTCAAACAAAAAACATGTATGATTTGGTAGACCTTCAAAACCACACAGTCATATTTCCATTTTTTAGAGTAAACTTGTCACCTCCTCATTCAAGGCACAATGAGTCTGAGAACACAGCCACAAGGACATTTTGTGAGAAAAAAAGAATCGCCAGTATTTCAATACAGTAACTTGAACACTATATTTGCTTTGATGAGAGTTTCAGCAAGTTATGCAGGGCAATTAAGAGAGAGATTATCACAGTGGTTAATGTGACTGTGGTTCATTCTTAATTGAACAAGAATATTGAAAATGATTGCAACTCACCATGTAATCTCATTGAAACTCAGGAACAACCTCTGCAAGCTGGGTAGACACTCTACATCACTCTGAAATAGGCAATATTTATATATATTTATTAACTTTCCTTATCCATTTTTGCTAGAATGTTGTTAAGATACAGTGTTAAAATCATGTTTCTAAAGCATTTGCGTGTTCACAGTGGTCACTGAAAACAATGCAGCTGAAGTCACACATCTATTTAGTTATGAATTAATGATCCAAAAGTGCCAAGCATAAGATGGAGATGACCAGAATGGATGATGTGAAGGCCACAACTGGCTCATCCTGTCACTTTATGACTGACCAAAAATATGTTTAGCTCAACTCCTATAGGAAACCATCTAATTCTGCTAATGTATTGACCAGCAATTATATCAAATATTTAATTCGCAGTCTGGTGTTTGAATGGCTAGTTACATAATAATGATAATAATTTGGCCTTTCAAGTGAAAAAGCTAATATTGCTTTCAATAGAAAAAGAGATGAATTCAGATAAGGAAACAAAACCCTTTGTGTTCTGAGGCAATGTGAATATGGCCTGGGCCAAATAATATAGAACACTGCACTTCAATAAAAAACAGCTGAAAAATTCCTGGATATCTTTATGCGATATTGTCCAGATTAGTAAAATACTTCTGATTTATCTCATGGTTTCCTGGTTTAACTTCTATTTTTCTGACTAATGCCATTCCCATCCCAACCCAGCAGACTGTAGGAGAGACACCTTGTATATCGGCTGCCGGTCACACCCCACTTCATCAACAGAACCTCATCCATGACAAGCACTGCCATCCAACATTTACTTAAAGACACTGGGATTATAAGATATATCAACGATGATAACCATTTCAGTGCCAATAATTTATACCTTAAATTTTCAAATTATGATTGTGCTAAATGTAAGATATATATATATTTTACCATTTAATGCAAAAATACTCCCACACTTTGTCCAGCGTTGGAACACATTGCATATACTGTGTATAAAGTGGGTGTAATATGTTCCATAAGGAGGCTGCATGCATATATTGTGTGTTATTTACATGATCCGAGTATGGCATGTCCCAAATGCTTCTGCCCCTATTCTCCCTATTGCCCCATATAGATACAGTAAAACCATGAAATTTTGCTTGGATATAATCATTGTTATTGTCTCAAAGCCAATATATGGACAATTATCATTTAAATAAAAAACGAAAATAAATGACAATGTATTTTGGCTATATCTATGTTAATAATTAAAATTCCAATACATGAAATTAATTATAGAATGTCAAATGCCAAAAGATATGCATTACGGTAATACCCTCAGTAGCCACCATGTGCATTAGGCCTGGTATTATTATACAGCCTCTTGTCTATGATAAATCCGCTGGTCTGATTGACGTGGTAAAAATAGAAACATAGCAGGCTTCATAATGTTTATAATTTTTTTTTAATGCTCTCCAGAATGGGTTTGCAAAAATCAATATTTTTAGACAACAAAAATGTGATAAGGATCCAGTGAATCCCAGGCCTTGACATAAAGAGAAAAATGTTGGTTGCCCAGTTGGGCCACCAGAGCATGAGAAGTGGTGGCCCGAATTGTACAAAAGGCTGAATAGTGACAAGTGTATGAGTGGGGGTTACTTGTCCTAATCAAATGTCCATTGACCATGATATGAGACAAAAATATCTATCAAGGACTAGAATAATAAAATCAAGATAGTTTGGGCCACTAAAGGACCAAAATATAGTTGCCCAACTGGGCCACTACAACAGAGCATTCACCGGCCCAAATAGAGGATCTGGTGGCCCCGGGCCACCGGGCCAGTGCATATGTCAAGCCCTGGAATCCCAGTGAAGAAGAATGGGACCATTTGTCATATAGTTCCTAAAATTGTCCCCAGGGGTCATCAGAGATCTTTTTCCGGCCAAATTCTGAGGAAACTAGGAAAAATGTCTTACTTGAAAATAACTTGAAAATAACAAAGCCTTCATTGATTATATCCAAGCAAAATTCTATTATTCTAAAAAGAAATACCGGTATGATGAATGTATGCATGGAGCAAACATTCTCATTTTATGGCTATCTAAATAATATTCAAATTTATCGTTCTGCAAATAATGCTTGTTTTCTTGCCAGCGTTTACTTAAAGCAATGACATAAAAATACAGAAAAAATGAAGACATGTTAGAAAGGCAAATATTCAGGAAATATCATGTTTATATATAAACCATACTTTGAATAATTCAAATATAATATAAATAAGAGACTTTTTTGGGTGTCATAAGATCTAATGTATTGTAAGCCTACAAAAAAGTATTTCTGTTCTATTGTTAAGCATACTGTCTAAAACTCGATCAGTTGAAATATTGAATGTCAATACCTTGATAAAACTTTCAAATATCCAAAAAAAATATCAGTGGTACAACACCACACAAGTATATCCCTGATCATGGACACATCTCACGATAAATCCTAAATCACCAGTACACATCTCACAATATATCCCTGATCACTAACATATCCCACCATATATCCCTGATCACTGGCACTCTTCCCACCATATATCCCTAATCACTAACATATCCCTGATCACTGACACTTATCCCACCATATATCCTTGATCACTAACATATCCCACCATATATCCCTGATCACTAACATATCCCACCATACATTGTATATCCCTAATCACTAACATATCCCACCATATATCCCTGATTACTGACACTTTTTCCACCATATATCCCTGATCACTAGGATATCCCACCATATATCCCTGATCACTGGCACTTATCCCACCATATATCCCTGATCACTGGCACTTATCCCACCATATATCCCTGATCACTGGCACTTATCCCACCATATATCCCTGATCACTGGCACTTATCCCACCACATATCCTTGATTACTGACACTTATCCCACCATATATCCCTAATCCCACCACATTTTGCTGATCACTGATACCATTCTTGAGATTTTTTGCTTTAATAACATGTACACAATTGTAATAAATGTTTTTCAAATGGGGAAAATGAAAGTTTTTTGGGGGGGGAAATAGAAAAGTTAACAATGCATATATGGCCTTGGAACCTTTGGTATTAAATATTCCTTTTACAAGGCCCTTCATCATACAGTTGTTGCTGATATCATGTAGTGCCACCTGGTGGCGTTGATAATGAGCAATCAGTTCTAAGCTAACTGCATTTCACAAGACAATACAAATAACATGATGATATTTTCAAGTGTTTAACTCATTGGAAAACAGACAAAATGACATTTACATAAAAAAAAGTGTGACTTACTACGACAGAGATGTGGTTTCGTCGGAGGTTGAGTTCGGTAAGTGCCTCCATGCCACCCAAGTTATCCACGCACTCTATCACATTGCCCGCCAGGTTCAACACTCGCAGCTCCCCCAGGTGGTTCAAATTCTCAATTTTGTTAATCTACAACATTCAATAAACTAAAAATTAGGACAGAAATAAGCCAGAAATGAACTATTCCAGTTTAATGGTCTTTATGTACTATAATTCTATAATTGTTTCTGATTTAATCCACATTCAAATCTAAAGATCCATCCTTTTAAACTAACTTTCTTGAATAAATCTGAGATGCAAAATGCATAAACAATTATTTAACAGCATAAATATTACATTTATACGTCACATAATTATTTGATTATTGGATAACTTTTTTATGCCTTGAAAATTGTGTACAAAAAATATTTAGTAAAATATCTTAATTATAAATTTGATATTGAACCAGTTTGGTTTGCCTACCTGGTTGCCATGAAGATCAAGAACATCAAGTTTGGTAAGGGTGTCAAGATTTTCAATTCTTCTGATCCTGTAAACAGAAAATGAACTGAAATATATTCCTAAATATTTTCTGAATTAATTGCATAAAACAAAATGAATAGTGAAACCTGGTGTGACACCTGGTGGAAAATCAACTGGATATGTACATGTACAATGTACTACTTTATTTGATATACCTGATACAGAAATCATAAAAATATGGATTTAGAGCTGTGCTGACCATTGTTTTTTTGTAATGCTTCATAAATAACAATGTAATTATGCAGTGTCATAAAGCTCAGGTTTTAAAACGAGGCTCCAATGTAGATCTAATGGGCACATATTAGGGCAGCAAAGTAAGTATGTGATAAATGAAAGCTCTGAGACTCATTATCTAAAGACATGGGTCATGTACACAGCAGGAAATCTAAAGGATAATTGTGTCATCGTACCTGTTTTTGCCGAGCATAAGGACTCTGAGAGACTTGAGTGAGTTGAGGCCCGAGATCTGCTCGATCTGGTTGTCATAGAGATCGAGGAAGATGAGGCGTCGCAGGCCATTAAGGTGCTGGATGCGGGAGATCATGTTGTGTTGATAGTTCAGCAGCCGCAGCTGATCTTCACCCTCTAGGAGCGGACACACCACCAACCGCCGCCTAAAATCACAAAGCATAAATCACCTCGAGATTTATTAGAAATATTTTAGATTTGAGAATCCCCTTAGCTTGACCTGTACAATTGAAACTATTTTTCAACTTTTTTCAGCACTAAATTTCCGGTCCCAATCTTCTTCTGATTTATTTCATAACATTTTATCTGATTAATATAACCACTTTATATTACTAGTTTATTTCCACGTAATATAATATTTCAAATAACATTGGAACTTTATCTTTTTCAAAACAAAAAATAATTTTACCAATAACTGCACATCTAATTATATCAAAACAATTCAGAAATGTAAAAAATGCTGTTCCCTTCAGATGTGATTAGACTAATTTTTTAGAACTCACCTGTCCAAGTTGAGCCTGTCTGGGTTGGCGGACCTTTCCTCTGGGGTTCTGTAAACTATGGGAACACCAGGAGATGACGGACTCTCTGCAAACACCACACGATCCCCTGGTGGACACAACAACAACTAAACATGCTGAAAACTCAATTTTGAACACTGAGGTTAAATCGGTCTGGGAGGATCAATGATCAATTGAGATTTACCAATTATTTTCTTCTGTAAAAAAATTGTCTTTCTCAATTTTTTTCTGAATAATTTCAGGTCAAATGTGATGATGTATTATGCTATTTTCATAATTAAATTAAAGCTGAACTAAAAGAAAAATATTTAATCTATTTGTTGTTAAATAACCTTAAATATTTGGTTAATTCTGATTTTTATCATAAATTTGAATTAAAACTTATGTTTCCTAAATTATTTTTTTCCGATTTGATTCCTTTAAGATTTAATATTTCTTATATTGGTAGTCTAATTAGCTTAACTGTAGATTACATTCATTCTAGGCATTATCTTAACATAATCAATGGAATGATCACTTCAGTTGTCTAATGTTTATTCATAGAATCAAACTGACTGACAAATGAAAGTTTCTTTTCCTTCATCTTATATTGAGCATACTATTCAATAAATCACAAATGAGAAGTTTATATATTTCTTTATATTGTGTTTTTATTATATATTTCTTACTCCATTGTATTTAATTAATCAAAAAATAAATTTATTTTAACAATTAATTTAGAAATGTCACATATAAATGTCTATATCTTTATCAGTCTTATCAAAATTGTAAATGAACACAAAGAGCAACCTTTTATGATTTATGATAATTTTTAAGATATAAGGAGCATTAATTATTGGGTTTATTTTTGGGGATTGTCTTATCCCATTAGATTTACATAGTATGTACAAACCTGGCAAGGCTGTCAGTTCAAAATATTCACTATTTTGTTGTGGCCTACTTCCTAAATGAACAGTACATGCAGATTACAAGAATGCCAATAAGTAAAGTCTTCTTAATAAGATCATATCTATTGCAATCATGCATTCTAATCTAAATATCTACTTACAGGTATCTCATCAAATATGTGCAAATGCATGACTTGTTTTAATCTTTGAAGAGGCCTTAAGAAAAAGTACAGAATATTAATGTCATATTTACAATGCGATCTAACATTTTCATTTCAAAGTGTCTTCCCTTTGCACATAATTAAATGAATACAGCTGTAACTTTGTAGAACAATTCATTGTTATTCATGCTTCTCCTTACTTGTAATGAAGTGCCATGGTGATATGTGGGTGCAAATGTGAATAAAGGCCTAGCATTTCCTAGATTAATCCCCTATTCAGCAAGCAATTTTGTTTTGATAATTCACATAATGATTTTAATCATTGATGTACAATGACATATCTAATGTTTTCTAGTCATTTCTAACTTGATTCTGAATTTTAAACTAAAAATGAATATATTTAAATATCTGTGAAAGAGAAATTAATCAAATGTCTCATTTTATCAAAGTCATTTGTGAGGAATTTAAGTCAAATCAAATCTGATTCAATAAGTGTCCAAATCAGAAAGATAACTGATTGAAAATTAATGAAATAAAACAAAAACAAAACTAAAATTATCTAATAAAGCAAAGGTTACATCTTTCTATTTCTCTATCATAACACAGGGATGTAAGGCTTGGGAGGCAATACTGGAAGGGAAAGTTCAATCCCTAAATTATCTTATTATTCAGTTTCCAGATTGAGCACAGGGTGGCAGTTTAATTTGTATGGTTTCCAAAACAATTTGTGATTATCTCTCCTTACCTTCAGAACATGTAGTACTGAATAAATCTTAGAAAACATAACATTCTGTGCATTTTTTAATTTGAAATATTACATTATATATCAATGTATTCCTGAAACAAATATATTCTTTGTAATCATGCAGATATAATTGTTTTGCAAATTATGATTTCTATTTGATTATAAATCTGATTCAATAGAACTAGGACAGAATTATTCTAAATCAAAATCTTAAAAATAAATAACTGAGCCCAGCTGATCAATCATGATGGATGTATATTATCTTACAGGTACATGACTGCATGTATTGGTTTCCTATTTCATTTGTGAAACATTGGCAATGATATTTTAATCTGTCTTTGTAACCCTTGATGCATTAATTGCCCTGTCTGTCTTAGGCACCCTTGATGTATTAATTGCCCTGTCCATCTTTGTAACCATTAATTATCCTGTCTGTCTTTGTAACCCTTGATGTATTAATTGCCTTGTCTGTCTTTGTAACCATTAATTGCCCTGTCTGTCTTTGTAACCCTTGATGTATTAATTGCCTTGTCTGTCTTAGGCACCCTTGATGTATTAATTGCCCAGTCTGTCTTTGTAACCATTAATTGCCCTGTCTGTCTTTGTAACCCTTGATGTATTAATTGCCTTGTCTGTCTTTGTGACCATTAATAACCCTGTCTGTCTTTGTAACCCTTGATGTATAAACTGCCTTGTTTGTCTTTGTAACCATTAATTGTCCTGTCTGTCTTTGTAACCCTTGATGTATTAACTGCCCTGTCTATCTTTGTAACCATTAATTGCCCTGTCTGTCTTTGTAACCCTTGATGTATTAACTGCCTTGTTTGTCTTTGTAACCATTAATTGCCCTGTCTGTCTTTGTAACCCTTGATGTATTAACTGCCCTGTCTATCTTTGTAACCATTAATTGCCCTGTCTGTCTTTGTAACCCTTGATGTATTAACTGCCCTGTCTATCTTTGTAACCATTAATTGTCCTGTCTGTCTTTGTAACCCTTGATGTATTAACTGCCCTGTCTATCTTTGTAACCATTAATTGCCCTGTCTGTCTTTGTAACCCTTGATGTATTAATTGCCTTGTCTGTCTTTGTAACCATTAATTGCCCTGTCTGTCTTTGTAACCCTTGATGTATTAACTGCCCTGTCTGTCTTTGTAACCCTTGATGTATTAATTGCCTTGTCTGTCTTTGTAACCATTAATTGCCCTGTCTGTCTTTGTAACCCTTGATGTATTAACTGCCTTGTTTGTCTTTGTAACCCTTGATGTATTAATTGCCTTGTCTGTCTTTGTAACCATTAATTGCCCTGTCTGTCTTTGTAACCCTTGATGTATTAATTGCCCTGTTTGTCCTTGTGACCCTGGACATGTAATTTTGCTGTCAGAGGTCAATATATAATTTGGATAACTCTTCCTGAGTTGTCATATATGTATAAGTTACAGTAACGGTACACATCAGATTTATAATATATTAGCCAGAATAACTCCTTTGTTGACATAATCTCTGAATCATAGTAACAATATAACTGCCTAAATAAAAAATATGCCCGTCTATTATATTGCTATCCTATTCACAATGCAGCTGTCTAGATAAATCATACAGTGTGAATGAAGTTAGATATAGCTGTCCTATTCAAAATACAGCTGTCTGATGAGTCAATACGAATGATGGTAGATATAGCTGTCCTATTTAAAATACAGCTGTCTGATGAGTCAGTACGAATGAAGGTAAATATAGCTGTCTTATTCAAAATACAGCTGTCAGATGAGTCAAGAGTGAGATGCAGCTGCCTATGAGGAGTCAGTGTGAGTGATGGTAGAGGTGGGAGGTACCTACCGGGCAGATACATGGGTGTCTTGCCGATACGGGCCACGCTGCCATGGCTACTGATGGTTTGATGGATGCTGCGTCCATCATCAGCCATGTCAGGGTGGGGGAGGTCGTGGGCGAGGGCGGTCGCCTGCAGCGTGTGTCTCTTACCCAGGGTGTGAGCCCGCAGCAGGTGGTGGTGACCCTGGGGCACAGGAGAGCCCTGTGGGGAGGGAGAAGCCCTCGTAGGGTGTGCCTGGCTGTGAAGGTGGTGGTGGTGCTGGGAACTTCTATCTACAGGTGACAATCACAAAAACACACAGCCCTGTCACCATAGCAACCACCACCATGGAAACCAGTATTGTTACATTGGAAGCCCAGATATGCACTTTGACAAACTGATATCAATCACCATAGCAACCACCCATTGTACAAAGTATACATAAATGGCTACCACTGTATCACTGGCTGCCATGGTAACATCAGATTAAAGCTAATTAAACATGCAACTACCATGTATAAAATGCAATGAATAAAAAGTCTGAAGGAACATGAGAATTTATGGCTTATTTGCAATTTAATTTATGTTGGTGGGTCATAATATTACAGCAAAAATAAAAAAAAGAACATATCTGTTGCGATATCAATGCTCAAACTTATTTAATGCATGAAACCGGCTAACAGATTAATTTGGGAATTGATTTTTTTTGGCCAAGGTCTTTCAAAGTCAATCACTTGTCATTAAAACACATGCTTCTTCATTCTATTTACTCGTTTTCATAGAAGTGAATATGATAATAAAACCCTTTATAAGTTTCACACATGTGCTTGGCAGATACCTCTCAGTTGATTTGAGAGGTATCCACCGGGCTATAATATGGTGCTTCACATGCTATATATATATATAATATAGATATTTATATTATATAAATTTCAATATGACACAGAAATACACAAACAGCTAGGCTTTTGAACTATCTTTAAAAAATTGTGAGATTTTCTTTGGTCAATAATTACACAGTTTAATGCTCTCACTGTTGTTTATGATATAGACCTCATCATAAATATCTTTTGGTATGAAGGTAAAAAATGGTATTGATAATGGTTAAGCAAAAATCATAAGCCGTCACTAAACATGTATTTTGTGTCATCCTAAAAATAAAAGTTCATGCTTCAAACTGTAGATGCAAGACACAAACAAATAAATATCAATATTATCCATGCAAATTTGACATGCCAAGCAAGTAAACATTGGTCACTGTACCTGGCTTGGCACTCTCTACTATCATATAGAAATTAATTATAATATGGTCATTGAGAAAACTGAATATATTTTTCTTAAAATAAAAAAAATAAATAAATATATTTCCTGCACAAAATAGCATTATAATTTATCTTTCAAAATATTACAGGAAACTTCTGATGGGTCAGAATAATTCTGTTTACAACAAAATCAATTTTGTTATACTCAAGAAAGAAAAATATGAGTAACTACCTGACTTGTTGTAGTCTGTAGAAAACATGAAAATAAAAAACCAGATATATGTTTATATGTATAATGTACAGTTATAATGCAGATGTTTCGTCTTAGCAACTATATTGGCTATTATGTAGCATTGATTGCTTTAGTATGGCATTGATAGCATTGATAAATTTGATATAGCATTGATAGCTTTGATATATCATGTGACATTGATATCATTGAATCGATGGATTTAATATAGCTTTGATGATTTTGATATTGCATTGACGGCTTTGATATAGCACTGATGGTTTTGATATAGCGCTGATGGCTTTGATATAGCACTGATGGTTTTGATATATCATTGATGGCTTTGATATAGCACTGATGGTTTTGATATATCATTGATATCATTGATGACTGTGATATAGCATTGATAATTTTGATAATCATAGAGGGCTTTGATATAGCATTGAAGGCATTGATATAGTGCTGATGGCTTTGACATATCATTGATATCATTGATGACTGTGATATAGCATTGATGGATTTGATATATCATTGAAGGCTTTGATATAGCATTGATGGATTTGATATAGCATTGAATGCATTGATATAGTGCTGATGGCTTTGATATATCATTGATATCATTGATGACTGTGATATAGCATTGATGGATTTGATATAGCATTGATGGCTTTGATATAGCATTGAAGGCTTTGATATAGCATTGATGGATTTGATATAGCATTGATGGCTTTGATATAGCACTGATGGTTTTGATATAGCACTGATGGCTTTGATATAGTACTGATGGTTTTGATATAGCACTGATGGCTTTGATATATCATTGATATCATTGATGATTTTGATATAGCATTGATGGATTTGATATATCATTGATGATTTTGATATAGCATTGATGGCTTTGATATATCACTTATGGCTTTGAAATAGCATTGAAGGCTTTGATATATCATTGATGGTTTTGATATAGCACTGATGGTTTTGATATAGCCCTGATGGCTTTGATTTAGCACAGATGGCTTTGCTATAGCACTGATGGCTTTGACATAGCACTGATGGCTTTAACATAGCACTGATGGCTTTGACATAGCATTGAAGGCTTTAACATAGCATTGAAGGCTTTGAGATGGCATTGAAGGCTTTGACATAGCATTGAAGGCTTTGAGATGGCATTGAAGGCTTTGACATAGCATTGAAGGCTTTGAGATGGCATTGAAGGCTTTGACATAGCATTGAAGGCTTTGAGATGGCATTGAAGGCTTTGACATAGCATTGAAGGCTTTGATATGGCATTGAAGGCTTTGACATAGCATTGAAGGCTTTGAGATGGCATTGAAGGCTTTGACATATCAATGAAGGCTTTGACATAGCAATGAAGGCTTTGACATAGCAATGAAGGCTTTGACATAGCAATGAAGGCTTTGACATAGATTTGTTGAAGTTGCTGGTGTCTAACAAATCTATTTTACCACATCTAAGGTGTTTTATCCAAAACATCCATTTGAGAAGATTGGGTCCCACAGGACTGTTATATGTGTTTTGCTTAAACTGATAGCCTATAAACCAATCAAAGGTTTTTTTTGTTTTTTTTGGTTTTTTTTTGCAAAATGTTTAAAGTGTGACTGATACTACTATTAACATGTACTGTCAAAGTAAAGTATGTATAATGCCATCAAGCATGTCGGAATATTGCCCTAAATATAGGTTTTTTTAACATATGATATTCATAAAAATATCATAAACATTTGACATAAAATAATGTAAACATTAAATATGTGACAAAAAATGTTTAACATTAAATATATATTTGATGATGAAAAAAAAATGACATTGTGTTATCAGCTGAATTTCTGGAAATATAATTAGCAATTGCTATGAGAAAATAGCTGGAAATATCCTTCAATCACCTGTAGTTTATCATTATGCATTTAACAATATATTTTAATGATGATCATATTGAGCATGGTTAGAATATATCAATATGTTGTGGGTGGAAGTTATGTCTCTATTCTAATTGTTTAAAGCTTATTGACAGCATATGTGCTGTAATCCTGGAGATGATCTTGGTATGCCTACCATACCATGGCGGATCATGTCTTGTGATCCATTATGATTGCTACTTATGTTCCACTTCACTTGATCAGGGTTCAACTCAGTTGATACATAAACATATAGACTTGAAGCCAAATATGTATGTTGTCGGACAAAACACGACCAGTTGAAATCATGTTGGGTAATTATACAACCTTATTATGTCTGAGCTATGCATAACAGTTTGTTATCAGGATAATGAAGAGAATTTCAAAATGATTTTTGGCATATGTATGGCTTGGGGATTTCACACTTGGTTTGAGGTTTTGACAGAAATTTAATATGTTACAGATGTTTTTTATAGTACCCCATCACTTGCTCCACCTCCACCCTCTTGGGAAAATGTCAAGGTCCAGCATGCACATATCACTGGGTACCAAATTTCCCCTTGGACTTGAATAAACATGTAGTATATTACCTTTTTTATTGTGATTTAAACCTCTGGCCACATGATACTTGTATATGTTATTCATGATGTCTAATTCAATAGATGCATCAACCATGAATGAAACACATACAATCATGTACAATTACAGGCCTGCCAATCACTTTTGTTAAGAAAAGAGACCAACATACAATGAACTGCACTGAACAAATGTTTACTGCTAGCAAATATGACATCTGCAAATGACTGCTCCGAAATCAATGAAAAACCATGTTTTCACGGATGATTGGCATGCATGACAATTAATCTGTGCCAGATCTAGGCGTAAAATACATACCACTGTTCTGGGAGTATGTGGAAATGCCAGACTCGCTGTGTTGAGAGGAAGTTGAGCGTTTTGGCACCGGGCTACTGCTCCCAAACGTCTCATGGTTCTTGACTGGGATGGAGTGTTGACTCCCCAGGAAGCCCTGCTGTTATCATTATCATAGTGTAAGCCAACATATCAACAATAAACTCTTTCTTTTATATCATTCTTTCTTTTTTTATACTCCCAATTATAACTAAGGACATCTATTTCATATTGAAAATAATATTTATGGCACTTCGTATAAATATGTAAAATATATATATTTTTTTTCCTAAAATAAAAAATTGGGATATTTTTTGATTGCACAGTGTATCCATATGGGAGCAAATGTGAAACCCAAATATACTTCTATGTATTTTGCATATATAGGTGTTATGAATATATTGGAGATGCAATCAAAATTAATAACAATCAGATGGAGCCAAACATCATGCTCTAATATACTCAAAATTAGGTTATGCATAACCAATTAATACCAAGCAACAGTCATGCTTCAATAAATAATTGAGCATGACCTGTGCTAGAGATGTTTGGATAAGTTTGGATGAATTTCAGAGTTGACTTTTTTTAAACATATTCACATGTGCATGTTGAATGTATACCTGTTTTATCAAACATTGATTTTTTTCTCAATCCATTTAATCATGCTGACCATCTTGTCATCTCAGCCATGATGACTATTTGTTAAACAAGTGTTTAGGGAAGACAAACCAAGTTAGAGGGGATTGCACAAAAGCAAACTTGAAGTCTGATATCGGCAATTGACCAAATAAATTTTAGAATAGATGTCACAAAATAAATGGCTGAAATGAAGTCCAGATTGATTTCTTTCAAGATTGGGTCTGTTAATTTTAACAAAATCTTTCATGAAATTTTGAAAACAACTTTAACATTTAAGTTTTAATGCATTCTTAAGAAATGAGGTGTGTTAAATTTGGTAGCCACTAGATGTCACCTTAATACATATGGGCAGACAGCAAGGCATTGATGTTCTTAAGTAATCGCAAGTGGTCATGTGAAGGGCACCAATTTGGCAGGTAAATAGGTATCAAAATTAGGTTTGGTAAGTAGATTTATTGATGGCAGGACAACATTTTGTGTGGCAATGCAGAATTTTCTCAATCATTGAAACATTAATACAAAATGATGGATCCCTATTGTTCGTGTAATATTTCGAGATTTTATTTTTTTGAGTAAGAATGGTGACCATCGTAGCTTACTGTAGTATCATTAAAAGTTTAGGGTGGGTGGAGAGTGCAGACATACATCTTTTTCTGGGGGCCTAAGATAACTCATTTCTATCTGCTAAATTATAGAGCTAACGATCATAGGATTCATGTACTCATAGCACTGGCTGGTAATTATGAAATTGTTTCTTGTCGACACACAACAAACAAAACATTGTATTTTTTGGTACAGAAAAATTGATATGTGCATGAAGACTTTGATTGTATGTGCAAAGATGTCACCCTGACTTGTCAATCTTGTAAGAACATCTTGTGCACAGACATTGCTTTCGAAGATAAAGTAACGACAAGTCTTACTGATTGACAAGTCTTACTGACTGACTCCACTATAACACACATATAGATAACTGTTCATGTTATGTCAGCTTATCTTTTAATTGACAAAGACCAAAATGTGTGAAATGGGCGATTGTTAGCCCTTCACATTTATATATTTTCTGTGGAAATGGAATGATGCCTTTTGCCTACTGGTTAGTTTTACAGATGGAATTGGAGCTACAATTATTTCCAGACTTTCATCAAACTATCCATAGAAAAATTCATTCATTGAAATTTCAATAATCAAAACAACTAATGGAAAAGTAAATTTGTGAAACTGACAGTGACTAATCAGTTAGAGAAAAACATCTATCTGGTCATGCATGCCTGTTGCGTGAGATCATTTGGTCATGAATAGCTGTTGCATGGAAGTAGTTGCTCCCTCATAACTCATACATGGCACAACATGGTAAAGCAATGTTCATGATCAGGGACCTTAGTTGATCATGTTTATATGTGGAGCTTTATATGTGACCATAAAGATGTTTGCCACCTCACGGAGTCAGAAAATGGCAAACCTGTTGCTTGAGATTGTTAGGCCTTTCGCTGACAGTCGTAGCGGACGCTTGTAGACTAAACTGTGGTCCGAGAAGATGATTCTAAAAATATATATTTGTAATCATTTAGCTGTTGAGTTGTGGGCGAAAATAAATTTGGTAACCAATATAAACAACATGTCAAACAAATGTCAAAATCGCATCATTTTAACTCACGTCTTTGGGGGACAGAGTTGGTCTTCCTCGCGATTTATTGTAGTGATACATGATAACCTTTTGGTTTCTAACTTGAGAATAATATCATGTCTTGAAAATGACCACCAAACTATGCAATGAAATCCATTTGTGGAACAATAAGCGGCAGTTATTCATATGCCAGTCAGAAGAAATCAAACATTTTCCGCCATTTTAACTTATCCAGGAAATCAGTGTTGCGCATGCGTGTAACTGTTTCGATACCTCTTACACAAATGCAATTTCAGTCCGTCAGACGCCTCAAGCAAAAAAATAAGCTTTTGCGCAACTAAATGTTGGAGTACAGCCAAAATACAGCCAATGTTTTTGTACTGCAACAATATTGGATTGCATTTACAATTATGTAAATAATCTCATCAAATTTACTGGTTAGAAATATCATCTAAGGGACTGACCATTATTCATTGTAGGGGGTGGGGGGGGGGGGCTGTGGGGTGGAGGAAAATTATTTTTTTCTTGAGCCAAAACGTATCTCCAATTACTTTTTTGGTAGGATCTGAAGACTGAATGTTAGACAGTATGTCTTCCCAATTATATACACGCAGGTTTATAGGATTACAGGCATATGTTAACACTTTGCCTGAAAAAAGTATATATGTTTGAAAGAAGTTGTTAATTCCTGTGAGATATAGAAATATTCAGTCCTGCTGTGAAGGATTTGTGAAATATGAGCATTAATATTTATTTATTGGTGATTACACCTACCAGGATTATCTTGTTAGCTGAAAGCGCACAATACTAAGCATGTATCCATGTTATCATTGTCGTCCATTAGGAAGACAGGCCCATGGCCAGAAATCATGGAAATGGGAGACATTGAAGACGAAATGGGTAGTACAAAACTTCCTATTGCTGTGGGTGCATGCATTACTTTTTACCCAGCATAAATGGCGCCAAAATAGAAGGCATTCTATTTGCAGAAAGATATCAGCTATTCGATGAGATAATCCATCTGTGTATAGATTTAATACATTTCTTGTCACCTGATATTTTTTTATTGCAAATTTGGCACATTTTCTTATAATATGAGAGTTTATTATAGAAGAATAAGTTCTGCCTCACTGAATTGTCATGTCGCAGGTCGGTCCTTGACATGACAACCTACCCAGTCACATATTTACAAGGACAATGGGTTAAATCTTTGGCACGGGCCTCAGCTCACATGTGAAATTGTATTATGAATTCAATCTCGGTATGGCCGTGGTTCGAACTCACGACCTTTGGATCACCACTGGTGCTAATAAGCTGGCACTCTAACCAACTGCGTAATTGTAATTCTGAACGGATTTTGATGGATAAGGACTCTATGAGCTGGTTTTTGAAAGATGCAGATGATTGAATATTATGATTTGTAGTAAAATCCATGGAAATAGGGGTCTTATTTTGGAAGTCATTTTAAGTCCACTTAAGTTCATTGACAATATTTTATAAAAAATAGTCTTCAAAGGTCCATATTCAGTCATGTATGATTGTAGAGGTGTGACACATCGTAAAAGTGCTACAAGTCTAAGTATGTCATTTCTACTCATGTGTGCCAATAGACACTAGTGGACAAACAGGCCTCTGTAAACCAAATCATTCCAATGTCCCTATCTGAAGGTGCCCCATTTTAGCAAACCTTTATAAAAAAAGTGTTTTGACAAGGTGTTCAATGGATCATTTGGATTTCAGCAGAATCAAGTATTAGTCAAGTCCCCAAAATTATAATGATAATCATAATTATGGTGAGGATAGAATCCTTAAATCTATTATAATTAAAGAACATGGCATAATATTGTATTTCCATCAGTATAAACAAGATCAAGCTGGACATATTTTTTTTTCGTTTGAAAAAAATTGCAAGAATTAGAAAATGTTGCAGAGTTAATACCACATTACCCCAACATTGAATTACATCTAGAATTCAATTTATAACATGGGCGACTCCTGAATATGTAACTGATCTATTTTCATCTAAGGTTATTTGTAGGAGTTTTAGGGCGACTAAAAAATGAGCTTCACATTCTAAAAACTCATAGTGACAGAGTATTTGAAACTATAGCACCTATACTATTGTAATAAAGATTAAATGGTGTAAAACAATAAATGGTTTGAGAATTTATTGAAAATGTTTTTTATTTAACTGAGACCCCAAAGACTACACACTAAATATTAAATTTATAAATTGATCATATTTGTACATTTTTCTTCTAGTTGATGAAAATTACTGATATTATTATATACTTGGCAAATATATAAATGCTATGATTTTTTGTATTCTATTTATAGTTCCTTTTTTACGTATTGTGTTTCATTAGTTTCATTTGAACCTATTTAAGATATGATCATTTAAAAGGGGATTATTTTCACCTCTAATATTATAATGATGGCGTAAATGGATGCATTACAAAATATAAAATATAACTCCAATTAAGATATAACACAGCGTGCCTTCAAATTCTATGTGCTTAATATTATCTCTGTGATTATTCAGAGTAGTCCTATTCCTGTAATTTTACTGTACATTTGCAGTAAACTATTTCACATGTTAGATATATGAAAATGATTTCAAATTTGTACTTCTGTTATGTCATATAATAAAACATACAGAAATAGGAGAGTTGAATGACCATCATTTGTCAACATTATATTCACATTGTGATAAATCATAAGTTAGATGATTATTCTTGAAAATAGTTAAATTGGGATAAAAAATCGAATTAAGTTACAATTAAAACCACAGAGATGTCAAAATCATCAAAGGTCTGTTTCATCTCCTAGTCTACTGTCCATTTCAAAGGTCCTTTCATGCATTGCAGACAGTCCATTGGTCTCCTGTCAGAAAAATAAGATCATCATTAGGTTTTTAATGTCAGTATTATTTGAATGTAATGTTAGTATTGCTGTATTGATAGATGGAATATAATATGAGAGTAATCTTAGGAGTGGTAGGCTTTCTGAATTGATATACATATATCCTTAATTTTGTTTAAAGGCCAATATACTTATATAGATGATTGAGGAACATCATTAGTTACCTCTCCATCACATTGTGCCCTGATGATGTCAATTCCTGTTAATTGGGTGTTGTGTTTCCCTTGAATGTAGCCTTCATCCTGAGGCTTATTAAGGCTAAACCAACGCCTTATACAAGGATGTATAACGTCCGCATCCAAGTCCCTAGGATGGTTTAAACCTGTAAGATGGCGAAGGTAGAATTGATTAAAAGAAAGTAATTAATGCACTTCTTCTGCAGAAGAAAGGCAGCTATTCGTTTTATTAATCTATAAACTTGGGCCAATCGTGCCTCTACGATTCCATGTGGTAATTAAGTAACTTAATGCCTTTAACATCATGAAAAAAAAAAAATCAATGTGATTTATCTTTTATTGCACCAATATTTAATTATCCCACATTGCATCTTTTTTAATATGCATATGTTCTTAGATTTTCTGTTCTATTAATCCTGTGAGGATATTCAATATTCAAGCTATATAAACTAAAAAGGAATCAATACTAGAATATTAAAAATAATTGGTTTTATGCTTTCGAACACAGAAACCGAGACAGATTGTTCATTGGAATGACAGTAATGACATGCAGACTCAGGTGACAGGCAGACATAGGTGACAGGCAGACATAGGTGACAGGCAGACACAGGTGACAGGCAGACATAGGTGACAAGCAGACACAGGTGACAGGCAGACACAGGTGACATGCAGACACAGGTAACAGGCACACACAAGTGACAGGCACACACACAGGTAACAGGCATAAATACAAGTGACAGGCAGACACAGGTGACAGGCAGACGCAGGTGACAGGCAGACACAGGTGACAGGCAGACACAGCTAACAGGCAGACACAGATGACAGGCAGACACAGGTGACATGCAGACACAGGTGACATGCAGACATAGGTGACATGCAGACACAGGTGACAGGCACACACAAGTGACAGGCACACACACAGGTAACAGGCAAAAATACAAGTGACAGGCAGACACAGGTGACAGGCAGACACAGGTGACAGGCAGACACAGGTGACAGGCAGACACAGGTGACAGGCAGACATAGGTGACAGGCAGACACAGGTGACAGGCAGACATAGGTGACAGGCAGACATAGGTGACAGGCAGACATAGGTGACAGGCAGACACAGGTGACAGGCAGACATAGGTGACAAGCAGACACAGGTGACAGGCAGACACAGGTGACATGCAGACACAGGTAACAGGCACACACAAGTGACAGGCACACATACAGGTAACATGCAAAAATACAGGTGACAGGCAGACACAGGTGACAGGCAGACACAGCTAACAGGCAGACACAGATGACAGGCAGACACAGGTGACATGCAGACACAGGTGACATGCAGACATAGGTGACATGCAGACACAGGTAACAGGCATAGACAAGTGACAGGAACACACACAGGTAACAGGCAAAAATACAAGTGACAGGCAGACACAGGTGACAGGCAGACACAGGTGACAGGCAGACACAGGTGACAGACAGACACAGGTGACAGGCAGACACAGGTGACAGGCAGACACAGGTGACAGGCAGACATAGGTGACAAGCAGACACAGGTGACAGGCAGACACAGGTGACATGCAGACACAGGTAACAGGCACACACAAGTGACAGACACACACACAGGTAACAGGCAAAAATACAAGTGACAGGCAGACACAGGTGACAGGCAGACACAGGTGACAGGCAGACACAGGTGACAGGCAGACACAAGTGACAGGCAGACACAGCTAACAGGCAGACACAGATGACAGGCAGACACAGGTGACATGCAGACACAGGTGACATGCAGACATAGGTGACATGCAGACACAGGTAACAGGCATAGACAAGTGACAGGAACACACACAGGTAACAGGCAAAAATACAAGTGACAGGCAGACACAGGTGACAGGCAGACACAGGTGACAGGCAGACACAGGTGACAGGCAGACACAAGTGACAGGCAGACACAGCTAACAGGCAGACACAGATGACAGGCAGACACAGGTGACATGCAGACACAGGTGACATGCAGACATAGGTGACATGCAGACACAGGTAACAGGCACACACAAGTGACAGACACACACACAGGTAACAGGCAAAAATACAAGTGACAGGCAGACACAGGTGACAGGCAGACACAGGTGACAGGCAGACACAGGTGACAGGCAGACACAAGTGACAGGCAGACACAGCTAACAGGCAGACACAGATGACAGGCAGACACAGGTGACATGCAGACACAGGTGACATGCAGACATAGGTGACATGCAGACACAGGTAACAGGCATAGACAAGTGACAGGAACACACACAGGTAACAGGCAAAAATACAAGTGACAGGCAGACACAGGTGACAGGCAGACACAGGTGACAGGCAGACACAGGTGACAGGCAGACACAAGTGACAGGCAGACACAGCTAACAGGCAGACACAGATGACAGGCAGACACAGGTGACATGCAGACACAGGTGACATGCAGACATAGGTGACATGCAGACACAGGTAACAGGCATAGACAAGTGACAGGAACACACACAGGTAACAGGCAAAAATACAAGTGACAGGCAGACACAGGTGACAGGCAGACACAGGTGACAGGCAGACACAGGTGACAGGCAGACACAGGTGACAGACAGACACAGGTGACAGGCAGACACAGGTGACAGGCAGACACAGCTAACAGGCAGACACAGGTGACAAGCAGACACAGGTGACAGGCAGACACAGGTGACAGACAGACAAAGGTGACAGGCAGACACAGGGGAAAGGCAGACACAGGTAACAGGCAAAATTACAGGTGACAGGCAGACACAGGTGACAGGCAGACACAGGTGACATGCAGACACAGGTGACAGGCAGACACAGGTGACAGGCAGACACAGGTGACTGGCAGACACAGGTGACAGGCAGACACAGGTGACATGCAGACACAGGTGACAGGCAGACACAGGTGACAGGCAGACAAAGGTGACAGGCAGACACAGGGGAAAGGCAGACACAGGTAACAGGCAAAAATACAGGTGACAGGCAGACACAGGTGACAGGCAGACACAGGTGATAAGCAGACACAGGTGACAGGCAGACACAGGTGACATGCAGACACAGGTGACAGGCAGACACAGGTGACAGGCAGACAAAGGTGACAGGCAGACACAGGGGAAAGGCAGACACAGGTAACAGGCAAAAATACAGGTGACAGGCAGACACAGGTGACAGGCAGACACAGCTAACAGGCAGACACAGGTGACAGGCAGACACAGGTGACAGGCAGACACAGGTGACATGCAGACACAGGTAACAGGCATACACAGGTGACAGGCAGACACAGGTGACAGGCAGACAAAGGTGACAGGCAGACGCAGGGGAAAGGCAGACACGGGTAACAGGCAAAAATACAGGTGACAGGCAGACACAGGTGACAGGCAGACACAGCTAACAGGCAGACTCAGGTGACAGGCAGACACAGGTGACATGCAGACACAGGTGACATGCAGACACAGGTAACAGGCATACACAAGTGACAGGCACACACACAGATAACAGGCAAAAATACAGGTGACAGGCAGACACAGGGGAGAGGCAGACACAGGTGACAGGCAGACACAGATGACATGCAGACACAGTGGAGAGTTAGCTATGAGCAAATATACTTGACCGACCACAACCATGCAGGAAAAACAGGTTTATATGCATGCAGGCCACGGAATAATTCAGGAATAACAGAAGCACATATCACAAAAATAGTACAGATGTAATATAGCTTTTGAAATGGAAAAAACATATCCATGAGTGTCAGGTGAAAGGCAAGTGATAAAAAACATTGTCATAAGTGTCAGGTATGTGATCAGATATCATGGATATAAGTTTTAATTGCTTCCAAATTACCAATCAAATTAGAAATACCAATCTTGTTTAAACTACATGCTACTGTATAGATAAGATTGCCTAACCTGTCATGAGACTTGTAAGTAGGGATACCAGAGCAGCTATTACTGTGACCAATAATTGTATAAGAAGATATGACAAAGAGTACATCTTGTGAATGATTGATCTGGAACAAAAGGAATGTATTGTCATGGCTAGATATGGGATTTGCTAAAAGTAAAAGGTTTTTTTATACTATTTATACCTTACAAAAGATTATGAAGCTAAATGTAAAACTCTCAGTTCTTTCCTAAATTTGTGACAAACAACATGTTCTCAAGGCACAGCCAATGTATGTGTGTGTGTATTCATTTATGATTAAACAGATATTTATATTTAACAGACCAAACCCAGCTCAGCTCGCCTGTTACAATATACATTCTCTCATAACTTTGGTGTGATATATGTCACAATAAGCCTGTTCTCTCTGGGAAAGTAAAGCATAATAAACCTGATTGAAAGAAAGTGACCGATTTCAATATCGGCCTAATTTGACAGGGGAATGTACAGATCCATTTTAGTTATGGCCTAGTTGTAATTCAGGTTCTTAATTAACAAATAATGTACAGTCAGTACAGTCAGTTTGGAATAAGCAATAAATCTTAATTCCACCATCAAAAAGGACAGTTTCATGCAGAATTCCATTTGGTGTATTTTTCCACTTCCACTTCCAAAAGGACAGTTTCATGCAGAATTCCATTTGGTGTATTTTTCCACTTTGAAAAGCAGCTATTTTTTTAAAAAAAGCATCCCAGAATAACCTTTCATCATCTTTCACAAAATGTTTACCAATTAAATATCTTTATTTGGGCAGAGCCTGTGGAAGAGTGATAACGTACCAATATTGATATTTAATTGATTTCAATATTTTAAATATTTGGATTAAACGTAAGAAACATACAAATCATCCTCTTGATGTTGAGGTGAGACATCAGTTGGCAGGTTCATAAGGGTCATATTCTCATAATAGGTGTCAGACAACCATGGTAGAATCGTTGTGGCGTTTGCTGAGTGCAAAGTACTAGTAAAACGTGAAGAAGTTATGGTCTCTGTCGTACAATTGTCTATTGGTGTTGGTAAAGTTTCTTGGTGTTTCTTGAAAGCATATTGGCCAAATGAGATCCATAATCCAAAGGAAAAACCGACCAAAGTGCCTACCGTTGCTCCCTGCAGTACAATATACATTTTTTAATTCATTCATCCTGTATTTTTTTATCCATTTCTTTCTATATTTCTAAAACCCAAAGTTACTTTCTATATTTCTAAAACCCAAACCCAAAACACATGATGTAGTCTGTATCTAACCTGATAGATAATGATAATTATAACTGTTAAATTATTATGCCACCTTTTTCAGAGAGTGTAGTACAAACCTTCCAGTTCACCCAAGGCAGGAGGGCTCCCATTAGAAATAATGCACATAGAGGACCCGTCAAAGCACTTGTAAAGGTGAATAAAATCTGAAAATACCTGACCTAATATAATCAAGATATCACATTTATGGGGAGTGTAGTAACATTGGGGAGTGCATTAACATATCTTAGGTTAAAGATGTTACACATTTGTTTTACCCTCAATAAGAACATTCTGCTGCACATTTCTTTATTTTTGGATTTTTATATTTTTATTTATCTCCAATTTCAAATGTTTTTTTCAAAGATTTAAAAAAAAAATCAAAGTAAAATTGATAGGAGGTCATGACCAAGACAATGTATCAAATCAATTTAATACATAACCTTTGTGGAAAAATGTGGAAAACTGAACCTTATATTATCAAATGTCTAAAATAAGTTTATCTGATGGACCATTTATAATGTTTAAATCAAATGGATTACCTGTAAAACTGTTCCTCCCAATCCCATAATGCTGAATGCCATCAAGGTTGAAATTATCCCAAAGACCAATACTAATTGTGTTTAAATGGAAGATTACCATATGTTATACTTGAATTTTATGTTACATTTAGAATACATTTGCAGAACATATCACAAGACTATCAGAAGGCTTGAATAACATAGTTTCAATCAATCTAAAAATAATTGGAGTTAAAACCTGGTCATTTTATTCCAGATAATTCAATAGAATACAGGTACAGTGCTCAATATGTTTTACCTGTCATCTTTGACACAAAGACCTCTCTAGATTCTGACATTTTTGGTAATATGTGTTGAAGGATATCATCCCATGCATTTGCTGCTGCTGAGTTCAGATGTGAAGAAGCTGTGCTGTAAAGAACACTTATTTTGTTCCATAAATAATTACAAATCTAATCAATGGTAGAAGAAACATTTTTATAAATCCAAGTTAAATGGGGAAAATCCTTTATTAAGGTGAATTATATCATCACATTATTGTTACAGACCAAAGAGAAGAAGCTGGTTTCTCAGTACTGCCTCGCCCTATGTTTAGTTGCAATTGTGAAAAAAGCAATTTGATGTGCAGCTGTGAACCAATCCTTAAAGTATTATCATTGCACCAGAACTACAGCACTGAGCCTAGTCGTACCATTATAATTTGATATGAACATGTGGCCAGGAAAATTCGCAACAGCAAATACCTCAGAGATGCAGCTGACACAGATGCCAGAAAAAGTCCTGGAATCCCTGGCAAAGTAAATGCCTCCACTAAAAAGTATGGCAAAATCTAAAAACAAATAAAATTTGAAGTAGAAATTTGAAGTAGAAATTTGAACACAAAAATTGAAGTAGAAAATCCTGTAGTCGACAACGTTCAGTCCCGGGTCAATACCAACAATGGTTTCGATCGGTTGTGATCTCATCAGTTGGATGGGGACACACAAATTGAATTAAACGCAGGAATCAAATAGTGGCTATTTTCACCTGGTTTGAATTGGTAATGTATCCAGCCCTGAGGGGATCACATCCTTGTGATGTATAGAAGGCAAATACAGATATCCCAGCCAGGCATACTAAAGTTTTTGAAATGATACTCCCTGGGATTGCCAAGATTACACATCTGAAAACAACACGAAATCCATGAAGTACCCTCAATATTGGGTTACATCAAAATAGCCAGCAAAATACACCACTCTGTGAACAATATTTAATTTTAAAGAAATTTGTGTCCCAAAGATACATTTTCTGAATTGGAAAAGTAAAGGTATAGCCAGTGGCGGATCCAGACGGGGGTGGCTTTGGGGGCCCCCGGGGGTATATGACTAGGGGGGTGGGGGTGGCGGGAATTGGACCCCCCGCTTTTTTCAGAGCACATTTGAGCCCCCCGGGTAAAAAATCCTGGATCCGCCCCTGGTATAGCGCTGATAATAACAACTAGTACTAACAGTTTGGCTTGTCTCATCGTGGGTTGGGAGGCATATCTTTGAACTCCAGATTGGTAGAATCCGTAGAATCCCAGGAATGTAAGTGTCTGGTTGACTGTAATACTCCAAAACGAATGCCTTTTAGTTGGATTGGGGTCAAAACTGCAAGTCAGTCAACATAAACATTAATCCAGTATAACATATATGTTTATTTATGTTACAGAGTACATTTAAAAAAGTTAAACTGTCCTTTTTTAAAAGTATTTTTAGTGTGTAAAAAAGTTTTTGTGAAAATGCATGTGATATAATTCTCTTTTTTTGTTATTAGAATCCTTCAATACTAATCAACGGAAATCAATTCAACAGATTCGTTAACTATGATAACCAATGTGCAAACAAATGCAAAGTACTTAAACAGTCTTTAATGTTTGGTGATTGTACCTACTCAAACAGATTTAGCCTTCCCCATCTTTCACTGATTTCAAATACATTGATGATCCCACCAACCTCAGTTGCTGCCTTAAAAATAATTAACGTAAATGTTTCTATTTTCAGTCAGCCTTTTGTAACATTTCAAAATCTATACTTTCCTTGAAAAGTATTCCACCTTAAGCGGAGTGTCAGGAAGGTTTTCGTCTATACTTTTAACAATTTTGCGTTTTAGCATTTTCTCAGTTTTGTAAAGAAGAGTTACTTAATAACCAATTCCTTACTGTTGTTATTTCATTAAAAATAAAAAAAAGAATAATTCATTCAAATCTTGACATAAAAGATATCAGTCTGCCTTGGAAATCACTTCATCGAATGTATAAAATAAGTAATATCTACCAATATTGTGGCACAAATTACACCAAGAAACAATATGATGGCCTGAAAACAGTCTGTCCATATCACGCCACGAATTCCACCCTGAAATGTCAAAGCAAATTATAGGCAATTCTTATAATAATGTCTGTGCAATAATTATACATACAGTAAAGTACTGTGATATACAATTGAATCATTTTTGGTATATTTTGGTTAATAGTTATTAGATATATGAACTTCAGTTGGCTTCTTTCTTTTCTAATTTTTATTTATTGAACTTTTGTCGAATAGTTATGAGATGAAGAATTCTTGGAGATTTGAACTATGCCAGTGGGGTTTGTAATTAATTGGCTATTAAAATTTAGATGTTTGATCCTTGCTCTACTTGTAATTTTACGCACCATATCCTAACATTTATTTAGCAAAATGGAAATTTGGAAACTTTGGATCATTCCGACTTTCTCAATACTGCATTCACCTTGTTATCGATATAAAGGTAATGCTTTATCTATCTATAATACTCATGCTTCCTCCATATCATCAATACAAAATTCATTGATCCTTCAGTCATGCTTCATATATCTACCTAATACGGCACTCATGATCAAAACATCTGGTCTTCACAGATCTATTTCCTTACAATGTTTACAACATGCTCACAACGTGCTCACAACGTGCTCACAACGTGCTCACAACGTGCTCACAACGTGCTCACAACGTTATCTGGTGATGACAGATCTACTTCCTTACAATGTTCACAACGTGCTCACAATGTGCTAAAATGAGCTAGAAACGTGCTCAGCCCATGCTCAAAACGTTGTGCCACAACATGCACACAATGTTATCTGGTGTTCACAGATCTACGTTAATACAACGTTAGGTTACAACGGAATGATCACCAAAAACATCTAGCTCACAACGTAGAAAATGTCAAATTGTTATCTGGGAAAGGAGTCCTAAAACCCAGCCCTCGTTAAAAATTTTACACTAAAGCTGTTCGCTCGAGTCTCGCTGAAAGCGAAGACCTTTTACAGAGCACTGGTTTAAGGTCTATAATCCACAATCAGTTTGAAGCATCGGGAGAAAACTTCGTGTGGTCTCGTATATTTACGTAACTGCCTTCGGCTTTGCATGCTCTGGGGGATTCCAGGATGAGAGTGAGGCTATGACGTCAGTGGGGGGTATTTCTCATACAGCACACATGGTGTCCAGTTGCAATAACTGAGTCGAACCCGTTTTAACGGTAGTTAAAACGGGTTCAATTTAAATAATAAAAGTTTAAGACTATCTGGTTAAGTTTACTTTTTCTGTGCTAAATTAACAAATAACATGAATTTGAACACATTTAAGCCAAAAAAACATAAGTCTGTCCCAGTGTTTCATTGTGGATTATAGACCTTAAGTCGCCATTGGAATGATTTAAGACTCGCTAGAGCACTGTAAACAAGGTAAGAAAATAATAGTTGTGTATCTAATTGATTGTTTATTTTTTAATGACTGTATAACACGTCAGGGATAAAAGGCTGAGAATGTAGTTTCTGAGAAGTGTCAAAAGACACATTCAGGATAATGTGTCCAAAGAAATCATTAGGCAGTAACAATGGGCCCGATATACTATAGTTGTCTACACAGATAGGTACTGAAGATACTTCCAGACCAAGAGAAAATAATACAAATCACCCAAAAACCTTCGAGCTTTTGCACGTGGCACTGGCAAGAGCCTGAAGTTGATAGTCAAGAATGCTGTGCCCATAAAAAACCCACTTGAATCAGCCTTCGCGAGCCATTTCCAATCAAAGACTGCCATCAGAGCTTATAAAAAGTTAGATAATCAATGGACTATTCACACAACAAATGAAAATGGCATATTGTGAACAAGCAACTTTATATAAAAGAAAACAGCAATACTCATATTGAGGAGTAATCATAATTGTGTACAAAATTGGTATGAGGAATTCTTGGAGATTTGAACTATTTGTTATTAATTAGCCATAATGATTGTAATTTAGATGTTTGATCCCTGCTCCACTTCAGATTCTATAATCATACGCACTATATCCCAATATTTATTTACCCAGCTAACAACCAGCAATACTCTTGTCATATTGAAGACTTACCATAATTGTGTACAAAATTGATATCACACTGCCAATGATGATAGCTGCCCAAGCTGGGAAGCCTGAAACTGGAACAGAATGATTTACGCTATTTAAATGAGCTTCACATTGTTACTTTTGGGAGAGCATTGAGAGTCTTCATCATTTAGAGATGAAGTTGATAATTAATTTGTAAGGTGGTACAGCTACTAAATTGGTGGAATAGAATAAATTTTGTCAAAATTACAATAAATGTTCCATACCAGCCTCTATGGCAATTGAAGGTCCAAAATATACAATTGCTGTGTAAAAGAGCTGTAAAATAACATTTGTAATGATAATATATTTTATATTTAAGTAAGTTGAGAGTAGTACAGCAATTCCTAACATTCATATTTACCTCTATTTTGAATATTTTAAGCCATTGTTTTCCTCTATTTTGAGTTGGGAACCAATGGAAATATAGATATTCCTATTCATATCATATCATATCAGAATCATAATATTACATCTCATAGTCACACGTATCCTCCCACAGCCAGAGACTAAAATGTGGACCTGGAGCAGCAAAGCATGCCTAAAGAAACCAAGGTCCATGGAACAGGGAAATGTACTGGCCCATCCTATCAATGTCAGCCATTATTGCATGAGTGATGAGACCCTGTGTACAACAAGATCAAGGCATAGACAACTTTGCCATGTGAGCCCCACATTTTCTTTATCATGCCTGATTTCGTGCCTCAGCATTGTATATCATGAATATGACAAAAATTGGCTGATGAAACATGACTAGATCTCATCATGCCCGCAATACTTGTTTGCATTGATAGTTTAGACCAGCACATTGCCCTGTTTCATGGGCCTTAGTTTCTTCAGGTACACCCGGTTGCTCCAGCTCTGAATTTAGATCTCCAGCTGTGGGAGGATATGTGT
Organism: Amphiduros pacificus; assembly: GCA_949316495.1. NCBI lineage: Eukaryota > Metazoa > Annelida > Polychaeta > Phyllodocida > Hesionidae > Amphiduros > Amphiduros pacificus. The sequence continues at coordinate 18,530,176 of OX439010.1, read as the reverse complement.
GACTATCAGATGTGATATGATTCTGAGGCTATTAATTCACAGTTAGAAATTTATCTTTTGCATATTCATTTTAATATTAGGTATAAATTGTTCTCCCAAATTCGTTTCCACCATGTTATGTCATATATTTTAGGCAGTTGATGCATCATCCATAGCTGTTGCGGTCAATAACTCTTATGCTAAGTCACTTGTGGTATCTGACCGAGTCTCTGGTGATATTTGTCTTGTTAGACAGCTTATTGAATGATGGGATGAAGACTACCATTGCCACACAACTTCAAGCTATGCCTAGTCCTGCTCTATTCATTCCAGAAAAAAACATTTTTCCCAAGGAAACGTGCTTCAACTCTCTCTACTCTCCGATTGGGTCACAGTCTCCTAGGAATGGATGGAAGATGGCTCCCTTTACCACCAGACCACAGGCAGGATGATGAGGAATACAGACAAATGGCAGCTATTGTAAAGCAGTGGTATTTGTCTAAGATGCAGCAGAAATGGGAGCAAAGGACATCCAGGATTATGCTAACTCTGCAAGGAAGCATTGTCCTTGCCTGTTCTTCACACAGACTTAAAATCCTATAATTCCTCAAAAATGAGACGGGGAACAATCTGTGAACTCTCATACAATAACATAATTCTCAATTTGAAGTTAATGTGAAATTATGTGAAAAGAAGTATGTGATATGAGTGTAAAATACATTTGAAAATGTATATTTTTCAGAATTAATGTCTTGAATCTGAATAATTTTGGCTCAAATTACAGGCACTATATGAGTTGAATAAAATGAAATTATGAGGCAATGAGAATTGAATTTTGACCAAAAAATGGCCACCGAGCACTGATTTCATACATACAAAATAGTCTTAAATTTTTTCTGTGAGTTACATATCAGAGACTATTTCTTTTAATGAGCAGCTTGATCAGAAAAAAGTCCCGAAAATGAAACACCCTTGCTTGCGTCTACCCATGTCAACTTCCTGGCTAGAAGTGTGATCAACAGGGATGTAGATCTGAGTATCATCTACATAAACGTGGTAGTTGAGACCATATTTGGCCAGGATATCAGCGAGAGGAGACATGTAGATAGTGACGAGAATGGGACCCAGGACTGAGCTCTGTGGGACCCCATTAGTCCAGTCAATATATGACAAAAAATGGCCTAACCCGGAACAAATTAGAACAGAAATAAAACTGATAGAAAATGTCTCGGAAGAGCCTAGAGAATAACATAGTAAAAGTCTACCAAAATCCAAGTAGTGGAACAATGCGTAATTTGCATAAATCGAAAATGGCCGAAACATGGCAGGGCAAAACTTAAATATAATATTGCTTGACTCCTATTTGACATATTTGAGTAATCTTAGAGTCTATTTTATGTTTTTTTGGACATGAGAAATCCATTGGGAAACTTTTCAAATTGGTAATACCCATATTTTGTACTCTTCCTCTCAAAAATGACCAATAAAAGTGCATCGCTCAAAATAAATTGAAACTGATGACCCCAAATCTCTTGACTCGAAAGTGTCAGGTAGTAGTCTGAAGACAAACTCTATCTTTGCCAGAGAACCTATTAAAACTCATCATTGGTCTGCTTGGTGACTACTAAGATAAAAGAAACAGTAACTACGGGTTCTCCTGGTATAAGGTTCCTTTGTCCAACCAGATGGACAGTAAAGACAGATACTATGAACAATGTCATTAGAGGTCCCCAGCTCTCTGGATTAGGGCCTACATATCACCCCGGCACCCCACAGGAACATCCATTATGAAAAATCCATTATGAAGCTGCAGATTTCATAATCAATGCCAAAGACGATAGATTTGATCATCCAGGCTAAAAAGGGTATATTAATTATAGAATATGTTGCTAAAGGCTGCTGCTGGTTATACATATGACCAGAAGTTTGCAATTATGACAAATCTGTATGCTTCAGACATTAATGCACAGAGACTGAAAACTCAAATAGACACATTAAAAAGCAACATAGTTCTTAAAAAGAATACACCAACATGAAATTCCATAATTAATTTGATGATTCTAATGGTGCATCTCTATACAGTGACATTCTTGTAATGCCAGCAACAAATGCTACCAGTGAACAATCATTCAGTTTTCAAAGTGAAAACATACTTTTGGGCCAGCATGACACAGAAGAGGCTAAATGGTCTAATGAAAATTCACGTTCAAAAAGATCACACAGATGATGTTATCATAATTCATGTTGCCAATGATTTTATATCTGTTCATGAATAACTGAACATATCTATATTTGGCACTTCTATGGAATCTGACATGTAATCTGTGATTCGATCCTTGATAATTCAGTGCACAAAGTGAATTGGAACTTTGTGTTATTTGTATCCACAGCCATAGCATTATTTTACCTGAATCCTAAAATTATTTATATGGACATCTAAAGGTAGTGAAGGAAAGTGGTGCCACACACCTCGTTTGACATTAAATTTGGAATTTGTGAGGAATTTATTTGCCTGTGTTGAAATTGGTGCTGCATGCCTGATGTTTGGCAGCATGTAGGTTATTAACAAATTATATTCTAGTTTTGACAGTTTTGGCCAAGTCTCATAATGCTGTTCACAAATAGTGGCAACACTTCTGACAGTCCTTTATCTAACTGGTATTAACACCCTTTTTTTCTTTCCACCATAAAGATGTTAAGAATATACAATGTATTTCATAGCAGAATGATGCTGGCATTGTATGAAATACATTACAAGAAATGCTATATAAGCTATTTATTTCCTTATCATGGCCTAAAAATAACTGCTTAACACCAACAGCAAGGGCATGACATTATTTCAGTATGCAAGGAACCTTTAATCATACAAAAAAACCTGAATATAAGCATGAAATAGGATGAAACGTCAATATGAGGCGGCCATTTTGAATTTATGCAAATTAGGTGATGTTCCACTAAGTTGATTTTGATAGACTTTTTATACATTCATCTGGGTAACATTCTGAGACAAATAACATCAACATGGTTTCTGTTCTAATTTGTTCTGGGTCATTTCATATTTTGACTGGACTACATACTTTATGGGTTTGAGAGAGGACTCATCCCTAAGGCACGGCTCCAGGCCGGAGAGGACCATTGCAGCCAACCTCTGTTAAGTCATCTCCATACTCATGCCATGCTTCACCTAACCCGACTCTACTAAGTCATCTCCATACTCATGCCATGCCTCACCTAACCCAACTCTGTTAAGTCATCTCCATACTCATGCCATGCCTCACCTAACCCGACTCTGTTAAGTCATCTCCATACTCATGCCATGCCTCACCTAACCCGACTCTGTTAAGTCATCTCCATACTCATGCCATGCCTCACCTAACCCGACTCTGTTAAGTCATCTCCATACTCATGCCATGCCTCACCTAACCCGACTCTACTAAGTCATCTCCATACTCATGCCATGCCTCACCTAACCCGACTCTGTTAAGTCATCTCCATACTCATGCAATGCCTTACCTAACCCGACTCTGTTAAGTCATCTCCATACTCATGCCATGCCTCACCTTACCCGACTCTGTTAGGTCATCTTCATGCCTCACCTAAACCGACTCTGTTGAGTCATCTCCATACTCATGCCATGCCTCACCTAACCCGACTCTGTTAAGTCATCTCCATACTCATGCAATGCCTTACCTAACCCGACTCTGTTAAGTCATCTCCATACTCATGCCATGCCTCACCTAACCCGACTCTGTTAGGTCATCTTCATGCCTCACCTAAACCGACTCTGTTGAGTCATCTCCATACTCATGCCATGCCTCACCTAACCCGACTCTGTTAAGTCATCTCCATACTCATGCAATGCCTTACCTAACCCGACTCTGTTAAGTCATCTCCATACTCATGCCATGCCTCACCTAACCCGACTCTGTTAGGTCATCTTCATGCCTCACCTAAACCGACTCTGTTGAGTCATCTCCATACTCATGCCATGCCTCACCTAACCCGACTCTGTTAAGTCATCTCCATACTCATGCAATGTCTCACCTAACCCGACTCTGTTAAGTCATCTCCATACTCATGCCATGCCTCACCTAACCCGACTCTGTTAGGTCATCTTCATGCCTCACCTAAACCGACTCTGTTGAGTCATCTCCATACCCATGCCATGCCTCACCTAACCCGACTCTGTTAAGTCATCTCCATACTCATGCCATGCCTCACCTAACCCGACTCTGTTAAGTCATCTCCATACTCATGCCATGCCTCACCTAACCCGACTCTACTAAGTCATCTCCATACTCATGCCATGCCTCACCTAACCCGACTCTGTTAAAGCATTGGTGAAACCTGGAAAGTTGCAGGCAATTTTACAGTGGTTTAAAGTATCTGAAAACAATATATGATCTTAAAATTGACATACATACAGGCTATCTGTCTGAAATCCACAAAATAACATCTGCCCTGAGAAGTATGATTTCTTGTGACCACTGGGTACTGCCCGTACTAAACAGGAAGTGTGCTGTGTGACCTTGACCTTTGAACTGTCAGGGGGCTCCGTAAGTCACAGGAGGTGTTGTTTACCAATTGTCAAAATTGGAGCAACACATATTTGGCCATTTTTTTCCACTATTTAGAGAATAAACTGGAAGATAACACTTATCACGATGATAGTGCATTTTCTTGGCTTTCTTTTGGTGGTAAAATTATTAAAAACGGATGAATATTTATGAAGTTATAAATGAAGAAACATCATTATTTTTTATATTATATATGTTTGCAAAAAAAGTTTAAAAAAATTCTATACAGCCCAGCTTTTAAGGTGGAATCCATGCAGCCTTTGATGTCTTCCAATTCAGTGGTGTGAAAACCCCCAAATTTCATCAAAGAGGGTCAGATCATACATTTTACTGATACCAATTATCAGCATTCACAGTTTTGCCATTCAAAGTCCTTTTGATTTAAAGCCAAACCAGTGATCAAAGAGTTTAATGTCACTTTTTCAATATCACAGCCTTTAAGTTAAGGGGGATTCTATGCAGCCTTTGAGTCATGTCTTCCCTTTTTGACAGAAAAGTTTTCACATGCATAAGATACTTTTCAAATAAATAGTATACTTTTCCCATAAATGATATATCTTCCACAACCATAAGATATTTGTCACAACCATAAAATATTTGTCACAACCATGAGTTATTTCATTGATTCAAATAATATTAAAATAATCTTATGTTGTTCTGAAGTATACTCCTGGCAATAAATTGATAAATTGTACAAAACATCTCCACCCTGTTTCCCAAGCTGGACAGGTGCCCAACTGGTAACTCATTAGGTGTTTACACGAGATCACAGACCAGCTAAACAAAGCTTGTTGACAAAGTGGTCAATTGCTGGTGTAGGTTCCAGCAGACAACTGATCAACTTTCAAGTGCCACAGAAAGTTGTTAACAGGGAATATTTTGGGTACTACTACATAAAAGCACTGTTTAGGGTATAAACATTCATGTTATGTAAAGAAAATGTGTCTGAAAGTCAGGTTTCACCAATGCTTTAAGTCATCTCCATACTCATGCAATGCCTTACCTAACCTGACTCTGTTAAGTCATCTCCATACTCATGCCATGCCTCACCTAACCCGACTCTGTTAGGTCATCTTCATGCCTCACCTAAACCGACTCTGTTGAGTCATCTCCATACTCATGCCATGCCTCACCTAACCCGACTCTGTTAAGTCATCTCCATACTCATGCCATGCCTCACCTAACCCGACTCTGTTAAGTCATCTCCATACTCATGCCATGCCTCACCTAACCCGACTCTACTAAGTCATCTCCATACTCATGCCATGCCTCACCTAACCCGACTCTGTTAAGTCATCTCCATACTCATGCAATGCCTTACCTAACCCGACTCTGTTAAGTCATCTCCATACTCATGCCATGCCTCACCTAACCCGACTCTGTTAGGTCATCTTCATGCCTCACCTAAACCGACTCTGTTGAGTCATCTCCATACTCATGCCATGCCTCACCTAACCCGACTCTGTTAAGTCATCTCCATACTCATGCAATGCCTTACCTAACCCGACTCTGTTAAGTCATCTCCATACTCATGCCATGCCTCACCTAACCCGACTCTGTTAGGTCATCTTCATGCCTCACCTAAACCGACTCTGTTGAGTCATCTCCATACTCATGCCATGCCTCACCTTACCTGACTCTGTTAAGTCATCTCCATACTCATCCCATGCCACACCTAACCCGACTCTGTTAAGTCATCTCCATACTCATGCCATGCCTCACCTTACCCGACTCTGTTAAGTCATCTCCATACTCATCCCATGCCACACCTAACCCGACTCTGTTAAGTCATCTCCATACTCATGCCATGCCTCACCTAACCCGATTCTGTTAAGTCATCTCCATACTCATCCCATGCCACACCTAACCCGGCTCTGTTAAGTCATCTCCATACTCATGCCATGCCTCACCTAACCCGACTATGTTAAGTCATCTCCATACTCATCTTCATGCCACACCTAACCCGACTCTGTTAAGTCATCTCCATACTCATGCCATGCCTCACCTAACCCGGCTCTGTTAAGTCATCTCCATACTCATGCCATGTCTCACCTAACCCGACTTTACTAGTAAATATTTCCCACCAAATCTCCCCATTTTTCGTTACTTATATAAAACATGTCAAAATACTCTGCAGGAATAAATACTTCTGTCCGTAAGTATCAAATCATATGTTTCAAATTTATCTTGAGTATACCTTACCCTTTGTAATACATTCTAAACAACATAATTGACAAGCTGATGAATTTGTATCATTTTTTCCCTGAGTTTTTCCAGACATAACTATACAAACAATTCTTCAGAGTGTAACATATCAAAATATTATTAATAATATATTCAAAATGAGCTATACACAAAATGGAGGAAAATATATTTCTTTTTTTTTTCTCAAGGTGAATTACAGGAAAAATCTTAACTGGTCATGATTTGTCCTACATATCTACATTCCTATTGGTTCTCAACTAAAAATGGGGGGAAAATGGTTGAAAATATTCAAAATAGAGGTAAATATGAATGTCGGGAATTGCTATACTACTGTCGAGGTAAAATTTAAAATGATAAATCGTGACTGAAATCATTATTGTAATCCCCTTCTTTTCACTACATTAGTTTGAAAAAAAGACTTAATAATACTCACTGCGAGTGATATGGAACAGAATGACCCAATGTATTTTACAACCTTAGAACGATATCTTTTGTAGAGATACTGCAAATAAATTTAGCATATATATTTATTTGAAAAAGTAAGGGTTGTTAAACATACTAAAACATTAAAAGAAACATAATTATACCATTTTAAACACAGCCCTTCCTGAGCAAAGCAATCTATTATCAATTAACTAAAGGATTATTTAACTACTCAGTTAAATATTGTCAGAAGAAGGGATTTGTATTTTTAACCGAAATTGATTTGTGAACCTTTCACATTAAACTAATATTTAAAAGGTGAATAAGTTGACAGAGAAAGTAAGCAATCTTATAAATATTATACAGTAAAAAAAACATTGGCAGAGACATGGTCGAAGTATTAGAAGTCAGGTGACCAGGAAAAATTCTGTTATAGGATTGGTCAAACAGGATCAACTGATCAGTTGGGTTAATCGAAAATGATAGGAGGGGTGAAAACGGGCAAACTAATCAGTAGGGGTGCGAGGATAATCTTGTGATACTTGTGACTTTTCACAGCTTTAGAGGTCAGTAGCTCAGAAGCTCACTCAGCCAGTAATTATTGTATAATCCTTGTTAAAAGTGCAGATATATGATCGGATTGAGGGAGCGTATGAAAAAATAAAAGGATGTTTGTCAGTGTTGTAAGAGACCTATAGTAGAAAAAATAACTGTATTACTCAAAAAAAATTTGTAGTAGATAATAGGAGTAGGTGCAAAATAAGGTAGTTGCAATTTAGAGCGAAAAAACTTCACGGCCCAAGTTTCGGGTCGGTGTAGTCTATGAGACAGATTTGAGAGTTAGATAGGGACAGAATCTAAGATTGTAGATTGTCGGTAGAAAATAACAGGCATACAATTTAAGAAAGTAGATAGTCAATATAATAATCAGCACACTATATCAACAATCTATGAAAATAGATTGTTGATATAGACGAAGACGAAAATTCCTGGGAAGTAAGTCACCAGAAAAAATCAATATATATATCGGACAATCTAAGAATGTAGATTGGAGGTTGTAGGGAGAACGATCGTCACCTGGGAAGAGAGTCACCAGGAAAACCAGGGAAACAAGGGAAAATATGCAGGGTTTAGGTATACCTCCTCAAAAAGACAAGAGTCCGGCGGGAAATGCCGCGAAGTCTGTGTCTCTGAAGAAACATACACAATCCAACGATCCAGATCACGCGGCAGTACCGCTCAGAAAACCTGTCAGTTTGTTGCTAAAATCGGCGCAATCGTTCCTAGATTTCACTAAAAATCGTCACCGAGGCGTATAGTGCACAATGAATCGGTTTTAGTAGCAGGAAAGATATGAACGACTCAGAGAAAACCGTTATAAGAAACAGAAAACCGGAGCCGATAAGAAACTAAACCGCCATTACCGATGCATGCACATATATACATATATATACAGTACAGCCCAAAGAGTACGCCATGTTATATCGCGAGATTGGTGGTAATTCATCGGCAATAAAATTCCCATAAAAAGGTCAAGACTTTTCTGCCTTCTCTTAATTGGAGGTTTAACGCATTACAACGGGGATCCTGTTTCTTCATCAAACAGAAATCTCAGTGGGCAAGCACCCACCTTAGACTGTGGTGTGAATTGCATTTACACTCATGTCAGTGCAGTATCTAAGCATGACGGTAATGGCGTGTCTTGAGGGGTTGCATACACCATTACCCATATCAGTGTGAAATGATAATGACTTTAATCTTTCACTGCTTAACCCTCATGCTGATATACTTCATGACTTTCATGACTTTAATACTGCCACTGTATCAATGTGAACACTGTTGATGTGGTGCACATGTGCAACACTCATATAGTATGTAAACAGAGGTGTTCAGCAGACTGTTATTGGCACAAAAATATTGAAATGATCTTTGGCTAAAATAACAGTATTCTTTAAAAATAAATTCCAAATAAATCATGAATCATTTATAGTGATATATTTATATTCTTTCAGAAAATTATCATATTTAATCAGATCCTGCATATCTAATCAATGATAAAGAACCTGTATTTGACTCAAGGGAGGGACAGTCCAGTAATAAAGGAGAGGGTCACATTGTGGTGAGGGATGGACAGTCCAGTAATAAGAGGGTCACATAGTGGTGAGGCAGGGACAGTCCAGTAATAAGGGAGAGGATCACAGAGTAGTGAAGGAGGGACAGCCCAGTAATGAGGGGGGAGATTGTCACATAGTGGTGTGGGAGGGACAGTTCAATAATGCGGAAGAAGGTCACAGAATGGTGAAGGAGGGACATTCTATTGAGGAGGCAGAGGTTCGCATTGTGGTGAGGGAGGGACAGTCAAGAAATGAGGGGGGATATTGTCACATAGTGGTGTGGGAGGGACAGTGGTGAGATATGAACAGGCCAAGATGAAGGAGAGGATCACATAATGTTGAGGGATGGACATTCCAGTGATGAGGGAGTGCATCAAATAGTAGTGAGGGATAAACAGGCCAGTAGTGAAAGAGAGGGTCACACTGCTAAGACATACTAAGACTGTAGTGAAAGAGAGGGTCACACTGCTAAGACTTATACTAAGACAGTATACTAATTAAGGATGTGACTTTGCAGAGAACATGTTAAATTAATAAAGAAAGTATGTAAAATTGTCCCACAGGATAAATCTTTGTATCAAGTGATTATGGTATGATGCACTGTGGAAACAATTTAGTCACATTTTGTTAGGTTGCAGGTTGTGGATATAGTACACTGACCACAGGTGGGTGGTCAAAGAGGATATGGGAGGGGTGCAGAAGTGGCATTCAGGCAGGCTGCTGGTAAATTTAGATATCACAGGTGGCAGGGGAGTAAACTCACAGAGTGAAAGTTGTGAACCTGACCCATTTTCCGAGTGGAGTTGCCAGGCAGCACATATTTCACTCATCATACACCATTTTGAGGTCTTTTTGCAGATTCTTACAATTCAATAAATCTAATTTCAGCATTCAAAGGGTGATCATTTTTCTACCAATTTTGTTAAAAATGTCTGAAACAGTTAACATTTCATTATGTCTTCATGTCTGATTGTGAAATCACTTTTTACATTTCTGTAAAACATGATATGAATCTGATATGGATGCCTGGTTACACAATCAGACTGAAATATCAGCATTATATGACACATTATGAGGTATATAGATAGGATCATGACTTGATGGCATGTCTTGTCGTGGAATGTTAATATTAAATATTGTATTACAGTTATTTGGGATTTTAATCTATTTCTTTTCAATCTGGACAGAGGTCATAAATGTGGTTGCAAACCATTTTATAATATAATGAAATTTATTGTAGGGTTTATGGCTGAAATGATTTTGTTTTGATGTACAACATTAATATTAGATATTCATTGCACAGTTAATTGAGGATTTTGAATTATTTCATTATTGATAGAGCTCATAGATACCAATTTTCAGTAGTTGCACATCATTTTATGCTGTGAAGCAATCAATATTTTTGAAGTTTTGATATGATATGGCTGAAATTGTTCATATTTCATTGTGTCTACATTCCAGAGGATTAAATCACCAAAAACATTGCCTACAGAACAGCTTTATTGTAATATGAGTCTGAGAGATGTTAAAATTGATGCCTGGTCATGCCATCAAACTGCAAAATATCAGCTCTACATGAGACATTATAAGGAATATGGATAAGATATTGACCTCTAAATAGTGAAATGATTATATTTTGGTGTGCAATGTTAATACTATATACTCATTGCACAATTATTTGAGGATTTTGAATTATTTTTCTATTAAAACAGAGCTCATAGATGTCATTTGCAGTAGTCACACACCATTTTATGCTGTGATACAATGGAATTTTTTAAAATTGTGATAAAACATAGCTGAAACTGTTATTATTTTCTTTCGTCTACATACTCGAGGATAAAATCACTGCCTGCAAAACTGTCTTATTGTGATTTGAATCTGAAAGGTCTAAAAATTGATACCTGATGTCACTCTCAGTGGCCACACACAAATTTATGGTCTGACACAATAATTATTTTTAAAGTCTTGATAAAATATTCCTAAAATTGATCAGATTTATTTGTGTCCACATGCTTGACGATGAAATCACCAAAATGCATTGCCTTCAAAACAGTCTTATCATGAGTCTTTGATATGTGAAAATTGATGCATAATTTCATTGATGCATCAAACTGGAATATCAGCTCTATATGACAAATTATGAGATAAATAGATTATAGGATATATAGATAGGATCTTTACCTCTAAATAGTTACTTGTCTGTTGTTTGATGTGCAGTGTTAATACTAAATATTCATTGTACAGTTATTTGAGGATTTTGAATTATTTCTCTAAGACAGTTCATAGATGCCATTTTTCAGAAGTCGCACACCAACTTATGCTATGATACAATGAAATCTTTTGAAATTTTGATAAAACATTGCTGTTCATGTTTCACTGTGCCTACAGAACAGGTTTATTGTGATATGAGTCTGAGAGATGTTTAAGTTGATGTCTGGTCATGCTATCAAACTGAAATATCAGCTTTATATGCGATATTATAGGGAATATACTTTAGATATTGACCTCTGAATAGTCAAATGTCTTTATTTGAATGTAAAACGTCATTTGTAAATATTCACTGCGCATTTGTTTAAAGATTCTGATTTTTTTCTGTTTGGACAAAGCTGACATTTGTAAGGTTTAATTGTGATCAAATATGTCTAATCTTGATAAATTGCTCAAGTTCAGCCTGATCACACATTCAAACAGAAATGTTACCTTTCTCACGATATTGAAAATTTCTTTCTGATCACATGAATAATTATTCACTCTGATTTGCAGGATGGATATTATATAATCACTGAATTGTCATTATCATGAATTTTGACTATCAAATGAAGTAATATCTGAACATTGGACAAGGGCAGTTTTGCACTGATTTATCCCTGTCCAGCAAAAGTGTTGTCTTGCTTCTCTGATCACAAGGATGTCTGTTGATATTCGATCTTTATTCATGGCGGGAGCCAGAGGGTATAACAATAAACTTCCAACACAGGGCTGTACTATGGTTTGCTTCTGACATTGATACATTTATGTGATAACATTGTCACCATTCACTCTGCCTTGCATTTTAAAACTCTTTGGAGTAATATTTAAGAAATATATCCTTTTGCTATTTAGTTAATGACGCACTAAATGAATGTTTTTGGTTTATAGAGATATATTACATTTTTGATTTCAGGATATATAAGTGGTCAAACTGTGTCATCAATACAAAAATCATGCTTTATCTTAAAGCTGCAGTCATCCGACATCTATCTCATCAATCCTGCAGTCATGTCCAATTGTCGTCATTAATACTGCAGTCATGTTTCATCTCTGTCATCAATACTGCAGTCATGTTTCGTCTTTATCATCAAAATTTGTGCATCATCTATCTATTCAATACAGTAATCATGCTTCATCTATGTCACCAATACTGCAGTCATGCTTCATCTATGTCATCAATATATAAGTCATGCTCCATCAATGTCATACAAAAGATTTACTTTACCTTATGTACTGTAGTCATGTTTCCTCTATTTTGTCAATACAAACAAAGGTTATGCTTCATTTATGTCAATAATACTGCAGTCATGCTTAATGTATCTACTTAATACTGCAGTCATGCTACATCTAGCTCATCAATTGAAAAGTCATGCTTTAACTCTCTCACCAATACTGCAGTCATGCTATCTCGAAATTGCAGACAGGCTTCATCTCTATCATCAATACGAAAGTCATGCTTTATCCATATACTCAATACTGAAGTCATGTTTCATATTTGTCATCAATACTGCAATACTACAGTCATGTTTCATCTATGTCATCAATAATCATGCCTCATCTACTCAATACAATAATCATGCTTCCTCTATGTTATCAATACTGCAGCCATGCTTTATCCATCCATCAATACTGTAGTCATGCTTTATCTGTATCATCAATACAAAGGTTGTGCTTCATCTAGCTACTATAGTCATGCTTCTTCTATATCATCAATGCATATCATGCTTCATATTTCTACTCAATGTAGTCATGCTTCCTCTATCTTATAAATACAAACAATAGTCATGTTTCATTTATGTCATTGATACTGCAGTCTTGCTTCATGTACATACTTCATACTACAGTCCTGCTATATCTTACTCATCAATACTGCAGTCATGCTTCATCTGTCTTCTTAATACTGCAGTTATGATTTGTCTGTCTTCTCAATACAAAAGTCATGGTTTATGTATGTCATCAATACAAAAGTCATGCTTTATCTATCTACTAAAGTCATGCTTCATCTGTGTTATCAATATGAAATTCTTGCTTCACATATCTACTCAATACTGTTGTCATGTTTCCTTTATGTCAGACAGTTATGCTTTATCGGTGTCATAAATACTGTAGCCTTGTATGCTTCATTTTTGTCATTCATTTCATGCTTAATATTTGTCATCAATTCAAAAGTCATGCTTTATCCATCTACTATAGGCATGCTTCATCTTTATCATCAATACAAAAGCCATGTGTCATTTACTCAATAGTGTAGTCTTATTTCATCTCAATACCGTAGTCATGCTTTATCTGGCTTCAATAATGTAGTCATGCTTCATTTATCTTCTTAATACAAAACTCATCCTTCATTTATCTACTCAATACAAAAGTCTGCTTCATTTATCTTTAAAACTGCAATCATACTTCATCTACTCAAATTTGTAGTCATGCTTCACCTATATCTCTACAAATGTCATGTAGTCATGTTCCTCATCAATATCATTGTCATGTTATATCTAAATAATCAATATGGCAGTCATGCTAAATCTATCTCATCAGTAATATAGTACACATTACATCTACCTTATATATGCTACGTATGCAACAATCACATTATCAAGACTACTTAAAGTGGGATTTAGTAATACTATGTCTTGTTATGATACTTATTTGTCCTCATCAATGAGAAAGTTGAGAAACCTAAGCACACCATATGTCACACCATATTCAAGCTGCCATATTTTATGGCATGAAACTTGCAGTGAGAAGTAATGCTTTATATATATCTAAATGACGCCTGAAAAATATAATATTATCAAAATCATCAGGACATACTGGGTGATTTCTTTACACAGAAATATCATTATATTATTTCCAAAGATGTCAAAAAAACAGGTGTCAGTTAAATGAAACTTAAATGTACCTCAACAAGTAGCCATTATCAACATAAACATTATGCCCAGATAGCAATCTCCCACAGCATGCCCTCCATGGGTTGGATTAACCCCTTGCCTGCACTGTAATCATACTTTAACATTTAAATGGTCATTTCTTATTGAAAATCTCACCATAAACCTCAATGTTATATTGCATAATTTGGTTTGCAGTATTTGATAAAATGAGCATATCAATTTTAGAGCATATCAATTTTTGATCCTATCCTCTCTCCCTGCATTGTGATCCAATCTACATGTGTCTTAAATATCCTGGTTTCTTAAAAGGGCTTCTAAAATGAAGGGTGTAGAGGTATTGCAGACCTGGCTTGACAGTTTAATGAGAGGTTCATCGTGTTGTGAAGTCCCATGTGGGACATTCACATTAACACCACCAGGAATGATAAACGATCCATGTGAGATTCATAGCGATACAGCGGGTTAAGTACATTGTGTTAAAATGGGGCGTACACTTTGGGCTCTACTGTATATATATATATATATATATATATATAGTGCCCATTACCCATAAATCTAACACAACATAATATATATATATTATATATATGTTATGGTTGTAGTTAAGAGAATTAATATTTAATGTAGAGGGCACCAAGGTTAATTGGTTCGGTGGTAGAATCAGATTTATTATTGAAAATAAATAAATCTTTAATGTCCAATTTACACCTTCTATGTATACATATATATTGTGCATTTTAACTCACTGGGCTAAGCTTTCACTTGCAACCTTCAGTCCCAAATGTGGTCATTATTGATGTTTTGGTATGCACTAACCTGAACCTGAATATATAAACAGGTCACAAATACAGGTATATCCAAGTATAGATCACTGTAACAGTTGCTTTTGGTAACCCGATAAACAAGTTCTCTCAGGCATGACAAATAATAGTCAAACAAGTCTTTCAAGTGACACATTTTTTCCTCTTTTTGTAACCCTCCACATGTCTTCTGCTTTATCCTTAGCCCTTCATGTTGGAGCTAATTTTAAATCCATGCATCAAAAGTATCAATTAAATCATATGGTTATGTATATCTGTTTTTGATAAGATTTAAAATTAATACCCTCATAATGTTTGTTTTAAAGATCCCCTTTTAACTATTTTGATTAGGTATAAGTTAATTATCCTTACCTCATTGACACTGGTTAGCTGTAATGGATAAAACAAAGGAACAAATATATAGACAGACAGTACTGATCCAATGATGACTCCAAGGACACAAATCCATTGTTGGATACCAAAAGTATACATCTCTGCAGGGAAGCCTAATACACCTATTGAGGAAATATATGAGACAGTCAGAGATATTGTTGTTGGAACCAACTGCATCTTTCTATTGCCCATCAAATAGTCATTGTTAGATGAATGTCCTTTACCAGCAACTGAGATATACACACCAATTCCAAGTGATATCAGGTGCATTAGCACAAACACCACATAATCCAACCAGTGTAGACTTCCCGATGCCATCCTGCACTGAAAATGTTATTGACCAAATAAACCCAAATTAACCTCCTTGGCGAAATCTCAATATGTTATATATTTCTCTATGATATGTGGCCTCAAGTTTGAGAACTGATATTAATTACTACTGCCTCCTTGTTTACATGATAAACACTGAAAATTTAAAATTATTAACGGCTTCATGAGATATTGATCATATAAGCAGATACATTATTTAAATTGTAAATTATTCAAATAACTCAAATAATCACTGTGCGAATATCCTCATATAAGCACACTGTTTATTAATATAAAGCCCCCGGAAAATACACCAATACAGTGCCACACTTAAAAAAACTGACAGCAGTATATATACTTAACTTACTTACTTAACTCACTTAACTTACTTAACTCACTGGCTCCCTTCTGAAAACAGTCACTGGCTCCCTTCTGAAAACAGTACAAAAACTGTTAAAAGGTCATTGACCTTTCCTTTTTATTAATAATTGACCTTACCTGGAAGGTCATTGACCTTCCCTATCAATTATTTCGCCTGGACATGGATAATGCTACTTCGTGCATAAATCCATCACCAGGTGACACTACGGACAATAGAAATGCACTAAGTTCATCATGGCTTGATAGGTTCTTGCCTCTGACCACTGGTGATGTGCGCAAACTGGTGAAAAAGTCAGCAAAAAGGTCATGTGAGCTTGACCCGATAACGACTTGGCTCCTGCTTCACCTCTTGGATGACCTCCTACCAATAATTACTGCCATCATAAATGAATCATTTATGGAGTCGGCAGTATCTGACAATATGAAAATTGCCATCATCACACCCTTGCTCAAGAAAATGGGCCTAGAACTGGTTGAGAAAAACTATAGACCTGTTTCCAACCTTACATACATTTCTAAAATAACAGAGGGCAGTGGCCTACCAATTGATCCCTCATCTTGCCAGGAATGGCCTTACGGATAAGTTTCAATCAGCTTACAAGGAGTATCATAGCACTAAGTCTGCTTTGCTCAAAGTACAAAATGATATCCTGCGTGACCTAGATGATAAGAAGTCAGTAATCATGTTGTTACTTGACCTCTCTGCAGCCATTGATACCATTGACCACCAAATCCTTTATGGTAGACTGGTGGAAAGATTCAATGTTAAAGGTCAAGCACTTTCCTGGATTCAGCCATACCTCTGTAACAGAAAACTGTGTGTAAAGCCTGGATTCAGCCATACCTCTGTAACAGAAAACTGTGTGTAAAGGTCCTACATCAAGTCCATAAAATGTGGGGTTCCTCATGGCTCAGTCCTTGGTCCCATACTCTTCACCATATATATGACACCTCTGGCTGATATCCTTGCCAAATATGGCCTCAACTATCATATCTATGCTGATGATACTCAGATCTACATCCCTATGGACCCCACTTCTTCCCATTTAGTTGATATAAGCAGACATAAACTTGAAGATTGTGTCAGTGAGGTCAGGAACTTCCTTATATCAAACAAGATGAAGATAAGTGATGGTAGGACTGAAATCCTAATCCTAGTACTGACAGGTATAGTACTCATCACAAAATGACTGAAATAATGTTGAAAGTGATGTAAAACCCCAAACAAACAGGTAAAATACTGCCACTAGCAGCAGTATCCCTGATTCTTTCAAAATGGGGAACTTGGATATCACTCCTAGTGAGTCTGTAGTTGACCTCGGTATTATCTTTGATTCCTGGATGGACATGAAGGCACAGATCAGGAAAATGTGCAAGAAAGGCTAATACCACATCAGGAACCTAGCAGCTATTAGACAATGCCTAGACAAGAAGATAGCTGTAACATTAACTCATGCTTTTGTTACATCTACTCTAGATTATGGTAATGGCCTCCTTGCAGGTCTTCCTAAATCTGACATAAGGAAGCTACAATACATTCAAAACTCAGCTGCCCGTGTCTTAGGAAAAATCAGGAAATTTGATCACATATCAGGAAAACTGAGGGAACTACACTGGCTCCCTATTCATGCAAGGATCAATTTCAAAATCCTTCTCATCACATGGAAGGCCTTAAATGTTAAGGCACTGCCTTATTTGCGAGATATACTCCTAGTAAAGCAGGGTGAAAGATGCCTGAGATCCAATGACGGAACCCATTTGCTAGTCCTCAAGACTGAAAACTTCAGGAAGCAAGTCCTAGTGTGTCGACATGCCCAATATGCAATAGCTTTCATTGATGCCAACTGTCCCATTGAGTAAATTTACCTCATTTGCATATGATTCTCTTTAGCCACTTTGGGAGGCATATTCCTGCATTGGAGACAGTTGTATTTCTTTGTCTCATTTGATGTTTTAGTTTGATGTTTTAGATTTAAAATAGTCATGTATTTAATTTTAGTCTATGTTGAGAGTGGTGCATGTGCAATCGTTAAAGGTGATCATTTTTTTCCATTGCTCACGGCTGGAGAACTAAAGTTGGTTTTATGTATAGGATAAGGTATGGTCACATGATCATTACGCAGTATAATCGTCGAGTGAAACGAGACGATTATACAAGTAATGAATGAGTGGCCATACCTTATCTGTTTTTAAAATATGGACTCACAGAGCACTGAAGCTGATTCAAGTACATATTCTGAAGTTCAATATATAGATATCAGTGCATGAATGTATATTTCATGCCTATCACATGTTATAATCAATTCAATTTCTCCAAATTTCAAAATCATTCGTTTCAACAGTGAATATACAAAGCCATTTACTTTATATCACACTTTGGATAAGAAATAAATGAGCCTTGATTTCAATTTTCACCATCATATACTGATTGGATAAGAAAGTAATCACCACAAGCAGTACCAAAACTGAAATATGTCACACTAATCAGTATTGTCAGGTAAGCTCAGATGTTTTTGTTAATGACTACATGTACTTCTTTGTTGATGACAACTGGCAATTCACAAGTTTTTAAAAAGTAGTTTTGTGTTTATTTATTTCCTTTAATTTGTAACCAAATCAAACAAGAATTACTATAATAATTATGATATTGCTGTTGCAAAGCTGTAATGTATTGTGTCACAGTCTTTCATTCAATATTATCATAGATTTTCTTTAGAAATTATAGAAATCTACATCTTGAATTGCTGGCCTCCTGAGACATGCATAATGGGCATGTCTCATTTCATGCATTCAGTGAGTTTATATGGGCCACCTATAAACCATTGTGTTGTGCAAGCATTACGTGATATAAAGTACAGCAATACTGATCTGTGATTGGCTATAGAAACTAGGCCATATTTTAATTATTATTAGGACGATCCTGTGATACTCCAAACCTCACCAGATTTTTTCACTCTTTACAAAGACGTTACTGGGTCTGACCCTGGCAGCCGCCTGAAATCAACCCATTCTCCTTTGCCTGACCATTTGTCGGCCGGGATCACACACGTGATTGGTTTTTCCGTAGAATTGCTAGACTCATGTAGATTTCGTCCTCAGTTTGAATCTGTTCCAAGCTAGTCAGTGCGGCTCTGATCCTCAAACTGTGAACATCGATATTCTACAAAACTTGTCTCCATAATTCTACGCAACATTGGATAAGAAAGTAAGTGTTCATCGCTACTTTTGGCTTGGACAAAGAGGCTCCTTTCTATGAGCTGATAAACCAAGTGCCCAACAAAACATCAACAATTAATATTCTTTTCACTGCACACAAAGACGGTCCTTTGTGCAGGCATTTTTTCTCACATTGCTAACTCACATAGTTATAAGAACGTGCTATAAAGGACTCAAATAGCTATAGAGGACATCAAAACCTTAATAACTATACAAAACTAAACAGTTTGACATAATTGCTCCCATATTTGTGATCTACATAAAATTAACTACACAATTAACTTAGTGATCTACACAGAATTTACAAAACATAGTCAGCTATGGAAACAAATGAGCTATACCCCATTAGGGCTATAATGAATGACTTCTATCATAAAAAACTCAGACCAGATATTACAGAATCTGGTGGCACAACTACTCTAAAAATGAAAGTACAAATGAACCAAGTTCTAACTCGACACTTGAACTAAGGAAAGCTTACCACATATACAAGAAGAACTTACCAAATTATAAACGTGGTAATATATCCAATTATTTCCATATGCCAGATGCTGAAAACAAGGACGAGAGCTTTTGGGAGAGCTGAGGCTAAGGAGGCAGCCCCCACCGGCACTGCATGCTGACATCCCACCAGAGGAGGTGACTGGAGACAACAGCCTTACTGGAATCAGCAGAGAGATCCTAGAAGAGAGGCTCTCAGAAACCAGACAGAGTCTCCACTGTCCAAAAAATAAGATTTACAAAAATAAACATGTATTGTTTTTCCCTTGTAAAGACCAATGAAGATCTTTCAGCTAATAAACAATTTTGTAAATACCATTTACTTATTTACAATGCTTTAATATGTTGTATTTTACCAAATATATCAAATTGCACATCAGTTCATAAACAATGTTGTAAAGATTGTTGAATGTCTTTACAGTATTGTATTTATGTTGTTAATATCAGTATATATTCAAATCACCTTTAATCAATATTATGGTTAATTGTATTTATCAACTTAGAAATTTTGAACATATATTCATATATGTAATTGAGATTAGGGATTTTTTATATATGTTATATAAAGAGCTTCACATGAAAGGACATACAAATATGTAAAATTACCTCTATATGATTAGTGGCTCTTGGAATTGCATATATGCACATATGCATACAGCATTGGAAAATGTGCATTTGAGGACTAATAATAGATAAATTACTACATCAGGATATTATATCTTGGATTGTAAGTGACAGGATATCTCTATTTGAATGATCCTGAGGTTGTTTAGATACTGTTAGGACTTTTCAGAGTGAAAATATGTTCACTACAAGCCAAGATATTAGCAAATCTTAAATTAGAAGTGACAAGAAAGGGTATAAAATGTCAAAGAATGTAGAAAATTGCACCTGCCGTTTTTTACACCTTTCTGGTACTATTCATCATTCAGATCTCTTAGATATCTTAATTTTCATGATCTTGAGGTTGTTTAGATACTGTTATGACTTTTGAGAGTGAAAATATGTTCACTACAAGTCAAGATATCAGCCAATTTTGGTTTGTAAGTTACATTGGGGAAGAGATCTCAACTTTTTGACAAATTCTGGTTGACAACATTTTAATTTGCTGAGTTATAAATTAGATTCTGATATGAATTCAGTTGGTGTTTGGTTTTACACTGCAGCCAGCATGTGAGACATGTACACGTTATCCTTGTCAACAGTATTCCCTTCTTCTCCCACTCTTGCAAATGTCCAGTTGAGGTCTCAAATGTTTAGGGGTCAATCAGTCTGGGTCATCCTAATATATACTTTATCTTCTTTCATCTGGGACAAGGGGCATTCATTCACCCCCTCATTACATCAATGGTGACCGGGACCGGACTAGGATACTTGTGTGCCTTACTAAACATTATTTCAACACATTGAATGTCCATTTCCATACAGGAGCAGTGACAGGCTGAGACCTCCACATGCCATTTACATATCATAGTTCATTTAACAGTGTGAATTTAGGCGGTAGAAAAAAGAAATACTGACATATTGTTTTGCAGGGCATTTTCCTCCAGAAAACAACACCTCTAAGGATATACTTTTTACTGTAACAATACAATTTGATTTTACTCTGTTTCAGGACTGCATATCTCCAGGCAAGGTCAATGAGCTTGTAGGAGTTTATGGGCTGTTTTGACAAGGGAGCTGATTGAAAAGATCAGACCATCAAGGTCAAATATAATATAAAACCTACATTGTCTTTTGTATTGTTTCAAAGGTGCTAGTTTCAGACAGGGTCAATGACTAGGTCAGTCTACATACTGTTCTCACAAGGGTCTTGATTCGAATGGTTACATATTATTCAATGACAAACATACAGTACACAACCTTTCCTTTTGTTTTGTTTCATATCTACTTATTTTGATGCAAGGTCATTGACAAGAAATATACTTTGATGTACAGTTTGTTTTGTTTCAGGATTGCTGGTTTCAAATAAAGGTCAATGACCTTCCAACAGTTTATGCAATGTTAGTACAAGGACTCAGATTAAAAGGTTCACATATATCAAGGATTGATATACCTTGCATTTTGTCTTCTTCTAGGACTGCTTGTTTTGATGCAAGGTCAACAACCTTTTTCTGTTTTGTGCACTGTTCTATCAAGGGCCTTAATCGAAAGAGTCACAAATTGTTCAATATTTGATAAACTGTCATTTTTGTTCACCTTTTATTTTTTTATTTTTTTACATAAAAGGTCAATGACCTTTCATTATTCTTTCATTATTCATTTCATTATTCTTTCATTATCCTTTTGCCATTTTTGGAAATGTCTTTCAAATGTGTATGTTATTCTTATTTCTATAAATTATTTTCATTTCAGACAGATTGTTTCAGCAATCTTATTTCAATGACCTTTTTAATTGTTATTTTCCTAAGAATAGCCATCAGTGCAAATAATTAAAAATTAAGAATCAATAAATAATTAAGATCCAAATAAGATATGATAATTTTCTGTTAAAATGTATTTCTTGCTACGATCTGTCTTTTTAAATATATCATGAGTTGAATTTGAAACAGGCCTCTCACACAGTCACAAATACTGTTGAACACACTTCTTTGCACTGAATTTGATAAATATGGGGCAGTTATAATGTATAGCAGCAAAAACATTCACACATGTTGTATTACCTTGAAAATCATTTTTGAGGTGGGGTTACCTTCCAAGTGGCAGCGTACAGCCTACACCATATGATCTATGATCTTCGAAAATGGCACCATTGAAAATAAACCTATGGTAAACCACACATCTAAATAGTGAAATCTGGAAGCCCATCACATGTTACTCTCATGCTAGTGGCATCATATAAACTTTGACATGTAATAAGTGGCAAGACAAAGTCTATTGCATATTATCCTAATACCAGTGGTGTTATAGAGCCTATTTTAAAAGACAAGGAAAAGCTGCATGAGAGAGTACAATTATATATATAGAATCTGTTCTAATTGGATTACAAAAAGGTTGCATGGGAGAACTGAAGGAACACTCTGATAATGCTAGTGGCCCCACAGAACCTATGTTAACTATGGGAGTGATTACCTTGACACACTCAGTTATTGAAGAGTCCATGACAAGAAAACGGAGGGAATAATGTATCATTTTTTGATATGCTTATCTTACATTAAATCCCACTATCTCAAAGATAAACTTTTAAAAAAAATATGCGATGTCCTTTATTAAAATTCTATTTCCAGTATGAATATTATTGATTAATTGCTCCAGAAGCTCAAGTTGGAGAACAAGAATCTGAAGGAAGAAAACCTGGCACTATCCTCTCGCAATGAGGCCATGTCAACCAGATATTGTGATATTGATGATGAGATTGTGTTACGTATGGTTTGTAACCCTACTGGTGTATGGGGAATGTCTCCGTCGTTGGGGTAACGTGGACGGGGATCAGACATGTGATACTCGCTGGCTGTGAACGGGGATTGTCTATATTTGTCTATATTTGTTTATAAGAGTCTATAGGTAGGTAATCTATATCCTACAATTGCAGATTACAAAGATAAGCTGTCGACAGCCAAACTCAAAATCACTGAGTTGACCGGCACCATTCTAAAAAACGATGAGACCATCTCAGGGTTAACACAAAAGAATTCTGACCATGAGAGCACGTTGGAAGCCCTCACCTCTGGCCCGAATCCATATAGCCTGGACAATATGGACACATCGAATGAGGGTGCTAATGACTCAGATAAAGAGAGGGTCTTATTGTTGTGTGACAAACAATATAGCCCCATATCTACCTTCTCTGCCAGGGACGACTTCATCTTGGAAGTGGAAAAAACAATTACAAATCTTGATTCTCTGGAGCAGGCAATGAGACAAAAGACCTTTAGGAGAAGGCTGGACAGGTTTTCATCAATAGCCATCTGCATTAGTCTGGCTGAGGTTGGCAGAAGCACCAAACCAAACAAGCACTTCATGCCTCATAAACTGGATATAATATCCACCCATCTCATCTGACTGTGCCTGTGAGATCTTATCCACTCACATGTTTATTAATGGTAGGATAAGTGGCAAGGCAAGCACTGATAAGATCAAGATCATCCTGACAACAACCTCCATTACCAAACCTCCTACTTCAAAGGTACTTGCCTCCATGGAAAATCACACTCTCGTCTTGGACTATATGCATTCACTCCAGAGTGTGCCTTGACAGAGGCCTATTCACACCTACTCTTGCACCTCATGAGTCATACAAAAGTGAGGCAGATGAGTCAGAGGGTGAAACATGTGAGAAGCCAGATTTGGACGAAATTCTGGGCTTCGGAGACGAGGACTTTAAAGATTTGGAAGCACAGACCAACATTCCTTCCTCAGCAGCTTCATGGTCTTATTGATCAAGCAGGTTTCAACATAAAAAAGATGTCCATAGAAACAGGTACCACTCTCAGAAAACTGGACCCTGAAAATAAGGATGATTATTGGTCTAAAATGTCCATCAGGGGCACACCCCTAAGTATTGCCAAAGCACTTGCAGCAATTAAAACCAGGGATGATGAGTGTGCTGCGGAAGATGATAAGGGGGATGGAGCATGTAACTGCAAGCATTCCAGAAAATGTGACCAAGCACCCCGGACAGAGACCACCACAGAGAAGCCCTAGGAAGGACACTCACAGAAGCAAAAAACAAAGAAACAATTGACATTTCTGCTGTGGGTGAACCACCAGTGTAATAAATTTGAATTTGATGGTTGAACATTGTAATTGCTATAATAACGACTCTGTTATCTACAACATGGTTATGACAACATAAACTGTATTACTTGACTCTAATAAAAAATATATTTCACATATAATGAGTTGGTTGGGTTTGAATATAATTATAAAGCTACAATGTCAATGTTCATTGGACATTAATTTGGTAAACATTATTTTACAATCACCATCATGTATTAGCAAGCCTTTGAAAACACTATTCTCCAATTATATCTCAAATAAACTACAAGTTAATCTCAAAAATAATATTAAAAATGAAAATGAATGTGACTCTACCATCATTACCATCCTAAATGATGATAATCATTCACAACTGTTGATTCTCCCACAAAGCAGTTCAATTCCATCCATACTTGATAACCATAAACTAAATTACCTTGCTAGCAAGTCTAAATCAAATAAAATGGTTTATGTGAACATCTAATCAAAGTATTCACATATAATATAAACCTATTAACTCCATAATCGAAATTAAAAGAAAACATATTAAATGCATATCATATAAATGAAACTACTTCTGATTCATGTGGGAGTGTGAAATTGAGGTTACTGGCCCTGCCACTTAGTGGTGCTAGGTACAGGCCCAACTCACTAAACAAGAAAAAGAAATCTTTCATTAATATAGGCTCATGTAATGTTCAAAGCATATCTAGCAAGATATTCCTAATAAGAGAATACTTCTTTGAGCATGACTTAGATGCATCATTCATGACTGAACCCTGGCTGCATGAATCCAATGATGAAAGGCTCACAAGGGAATTGGAAGAGGGCTCCCTAAAGTTACAATCAGTCCCCATGCATGGGCAGAGAGGGGGTGGAGTGGCGATTCTTCACAAATCAGAAATACCATTCAAAATAAACACGGAAACCTCTCCTAATGTTGCTACTATGGAAATCTTAGAGGTATCACTACAAATAAAGGGTAACAAAATCACTCTGGTAACATTCTACAAGCCAGAGCCGTCTGGTAGGAACAGAAACACAACTGAGAATTTTATGATGAATTTACTCAATTGCTTGCCCACTATGGATAATTTCTACATGATGTCATTTTTCTGGGTGACTATAATTTCCATATGAATAAACCAGATAAACCTGATGTCATCAAATTTAATGACAGCTTGGAAACACCCTTGATCTAATAATGACTTTTAAGGGTAACAAATCATTTAAGGACCACTTTGTTGATGAGTATATATCAGACCACAAAATGGTATGCATAAATTTAAATATTGCCCCTCTAAAACCACAAAAAAAGGAAATCTGCTACAGAAATTACAAGAACATAAATATGGATTCTCTCATAAATGACATTAAGTCACTCATGACAGAAACGTCATCATGGGAGGACCTCCCCATATAAGACATGATACATTTCTATGACATGAAACTAACCTCACTTATGGATAAGCATGCCCCAAGAAAAAGTGCAAATGTATCAAATCACAAACAGGCACCATGGATGAGTGACCTTATAAAAACTGAGAGAACTCTCGAGAGAAAGACGAACAAAACTGGACTGCAGGGTGATAAGGAAGCTTACAGCTTCCTTTCAAAGGAATAAATACAATTCCCTTATAGTATTAAAATCATCCCAATCAAATTACTTTGCTAATCTGGTACAAGAAAATAAGCATGATCCTAAAAAACTCTTCAGAGCAATTGAGTCTGTGATGTACAAAAAGGGAGAGGTGCCTAGGCCGCTCTCTGTGGATGACATTACCCAAGCGGAAAAATTTAACAATTTCTTCTTGGATAAAATTGATAAAATCCGTCAAGGCATGGAAAATGATCCTACACAGGAAAAATTTAACACCAGGTGGCACCACAAATACTCCACCACCACCCCTGAAGAGGTTCCTACCCCTCACACCAGAGAACGTTAGAAAACTGATTAAAATATCTGCAAAGAAATCATGTGAACTGGACCCCATCCCATCCTTGCTACTCCTAGTTCTGATAGATGTCTTACTGCCAATAATTACTGCCATTATCAATGAATCTCTTTCTGACTCGACAGTATCAGAAGATATGAAAAATGCCATTATTACACCACTTCTAAAGAAACTTGGTTTAGAGCTCATTGAGAAGAACTATAGACCCTTTTCTAGCCTAACTTACATCTCCAAACTAACTGAAAGGGCGGTGGCTGACCAATTAGTACCACACCTAGTAAGGAATGGCCTTACATACAAATTTCAATCTGCATATAAAGAGGGACACAGTACTGAAACTGCCTTGCTCATGGTTCAAAACGACATACTAAGGGACCTGGACAACAGAAAGTCAGTTACCTTACTCTTACTAGACCTCTCCACTGCCTATTGACCATCAAATACTACTTAATAGATTGGAAATTAAAAACATTAAAAACAGCAAACAGAGGTTAGAGGAATTTGTCCAGGAAGCCAGACTCTTCCTCATCAGAAACAAAATGAAAATAAATGACGGTAAAGCTGAGATGCTGATATGTACTGACAGGTACAATACTGCTGTCAATGAAAACTTACCTCAAAATATCAAAGTTGGCGACTCCAGCATCCCTCCTAGCAAGTCTGTGGTAGACCTGGGCATTATCCTTGACTCAAAAATGGATATGAAAGCTCAAATTAAAGATATGTGTAAAAAAGGGTATTATCATATTAGAAACCTATCTGCCATTAGACAGTGTCTTGATGAGAAAACGGCGGAAACTTTAACCCACCCATTTGTCACATCAACCCTGGACTATGGAAATGGTCTACTTGCAGGTTTGCCCCAAACTGACATAAAAACACTCCAATACATTCAGAACTCTGCGGCACGAGTGGTCAAATAAATTAATTTTTTTTATCATATATCAGAAAAACTAAAACAATTACATTGACTACCTGTGCACTCTAGAATTGACTTTAAAATCCTTCTCTTCACCTGGAAGGCTCTTAAAGGTTAGGGCGCCGCCTTACTTACGGGAACTACTGCAAGTAAAGCAGGGAGTAAGGGGCTTAAGGTCCAATGATAGAACCTACCTGGTGATACCAAACACCAGACTAAAGACAATAGGGCAGAGGGTTTTCTCATCTGCGGCCCCTCGTCTGTGTCTCAGTCTATGTGATCTGGTAAATTTCATTTTAGAATGGTTGGAGCTACTTTCAACTGACCTCCCATTGTTATTTACTAATAC
Source organism: Amphiduros pacificus (assembly GCA_949316495.1). Classification (NCBI taxonomy): domain Eukaryota; kingdom Metazoa; phylum Annelida; class Polychaeta; order Phyllodocida; family Hesionidae; genus Amphiduros; species Amphiduros pacificus. Next base: position 18,502,219 of record OX439010.1, on the reverse strand, counting down.
AATTCTGTATATAAGTTCAGATTCGGATATTGTAAAGATTCAATATCACATACAGTTTTATCAATAAATATATTTTCCTGGTTTAGATTTACCAATATATTCCTAATCTCTGAAGACCAATTATTCCTACCTATACCATGATCATAAACAAATACCTTGTATGTCAGTCTTGTTTTGTCCACATTAACAAGACGGTTCCAGTACCTTAACATTTGGATTTGTCTCCTGATTTCACATGGTTCCCAACCTGTGTCATCCTCTATTGTAAAGAGCAGAGCTTTACCATGTATACCAAGATAATATCTTACAGCTCTTTTCTATACTTCATTACAACAATCAAACTTTCCAAAACCCGAGATTCCTGAGCTATAGTCTAATATAGGAACTACTCCTGTATGATACAGATTGTATATATTATATTATACTGACAGGATATAACATTTAACATATAAAATTATTTCTTACAATATAACAAACTATCCCAGCCCCTGAAGACTTACCAGTCAGTCTAGACTCATTTACTTATTAAATATATACTGTTTGCCCAGTGGAACAGTGGAATGCATTTTAAACCTATATATCTACTTATAAAGAATTTCTGATCTTTTTAACCAAGTCTTTTCAATGTATACAGATATTAATTTCCATTCATTTTTCAACATGTAGACAACTTTTCTTGGTTACTTAAAGAGTAAAAATTATCATTTCTGGACATTACCTTTCTATATAAGTCACTTCTTAATATATTACATGCATTGCAGTTACATATAAAGTGTATCTCATCTTCAACTTCATCTGAATCACACACTTGACATAATCTCTCTTCTATTTTTTCATTTCTAAATCTTCCTGTTTCTATCATAATTGGGAGTATTCCACTTCTAATCTGTGCAAGTAGGCTTCTTTGAAACCGAGAGTAACAATATCTTAGATATCTTCGGTATTAACAATATCTTCTTGAAATAGAATATAGGTACGAAGTTTGGGTTTAGTAACCAAATTTGATTTCCACTCCTGCTTATATAAATCCATTTTTGTTCCCGCATTATATCTATATTACACCTACTCTGGGTCTCAAATACATTCTGGTGACCTATATTAGCAAATAAGTTTCAGCTTTTAACCATAATGATGGAAGTATACAAAAATCAAAACATTTTACATAAAAATGTATAATAAAAGCCTAACATCATGTTTCTTGAGTATTTTATTTGGTATACCATCTATATACCTGGCGCTTTCTTACATTTCAGACATATCATTTTTTCTACCTCATCATAGGACAGTGGTCTATTAATATCATCATTTATGGCCACATCACCATTATTCAACTCATCTTAGATTCTGTTTTTCATATTCATCATATTAAGGTAAAAACATCTGAAGCTAAAGCAGGGGTTCTGCGCATGCGTTGAGAGTGGAATGGCGGCTTTCATTTGAGCTCCGATAAAATCGTCCTTCTTGGTCGATTTTCTGGAGTCTATTGCTAGTCTAGCGCCTCACTTTCTCGCAGAGAACCCGGTCTATACAAAGGTCTATCTGATATCAGACTTATTGCAAGCTCTGACGGCAGTTTTGATTGGAAATCCGCTCGCGAGGGCGGGATCATACTGTGTTGTCTTTGCGAGGCACCGCGCTCACGAGTATCCACTCTTTGCTGCCAGTGTCGAGTGCTTGGTCTGATACCTTATATCCTCTGTATTCATAAAACCTGTTGCTTCTGGTGTCTAGAATCACCTTCAGACCCATCAGCGACATATTTTGAAACTACAGTGATCTTCGGACTTGTTCCGACGGTGGTTGTTGATACACAAACAAGGGGCTACTACCAGCCATTTTTTCTTGTTGTGACGCACCACCCGCTGTCCAATACACACTTGCAAGCAACTACGTAAGTAGTTCTTTCTTGCAATATACCTATTTATAGGTACATATACCAATCTAATTTGCACGCTATTCGTGTCTGGACACGTTTTCAGACGCTTCTAGAAGCAAATTCGGTATATTAAACTATTATACAGTGCTTTTCGGACTTGTTCCGCCAGGTGGAAGAATAGAGTACTCGTTATCTGCTCCACCCGCTGTTCAAACCAACTAAATTGCAAGCGGCTATACAAATAGCCCTTTCTTGCATTTTACCCCCCAGGTATTTACTGCCTAAAGAAATTTTTAGCTAAATTACCCCAAAACTCTGCTAAAATTTCTAATATTAGTGCTATATATAGCTTCTATTGACGGGCGGCCCACAGCGCCTCTACCGTTAAATCTCTAAGTTAGCCGGCCTCAGCGCCCCCTAACAGATAAAGCTACATATCATTGTATATGTCCTCTATTTTGTTCGAAACTGACAACTGAGGAAATTAAATATTACCTACCAGCATTGACCAATACCTGTTCAATGCTGCACAATCATGGCTTTGTTTGTATATGCTCATGCTTCAACATATACGACAAGAATAGTGGCGAAACCACAAAGACACTTACCTTGCCCCACAATGGTATAGGGTCAAATAAAATCCTGCTGTGTGACATTCACACTAGCATCTTCACGAAGAATTCTTCTTTGGAAAATATTAATTTTAATATTATTCCACGTGCTTACTTCAGGTTGCTGCAGGAGTTGATCGCAAACTCAAATATTAATATATTTGAGTCTGAGCATGAAATTGAACTGTTCCCTGCACAATTTCGCTTGGTGCTCGATACCTGCGATTACATAAAATCGGACACGCTACTATCCGTACATGGAGTGAGCAAGCAAAATTGTCAGTTCAATTTTGTTAAATATACACAAATATCGCACCCAAAACATCTTTATTGGGAAAACATATTTATTCTGCCTCCTCGGCCACAAAAACATAGACTGAACAACAAATATGTTGAAAGTTCATGCAATTCGTCAAAATCATGCAGTTTTGGCAAAATTATCAGAAGGGGCGCTGTTCGTGGTAGGAATGTCAATAATACACATTCGTCTGCTCGACCACCCAATAATAGGCCTGCAGGGCCGGCTCTGACTACACGTGCTCGCAACAGTAATCGGTTCAATTGTTTACGTTATAGTGGACAATCATCTTATGAACAAGCCACGCCCAACTATACCACGTGGTCTGACCTGACCAATCACAATGCGGCAAGATCTGCGGGGCCGGCTCCAACTACACGTGCTCGCTCTGCTCCACGTGGTCGGCCAGGGATTGTAAACAAACAGCATTCTCGTATTAAAAATCCTAATAGAAACGGGAAGAAAACATTAAATATTGGATGTTGCAATGTACAGAGCATATCTAGCAAGATCCTGCCAGTAAAAGATTATTTTACTGAGCATGACCTTGATGCCCTGTTCATGACTGAGACTTGGATGCATGACTCAAATTCTGACAAAGTCAAAAGTGAACTTAAAGAAGGGTCACTTGAATTTGAGTCCTTTCCTAGAATTGGTCGTACAGGGGGAGGATTAGGGATTTTATACAAATCTGAACTCCCCTTCATAACCAATAGGGCCAACCAACCAGTAGTCACCACCATGGAGCTCATGGAGTCATCCATCACATTGAAGGGAAAAAAGGTAACATTTGTGGTGATATACAGACCTGAACCATCTGATCGAAATAGATATACCTACTCTGAGTTCTATGATGAGTTCACCCAATTGGTTGCACATTATGGTTCCTTTAGTCATGAGGTCATTTTCGTTGGTGACTACAACTTCCATGTTAACTTGCCCTTAAAGCCTGATGTCATTAAGTTTAATGACATCCTATCTACCTTTGATCTAACACAATGGGTTCAGGAACCAACCCATAGGTTAGGGAACACCCTTGATCTAATCATGACCTTTAGGGGAAATAAGCTCATGAAGAGTCACCTGGTAGATGAGTACCTATCTGATCATAAAATGATTAAGAGTTACCTTGATATTGTACCTCCTAAACCCCCCAAAAAATCTATCAAATTTAGGAATTTCAAGGCATTAGATCTTGAATCCCTAAGAAGGGACATTAAATCCCTAACTGAGAGAGACTCAACTTGGGAACATTTATCATTGGAGGACATGGTAAATTATTATGATAGGGAACTCACATCACTCATGGACAAACATGCACCAATTAAGGTTGCCATGGTCACCCAACGCAAACCTGTACCTTGGATGAGTGACCAATTAAAGCTGGAAAGATCTCTCAAGAGGAGGCTTGAGAGAAAAATGAGCAAGACTGGCACTCAAATTGACAAGGAGCTGTATAACTCTCAGAGGAACAAATACAACTCAATGCTTAAATCTGCTCAATCATCATATTTTTCCAACCTGGTTGAGGAAAACAAACATGACCCCAAAAAGCTTTTTAGAGTCATTGACACAGTCATGCACAAGAAAAAGGACACACCTATGCCCCAATCTGACTGTGAGATTACTCAAGCTGAGAAGTTCAACACATTCTTTCTTGAAAAAATAGAGAGAATCCGCCTGGACATTGATAATGCTCCTTCTGGCCAAATTTCGCCACCAGGTGACACTGCAAACAATAGTACTACATGTCTGGATAGGTTCACACCCCTAACCATTGATGACGTACGGAAATTGGTCAAAAGGTCAGCAAAGAAGTCATGTGACCTGGATCCAATTCCAACCTGGCTCTTACTTGACCTCTTAGATGACCTCCTACCAATAATTACTTCCATCATAAATAAATCATTGATGGAATCAGCAGTATCGGAAAATATGAAAATAGCCATCATAACACCCCTGCTGAAGAAACTAGGTCTGGAACTGGTTGAAAAAAACTATAGGCCTGTTTCCAACCTAACATTTGTCTCCAAACTAACTGAGAGGGCGGTTGCAGACCAACTAGTCCCCCATCTTGTAAGGAATGGTCTTACTGACAAGTTTCAATCAGCCTACAAGGAATATCACAGCACTGAAACCGCTTTGTTAAAAGTGCAAAATGATATCTTGGGCTGCCTTGACAATAGAAAGGCAGTTATATTGTTGTTGCTTGACCTTTCCGCTGCCTTTGACACTATTGACCATCAAATCCTTTTGGACAGGCTGAGGGATAGATGCAACGTCACAGGTCATGCACTCTCCTGGATTCGGTCATACCTAATGGACAGAAAGCAATGTGTGAAGGTGGGGATTCATAGATCCTGTCTCAAATCCTTAAAATATGGGTTACCCCAAGGCTCAGTCCTGGGTCCTATACTGTTCACCATTTACATGACACCCCTATCTGATATACTTGCAAAATATGGTCTGAGCTATCATATTTATGCAGATGATACTCAGATCTACATCCCTGTGGACCACGCCTCTCCCCATCATGTGGATATGAGCAGACACAAACTGGAGGAGTGTGTCAGGGAAGTCAGAAATTTCCTCATATCAAACAAGATGAAGATAAATGATGGAAAGACAGAGATGCTCATATGTACTGACAGATACAGTACTACCACCCATAGCAGTATCCCAACCACAATCAGAGTGGGTGAGGATATTGCTCCTAGTCAGTCAGTTGTTGACCTTGGTATCACATTTGACTCCAACATGGACATGAAGGCCCAGATCAGGAAAATGTGTCAGAAGGGCTATTATCACATCAGGAACCTGGCGGCCATCAGACATTGTCTAGACGAGAAGACCGCGGTAACACTTACCCATGCTTTTGTTACATCCACCCTTGACTATGGTAATGGTCTTCTGGCAGGTCTTCCTAAAACTGACATCATGAAACTGCAATACCTCCAAAACTCTGCAGCACGGGTAGTTGGAAAAATCAGGAAATTTGATCACATTTCAGGAAAATTAAGGGAACTGCATTGGCTTCCCGTTCATGCGAGAATTGATTTTAAAATTCTTCTATTAACCTGGAAAGCCCTTAACGGTAAGGCTCCGCCTTACTTACGGGATCTACTCCTGATTAAAGAAGGTGAACGCTGTCTAAGATCCAATGATGGCACCCACCTACAGGTACCTAAAACCAGGCTAAGGACAGTAGGTGACAGGGCCTTCTCATCTGTAGGCCCACGACTATGGAATTCCTTGCCTACTGATATTAGGACAAGCACGTCAGTCTCCTCGTTTAAGAGTAGGCTGAAAACTCATCTCTTCAGGATGCATGTCCTGAACTCAGCGCTATGAACAGACTTGTCTGGTATCAGCGCTATACAAATTTTATTATTATTATTATTATTATTATAAAGGTTACTAAAATCACCTTTCCACTTATCTAATACATAATTTATATCATTACATATTCAGCCATTGACATCATAGACTTTTATTGGAATGTCTTTGTCCTTCCTTGGTCCTAGATTAGATATATGTTCCCAAAACATTTTGGGGTTATTGGTACAACATTCCTCTATATCAGATACTACCTGTTGTTTGTAGTTTCTCACTGTTTTCCTTAATATTTTATCAAAGGCATTTCTACGATATATAAACCAATGCCTCAAATATTCTTTGACATGCTTTGGCCCTTTATATTTACAATATACTTTTTCAGCTTCACTTACATCTTTCCATTTAGTACGCAACTTCATTCCGATATGGCTTATTGTTTCTATATCTTTTTCTTAATTTCTTCCTGGAATCTATGTATTTTAAATTTTCGTCCATCTCACCAGTCCATCCATTAATGTTCCAGCACATAAGTTTGAGGGAGGGCTGGGAATTTCCTAATACCCTGGACCGGGAGGTATTCCCATCTGGGGTTGTGGTGGGCCCTGAAACATTGGTGGTGATGGTGATCCATCGGGGCCCTGAAACATGGTGGTGGTCCATTTTGTGGGCCAATGAGTGGTGGTCCCCAGTATGATCCGTTCATCTGTTGTGGTCTTTCTTGGTAGTCTCTTCCATTTCCATTTCCATAACCATAACCCTCATCTTTGACTAAACGCCCATTTGCTGTCATCCTGAAATGGTATCCATTGGGTAGCTCCTGTAGTAACATTTGGGTGTTCAGTTCAATCAGTCTTTCTCTATGGGACTTAGAACTACGAATGTATTCCCTGCTGTATTGTGGTACATTCTTCAGGCTTTGTTTGAACGGTAAGAGTCTCTTCTTTGCCTCTAGATCCTGAATTTCGATCTTAAGAAGGCCAGGTTTGTTGGGGATTCAGCTTTCTAGACGCTTGGTCCTGACCACTGGTACATCAGTGATCCTGAGACCTTCCCTTATAAGCTTGTAAGCAACATCTACTGGGTCTTCAGTAGGAGTAACAGGTAGATGCTGTGCGATGATGATTACCTCAGGGTTAAAATGAAATTGTTTTTGCAAAGTCATTCATTTTCTGTTCTAGATCTGCTATCCTTCTATTAAATAAGCCATTGTCTACATTTATACTATTTTCTTAACTTTTGATCACACAGACAGTTTTTGGTCCAATGTTGTATCAGACTACTTAGCTGTTTGGAGGTATCCTGTCTATGTTGGTTCAACTAAGCCTTCATGGCTATAAGTTCTGATTTAAGGGCTTCTAACTCCGCACTCATTCTCTTACACCTAGGGGGTGCTGTGGGTGAACCCACAGATGTACTGTCTCTTTAATATTTTTTGTAAGTGGCATTAATTCGGATTACAGTAGATATTTGTTATTGTTTTTGTGACCTTGCCCTTGGTGAGTTACACTTTTTGGCACTCCACCTTAGCCCAGGTGAGTTCCACTTGTTGGCACTGTATGTTGGAAACCATGGGCAACCAGGTAAATAACAAAACATTTCCAAATAGAATTGTCCAAAATGCTCCTTTGCTACCTTATCCAATTTTGCTACCTGCATGTAGCACTTTTCCACTGGTGAATAATATAATGCATAAATTATTAGAAATAAGACTTCAAATTATCGGCCATAGAACATGATGTTATTTTCATTGGGCACTCTAATTTTCAAATCAATAAACAAAAAAAAAACACTTATGTGATCAAATTCAATGAAATCCTCGATACATTACTTAACAAATAGAATAACATGAGTAATTATAATGCATTAGTTTTATTTATAACAAATTTACAATTAAACAAAGTAAGAATCACTATATATATGAAAAGTCTCTCAGATCATCACACGGTTTAGCTCAATATTGAATTACAATTTTCTAACATCCATAAGGAAAAAATCAAATGTAGAATATGTAGATGTCAGTACATGAGACCAGGAATTTAGTAGGTTTCCACTAATTTTGCTGGGCGTGGATGTTTTATTTTCTATTTGTCAGTTCAATTACGTTCTCCTGGTACACAGTTGTTAGAGTCTAAAAGTGCAATAATCATCAAACTTCTGTTTCATTTCCTATGGTCTTGTCTATTTCAAAGGCATTTCCGCATTTAGGAGACATTCCATTGGATTCCTGAAATATATCTTAATATTATCAATTTTAATCATTTTGATTATCTTCATAATAAATAATTTGGTTGATGCTCATATATTTTCACAATTCCAATTGCTCAAATTATAAATCTCATCCAGGCAATTAAATGTCAGATGCAGGCCTCAACTGAGATCACCTTTAAAAAATATGATGTACTTCTAAACTTATTTTCAATATACCTTTAGGGTAAAAAGTGTTTCTTTGAGATCCTTTCCCATTGATGGGGCTCTGTCTTTGCCTTGGATATATCCTTCATCTTGGGGGGTATAAAGACCATAACAACGCCTTATACAAGGATGTAATACCTCAATATCTAATTCCTTAAGATGGTTTAAACCTGCATCATGAATGGAATTTACAATGATTAGGTATATATCAAATATTCAACAAAATATTCATTTTCATTAAAAATGGCAATACCTAAAAAATTCTTCAAGATAAATTACAAAAACACTTCCAATAGAATATTGTGGCCCTAATACACTGCAGAAGAATATCACTTTTAATATTAATATTATAGGTTTATAACGTATAATAAAACATTCCTCTTTTATGATTCAAAATGCATATTTGTTTGTATATATCTATGCTGTGTATGGTGTATATTATATATCAATAATATCAATAATGGCAAACTAAAAAGTGAATGGGTCCTACCTGTCAGGAGGCTAACAAGTAAGGACACCACAACCGTTAATATCATCACCAAAAATTGGAAGAGAAGATATGATATGGAATACATTTTGTAAATAGCAGACCTGGAAGAGAAGGTTTTAAATTAGTGCAATGTATCTACAAATGTTTTTAACAGGTTAAATTGGTTATAGTGATAATTTTGTTAAGTAAGGTGGTTCTTGATTTTCAAATTTGAAAAAGGGTGAAAGTGTTCCTTTATCTAATTTTCAAACTGAAACATTTCATAATAGAGGAGACACTTAACATCAATTTCGGAACATATTTTCCTCATAAAAATAAGTGTCTGATCATATTAATGACCAATTTGTCTTATCTTGATTGTTTGCTCTCAATCCAGAGAGCCCAAATTCCAATTGTGCTCCCTTCTGGAAGGACTACCCAATTAAAACAACAGACACAAAAAACAATACAATTACATATTGCAGTATTAACCAAATTAATGTTGTCAAAATATTAGTTCTGTCCTGAATGTTTTTGTTTTTGTTTCTTGACTGCAGTCTAGTTGATAACGTTTCAGGAAATACGAGATGACAGATCACTTGTCTTGACACCAACATTTCTTTGTGTTTTTTTCTTATTGATAAATGTAAATGCATATTTTGATAACATACAGTTCTTCATCTTGATGTGGAGAGGTCACTATGGATGGCATTCTTGTGGAATTTGTACTCTCCACTAATGTGTTAGAGATCCATGATGGAGTACCATTAGCAATTATGGATGTATTTCCTGAGTAAAAGTCTGCAGTATAATTTGAGGAACTTGAGATCTCTACTGAACAGTTGTTTGTTGGTGTTGGTAAGATCTCTAGATGTTTCTTAATGGTAAATTGGCCAAATGAAATCCATAATCCAAAGGTAAAACCAACCAAACTGCCGATTGCAGCTCCCTGCAGTTGAATAGACCAACAACATTAAGCACATACATTTATGGGTCCCACCACCCTAAATTATGTTTGTTTGTAGTTGCAGTCAAGTTCATACTATGTTTTTCTTTATTAATGTTCACAAAGATTAAAATTATCTCAAAGATCTTAGACTCTTCAGGGACATTTTAATTTCCACTACTGAGATTGAGATTGCATTGTATATTTACTTGATAAACTCAGGCCAAGTTTTTTTTCAGAAAGACAAGCAATATAGATCTGTGTGGCCTTCAAAAACACTTCAGTATTACTGGATTGAATCTCATTCTCGTACAAACCTTCCAGTTAACCCAAGGAAGGAAGGCTCCCATTAGAAACAATGCACCTAAAGGACCCATCAATGCACTTGTGAAGGTGCCCAAAATCTGAAAATATCAAATATTTAAATAGATTAGAATTTTTTTTGGCTGAGTGCACCTTAACTTGCCTTATGTGAGTTATCAAACATCTTTCATTTCATTTTATTAAAAATTGTAAAGAACTTTTCAATTTACTTATTTTAAATGACTTACCTGAGGTAGTGTTCCTCCTAATCCCATAATACTGAATGCCATCAATGTAGAAATCATTCCAAACACCATTACTAATTAATAAGCAGCATTACTAATTAATAAGCATTTAAGAATAATGGTCAATTTGAGTCAATTTTGCAATATATATATATATATATATATATATATATATATATATATATATATATATATATATATATATATATATATATATATATATATATATATTTGCAACAAACATTTTCAGCATATACTATAAATAATAAAATAACACAACAGTCTCTTTCAAATCTGAATAAAATGTAATAACTTCCATTTGCTTATCTGAATATATATTTAATGAACTCAGTTATTTCACCTGATATCTTTGATATCAAAGCTCCCCTTGCTTCTGACATTTTTGGCAATACATGTTGAAGCACATCATCCCATGCATTGGCTGCTGCTGAGTTTAGATTAGAAGAAGCTGTACTGTAAACAACATTAATTCAAAAAAGAAATTATTAATAGATAAGATGGTTAATGGTATATGTAAAGCTAACCTTAATATGGACAAGTTATGATAATTGGGGCATCTAAGATCAATCATCATTGAAGAAAAAAAATCTAAAGAAATCAGTTTATCTCGTCGTTGCCACATTCTTTCTCTTGTGTTTAAAAATAATTATCCTTGGGGGAGCTTGTGGGCCGGATAATTCCCAGGTACAGTTCTAACCCATTGAGATATATATGAATTGATATAAATTAATATAACAAGCACAAGACTTACATTAAATAAGCTATTTCTTCCTTTCCACAAAGAAATTCATAAGAAACAATATAACCATGGCCTAAATTAAATACCTCAGAGATGCAGCGGACATAGAAGCCAGAAAAAGTCCCGGTATCCCTGGCAACGAAAATACCTCCACAACAAAGTAGGGCAGGATCTACAAAATTAAACAAATCAGGAAGGTATGTATTTTTTAATGTATAGGACTAACATCCGGTTTTGTAAATATTATTATTCCTTCCACAGCGCAAGGTACATCGCTGGCACCATTATTCTAAACAAATTATATCAACAAGCCGGGTTCACCTCGCAAACATGTTCAAAGCAGTGCAGTAATGTTACATAAACACCTCTCCGCACAAAAAAGAACCAAAAAAAACAAAGCACAGTCTGCCAAAATCAAACTAGCCCCGTGAAAATCTACTTAGAGTATAGTAACTTTGGGTGGGTTCTTTTTCAGTGAGAGATTATGTATTACGTTGGATGGGCAGAATCTTTATTGCTCTCCTACAAACAAACAAAAGTTTCCTTTTCTAACTCATGAAAAATAAATATGTAAGATCATGAAATTAAGAAATTAATACAATTAATGAAGTATTTCAAAGTACTTGATGACAATCACATAGCATCATAAATTAAGGACACGGCATAGGAATCATGTGAGCTGGACCCCCAACCCACTTGGCTACGTGTCATGAGAGAAATTATAAAAGAAATCCATCACCTCACAAATCATGCTTTATAATAATCCTTTATGATTAGCTACCTCTTCGGAAAAAAATCGCCTTAGAATATTAAAAAAATAGACCAAATCAAATATGGCTTATTTGTTGAAGCTGAGTGAGAAGGCATTGGCTAAGTGAAACAACCCTATGCAGGGCACAAATTGATATAATAAAGGATATCAAAAAGAACAAAACAGTGCTACTGGTGCTTTTAGATCATTCAGCTGCATTTGACACTATAGACCATAAAATACTATTGCAGAGATTTAAATAGTTATGGAGTGAATAACACAGCCCTTCTCTGGTTGAAAATCATATTTACCAAGTAGTGCGTAACAATGCTTAACAATTGACAGAACATGCAAATATAAAATATGGTGTGCTTTAGGGATCTGTATTGGGCCTCATACATTGGGCCAGTGTATATGGATTATCTTATAGCAATAATAAATATATATATGGATTATCGTAAAGCAATAAAACAAATATATGGACTGAGGTATCACATTTTTTTCAGATGAAACACGATTATACCACATTAGACACAGATGTAGTAAAATAAGATATTGACTTTTGTGGTATGATTTAGTAACCATATAGGATTGATTTATTACAACAAATCATCATAGCCAGTTATACATTGATGTATGATAATACTTTATTTTCAGTTTTTAAAGAAATAAAATTGTATTTCCTTTTGTGGAATGATATGTATAATATTAATGTTATCTGGTTTGGATGAGCAAATCCTCCATGTTGTTACCTGGTTTGGATTAGTGATATATCCAGCTCTGAGAGGATCACATCCAACTGATGCATAATAAGCAAATACAGAAAGTCCTGCCAGGCTGAGTAGAGTGTTTATTATTATAGTCCCGGGGATTGCCATGAAAACGCATCTAGAATAATCAGAAGCTCTGAGACGTATTACCTGACAAATATCGCATAACAGCTCAAATATGCAAAAAGTGTCAATTGACATAAATTATGTATACCTTGTTAAAATAGGTAATGTAATATCGAAGTGAATTTCAAAATTATTTCAATTCCTACTATGTAAACAAATTAAATAGCGAAAATAGAAGTTTAAGGCATTAACAACTTACAATTTGGCTTGTGTGATTGTTGGCAGGGAGGCATATCTCTGAACTCCCGGTTGGTGGTACCCATAGAATCCCAAAAACAAAAATGTGTAGTACACCATTACATTCCAAAACGAAAGCCTCTTCATTGGGTCAGGATCAAAACTATAAGAGAGATGAGGTAGAAGTATTTTTTCATTTCTTAATCTTTGTACATATATATAAACTGGTATATCTTACTTAGAGCAAAAGGTAATACTGACCTGAACATTACATGCAATTACGATGTCAAATAATCTAGCTTCTCATAAAATAATGAGTTGGTTAAATATGCTTTTTCTTTTGATGTTTACTAATTGAAATGCTACCAAATGCTACCACAAATTTTCATTGAGCATGAACTCTAATTATTCTAATTATTACATAATCAAAGTTCATGATTTTGTTGTACTCACTCAAATAGATTCAGCCTTCCCCATCTTTCACTGATTTCATACACATTGGTGATCCCATCTACCTTTGTGGTTGCCTTGAAATGTTATGTATAATTGTAATAAAACTGATCAATCGCTTTCCCACATATAATATATCAAAAACTTTATGGCATTTCCTTTTCACATATTCAATATGTGGAATAAAAATGATTTGTTGTAAAATATGATTCGAGGAAACCTTTTCTTTAACAAATTATCATTATGTGCCAAAAGCAAAAACCATGTATAATTTTCATTACTTAAGTCAAAGATTAAAGAACAAAAGATTAACCCTCAGTCCGTACTGGGAATCGAACCCATGATCCTTATATTGTCACAAATAGCGTGGTTCTCATTTTTGTCCTTACAAAGTGCACTACGATAAAAATCTGTCAGTGACAGTAAATAGAAAATATGCACCAACCATTACTGTGGCAGAAATAACACCAACTACCATTACAAAGGCCTGAAAACAGTCCGTCCATATCACTCCACGGATTCCTCCCTCAATCATAACATTCAGTTTTTATTGTCAAAGATGAATATAATCATTTGTAGCAAATTAATTCCGTTATATCTAAATGATAAACTAATATGTAACGTTTCGAATGATTTATTCTGATTAAATTTGAAATTGTTGTTTAACTTCTAACACATACTTCCTAGTTAATGAATGTTTGTCATTTGAATAGTGATTGAATATGTCTTAAACAAGCATCAGCTATGGCACAAGTTATGACTGCACAAGAATGTGTTTTCAATAATTAATAAACATACAATAGTTGTATAGATCACTGATATGACACTTCCAATGATTATTGATGCCCAGGTTGGGAAGCCAGTTACTGAAACAGAAGCACCAATTGGACCTATGTTAAGTTCTACAGTGTGTTTTTCTCTAAGAAAACATTTCTTTCAGATACTGCACTATATATATATATAATATATATATATATATATATATATATATATATATATATATATATATATATATATATATATATATATATATATATATATATATATATATATATATATATATATATATATATATATATATATATATCTTGTTTTCAAGATGCTTTAATAAAGTGTAATGTAAACATAAATTTCAATAAATCAAAAATGATAAGTGAATTAGCCATACCAACTTCTATAACAGTCGAAGGTCCAAAATAGACATTAGCTGTGTAGAAAAGCTGTAATTTTAAACTCGAAATGAAAAACTGTTTCTAACAATACATAGGCATATGTGTCATTTTGTTAAGTACAAATAGCAAAACTGAAATTCACTATATAAGCTGCACAAACTAATTTAGAATATGATAATTATGAGAGGGAATGTAATATGATAACTAATTCTTCAAAGTTTCAAGCATCACATATATAGCTTAATAATGAAAACTTATCTAAAACCTAAATATTTTCAACAATAATTATTGTCTAAAATTAACATGAATGATCTGCGGATAAATGGTGAATGGTGCAAGCTGCAATAGGTGTTTTGGGGAGGTCTGTTTTTATACTCTATGTGGAAAATCCTGTTGCATGAGATATTTTTTTTTTAAACCAACTCTTTCAGTGGTTGTTTATATTTTATTTATAAATGTATCTAAAGACTCCCAAAAAATCTTGATAATTGTTTGGATTATATGAATTAAATTTAATATTAACCTTGTTTGGATGATATGAAATAAAATTAATATAAACCTTTTACCCATAATGTGAACAGAACACATATTTAGGAAATACAAATGAGAAATTTCATATTAACCAATCATACAGGGCCATGAGCTTACATAGTCTGAAATAGTGCTATATAAATGTTTATTATTTTATAATTATTATTACGTTGTGTTTATATGGGAGAAGACAACAAACATGGCCCTAAAAATTTTAAGGGTCATTGACTTGGTCATGCACAAGGCCAAATAAACGTTGATTCCTCAACCTGAATACGAGAAACTACAAGCGGAATTTTTTTCCTTGGAAAAATAGAGAAAATACGCCAAGACTTAGATGATCCACTAAGCAATGTAATTTTCTCGCCAGATGGCAGGGCGAACAATAACTCAAAGCCCACATCAACTGGTGCAAGATTACTTAAGCCTCAGCCACTAACACTAGGTGATATGCATCCTGTTCACAGATTGCCGCGTGGGCACCGGGAGATCATCTGCCACAATTGGGCATCCTTAAGACGTCGGGCGGGTCATCAGGAACTTTTAGCTGCAACATAAAAGTTGCTGGCGTTTCCCCGATGTCTTATCAGCAAATATTATCTTAAAGTACACGGCAGGGTACCGGCAGTGTGCCCCAGGCACGTTGGCATCGTGTGGTGAAAATAGGATTTTTTCCTTTTTCATGTGTTCACAGGCCATCGTCAGATGATCCAACGGGCTTCGTACGATATCATATAGACGTCTTTATGATGTCCTACAGACGTCTGCGCCATTCAATCTTGCATTGCCATGCGGTGCCCTTTAATAATGTGACCACAGTCTACGGCATCTCTGAGATTGTTGCTGATAAACTCCTCAGCGTCCGGCAGACTGGGAAGTCGGCCGATTGTTACTTCCCGGGCGGCGCCCGGTCCAAATGTGACTGAGACATTAGAAGACATCTGGAAATGCCAGCAACTTTAAGATTCCACCAGGGGAAAAGGGCTACTCCATTGAACTCAGAATTATGCTCTTATATTGAGGGGTCTTAAACTAGACATGTCTACCAAGTATGCCTAAGGCCCCTTTACTCAATCAAAAGTCCTTTTAGTACTCTCACACCTCATACCAGTCAGAAAGTCAAATATATCGCCTTTACCAGGGGAAAAGGGCTACTCCATTGAACTCAGAATTATGGTCTCATATTGAGGGGTCTAGACACAATCTACACATGTCTACCAAGTATGTCTAAAGTCCAATTAGTCAATAAAAATTCCTTTTAGTACTCAGACCTCATACCAGTCAGAAAGTCGAATATATTGACTTTGTCAGAGGCAAGTGTGTTGTAACTGGACCGGTTTTACTGCAAAACCAGCCCAGTGTTCATTTCAACCATGGTCACGTGCCACGGCAAAAAATATGCCCTTTTTGACACATGGGACTATTCATTAAACGCCAAACATTGTCCCATATAATTATAATTATTATTGTATATATATATACAATATTTACAGTGTTCATCATAATGAAAATGATTAATATTGATCTGAACACTGGTCTGTGATATTAGGTGAAACAGCTGATACTTACTGCAACAAATATAGAACAGAAGGACCCCATGTATTTGATGACTTTAGACTGATATCTTCTGTTAAGATACTGCAAGAAAACAATATTTGAACAACTTACTATTTTCAATATTGCCACCAATGTTACATTATCTGTGAGTGCACATTAAAGGAGTTAGATACCGTTGTTTTGGATTAATAGTATGACAATCTGGTAGACTGTACAATGCACCCAATGATATTTGGTTCAGAAGTAATGATATACCACCTTTATCTATGGTGTTACAATAGGAACATTAATAAACCATCATTTCAATATCACCCTAATATGGAGGAAATCATGTCTTACTACATAAAAATGTGCAATATCGTGGTAGGTCTTTTAAGTGTATAAATACACTATTATTTCAGGTCATTTGGAAGCCTGTCAAAGGGGTTAATTGTCCCACCTTTTTCGAAACGCAAATACAGACTATATTCCAAGGTTATAATGTCATTTAAAAGTTTAGTAGTTAATCATTTAAATGCATTAAACACTACAAAATCGAAGTTGAAAATAGCAATAAATACTATTCAATCTCCACACCATAAATAAAAGTATTCCAATAGGATATATTCCACTAAAAACCTCCCTAAAAATCTCCCTTCATAATGATTTGTTGTAAGAAAGCTTTTAACCTATACATTTATTTCTAAAATATTAATGTGTTTTTATTTCAGGAGTCAATTTATTCTTACCTCATTGACACTGATTAGCTTTAATGGATAAAACAAAGGAACAAATATGGAAACGGACAGTAGTGACCCAGCGATGCTCCATATGACCTTAAGCCATTGTTGAATGCCAAAAGTGTACATCTCTGCAGGAAGTCCTAATAATGCTATTGAAGAGAAATATGAAACTGTAAGAGATATTGCGGTAGGAACCAAGTGCATCGTCCTACCTCCTATCAAGTATTCAGTGTTAGATGACTGTCCCTTTCTTGCTAGTGAGACAAAAACTCCAATTCCAAGTGATATCAGGTGCATCAGTACAAATACCACATAATCCAACCAGTGCAGACTTCCAGATGCCATGTTTTACAAATGTATCCGAAAAACTGATTATAGAATATTTAATTGTTTGGAGATTGTATATTTCAAATTCAGAACATTCAAATAATTTGGAAAATCTCTCTATTATAATTTGTTCTAGTTAGAGTAAAATATTATGCATGGATAATTGTGTTATATGTCTAAATAAAATATGTCTAAATGAGCTTGAGTGATCAAATAGAACAAATCATTAACCATGACTTTAAAATGGGAGATCTGATATATATACATACTGTATGGTAGGGAATCTTTTTACCAGATTTCCATTTGTCTCATTCTCTTAAGGGGAGGGGATTTAAATGAAGGGTGAAACAATTTTTACATGTTGTTAGTTTCGTTTATAGTTAACTGCAGTGGTGACATTAACAAAAGAAGCATTGAATAAGATGCATAAATCATGAGTTGTAACACTGCCCGAAAAATAAGACTTACAAAAATAAAGTTTAACATGTTTTTCCCTTGTAACGACCAATGAAGATCTTTCAGCGAATAAACAATTTTGTAAATACCATTTACTTATTTACAATGCTTAAATATGTTGTATTTTACCAAATATATCAAATTGCACATCAGTTCATAAACAATGTTGTAAAGATTGTTGAATGTAAGACTGCGCCTTACCTTCCACACAGTTAAGATGATTTTGAATTTTATTCTAGCGCAAATGGGCAGCCAATGTAATTCCTTTAATTTCTCTGATATGTGATCAAATTTCCTTATCCTTCCCACAACTCTGGCTGCAGAATTCTGTAAATATTGAAGTTTTTTAATTTCTATATTTGGGAGACCAGCCAGTAGGCCATTCCCATAGACTACGGTTGAGGTTACAAAGGCATGGGTTAGGGTTATGGCTGTTCTCTCGTCTAGATATTGTCTGAAAGATGATAAATTTCTAATATGATAATATCCCTTCTTGCACATCTTCCTTATTTGGGCTTTCATATCCATGTTCTCATCAAAAGTAATTCCTAGATCAGTTATGGATGAGGCAGGGGATATGAGTGAATCCCCGACCTTGATTGTGATCATGTCCCCAGTAGGGGGAGCGATATGCTTTTCATAGCAGGTTAGTATCTCAGTCTTACCATCATTAATCTTCATCTTATTAGATATTAAGAAGGCCCTGACTTCGGCCACGCATTTTTCTAATTTAAGTTTGCTTCTGTTATAGTCTTGTTCACAGGTGTGATCAACAGGTATGTAAATCTGGGTGTCATCTGCGTATATGTGGTATCCCAGGTCATATTTCGCCAAAAGGGGTGACATATACAGTGTGAAAAGGATTGGTCCCAGTACTGATCCCTGTGGGACCTGGCAGTAGACCTTTTGCTTCCCACTTTCACGCATAGTCTTCTATTCTATTGTAGATATGATTTTATCCATGAGAGCACATGCCCTCAGACTCCATACCTTGATTCCAGTCTTCTAAAAAATAACTGGTGGTCAATGGTATCAAAGGCAGCTGATAGGTCTAGTAAAAGTAGAATGACCATTTTTTTCTCATCGAATTCCCTCAAAATGTCATTTTGTAGTCTCAGTAGTGCTGTTTCTGATTGAAACTTGTCAGTTAAGTCATTAGTTATAAGATATGATATTAGTTGATCAGCAACTGCCCTTTTGGTTAATTTAGAGACAAAACTTAGGTTTGAGACTGGTCTCTAATTCTTCTCAATGAGTTCCAGCCCTAGTTTTTTCAGTAGCGGTTTAATTATTGCAATCTTCATATTCTCAGATACCTCCGATTCCATTAATGATTTGTTTATAATGGCAGTTATGGTTGGTAGAAGGTCATCAATCACATCATGAAGTAGCCACGATGGGATTGGGTCTAACTCACAAGATTTATTTGCAGCCTTCCTCACTAGTTTTCTGACTTCATTTACAGTCAGAGGGTTAAATCTATCAAGAGTTGGTTGGATATTGCTTGGGGTATGCAACTTAATTTTGGTGGTGTCCTCTGGTGGCGGTTTTCCAGTTACATTGTGCTCATCAATATTTTTCCTAATTGTGTCTATTTTTCCAAGAAAGTATGCATTGAATTTTTCCGTCAATTCTATATCACCTTCCAACTGTGGCATTGGGACGTCAGTTGGTTTGTGCATGACCTTATCTATGACTTTGAATAGTTTTTTTGGGTCATGTTTATTTTCATTTACTAGATTTGTGAAATAACTGGATTGGGCGGTCTTCAATAAAGCATTGTACTTATTTCTGTGTGAGTTGTATAATTCTTTATCAATTTGTAATCCTGTTTTTTTTCATTTTCCTTTCTAATTTTCTTTTCATGGATCTTTCTTGTTTAATATTGTTATTCATCCATGGTGCAGGTTTACGCCTGGATATATTTGCAACCTTTATCGGTGCATGGTTGTCCATTATGGATGTCAACTTATCATCATAGATGTCCACCATGTCCACCAGTGATAGTGAATCCCAAGCTGTGCATTCGTCCATTAAGGATTTAGTGTCCTGCCTTAATGCCCGAATTCTAATATTTTTGTAATCTCTGTATTGTATGGTTTGCTTTGTGGGTTTAGGAGGATGCATGTTCAAAACCAGCAGAACCATTTTATAATCCGATATGTAGTCATCCACTGTATGACTTGTAATAAATTTGTTTCCCTTAAAAGTGATAACCAGATCAAGTGTATTTCCTAATTTATGAGTAGGTTCCATTACTGATTAGTTCATATCGAAAGTAGCTAAGACATCATTGAATTTTACCACATCAGGTGTATTTGGTTTATTAACATGAAAGTTATAAGCACCCAGGAATATAACTTCGTGGTTAAGTGATCCATAGTGTGAGATCAGTTGAGTGAGTTCATCATAGAACTCAGTGTATGTGTACCTATTTCCACCAGATGGCTCTGGTCTGTATATGGTTACTATTGTAACCTTTTTTCCTTTGAGATACAGAGATGCTTCCATTAGTTCAATTGTCTTAACTGATGGGGGATCTAATCTATTTGTTTCAAAGGGAAGCTCACATCGATGCAGCAGAGCAATCCCGCCTCCATTCCAGCCAATCCTGAAAATGAGTGAAGTTTTAGGCCACCTTCCTCAAGATCATTCATTATTTTTTCAGCGCTAAACTCATGTAGCCATTTTTCTGTGATAAAGAGAGCATGTAGGTGTCAAAATAATTTACTGTTAACAGTAGGATGCAAAACTTTCTTTTTTCTCACGAATAAATAATGTCAGAAACTCAAGATGGATTAAACTCAAGCCATTTCAAGCCTCTCTCAAGCAATGTAACCAAATTCAAGCCTTTCTCAAGCAATGTAACAAAATTCAAGCTTCTCTCAAGCATTGAAAGAAACTCCAAGCCTCTCTCAAGCAATGTAACAAACTTTAAGCCTCTCTCAAGCAATATATCAAATTTCCAGCTTCTCTCAAGCAATGTAACAAAAGTCAAGCCTCTCTCAAGCAGTGTCACAAAAGTCAAGCTTCTCTCAAGCAATGTAACTAATTATAACTTCAAGCCTCTCTCAAGAAATGTAACAATATTCAAGCTTCTCTCAAGCAATATAACAAAATTCAAGCTTCTCTCAAGCAATGCATAAAGTCAATGTGATCTTGCATCTCAAGAAATATAACAGCTTGAATTCATGCTTATGGACTGAACTTTAAGCCATTTTCTGTTTAATATATACAACAAAATATGCAGCTGCAATTTTACATTTCATGATATGACTGAAACTCAAGCAGTATAAATGAAATTTTAAGCATAAAACTTCCATATATTAGAACATCAAAAGATTGCATTTGCTTCATTAGATTAATTTCAAGAATCATAACTATCCAAAAATGGAATGATTGAACCATAAGCATTTGATAAGCATTTTGCTCTATCAGGATTTGATTAAGTTTCAAGCAGCATTCTGATATTTTATCATGGCTGAATTCAAAGCAAATTATTCATTTTGGTCACATATCTTCAAATTTTATTCTCAACTTATAACTCACTAATATGAATTAAAATGATTTAAACCCCTTTCAAAATAAGATTTTATCAATAATACAAATCTATTAAAATATTTTTTGGGAAAAACTTTTTATTTCTTATTTGCCAAAAATGGTAATATGATATTATATTGATTTCAATATACATATCCCTAAAATAATATAAGAATTATGAAATGTAATTTGAAAGTATTTTATTTAAAATAAATCATTCAATGCACATAACACCATATATTCTCTTTCAATATCTTATTCACAAACATATACCAAAATAAACATTTAAAAAAAATATATATATTCTATTTAATTACATGATTCTAGATATTTTTATATTATGGGTTTGAATGTTGAACAAAGCCAGACCAATTGTAATATTCTGCATTGATGGCTATTTTTGTAGATATATTGATGTGATTGTCTCGTCAAAGCGACAATTTATAAGCTTTTATAAACTTCATTACATGGTCAGGAACTAAATTGTCTTTCTTTACAAGAAATGTTATCAGTATATTTTCATTTCTGATTGAGCTTACTCTCTTTCCAGCCAGAAATTTTCTACCTTTGCCAATATTATGTATGGCAGTAATTTTTTCTTCACATCTGGTTTTAACTTGTCCAATATTTGGTTTCTTGTCAGTTCCAGTGTAAATCACCATCTGTCAAGAACATGACAGAGTTGATTTGCTTTTTCTTTGGCTTTTCTTAAAATTTGCCCCTTTCTCTCGCACACCTGATGACATCACAGGGCGAGAGTCTGTTTCTTTTGTCAAAGCTAATGAAATCCCTGTTTCTATCTGGTCTCCATTATGTTCTGTCTCGCCATTTAATACCTTCAGATTACAGAACTCCAATTTCCAGTGAAACCTTTCCAAAGTGACTTGAGGCTGCTCTATGAAGTCATTCCACCATTGTCTCTGGTCAAATGTCATCATTTGGTCAAGGCCATGCAATATGGTTTTCATCTGCTCAAGATTGCATCCTTCAAATGAGGGTTGTAATGTATTGGGAGTGCCTGAATAAAAAAATTCAAAATTTAAGTCAAAGCTGTCAAAATATCTGAAAGATAATTATTACTCTGTTACTTACTCTAAAAATAGGTCAAACACCTGTAACCTGTGCTGACCCATAACACACATCACAATGGAAGTCTGGTTGTTAGTTTTAGACTTTTTTGTTATTTCAAAAGTAGGAAAGTTCTCTTACATTTGTTTAAGCATAAACACCTGTAATTCATCAGCTGATTTATCTATAATACATATTCCTTTAAACTGTGTATATCAAATTGTGACAAATGAAGTATGTGTGAACAAAATGTTCAATGTGGTTTTCAATGTGAATACTTTTTGTTTATTTATTTCAACATTATTTCAGTCATTTTGTGATGAGAACTAGTTGTAGCAGATATAGTGCTGCCTCACTGAATTGTCATGTCGCAGGTACTCGACATGACAACCCACCCAGTCACAGATTAACAAGGACGATGGGCCTCAACTTTTATGGGAAAATGTTAAATCTTGGCATGGCTGGGGATAGAACCTACAACCTTTGGATCACACTGGGGAACTGGTGCTTCTGATGTGCATAACAGTAAAATAAAATTCCAATATGAATATTTCATCTTTGTTTTCTGTATAAAGTCATTATTTTTATATTTTGTACATTTGATAAATAAAATAATTCTTATCTATATGTTCTGACGTGCAAATCCTTCAAAAGATTTCATCTTTGTTTTCTTTTATAATTTGTCTTTGTCTTTTATATTTTCTACGTTTGCAAAAATTAAATGGCAGTAAACTGAGATACAACAATATTGGCTTTTTGACTAGTATCTGATTATTGTTGATATGAATTTTAACTTGAAATTATAATAGAAGACCATTTTATGAACAACATTCGATTTATATCTAAAGTCGTGCATGGATGCAAATGTTTTTTATACAGAACGAATCCTGAAAACATGCTACACAGCCAAAAAAAGTGGGGACAAATATTCTTTGACCGTTTTCCTAACTGATATCTAACATGGCTTGGCATGGGCTTGCACAGTATTCATCACGATGTGTAAGAAGTCCAATGCTACACACTGACCTTCACCTTGGCTTCAAGAAAACCCAAAGTGGCAATATTCGAGTGAAAACTTGTATGTTGATGATAAATAGATTAATATGCAGAATCTATGCTGGTGTCAAGAGAAAATAATTTAAATCTAATTTGTTAGAGTGGATATATATAAAAATTGAAGTTTTTTCAGGTATTTTGCAAGAGTTTTTGATATTTCCCACTGTAATGAGATAAATAAGATGAAAAATCTATCATGCATAAATGTTAATGGAAGAATAAGACATGAAAAACACACCTAGTGGCAGTGACTGTTTTCCGTTATCCTTTATTTTAAAAATCTCAAGTGGATCATCGTCTTCTCTTGCTAACCATTCTTCATCGGCTGAAAAATGCTTGTATTTCATGCACACCTTCCCGTGCATATCTCTGAAGAATCTGAAACCAAATTATTTAAATGTGCACTAAAATCTTTCTTTGTTATTTACATACAATGAAAATACACTAAATTGTTCAAATATATTCTAATCAAGTGCCCTTGACAGACAATTTATACACAAAACAAATTAACTGTAAACTATTGTTGCCCTATTCTTGTAATTCTTGTAACGATAATTTTTTTGTTTTTTATGACAATTTCAGTACTACTCCCAGTGCTATATCACATGACATTGAAGCCGGTCTCACCCCAGATCTTAAATCATATAACAGTGCCTTAGAATATCGGAAACTATAATGTTTATTCCAGTATAATATAGCCAATGCTTACAAATAGGTTTTTTGTATACAGCTTTTAGAGCAGTAATAAATTAATGGGATAATATAGAGTATATCATAACTGTATATTATATTATAATACTGTATATTATACTTATCAGGGACGACGAGGGCTGATATGTATATACAACAGCGCTTTATGTTTACTTTTCGTCAAATGTTGTTTACTGAAGATACATATTATTATGAAAAAGAGTTTCCCAGCGGGTTTGCAAACTGCTGACCGAAGGAAATGTGCATGGTTCAGAGTGCCACCATCCCAAAAAAATACAAATTGAATGCAGCTTCATTAAAGATGGCGGCTGGCACATCACTCGTGCCATGGAAACAAATAAACACTTTTAACGTTTTTGAAAGACAGTGGAAATCAAGAAGACGCGTGAGACACAATATTCAGCTCAATTGCAATAAGTACAGCAAGGCATGCCAGATGTTTGCCTGTGTTAAAAATGTCCAAGTTTTATCTGCTGGTCACTCTAGTTTAGGTCTACATTTACAGCAACTTCAAAATGATGAGAAAATATAAATATCATTTTCAAAAAGGAAATTGTAAACATATTCTTTCTTTTTTTTAACATAGGCATCAGAGATGCATTAACCCTCAGCCCTGGTAACTTACTGTATATCATGCACTCTGCACAATATTTGTGAAGAAAACGTCACTGCACCAAGGCGAATTGATGCAGCGGTAAAACATAGGTATCAGAGATGCATCAACCCTCAGCCCTGGTAACTTACTGCACAACATTCGCTCAATACAATATTTGTGAACAAAACGTCACTGAACCAAGGTAAATTGATGCAGGGGAAAGAACACATAATAGTGCACATCTACTTCCTTTGATAGCTTATGTGTGTCAATTCTCATTTACTCTAGAATTATTGAGATATGGGCCTGGGACCTTGAAAAGCAAGGTTGGTAGGTAGAGGAAGGTAGGTAGGTAGAGGAAGGTGGGTAGGTAGAGGAAGGTAGGTAGGCAGAGGAAGGTAGGTAGGTAGAGGAAGGTAGGTAGGTAGAGGAAGGTAGGTAGGTAGAGGAAGGTGGGTAGACAAGGAAAATCTCAGTTCATCCTTCTCCCCTCAGCACAACCCTCTCCTCTCCAGCTCATCCCTCTCCCATCAGCTCATCCCTCTCCCCTCAGCTCATCCTTCTCCCCTCAGCACAACCCTCTCCTCTCAGATCATCCCTCTCCCCTCAGCTCATCCTTCTCCCCTCAGCACAACCCTCTCCCCTCAGCTCATCCCTGTCCCCTCACCTCATACTTCTCCTCTCAGCACAACCCTCTCCCCTCTGCACATTCCTCTCCCCTCAGCTCATCCCTCTCCCCTCAGTTCATCCCCTCCCCTTAGCTCATCCCTCTCCCCTCAGCACAACCCTCTCATCCCTCTCCCCTCAGCACAATCCTCTCATCCCTCTCCCCTCAGCTCATCCCTCATTCCTCAGCTCATCCCTGTCCCCTCAGCTCATCCCTCTCCCCTCAGTTCATCCCTCTCCCCTCAGCTCATCCCTCTCCCCTCAGCTCATCCCCCTTTCCTCAGCTCATCCTTCTCCCCTCAGCTCATCCCTCTCACCTCAGCTCATCCCTCTCTCCTCAGCTCATCCCTCTCCCCTCAGTTCATCCCCTCCCCTTAGCTCATCCCTCTCCCCTCAGCACAACCCTCGCATCCCTCTCCCCTCAGCACAACCCTCTCATCCCTCTCCCCTCAGCTCATCCCTCATTCCTCAGCTCATCCCTCTCTTCTTAGCTCATCCCTCTCCCCTCAGCACAACCCTCTCATCCCTCTCCCCTCAGCACAACCCTCTCATCCCTCTCCCCTCAGCTCATCCCTCATTCCTCAGCTCATCCCTGTCCCCTTGGCTCATCCCTCTCCCCTCAGTTCATCCCTCTCCCCTCAGCTCATCCCTCTCCCCTCAGCTCATCCCCCTCTCCTCAGCTCATTCTTCTCCCCTCAGCTCATCCCTCTTCTTTCAGCTCATCCCTCTCTCCTCAGCTCATCCCTCTCTCCTCAGCTCATCCCTCTCTCCTCAGCTCATCCCTCTCCCCTCAGCTCATCCCCCTCCCCTCAGCTCATCCTTCTCCCCTCAGCTCATCCCTCTTCTTTCAGCTCATCCCTCTCTCCTCAGCTCATCCCTCTCTCCTCAGCTCATCCCTCTCCCCTCAGCTAATCCCCCTCTCCTCAGCTCATCCCTCTCCCCTCAGCTCATCCCTCTCATTTCAGCTCATCTCTCTCCCCTTAGCTCAACCCTCTCCCCTCAGCTCATCCCCCTCCCCTCAGCTCATCCCTGTCCCCTCAGCTCATCCCTCTCCCCTTAGCTCATCCCTCTCCTCTCAGCTCATCTCTCTCCCCTTAGCTCAACCCTCTCCCCTCAGCTCATCCCCCTCCCCTCAGCTCATCCGTCTCCCCTCAGCTCATCCCTCTCCCCTCAGCTCATCCCTCTCCTCTCAGCTTTGTTGGGCATAATATTATATTATTTATATTTTAGGATGAGGCCACCTGGGAGCCATATGAGAATGTCTGCCATCTGCATGAAATACTCATGCAGTTCTTTCTTAAAAAACAACAGTAAAACCAATATTGAATGTTAGTATGCTAACTTACCAATGTATGGCTGTGAAACATTGTCAGCAACCATTGATAGTATGTAACTGTAACCTTAGTTTGGCTGCAATGATCCCATTGTCAGCCAAATGTTGTCAGTATTTAACTGTAACCTAAGTATGGCTGCAATGATCCCATTGTCAGCCAATTGTTGTCAGTATTTAACTGTAACCTCAGAATGGCTGCAATGATCCCATTGTCAGCCAATTGTTGTCAGTATTTAAATAAATGAAATAATGAAAATAGTGATGTAAAACCAAAAAAGACATTTTAACAAAATTACCCAATTACCAAATAAGTAACTATACTTTTGCCACATTTAATGTATATTAAGATTATAAATGGGAATGTATTTTGTATATGCAAATATCTTTAAATAAATCATTTTAATGAAATATGTGTTATTGCATTTTTAATTGTTAAAATATGTATTAAAAAATAAGCCGAAACAATATAATGATTTTTTTATAGAACATATAAGATGTTTAAAATTTATAAACAAGTAATAAACATGTATAAAATGTAATTTGAAAGATTCAGATACACAACAAAATCAAATTTTGAGAATGACCTGAAATCAGTTTGAAATTCCACAAAAGAACATAACCCACAAACCCAAAGTATCGAATTGTGTGTTTTTTAATATGATACAAATTCTTAAAGCTCATTATTAAAAAGTAAATCAGTTCAGTTTGGTTACATTTCAATCGCATTTTACTCTAGATGTTGAGATGGTTGGATTAAATTTCAATCGAATGGGAAGAAGTAAAATACTTAATATTTAATCCATTTTCATTTATGTTTATTTACAAACATATGTTACAGTAACTGTTACTGTAACAAACCATGTATTTGACAGTTACTTTACACAATTAATGTACTGTTTATCCCATGCTTGAGTTTCAATCTTTTATCCCATGCTTGAGTTTCAATCTTTTATCCCATGCTTGAGTTTCAATCTCTTATTCAAGTAATCAGGATGATGTTCTTTATACATTTAAATATACTGCTTAAGTGTAAATCTACTGCTTTAATTTCACCTGGCTTGAATTTAAGATATTATTAAAGCTGGAAGCTTATTTGGAAAAAAATTAGAGAAGCTTGAAATTGGTTACAATGCTTGAGAGAAGCTTGAGTTTTGTTACATTGCTTGAGAGAAGCTTGAGGTTTGTTACATTGCTTGAGAAGCTTGAAATTGGTTACAATGCTTGAGAGAAGCTTGAGTTTTGTTACATTGCTTGAGAGAAGCTTGAGGTTTGTTATATTGCTTGAGAAGCTTGAGTTTTGTTACATTGCTTGAAAGATGCTTGAGTTTTGTCACATTGCTTGAGAGAGAAGCTTGAGTTTTGTTACATTGCTTGAAAGAAGCTTGATTTTTGTTACATTGCTTGAGAGAAGCTTGAAATAGCTTGAGTTTAATCCAGCTTGAGTTTCCAGGATTATTTATTCGCGAGAAAAAAAAAATCTTGCAAGGTACCCTTTGTTAATACTTTGTGTTTAATACTTTGTACATTACATGTTCCTATATTAATGCCATTTATTAGTTTACAGTTTTTTCCCTTTGTTTGTGATTGATTTTTATGTCTTTTTGTCTTTTCAGCTCTCACATGTATATTTGTTAAATTTTCTTCTGATCCATGTGCGGGTGCCCTGTGACTCATGTTTAATGTAATTGGCATTAATGTCGGGCCGCGCGTTTCTACAGGAGGCGCGTTTAGTATTAAGCATGGCATTCTACTAAATATCGATTTTGCACCCTCGCTGGTATCAGTAGTTAGATTAATTTTATTTGTTTCAATAAATTCAACTATTTCAATTTTGACTTTCCTGTTTTCATTTATCTATTCCCAGATCTCACCTAGTGGAAGTTTTTTTTATTTTTCTTGGGATGTTTTTGCGTGGACTATATCAATTGAAGTACTAGATTTATTCATTGAAACTTTTGTAATGTTATATATGCAATTGCTGAATAATAATGCAATTATATGATCATATATTGTAATATTATCTTTATGTTCATCCTTGAGTTTTATGACAATTTTTACATTTTTTTCGGTAGACATATTACATGTACATGGTTCATAGACACATACAGATGACAAAAGATGAAAATATCTTGCAATATTCAACTTTTTATTTGATATTATACAATGCTCCAGTTCACATACATCTTTCTCAATTCTATCACCCATATAAGTATTCTTCTTGCACATTTCACATATATATGAGTTTATCCTCAATCCACTATCAAAATGTAAGAATTTCCTCAGGCATTTCGCCCTGCTGTCTTTTCTGGGGCTTCTTGGATTCAGCTTCTTGTCCGATGCTTTTCCCTTGCGCACTTCTTGTTTCTTTTTTACATCATGAGAGAAATTACACCTATTCCCTTTTTTGCATGTGCCATGCATATGATAATGGCACACTATTTTCTTCCCACTTTCTTTTTCTTTCTGATATTCTCTTACCACATTCCTTATCAGGCCACGGGCCGTGGCGCAGTTGGTTAGAGCGCCAGCTTATTAGCACCAGTTCCTCTGTGGTGATCCAAAGGTCGTGGGTTCAAACCCCGGCCGTGCTGGGATTGAACACATGATACAATTTCCCATATGAGCTGAGGCCCGTGCCTAAAGGGTTAACCCGTTGTCCTTGTAAATCTGTGACCGGGTGGGTTGTCATGTCAAGGACCTGCGACATGACAATTCAGTGAGGCAGCACTATATCTGCTACAAGTAGGTCTGAAATAATGTTGAAAGTGATGTAAAACCTCAAACAAACAAACACATTCCTTATCTCGACAATTGCCCTAGCAATCCCTAGCGGTGTTCCCTTCACTTTCACTTCATCTTCATCATCATCATCGTCCCCATCCATCTTAATCACTGATGCCTTTGATTTTCTTGAAATCTGTTTGATCATCGACCCCCCCCAGACCCTATTAGCTTAGGTGTGGAGTTTCTAGGGACTTTCGTGATGACCTCTTTCCCCTGATAATCTGCATTGTCAAATTCGATTAGTGTTCTAACTTCATCATCATCATCAGAGTTACTTTCATCATCATCATTGTTTCTAGCTTGTTCCTCATACACATACCAGTCGTCACTGGGATCATTAGGATATGTCTCAATGTTCGACATTATGACTTTACACAGCCCATCAATCCAGTCTCTTGATACCCCCTCTAATAAAGTTGGGTCATCTACTGATACCACGATGTCTTCCGTTGCACAGACATTTACATCACTGGGTGTCTCTAATACCCTAATCTGAACACTTGACCAGTGCTGCCTAGCTTACCCATGTTGTGATTGAGAACTGTATGCGACATAATCATCTTGCTACTGCCCTCTATTGATATTGGGGGTACGTGGCACAGGTAAATAGGGCACTCTGTGCACTTACCTATTCTGAAAACAATACTCTTCAGCTGTTTGAGAATAGTCTTGCCAATGGTTCCCTTTCCTATCTGAATGAATGAATGAATGAATGGTTGCTTAGAGGCACATCAACCACCAAGGTTATTCAGTGCCTAAAAATGGTAAAACATTAACGTTTATAAAATCAATATGATATGTAAATAATCTTAACAACACAAAATATCAACAAAATCCTTTCAATATATCAGTTTTAGACATAATAAATTTGTATAAATAAATTCAATTTAAAAGACTTTAAATACCATTTGATGTTTCGTGGTTCTTGATAAATAGGTCAATGACCTAAGTAAACAATAACTCCACACTTAAAATTGGTTATAAAGCCCTATTTGGTTTAAAAACGATACTATCACAGAAGTATCTACAGTATCAAATAACGAATGTAAATCCTGTACATCAAAATATTGAGTCCTAATTATATCAAAATCGATACATTAAATTAAAATATGTTTAACAGTCATAGCTCTTTGACATCCAATACACTGAGGCTGATCTTTGCCTTTCAGAAGATAGCAATGTGTCAAACGACTATGTCCTATTCTTATACAAGTTAAAACAGACTCTTCTCTTCGGTTAATTCTAATAGCACCTTAAGTTTTTCCAAGAACGGGCTTAATTTCATGTAGTTTATTAAAAATAGCTTTGTTCCAGCGTGATTGCCATTTAGAACGTAAAAAACAGTAATATATTTCTTAAATTCTGTATAAGGTATAAGCATATTTATTGGCCGCTTATCCAATGCTGCTTTGGCAGCTTGGTCAGCAGTCTCATTTCCAAGGATTCTAATATGACTGGGAATCCAGTAAAAACGAATCTCATTATTTTTCTCAGTACAGAGTTTATGATACCGTTCAAGGATATCTAAAATAAAAGGATTTTTCCAATCCTTGGCATTCAATGTTGTAAAGAAGACAAAGAATCAGAAAATATTAAAAATTTCCGATGTGGAGAAGTCTCCACATGATCTAAAGCTAGGTATAAAGCATGAAGTTCTGCAGAATAAATAGATGATTTATTTGGCAGACGTTCTGAATAAATATGATTGCCCTTAACAACAGCTGCAGCAGCCTTGTCATCATCAAATGATCCATCAGGGTATATACACTGATATCCAGTGAAGATAGATTTTATTTCATTATATCTATTTATATACAGGGATGGATCCGTTGAGTATTTCTTTAATTCCGACATGGCTACATTAATATTTAAAGTTTCATAGGTTCATGGAGGTGTTTCTGGATATTGAAATTTAGCTATTTGATTCGGATTTAAATTTAAGGATTGTAAAGATTCCTTGATGCGAATCCCAAAAATGGTATTGTATTTGGTTTATTTTCAAAAAGATCAACATAATTTGGATTGAATATAATATCATGTGCAGGATTGTCTGGACAAGCTGCAATTTTTGCAGCATACTGAAGGGCAAGCTTTTCTCTTCTTAAATCAAGAGGCAGTTCATCTGCCTCAACTGCCAAGCTATCTGCAGGTGATGTACGAAATGCACTAAGGCATAATCTTAAACCTTGATTTTGTACAGGATCAAGCATTTTAATATAAGATGGGCATGCTGATCCATATATCATACACCCATAATCAAGCTTAGAACGTACCAGCGCTCTGTATAATTGCAATAAAATATTACGGTCCCCTCCCCAATCGGTATGGGCAAGGACCCGTAATAAATCTAATGCCTTCTGGCATTTCTTTTTAGCATATTTAATGTGAGGAATAAAAGATAATTTCCTGTCAAAAATAAGTCCAAGAAACTTGGTTTCTTCGACAACAGGTATCCGAGTTTGGCCTAAATAAAGATCAGGATCTGGGTGAACCTTCCATTTTTCAAAAGTGCATACACACAGTTTTCTTTAAAGAAAACTTAAATCCATTATGATCAGCCCATTCTTGTAATCTATTTAAGTGTTGTTGGAGCTGTCGTTCTATTGTATGATTTGTATACTTGTGGACCTGTAGATTAAGTTGAAATCATCAACAAAAAGTTAGCAATCTGCTCCAGGCCTCATATAATCAACAATGCTGTTAATTTTAATAATTAAAAGGGTCACTGATAATATACTTCCCTGTGGAACACCCATTTCCTGATCAAAAGCATCAGAAAGTGATGCACTCACTCGAACTTTAAAATGTCTGTTTGATAGAAAATTTTGAATAAAAAGGGGTAAACGACCCCTTAATCCCATATCATATAAATAAATCATTATCCCATATTTCCATGTGGTGTCATATGCCTTTTCTAAATGAAAGAAAATACTCACCACGTGCTCACCTTTTATAAAACCCTCTCTTATAAATGTCTCTAAACGTACCAGGTGGTCAATGGTACTTCGAGTTTTCTAAAGCCACTTTGTGCAACAGAAATATAAGCTGCAGTTTCCAAAAAACCAAACTAAACGCTCATTAATCATTCGTTCCATTGATTTACAAATACAACTTGTTGAAGCAATGGGACGATAATTATTTGAATCTGATGAATCTTTGCCAGGTTTGGGAATGGGAACGATAGTGGCTTCCCTCCATGAAGGAGAAAAATCACCACTTTCCCAAATTATATTAAAAATATCTAAAAGATGCCCAAGTGATTGGTCAGGGAGATGTTCAAGGATTTGGAAGTGAATTTGATCAGGTCCAGGAGCAGTATCATGAGATTAATCCAAAAGCAAGTTTCAAATCTTCTATTGTAAATGATATATTATATTCTTCCAAGTTATGGGATATAAAATTAAGTTGGTTATTTTCTTTTCTATTTTTTATTTGTTGTTTTTTGGCAGAATAAATATTGGATGAGGAATTCTTAGAAATTGTTTGACCTATTGTGTTACCTATTTCATTGGGATTTGTAATTAATTGGCCATTATAATTTAGATGTTTGATCCTTGCTCCACCTCCCTTCCCAGCATTTTTTAACTGGTGTACGTGTATTTAATTTGGAAACATAATCCTTCCAACTTTTTCTTTTGCTTATTTTAATAATATAGCAGCATTTAGCTCTTTTTACGCGAAACTGGTGCAAATTATATTGAATCGGCTGTCTATTTAATTTTTTCAGAGCTTTTTTACGCTCCTTGACAGCTTTTTTGCACTCATCATTAAGCCAGGGTTTTTCTTTAATTTTAGAATTTGGCTTTGATTTGGGAATACACCCATCAGCAATATCATACAATGTATCTGTAAAAACTTGAAGAGGATCATCTACATTTTAAAAGATTTCTGGAGTTATTTTTATTAAAACAGGATTTGCCCAATCAGTTTTATGAAATTTCCATTTGGGGATTTGTTCGTCTGGTGGAGGAAAATGGTTATTTAAAATAATGGGGTAATGATCACTACCCCATTGATCTTCCTCTACTTCCCAGGAATAGTCTAAAATAAATTTGGAGTGCACATGGAGAGATTGTCATCAGTATTATTTCTGCCACCCCAAAGATAGTTGTGTGCATTAAAGTCACCAACTAACATATATGGCTGTGGCAGCTGGGTTATCAAATTATTTAAATCTGTAATATTAACTGACTCACTAGGTGGTAGATGTATTGAACATATAGTTAATGTATTGTGCAGAGTAACCCTGACTGCAGAAGCTTGTAAATTAGTATTTAATGTTACTTTACTTTGGGGGATACAGGATTTAACAAAAATAGAAACTCCGCCATGTGCTCGGTCCATAATGTCAATTATAAATCACATATCCCTTAAATGTTGTTGACTTATCTTTAAAATTAGTTTCCTGTAAACAAATAAGAGATGCATTATACTTTTGGGCTAATAACTCCAGTTCTGGCCTCTTAAATCCTCTACAATTCCATTGTATGATATTGCTGATAGCCATATTAAGAATAATGAGAAAAAATATATGATTTAGCATAATCACTTGTTAATTTTACGATTATGCTTCGAGTGCACATGTGCAAAATACATATCCGGAGGATCACCTGTGTCCATCCTTTCTAAGGATTTAGTTCTATTTATTTTACTTTTAATTTGTTCTTTGATTTCTTTTTTGTCTGTAGAGTTTGTGAAGAGGGTTTAGTGGATATTGGTTGAGTCACTACTGGGATAGTGGGCGTCTGAGTCTGAGTAGACGTTACTGAAGATTTAGAAGATTTCGTAAAAAAGGAATAATTTTTGTCATTGATTGGCCATGTAATTTCGGTCTGAATTGCTATTGATTTTGTTTCTTTAGGTTTTACAGAGCTGGCATAAGATGTCTTTGTTGTGTTCAAACTTTCTACTTGCTTCCGTGCCTCTGGAAAAGGTATATTTTCAGTGTGTCGTATTCGCTGAATTTCCTTCTCTTTTAAAAATGAAGGACAATTCCGCGAATACGATGGATGATTGCCTTGGCAATTGACACATTTTATCATATTTGAAGAACAATCGTCTTCACTGTGCTGAGCGGTACATTTTGGACATGTTACATTACCTTTACATCGATCAGATCCATGTCCATACCTCTGACCCTTGCAGCAGCGCAGAGGGTTTGGAATAAATACATCAACTCTAACGTTCAAATATCCAACTTTAATAGATGTTGGGAGCTGCGCTGCTTCAAATGTCAGAATAAACGTATTGATAGGAATTTTGACACCATCCTTTTTCATAAATATCCGCTTGCATTGAACAACATCCTGGTCTTTGAGCTCATCCACTATCTCCTCCTCAGAAACTCCCTCTAAATCTGGGCATCTGATTACTCCTTTTTTATTGTTGAGAGTTTTGTGAGCTGTTATAATAACAAGAACTGTGGCCAACATTCGGCATCGTAGTAGATTGTCCGCATGGCTTTTCCACTCAACCTCAATCAATAATTTTTTTCCCATCTTTTTAACGGTTTTTGGTACCCCGGCAATGCCTTGTATCCCCTTTGCAGTTGCAAAGGGGGACATTTTTGCCAGGGTATGTTCAGCATCAGAACTTTCCGCAATTAAAAGTCTAGGCCATTTTTCTATTTTGTTTGAATCATCGTCGCTGTCTATGTCATTCCTTGGTCGTTTTTGTTTGTTTTGCGCCATGTTTGTTTTTTTATATTTCATCAGTTAGGTCCCCTACCTACCACAGAGCCCAACAAGGGGACGCCTTTCTGGGCCGGTAACTCCAAGCCCTGACGCTGTGAGGATACCCAACATGATATACTCTTAGAATAAAAACTCCACCCTTTCGGATTTTATTTATATCCCTCGATTGACCCAATCAGAAGTAATCTCCTTTCGGCAAATATTTATCAAAAATTTTTAAATTATTTCTAAATTTCAAACATTGAAATTATCATTAATAAAAATCAAATAGCCAGAATATATTAAAGGAAATATACCACAAGCCGGTTAGATCAGACCCAGGCCTAATCTGATCTGCCTGTCTGGTGAACTAATAATTGATAAATTACTACATCAGGATATTATATCTTGGATTGTAAGTGACAAGATATCTCTATTTACATGATCCTGAGGGTGTTTAGATACTGTTAGGACTTTTCAGAGTGAAAATATGTTCACTACAAGCCAATATATTAGCAAATATTAAATTAGAATTGACATGAAAGGGTATAAAATGTCAAAGAATGTTTTTTACACCTTTCTGGTCCTATATAACATTCAGATCTCTAAGATATCTCTATTTCTATGTTCTTAAGGGTGTTTAGATACTGTTAGGACTTTTAAGAGTGAAAATATGTTCACTACAAGTCAAGATATTAGTAAATCTTGGATTGGAAGTGACAAGAAAGGTATAAAACATTAAAATCGCGCCTGCCGTTTTTTACACCTTTATAGTAATATTTATCATTCAGATCTCTTAGATATCTCTATTTCTATGATTCTGAGGTTGTTTAGATACTGTTAGGACTTTTCAGAGTGATAATATGTTCACTACAAACCAAGAATTTTGCAAATCTTGGATTGTAAGTGACAAGAAAGGGTATAAAATGTCAAAAATGTTTTAAATTGCGCCTGTCGTTTTTAACAGCTTTATGGTACTATTTATCATTCAGATAAATATCTCAATCACCATGATCCTGAGGTTGTTCAGACACTGTTAGGACTTTTCAGAGTGAAAATATATTCACTACAAGCCAAGACATTAGTAAATCTTGGATTGGAAGTGACAAGAAAGGTATAAAATATTAAAATCGCGCCTGCCATTTTTTACACCTTTATAGTAATATTTATAATTCAGATCTCTAAGATATCTCGATTTCCATGTTCCTGAGGTTGTTTAGATACTGTTAGGACTTGTTCACTACAAGCCAATATGTTCACTACAAGCCAAGATATCAGCCAATTTTGGTTTGAAAGTTACAATGGGGAAGAGATCCATTTCTTGACAATTCTTGACAAATTCTGGTTGACAACATTTTAATTTGCTGAGTTTTACATTAGATACTGATAAGAATTCAGTTGGTGTTTGGTTTTACACTGCAGCCAGCATGTGAGACATGTACACGTTATCCATTGTCAACAGTATTCTCTTCTTATCCCACTCTTGCAAATGTCCAGTTGAGGTCTCAGATGCTTAGGGGTCAATCAGTCTGGGTCATCCATAATTTATCTTCTTTCATCTGGGGCAAGGGGCATTCATTCACCCCCTCATTACATCAATGGTGACCTATAAATCTTGTTTAACTTCCTCGAAAGTTACCATTGGGCAGAAACACTCACACAGTAGATGAGCAGGCAGGACTAGGACACTTGTGTGCCTTACTAAACATTATTTTAACACATTGAATGTCCATTTCCATACAGGAGCAGTGACAGGCTGAAACCTCCACATGCCATTTACATATCATAGTTCATTTAACAGTGTGAATTTAGGCGGTAGAAAAAAGAAATACTGACATATTGTTTTGAAGGCAACTTCCTCCAGAAAACACCACCTACAAGGATATACTTTTTACTGTAACAATAAAATTTGATTTTACTCTGTTTCAGGACTGCATATCTCCAGGCAAGGTCAATGAGCTTGTAGGAGTTTATGGGCTGTTTTGACAAGGGAGCTGATTGAAAAGATCAGACCATCAAAGTAAAATATAATATATAACCTACATTGTCTTTTGTTTTGTTTCAGTCTACATACTGTTCTCACAAGGGCCTTGATTCGATTTGTTTGTTTGTTTGGGGTTTTACATCCCTTTCAACATTATTTCAGTCATTTCGTGATGAGACCTACTTGTAGCAGATATAGTGCTGCCTCACTGAATTGTCATGTCGCAGGTCCTTGACATGATAACCCACCCAGTTACAGATTTACAAGGACAACGGGTTAACCCTTTTGGCACGGGCCTCAGCTCATGAGTTCAATCTTGGCATGGCCAGGGATCAAACCCATGACCACAGAGGAACTGGTGCTAGTAAGCTGGCGCTCTAACCAACTGCGGCACAGCTGTGGCCTGGCCTTGATTCAAATGGTTACATATTATTCAATGACAAACATACAGTACACAACCCTTCCTTTTGTTTGTTTCATATCTGCTTATTTTGATGCAAGGTCATTGACAAGAAATATACTTTGATGTTTGTTTTGTTCAGGATTGCTGGTTTCAAATAAAGGTCAATGACCTTCCAACAGTTTATGCAATGTCCTTACAAGGACTCAGATTAAAAGGTTCACAAGAATTGATATACCTTGCATTTTGTCTTCTAGGACTGCTTGTTTGGATGCAAGGTTAACAACCTTTTTCTGTTTTGTGCACTGTTCTATCAAGGGCCTTGATCGAATGAGTCACAAATTATTCAATATTTTATAAACTGTCATTTTGTCTCACTATTTTTTTTTTTTTTTTTTGACATGAAAGGTCAATGACCTTTAACTATTCTTTGCACTAACAAATACCTTGATTGACAAGGTCTTATAAAATTTAATGATACCAACTACTGAAAAAGATCCTTGATTGAAAAGATGACACACAATTCAATAATATGATGTGCCTTGTTCTGTTTCACTATGTATTGCTCCCATGTTAGGTCATTGACCTTTTTATGTAAATGACCGTTTGCTGTTTGTGCATTATTATAATAAGGGCCCTGGGTGAAAAGGTCACAACCTATCCAAGGATAAATATTTTGATTTTAATTATGTTTCAGGGCTGCTTATTTTCAGGCAAGGTCAATAACATTTTACAAATATGGATACAGCTCTAACAAGGGACTTAATTGAAAAGGTCACATATAGTTTCAGGATATTCATGTTTTGTAGTAAGGCTCCTTGTTTCCTTTCAGGGACAATGAACCTGTACTTTTGCGCAGAAACGGTCAATGACCTTTCGCCATTTTTGGAAATGTCTTTCAAATGTGTATGTTATTCTTATTTCTATAAATTATTTTCATTTCAGACAGATTGTTTCAGCAATCTTATTTCAATGACCTTTTTAATTCTTATTTTCCTAAGAATAGCCATCAGTGCAAATATCCAAATGCCCTTTATTATCAATTATCCAAATGCCCTGAGAAAAAACTTTCAAATAAAGATATTGCCTTTTCTCTCTTGTAAATATGCTGTCTTTATATATAAGCATCTTAGCTAAGAATTGTCAATGTCAAAATAATACATATTTTGTGTCCAAGTAAAGATCAGATTTGACAAGAATTTCATGTGCATCTTGTTAATCTTTACATGCATATAGTATCTATTTGTCTTGTTTATTTGAAATTTAACATCTTTTCTGATTTTATAAAAGCTTGCAAATTCCAGGCTTTACTGTATTTGATGCATACATTAAAGATCTTGTATTTGCAGGGTTTGGTAGGTGTATACTGAGGAACTGTGCCTGGCAACATTAATATACATGGGATCAATAATTTTCATTGAAGAGTTCTTGTCAACTTGAGGTTTTGCCTTTTTCTTCAGAAGTTACTTATATTTAAGGGTGGACCATGAAATGAGATTATTCATATGTATTCACTGCATGTAATGTACAGCAATATTCTTCAGCCTTAGGTGCTGGGGAAAATAACAAGATAGTCTTTCAGAAAGAAATAATTAAGATCCAAATAAGATATGATAATTTTCTGTTAAAATGTATTTCTTGCTACAATCTGTCTTTTTAAATATATCATCAGTTGAATTTGAAACAGGCCTCTCCCACAGTCACCAATACTGTTGAACACACTTCTTTGCACTGAATTTGATAAATACGGGGCAGTTATAATGTATTGCAGCAAAAATATTCACACATGTTGTATTACCTTGAAAATCATTTGTGACACCTGTAGAGGTGGGGTTACCTTCCAAGTTGCAGCATACAGCCTACACCATATGATCTATGATCTTCGAAATGGCACCATTGAAAATAAACCTATGGTAAACCACACATCTAAATAGTAAAATCCGGGAGCCTATCACACGTTACTCTCATGCTAGTGGCATCATATAAACTTTGACATGTAATAAGTGGCAAGAGAAAGTCTATTGAATATTATCCTAATGCCAGTGGTCTTATAGAGCCTATTTTAAAAGACAAGAAAAAGATGCATGAGAGAGTATGATAGAACCTGTTCTAATTTGATTAAGAAAAGGTTGCATGGGAGAGCTGAAGGAACACTCTGCTAATGCTAATGGCCCCACAGAACCTATGTTAACTATGGGAGTGATTGCCTTGACACACTTTCAGTTATTGAAGGATCCATGACAAGAAAGGCCTTTATCTAACTTTAGAAATGGAGGGAATAATGGATCATTGTTTGATATGCTTTCTTACATTAAATCCAACTATCTCAAAGATAAACTTTGATAAAATTTGAGATGTCCTTTATTAAAATTTCCAGCATGAATATTATTGATTAAGTTTCAACCAATAAACCATTCTACATGATTAATACATATTATCATTCAACAAAAAATATTATTGTATAAAAAGAGTACATATATGTTGTATTTGTATTTTACCTGGGAATTCAACACTTTAGCCTTTAAATGTAGTTCCAGTCACAATTTGAAATACTACTACATAGTTGAAGAGCAGCAGCTGCTCCAGTAATAATTTTATTGTTATGTTCTAACAAATTATTTATATGCATATTAGAATAAGAAAGTACTTTAAATTACAATTTTTTGCCATGGCAACCATTAATAACATATCAAGCTTCAGAATTTTCTCACAATTACATATTTTTATGTCCATGTTCAAGTATTATTTGACAAAAAGTACCACAATCTTTGTATTTATCTTGCAACCTGACAAATTATGAAGGTCACTTTCAAAAATA
Source organism: Amphiduros pacificus (assembly GCA_949316495.1). NCBI lineage: Eukaryota > Metazoa > Annelida > Polychaeta > Phyllodocida > Hesionidae > Amphiduros > Amphiduros pacificus. The sequence goes on along the minus strand of OX439010.1, from coordinate 18,461,297 downwards.
GTATAGGAATTTAATCAAATTGGTTTCCACGACAACCAACTTTCCTTGAAAATAATCTTTTTTTGTATTTCATTTGTATGTGTTGATGACCTGCACATTCATGCCAAATATGATATTAATTCATCGAAAATCAAAGAAATGGGAGACATGCATATCTAATTTGAGAGCAGTCTACAATTTTACATTATCTATGATTATTGGTTGCCATGGCAACAATTATCATTTTATTTCTGCCATGGTCTCCATTTAAACATAACAATGATGATGTCATAAGATGGCAAGACAAAGCGGGCCATAATAAATTTAATGTATTTATTACACCAACTGATTAATCAAAATGGTTGCTTGGAAAATAAGAAAGTGTAGAAGTTTGATAAAATTGGTTTCCATGACAACCAATATTCTTGCAAAATAATTCTTTTTGTATTTCATGTGTGTGCTGATGACCTCCACATTCATGGCAACCAAGAAATATGTCAATTGACTAATTTTACCTCTGACCAAAAGTATGTTATGGATTTGATGTGTTGTCAAAGTTTAAGAATTCTAATACATAAAATATAAAAGTTATGGGGAAAAGTATATTTATTTTTAATATGCCTAAAAAATCATTTGGTTACCATGGCAACAGTGATATCTCAAAATCTAAACGAACAACATATGATTTTTTTCATGAAAAAACTGACCACCAATGTGTCTTTTTACTTAATATATTAATCTTCGAGTATGTATTTTGGCGGACCAGTGAACTAAATTTTTTACCAGCTGGCTCCCCTACTAATACACATATTTGAAGTATATAATGAGTGTATTACTATATTTTTGTGAGTAAACCTTTTTGCATGAGGTAATCAACTAAATAATACAGTGAGTAGCAGTCTGTATCTGGGGTTTTACATCACTCATTGTGTCAATCTCGGAATAGTCAGGATTAGAACCCACAACTTTTTCATCATTGAGGAACTGGTGCTGATAATCTTAGTCTATCCTATGTCACCGCCCATGGTTGTGAAATATTCAAATAGGATTTAAAAGTCCCAAACATTTATCAGTCCCCTTTAAGACATCATTTAAATCTCATGACAACTTTGCATTTTCTGAGCCTGAGCTCTAACTAACTGCACCACGGCTCTCAGCCTGAAATTAGTAGCAATGGATTATACTCTTAACATAATTTGAAAAAAAAGGAATACACGTTTGCAGTTCGGCTATGTCCTCTAAATTTTACAATTACAATAATTATTAATTAACGATGAGTGTAATTGGATTTTGTCCATGTTGAACTATGTCTTCCTGACAGTATGTGAGTCAGGATGTGGATAACACTGAAGAATATAGGTTGCTTATCCATCAGCTTGTTATCTATGTCACAGGGATCATGAGTCTGCCGCTATTTTGCAGTCATAAGAGTATAGAAATGTAAACATTAGCGAACCTCTGGTCATTTCTTTTTTGCTAGTCTACATCAATAGCTTTTCATGTATTTCAGACATTACACGAGACTCCTGAAAGTAAAAATATATCATAATCATATATTTGTACATGTGTTAAAAGGTTGTTATTATGATCTTGAAAATGTTACAGATACAACTAGGCCTATATACCTGATTACTGGATGCTGCTGAGGAGATATCACTTCCTTGTGGAGTGGTGAGACCGAAACAACATCTTATCCAAGGATGTAAAAGCATGGGATCTAATTCCTTAGGATTGTTTAAACCTGCAAAACAGTTAAAGTTGAATTTCCTTTTTAAACAGTGTTTTAGTTCATATATTGTGTATCTTATCAAATTTATTTTGGATTTTTCATATTCTTGGCACTGAGTAACCAAGATGTTAGAAAGTGATTTATTTTATTTTATTTTCAGCACTGTTTAGGCAACAACAGGTCTCTAATGGTGAGTCAATGCCCTACTCTTTTCGAAGAGTGACTGGGGAATCTATTTTGCATTACCACATGTAATATATATGATAACATAAACCATGGCCTTTGATAACCAGTTATGGAATACTGGCAGGAATGGGGTAAAACGCAGTAGCAGATATGGAATAAACATCATTATTTCTTTGACGATTAAGCAATAATCACAATCACCATTACACTAAAAACATATTACATTTTCCTTTATATCTGAGGAAACAAAATGATGTTTACCTGTCAGGGGGCTAACTAATAGGGATACAATAACAGTTAATATTGTCACCAAGAATTGGAAAAGGAGAAATGATATAGAATACATCTTATGAAGAGCAGACCTGAAAATGAAATAAAACAAATAAATGAATTATTGACAATTATTATATTGAAGGAAAGATAGCCTAGTCAAGTAGGTGATTGGTGAATTCTGTCAAAGTAAGATAATCTTATATCATCAATTGTCATAGAAAAAGGTTTGGAATGCCAGTTGTGTGCTTCAATAGTCATTTTGACTGAAACTTATTAAATAAAGTATGAGTCTTTTTGAGAGTTTGCAGGTCATGAAGCTTATCACCTCTTTGGTATATTTTCTTTTCTATGAGATATATGAGAATCTTCTAAGCAATTGGATTTTATGAGGTGTTAGGAACATACAGATCATCATCTTGGTATGAGAATGTTGTGTTAACTGTCCAGCTCGTATAGTTTGTGTCCTCCAAAGCTATTTCAGAAGTCCATGGTGGTGAAATGGATGTTGATGTGTTTGCTGATAACCAATTACCAATTTGATGTGAAGATGAAATGATCTCTGTCGTGCAATTGTCAGTTAGCGTTGGTAACATTTCCAGATGTTTCTTGAGGGAAGAATGGCCAAATGAGATCCATAATCCAAAGGCAAAGCCCACTGCGCTACCTATTGAAGCTCCCTGTAGAGGAACAATTCAACAATGAGACATATCCTGTATTAACCACACTATCCTAGACTATCTTCTCTTTTACAAACAGAACATTTAATTTGCACAACAAGAATGCAAAAAAATGAATATTTCCACCTGTTAAGATGTTGATGCTGAGCAAACAATTATTATTATTAGTATTATTCGTATTCTTATTATTATTTTAATCACACAAGATTGTGCATATTTCCTGTTATGCAGCTGGTTTACTATCTCTATACTTTCAAAACAAATTACTTTATACATATGTCTTGACAATTTTGGAGGGAGCTTGGCTGACAGGAACATATTAAGCAAATCAAAAGTATATAATTTGTTTCTTCATTGCAGCCTGGCTTATACAGTTATAAGAGCATCTGACAAAGAGAAACCAAGCAATATAGATCTGCACTGTTTGACCTGCCAATAATTGTTTTACTCTTCTGCTTTATGAGGGCCACAGGCCGTGGCGCAGTTGGTTAGAGCGTCAGCTTATTAGCACCAGTTCCTCTGTGGTGATCCAAAGGTCGTGGGTTCGAACCCCGGCCGTGCCGGGATTGAACTCATGATACAATTTCCCACATGAGCTGAGGCCCGTGCCTAAAGGGTTAACCCGTTGTCCTTGTAAATCTGTGACCGGGTGGGCTGTCATGTCAAGGACCTGCGACATGACAAATCAGTGAGGCAGCACTATATCTGCTACAAGTAGGTCTCATCACGAAATGACTGAAATACTGTTGAAAGTGATGTAAAACCCCAAACAAACAAACAAAATCTGCTTTATGAATTAAAACTGGTAGTCTACAATATATAACCTGATATACATTTATGACATAATTTTGCAATAAATCCCTTTCAGATCTAGAGATTTATTTTTAGTACAAACCTTCCAGTTAACCCAAGGAAGGAAGCCTCCCATGAGAAACAATGCACCTAAGGGACCCATCAATGCACTTGTGAAGGTGCCCATAATCTATAAATACCAAATAATTACACTCGTAATCTTTTATTTTCCTAGGCTCAGCGCATCAGTATTTCTCTTTCTTATCTTCTGTATGGCATTTTTTTTTTCAGAAAGTACTTTGACCATTTTGTGTATAATAAAAAGGCTATATGGTCTTTACAATTTATCAAACCTTATACAATATTTGTTAAAAACGATTCAACTGATTATTTGAATTGATTGTAAATGTTGCTAAAGAACAATATTTGACATGTTTCCATGAAATGTGAATAACCAAACACTATAATAATTAGCTATCCTTAAAACAGTAAGTTTGATTTATATAATTCTTATGACTTACCTGTATAACTGTTCCTCCTAATTCCATGATGCCAAATGCCATCAAGGTAGAAATTGTTCCAAACACCAATACTAAAGGTTTGAAATTGTGCAGGTCAGTTATCAACAATATCAGAGATCATAAACACAAGGAGAGGTCTGTCAATTTTTGTATCATTTGTGGATTTCAATAAGTCCAAAGTTTATGGGTGCACTCAATTAGTCAATTTACTCCAATGTTCAGTACTGTGTCAGATTGAATGGTGTAAAGGTGGGTTAAAGCAAGGCTATTCGCTTTCTATGCTACTCAGCCTGTACATTAACGATCTAGCAGGGGAATTGAAGTCACTAAAAGGTGGAGATATATAGATATTTGAGTCTGGTGTTCAATGAATTTATGGACGCAAAACAAATGGCAAGGGTAGTAGCAAAAGTAGCTACCAGAACACTGGAAGTATTGATAACCACGTATAAATCCCATGGTGGACTACCATTTTCTGTATACACAAGATTATATGATGTTTTGATACAGCCTATCCTATATTATAGTGTGGCAGTATGGGTCCCAAAGAGTTCAGTTTTTATTTACACAATTCAACACAGAGCTTGCAAAGTATTTTTAGGAGTTGGAAAGTCAGCCCCAACAGCAGCAGTACTTGTCAGGAGATGTGGGCGGCTGGACTTGCGCCAAAGGCAAAAGATGGCTGAATAAATCAGAGAGTGCTTGCTTGGGCAAGGTGTTATGCATTAACTGGTATTCATATACATTAGAGTGATTGAATTTCTGAGAAATGTTAAGTTTCTAATAGATCAAGAAATGAAAATTTTACAAGAAATGAGAATTCAAAAGGAGGTTAAAGGTGGTGACTTTCATGCCCAGACTGTCCAATCACCTACCTATCACCAGGTTTTCACCACCCCTACCCATTTTAGTCCTTTTATGGTAAGTGAATAAAGGTACTCAATTTTAAATCTATTTTAAAATGCACAGATTTTATGCAATCTTAAAAAAAGGTATGAAATGTAATTGGCTAGTGTTTTTCAGTCACCACCTCCTTGTAAAACCTGATCAGTGATCCTAGTGAGTTTGTGGAAAATGCAGAGCTGCTTCTGTTTCAAACATATGAAAAGCTTGGTTGGCATGATAGAATCATCTAGGCACTGAACTATGCACTACATCTGATTGGTCAACTCTCACATTCCATATAAATTTCCTATTTAAATATCCCATGTAAGCACAATACAAGATTGTTCAGTATCATATAATGATTGTTCAGTATCATATAATGATTGTTCAGTATCATATAATGATTGTTCAGTATCATATAATGATTGTTCAGTATCATATAATCTTCCTTTACTTACACAATGTCTGATTGGTGATATCATATTTCCAATTTTAACTTCCAAAATATATGCTCAAAATTCATCATGGTTAAACGTTATTATTTTCTCTATTTCATATCATCCAATTAAAAATCATGCCTTCTGCAAGACTTTAGAAATATTGCCCAGAAAATTGAGCAAATATACCTCCTCTGAACACAACCTGCTTGATTGGTACCTTCGAATGCTAATAATTGGTGAGTGTTATATGTGGTGGTTGGCGGATTTAAATGTATCATGTATCAAATATATCATTTTTGTCCAAATTACACAGGTAACATATTGATAGATAGATAAATACATTAATTTATGAAGTTATAATTATATAATCAATACAGTATTTATATTTTTTATCAAACATTGCAGCTTTATACACACCAAGTTTATCTTAAAATGAAATGAAAATTAATTTGCTCCGATTATTCATTCTAATATATTATTAGATTTAAAGACAGGGTATACAAATCATTCAGCATTTTACCAGTAATTTTTGAAACCTTGGCTTGATTTGATTCTGTCATTTTTGGCAATACATGTTGCAGTATGTCATCCCATGCATTGGCTCCTGCTGAGTTTAAGTTTGAAGAAGCTGTGCTGTAAATTAATGGAAAGTTAGTTGCAAAATATAGATAGTTACAATAGACAACTCAGGATAAATTTAACAGCAGCTCCATGTGGACATGGTCAAAAATAAATCATTATTATATATAATAATGTATCGTCTTTCTCCCTTAATTGGCACACCTTGTCCAATAAAAAAATAATTACATCAGTAACTAATATTTTTATGTCTTCATGCTGCAGGAATTGGGTTTCTTCTTTTGTATGTCAAAGACCATTTAAATTTTTGAACATGTTTTTTGGATCGGATTTATATATTTTTCCCCATTGTATAGATCAGATATAATTTTTGGTATTTGATAATTTCATATGTTAATGTTTATTTTTCATTATAGGAGCATGTGTATCAACAATATTTGTTAATTCATTATGCCAATTTAATGATTCATTTATGTCGCCATCATCATAATTCTGAGACAAACACCCTGTGACGCCACAGGCTGGGGCGCAGTTGGTTAGAGTGCCAGTTCCTCTGTGGTGATCCAAAGGTCGTGGGTTTGAATCCCGGCTGTGCTTAGATTGAACTCATGATACAATTTCCCATATGAGCTGAGGCCCGTGCCTAAAGGATTAACCTATTGTCCTTGTTAATCTGTGACCAGGTGGGTTGTCATGTTAAGGACTTGCGACATGACAATTCAGTGAGGCAGCACTATATCTGCTACAAGTAGGTCTCATCAAAAAATGACTGAAATAATGTTGAAAGTGATGTAAAACCCAAAACAAACAAACCACCCGGTTACAGATTTACAAGGACAACAGGTTAATGGGCCTCAGCTCATGTGTGAAATTGTATCATGAGTTCAATCTCAGCACGGCTGTGTATCGAACCTACAACCTTTGGATCACCACAGAGGAACTGGTGCTAATTAGCTGACGCTCTAACCAACTGTGTCATGGCCCGTGTTTGAAAACAATGTGGACTATTCACGGTCTCCAAATTAGAATGGTATTCCCTTTTCCTAGACGCCTAGTCTGGGCCTCGATAGTACTTATAACAAGAAAATCAGAAGAGAGCTCATACTTGTCGTCTTGTCCAACCTTTTCAAGCTATAAATTATACCACCGATTTCAATGAATTAACCTGGGTATGAAATGCTGAGCAAGATTTGGAAAATGATCTGTAAGATTTAGTAAAATATAGCCAAAAGTTAGGTTAGAAAAGTATCATTTTGAGCCTCAGAGCTTGTTACTGATTAATCAATGGTTACATTGGTTACGAACATATACCAATCTACCAACCTAAATATTTCAGATTTGACCATTTCTGATGGTTTTCTAGCCATTTACCAAATTTAGGAAATATATTTTGACCATGTCTGCCCCCTTGTAAAAAATTATGATTTTCCCATGGAGTTGCTTTCAAAAAGAATTGTGAAATGGTGTTTTTACGACCCTTTCAGCAACAACGGCCATATCAGGTAGACTTTCGAGCCTTTCACCTAGAGTGAAAGTTACACCCACCACCTCCCGCCCTCCACGTATTTAACCAAAAAAGGCACAGATCCAACACTCTACCAACTGTGCTAGTGGGGTCGGTTTGGAGCTGCTTTTAAATGACATAAAATTTTGATAATGCTATCAAAAAGAGAATTCTCATTTCTCTATTTAGCATTGTCCTGCTCCACATTTTTTTTTGTAAAACAATAGAATTTCTGGGAGATTCTCAGAAAAATATGTTTAAAAGTTGCTGCTGTGACCCCTGACAGGTCATTATTGCACCTAATATGTAAAACGTATCATCTAAGCCTAATAATTGATCAACATAAAGATAACAATGAAAACAAAAAGAAAAAACTGCTGAAACTTAGTTACATTCAACTTGTTATGTTCAACATGTAAAAAAAAATGCTGGACATTACAATGCCATGGGTAAAGACAATAAAGAATATACTGAAAGTAACATTATACCTAAGGGATGCCGCTGACAAAGAAGACAGGAAAAGCCCTGGAAAACCCGGCCATGTAATTACTTCTACCACAAAGTAGGGCAAAATCTGAAAACAAAAGAAATTGATTATTCACAATTTAAGAGAAATATAAATGTCAAGCAAGTATTTTTGTAGGATATGGATTGCCCATGTATAGACATGTGTATACAAGTATAGACAATTGTGATATCTGGCAGAGATCAGAGAAGTTAACGAGTGTAGACATGAGGGCAACAAGTGCAAGTTGAAAAGAAGCGTTGCTCAGCTATCGTTGCTAAGGGCATCATAGCAAGGAGGATGACTCATGGATCCAACCCGGAACCATGTAGAGGTCGCAGAAAGGCCATCAAGTGCAGGCTCATTAGTATTCAGATGCGTTCCTTTATAACGGGCCAGAAACTGCTGCTCGGAGCTCAGTGTCCACTTGCCTAGAAGATCCATGACACTCAGCCTCGTGACTGCCAATTGTATAGACTTTGGGTGCGCCAACAAGCCTGAGGGCTTCAGACAGTTATCAGTATTTGGGTATATTTTATCACACTCTTGCCATGTCTTCCCTAGCCAGACTATAGTGTATACGAGCACCCGAATAAAGATATACTGTGCATTGTGTACGCTGAGTATGTAGTCATCCTTATCTCCCAGCAGATAGGCTTGCTAGGCAGCTAGGTTAGGCCCCAACTCACTTAGCCAGCAAGTATATTATATATTCCCTGCATATATACCTGTAGGTACAATCCGTATGTAACACTTCACTTGTAAGTAGGTGATGTTTAACGGAGTATGTGATCAGATTTGATTTTCCAACCAGTCACAGATTTACTAGTTACAAAAAGTTACAACAGGTTGATCCCTCAGGCATGGGCATCAGTTTATTTGAGGAATTATAATCTCAGGAAGGCTGAGAATCGAACCCAAGACCATTGCATCAACACAGAGGAACTGTTTCTAACAAGCTTAAAGCAAGAACATGTGAATGCAGTGCTCAGACTGATAGAGCTCTCAAGTTGGTTCTTGGAGAAGGATCTCATACATACATATTACAGTATGGTGAACAATGAGTAGAATGAAAAAGGTGTTTTTTTTGTCATTTAAATAAATTAATTACCACATCTATATTCTTAAGGAAATAGCACATTCATCATTTACATAGACTTTCTGTGTTTGACATGTGTGGCGCATGGTATAATGAAGTTTATTCATAATAGAGATAATTTATATAAAAAGCACAAAATGACAAAGGAATATATTGAAGAGTGAGTATATCTTATGAATTTAAAAATTATATTTCTGGCACATTGGATACAATAATTGATCTATTAAGTGGAGCAAAAAAGAAAAAAAGCATTTCTCCCAAAGGTAATGAACAAATAATAAACAATAAATTGACAATGGCCAATAGATTTAATCCTTTTTTGGCAAAACTCGACCAAAGGTACAATAGGTAGAACAAATAAATGACAAAATGATGAGTGATGCAACATTTTCTCATGCTCATTTCACAGTTTTATTGGACATTAGTCATTATCAGTATGACATTTCTAAATAGTAATAATCTATTATTGTGTCATTTAGATTTTTATACGTGAAAATAAATATGACTGTATAACAATAAAAATATATCTAAACATCAACATCTCTTTAAACATCAACTTTTCTTTTACTTAAATGATTGATATTCTTATCCTCTTGATACATAAAACTTGGAATTACTAGCAGATCTGTGTGATGTTTGATAAAAGTGTTGTACAGATTTCACAATTTCAGACATCAATTCTTGTGAGGTCACTAGGTTGTGATGCCCTCTATATTATCAAAATCATGATCATTCCAGTGCATACGTGTAAATGGCCTAATTTGACATGTCATGTACTTCCTCGTTTTAGGCAATATAAGCCAATACAGCAAATGTGTGTATAGGCTGTATGTGCCAAGAGAACCTGTTGATCAGGTCCCTCATGCAGGTGTTCGTCCTCTTGATACATCCCCCATGCGCTGAAATATTTCATCCTACATCTCTGGCAGCATTTTCATAAGTTGATGTGTCAATACTCATTAGATACCCGGAAGTTCGGTAAGGAACCCAGTGAAGATCATTGAAGACCCATTGTGTGGTCGTTGAATGTTCATTCCACCTGTTTCACCATTCAACCTGATTCAGTAGTCAAGCACAGACACAAATACCAACAGATTGGTGTTGAGTGGCCACTGACCAATGGCTATGAAGTGGGGGATCCTAATATCTAGAGGTAGCAAACATGTAATGAAAATTGTTTCCATTTTTGTTCAGTTATGTTCATTCAAAGTTTTGAGCATGTTCAAAGCTTTTGACTGAATAAAACGGACATGTGCTAACAACAGCAAATGAAGAATAATAAAACAATAAACAAAGGTCGATGAACACCACATATATATTCATTGTTCGAAGGGCCTATTTGGTGTGACAAGAGCAGAAAGGACAGTGTGTTACCTGGTTTGCGTTAGTGATGTATCCAGCTTTGAGGGGATCACATCCAACAGATGTATAGTAGGCAAATACAGAAAGTCCCGCCAGGCTGACCAGACTGCACATTATCACACTTCCTGGGAATGCCATGATAACACATCAAAAAACTCCAGAAAAAAAATAGTTGAACACACTAATACCTATCAGTAAGTCTAGATAATATAGGCTGAATCAAATTGCTCACAGAATATACAAATTGTTTCAATTTATTAGATATAGTGTCCTTATTATATACAATGTCCAAGTTTGAAACAGAGTTAAAGAGGTTTCAATGTGATGTGGTAATGAAATAACTTACAGTTTGGCTTGTCTCAATGTGGGTTGGGAAGCATATCTTTGGACTCCAGATTGGTAGAATCCATAGTATCCCAGAAACATAAGAATGGTATTCACCATTATGTTCCAAAATGAAAACCTCTTTGTGGGGTCAGGACTAAAACTATAATGGAAGTCATTTAAGACATACTATATTATATTAATTTAAAATGAACATTCATAGCTAGTGAGACCTTGTAGATTTATTATGGAAATAGACTAGAATTGTATCTGATATCTGATATATATTCAGTTAGCTCATCAATAAAATATAATTGAGGGCAAAATTGTTATTCCCCCTTTTTTACTGACTCAGAGATGTTTCAGATGGTAAACAGTGATTATACCTACTCAAAAAGGTTCAGCCTCCCCCATCGCTCATTGATTTCAAAAACATTGGATATCCCATCCACCTTAATGGCTGCCTTGAATAGAATTTTTTTTTTTCAATTTAGTCCTTTTTTTCAATTAGTTAACATTTCGAACTGAAACATGAAAGTGGTTTTGACACTGATCACAATTTCATCAGAGACACTATAATGTAATACTAATCTAATCAGAGAACTGTTCAGTAAAATTGACAAAACACATTGTACCCACCATTATAGTAGCAGATACAACACCAACAACCATTATGAAAGCCTGAAAACAGTCTGTCCATACCACTCCTCGGAATCCACCCTGTAATTTAAAGATAAAATCAATCAAATATCTTCCAAAAAAGATAATAATACAAGTTATTCAATGGTTTGAGGGCAGTCTTTTTAAATTTTTTTCAAGACAAATCTGTAGAAAATTACATAAATAAAAAAGAGCCTCCCTGTTAAGTTTCACCCTCTTCTACTTGAAATGTATTAATTACACACAAGCAAGAACATGTTCATATTCCTTTTAATGAATACATTAATTTTGTTTTACATACAATAGTTGTGTAGATCACTGATATTACACTGCCTATGATTATAGATGCCCAAACTGGGAAGCCTGTTACTAAAACACAAACATGTACATCATTTAGTTTGATCAATATTGTTTTAAAATGATTTCCCATTAAAAGGGAAGATTTATATTTAACTGTTCTTCTATCCAGGAAGTGTTTATATTGGTCATTTTCATTCATTTTGTAAAATGTTGAGCGAAAATGTTGAGCGAAAATGTTTTAATGAAATTTTATAAAATTGATATTAATTCCAATAAGTGATTGTCCCATACCAGCTTCTATAGCAGTTGAAGGCCCATAATATACATTGGCTGTGTAAAAGAGCTGTAACATAAATGACAAAAGGTTACTGTTATGCAAGTAAATGTCTTCTCCATATGGTGCTTAGATATCCTATTCTTTTATGATCTTGGCACTCACAGTGAAGTGAAAAAAAGTGAATGAATCTAATCCCTTAAAGACCGATTATGACCATTCAGTGCCAAAATGGTTTGAATTATAACTATGGCAATATGATTGAATGATAATAACACACAACATCACACTGCAAGAAATGCAAGTGATAGTGAATATAAAGTAGCCAACAATACATGTATCGCACCTGACAAATAAGGCCAGCTTAAAATTATTCTTACCTTAAAACAAATAACATGCTAGATTGGTTTTGAAATACGATAAATTTGGGGAGATGTAAATTGTTTCAGAAAATTTTGAAATTGATTAACAAAATTGTTCACCTTGCACTACCATTCAAATAATATCAATGAATACAATTATCCTCGAATTTTGTATGTGAAATTAATAAATCAGTTGCTAAATTATGACACTTTCTGCTGTTTCATCTTAAACAAAGAGTATAAATATTCTTTATGTCACTCCTTTATGTCACTCCTGTCATATCAACCTTATTCCAAAACTAGCATATATAACACTAGTCTATTCTTAACTTAATTAAAAGGGAACTAGTTGTGATGATATTTGAAGAAATATTATAATAATTATTGTACTCACTGCTGCAAATATGGAGCAGAATGACCCAATATACTTCACCAATCTAGAATCATAACGTCTGTAGAGATACTGCAAGTGATGTATAATTGCTGTATGTAGTTAATATAGACAGAACAATATCAACTATCTCAAGACAAAATAGCAGAAACAAAGATTAAATTCATTTGTTCAATCATAGAAGAATATCTGAAATTGAAATCAGAGGATAAGTAAATTATTTTCCATTATGTGTCTGGCCTTTAGGGATGTTGAGGAAATCTTCAAACATCTTAAGGCCATCATATCTTTGTGCTTTCACAGCCTGCCTACAGAACACCAGTTCCTCTGTGATGATCCAAAGGTCATGGGTTCAATTCCCGGCCGTGCTGAGAATAAATTCATGATACAATTACACACATGAGCTGAGACCAGTGCCAAAGGTTTAACCCGTTGTTATTGTAAATCTGTGGCTGGGTGGATTGTCATGTAAAGGACCTGCGACATGACAATTCAGTGAGGCAGGACTATGTCTGCTACAAGTAGTTTCTCTTACATATTGTTTCTTGCATTTTTTGCAAGTGATGAGGTAGACTGGATTTCTTGTATTACAGGTGTATTTTTCTGGAGCTTTGTATTGTCTTCCAGTATGAGTGCTGCGCACAGTTTTGTGTGTCTTCCATGCTAGGCAGAATTTGCACCTCCATGGTCTTCTGCAAGGTGGAGCGGTTGGTTTTGATGTTTGGTGTGAGGTGTTGCAAGCAGCTCTGACTAGTTTGTCTGAGATGTTTTTCGGGCATCTAAATGCTACCAGAGGTTTCTCTGGGAAAGCATCTTTGTTGGTGGGCAGTTTCAGTAGGGGCCAGTATTTCCCTAGGATTCTGCGGAAATTTGGGTTGGCCTCGTTGTATGTGACGACTAGTGGTGTCTTGGATTGCTGTTCTATTGGCTTGTATTTGGGTTTCAGCAGAACGTTTCTATTGGTGTTTCTTGCCCTCATTTTTGAGGATTTGAATATATCCCTTGAATATCCTCTTCTTTTGTAGTCTTCCATTCTGAGTTCGCAATGTGTATCAAAGTCTTCTATAAGTGTAAAGTTTCTTCTTATCCTCAAAAATTCTCCATAAGGGCCACCTGTCTTGCAGTGTCTTGGATGGGAGGAGGTATAGTGTAGAAAGTTGTGTGTGTCCATGTCCTTGGTATAAAGGTCGGTATAGATGGTGCCGTTTGCACTGTAAAACTTCACTAAAGTGTCAAGAAATTCTACCTATGCTTTTGAGTGCTTGGAGGTGAATTTGATTTTCTCGTAGGCGGTGTTACAATACTTAATGAAGTCAAGGAGTTTCCCCTCTCCTTGGTCGTATACCATGAAGATGTTGTCTATGTACATCAAGTAGTTTTTCCTCAAGGTGCCATGAAGAGGTTGGCATATGATGAGGCTACTTTGGTACCCATTGCTGTTGGTCCTGTTTGAAGGTAAAGTTTTTAGTACTGCTTCCAGGAGGTTCATTAGGCTCTTTATTGTAGCCTTGCCTTTGTGGTTCTTTACCAGACATCTATACACTGCATTGTGAGGGATGTTTGTATATAGGCTAGTCACATCCATTGTGGCTACAATGATTTCATTATTGCTATGGAAGGATATGAAATCTGTGGTGTCTCTTACATATGAGGTAGTGTCCTTTACAAAGGGTTTGATGTGCTCGTCAACAGAAGCAGAGATTTTTTCTATGGGAGACCCATTTCCACTAATAATGTGTCTCCCTACAACCTTTTTCTTGTGTATTTTCCAATTCCAGATTTCTATATTTGTTCTCCTCATTAGAATATGTACACTTTGTCACCACCGTAACACATCTAAGATTGTAATCATTATAGTATGTGTAACTGGATCTTGCCTAGTGCCAAATAATAGGAAGAAAATAGTTAATCAATGTACATTTGTGTAGAGCGCTTTTCATTGTTATTTTTGTTTTTAAATTAATCATTTTTTTCACCCCTTTTGCCTGCTTTGACCATTTGTTTTGTTATATTTTATTATAATACTCCATTGTACTACATTATTGACAGATACTAGTTTAGTTTTACAAGTTGCTGCATCTTTTTTGCACACTATCAGAGGTGGTTCTCTTGACAGCGGCAAGTAATTGCCTTAATGGGTATCTCATGACCTCAAACTGTATATTTGCAATAAGTAAAATCTGTATTTATTTATATTCTTAATTGATGGTCTAATAAATCAATCTGGAATCTGGAATCTTGAATCGCATTCAAATCATCATTTTAGTCCGTTTCTGTGTCTGTCCTTTGTCATTTTTGTTTCTTTGATGCCATGTCTGTTTAGTTTATTATTCATTGCCCATGTTCCTAAGCCTTACTCTGACTCCTATTTTAATAATAGGGAGTTTAGATATGGGGCAGAGCCATCAGCACACCTATAAAACTCAGCTACATTAGACAATATACTCGAGAATACATAAAATGTACCCCAGATTGACCCGATTCAGCAGTCAAGCTCCACACATCTGTTAAGCTAATCTCGTGAAAATAGTCCTAATATTTTGATAAGTGTGAAGAAATTACAATGCATTTCATTTTTAATGGAGAATTCATCATGATTGATAATATTTCTAAAATATACCAAATTTAAACCTTATTTTGCTTTCAAATTAGTTTTTGAAAATTGGAAAAATATGTGGAGCTATATTCCACAAGCCGGTTGGACAATATCGTGCCCTGAAGTCCTCTGGTCTAGGGTGAATATCTGGGTTCAAACAGGTATGTTGCAACTGGACCGGTATTACTGCCAAACTAGTCCATCGCTCAAGCTGCAGAACTCCATATCTTCCCCTTATGAGTCACGCCTCATGGCAAACAAGGCGCCATAGTTTATTATTTTGTTCGCCTCTTAAGAACTGACAAAAAGCTAAGGAATAAACAAATCAGAGGACCCTTCTAACCCCAGGCCCACATGGGGTTGCAGAAGCAGATGATGATGAAGACCAGATAGAAAAGACACAGCCTAGTGAACCACATGGCGTGGTCCCAGGCCGGAGATCTTCATTGCCAGTGATGCACGTACCTGTCTGTCACTCTATGTGATGCACGCTCAGCTATCTCTACACTCATGCCATACCAACTGCCTAGCCTGACTCTATGTAATACTATGTATTTGTTGTATGCTATCTTAATAAAACCAACTATAGTACACTGTACATACTGAGTCTCCTTATCTGACAGGTACAGTTAGGCATATAGTTACATTGGCCCACAAATCACTGTCAACGAGTATTCCCTAGGTTAGCCAAGATCTTCCCCCGTTCCAAACATGAATGGTAGACAATCCGAGAGAGTCCCCAGATAGCTAATAATATAGTATCAACCATGGAACCCAACTCATGGAGGCATCCCTATTAAAGTATGGTAGAAAACGATTATAGTGAATATGTACACCTATTTATGATGAGTTTACAAGAACTGCAGCTCACTGCTGCTCCTTTACTTATGAAGTATTATTTTTTCCTGGGTGACAACAATTTAAATGTAAACCATCTTCGAGTTAACAGAAAGAGAAGGAGCCAACCAATTGGTTCTGCAAGAAAACACTCACGTTTTAGGATACAATCTACTAAGGTCATCAAAGTCAAGTCAGAAGTCAGCGTATAATCAGAGACACAAGTATTACTATATCAAAAGAGGAACCCGTATAAGAAATGAGAATACTCACGACTATCTGTAATAGGGATTCAACTCAAGAACTGGCCAGTCAGTAACACACAAGTCAATCTGATACACGGAACGCGGAGACCACAACGAAGGAACGGAGTACGCAGGTAGTAGGAAGCAACTCGAAGGCGCAGGAGCTGAAAGTGTCTGGGAAGTCAGCGGAACCGCTATATCATCCCAGCAGCAACGCAAACACAGCCACCAACCTGCGCACGCAAGTCACAAAGCAGCAGTCAGCCTGTCATGAGTCGTGTGGGAAACGGTGGGAGACACACAAACGAGTAGTGAGGCCAATTTTACAGGGCCAATTAGTGAGGGTCTGATGAGTACAAAACAGAGTAACACCAACAAGGGACAAAAGGCCACATGGAAATGCGAAAAACAGATGTCATCAGAACACAACGAATAACAAAGGCATACACAAATAATCCCTTTCAAACCAGGCTTAAATGGAGCCACTCTAGGCTCTGTGGAGAAAAGTACCAGAAAGGACAATTGTGAACATAAATCTAAACAGCTCGCCAGGATGGCGACCCGTGCGTAAATGAATACTCAGCGAGCATAATTGTATCAGGCCATTTGCAAAATACAGAGTGTAGGTCACCATAGAAACGGGAACAATTGCATGCGAATGAAGTAACAAAGCTAAACACACTGAATAGAGGGAATCATCATGAATAAAAAAAAGGAATAAGTCAACATCCAACAATATTACAACACCTAACAACAACTACTTTTTTCGTTCTTTAACAGTGGGGGGAGGGTTGGCAAGTACATCTGCCTGTGTCCGTTTGCCCAGGAAGGAAAAGGGTTCCCACGTGTTATCTTTAGTACCATAATCCTTCCACTTAATCAGATATTCCATCTCTTGTGAACCTTGCCGTTGTTTTAAAATACGCTCAATCTCGTATTGAGTATCAGATTCATCATCCGCGTCTTCAGCATCAGAATTGAGTGAATCGCGGACATGGGCGGTCTCGTCGTTACCACGAGGGCCTGATTGGTCAGTCTCCGGCAAGAGATCTGAGGGCGGGATTGCATCGCCCGGAAGGTCCTCACCCAGTGGGGTACCGTCCTCGAATTGCAACGGAGAAACAGGGCGGTCAAATCGCGTAACACAAGGGCGAAACCTGTTAACGTGAATAGAGGATTTAGGTTCCACATGGGTATCACACGCGCGGACCTTGAAATTGAGCGGGGCAGTTTGCTCAATTAAATAATATGGGCCACTATAAGGAGACTTAAGTTTACGGCCAGGGACCTTGGTGGCGGGGGAATAAATCCACACCTTATCTCCAACTTGGAATTTCCAACCCCTATTCCGGGAGTCATGATAAGACTTCATCTTTGCCTGCATAATTTTGTTATTCTCCTTCGCCCATTTGCGCGCGGTCTCAACACGCTCAAATATGTTTCTCACATAATGGTGGACAGAGGGGCTGGGACGAGTAGGGTCAGGCAAAGACGTCTCAAACGTTCTGCCACCGAAACGGGTGACTGGTCAGGGAGAGGGAAGGCTTCAGGAAAACATGTGAGAGCGTCCTGAAAAACAAGAATGTATTTGTTGCCTCGATCCGTTTTAGGGAGTGGGCCGATAAGATCAGTGTGAACCCTCTGAAAGGGGCGTGAAACAGGAATAGGATGTAAGGAACCCTGCCTATTTTTCGGGAGCTTGCTGGTCTTACTACAAACCTGGCAGGACTGAACCCAATTCATAATATCACTATGCATCCCTGGCCAATAATATTTCTGTCGTATCGTGGAATATAATTTGTCAGTCCCTAAATGAGCACCCATCGAGCTATCATGGAAGGCCTCAAGCAAATCATGGCGAAGAGTGGGTGGGATAACTAACTGAGTTTTACAGCGGTCCTCCGCCGGACCTCTACCCGGGGTGACATACAAATGAAATAAAACACCTTCCCTCAAGTAATAATCATCAACTTGGGCAAGGAGTTTTCGGGCCTCACGTTGGGTGGAAGGGAGGTGTGCTGACTTGAAATACTTGATAAGGGATTGAAGGGAGGGATCGGCAGACTGTTTCATACTAATATCATTAAAGGTGTACAAAGTGCCAGATGACTGATTGAGATCAGACAAACACTGGTCGGCTACAGCGGGTGAGACAGGGTGTGGCTCGAGATCGCCAGGCAGATCAGAAACAGCAGCCAATTTGAGTTCTAACTCAGGTGTGGGATCAGATTCCAACGGATACGTGCGGCGACTAAGGCTATCAGCATGCGGGATTGACTTCCCTTGCTTATGGACAATTTCGTAACGAAACTGTTGTAGGGTCAACATCCATCTACCTAAACGTCCCTTTGGTTCGGAACGAAATAGCCATTGTAGGGCGGAATGGTCGGTCACTATAGTGAATTTCTCGTATTTAAGATAAGGTTCGTGTAACTTACAAGCAGGTATAATGCTGAGACATTCCCGTTCAGTACATGTATAATTTTGCTCTACTGGATTTAGGGCACGACCGCCATATGCTATGACCCGTTCAGCGCCGTCTTGCATCTGACTTAAAACATTCCCAATCGCGAAAAGGCTGGCATCTGTCGTGATGATAAATGGGTTATCAGGCTCGATACGAGGGAAGGCCAAAATCGGGGCCGAAACTAACTTCGCTTTGAGGGAGTCGAAGGCGGCCTGCTTCACGTCATCCCATTCGAAAGTACTCTTTTTACTAGAAAGGATATTGAGCGGTTGCGCAATTTTCGCATAGCCTTCAACAAACCTACGGTAGTAACCTGACAAACCCAGAAAGGCCCTCACGTCCTTGCAAGAAGTGGGGACAGGATATTCGTCAACAGCTTTAGTTTTAGAGGGGTCAACTTCTATGCCATTCTTAGATATGATATGACAGAGGTATTTAACTTGTTTCCTGGCAAAGAAACATTTATTGGTACGAAGCTTAAACTTAGCCTTGCGAAAACGCGTAAAAACTCGTGTAAGGTCAGTCAAATGGCGTTCGAAAGAAGGGCTGTGAACGAGGACATCGTCCAAATATATGAGACAGAGGTCAGAGAGGCCCTGTAACACAGTTTCCATGAGACATTGAAATGTTGGGGGTCCATTAATGACACCAAACGGGAGGCTCGAATCGACCATTGGGCCGGTTAGACCGATTGTCAGCCCGTGGTGGAGCACGGGGAGCTTGGTCACGGGAGGCACGAAATTTATATAAATAGACATGTGTGAATCCCGCCCGCAGAAGCTACAGTCATGGCGAGCCTTGCAGTCTCTGATCCAATGGCCGGAATTCCTACAGAAAAAGCAAAAGGAATCGCCTTCTTCGGGACGGTTGCCAAGCCTATGGACCCCTTTTCCCACATCCGTGACCTCTTCGCGAATAGCAGCAAGAGTGGAGGTCTGTTGTGCTAAAAACTTAGACGTGGACTCGGAGGGCAAATCTAAACCGTTTAGAGTGACTGATGAATCACTGGTCATTGTGCAAACCGTCTCAGCTAGTTTAATCTGCTCAATAGTGTCATCAAGTGTTTTAGGCGACTTTCCCACTACAAAAGCCTTAAGGTTAGGGAGGAGACCCCTGACTAATATTTTCTTTGTCTCCATGTCCTCCTTTTGTAACCTCTGGCACTGGCTCAGAACATCATTTATATAGGTTTCAGCAGATTCCTTCTTTTTCTGAATTCTAGCATCCAGCGATTGCTCAAGCAGCCAAGCGTTTGTCTCGCCACCGAAAAATTTAATAAAAGCTGTATAGAAGGAATCCCAGGAGCTAGTGACATCTGCAGGCAGAGAAGTGTACCAAACGTCTGCCGCACCATGTAACAACATGCGACAAGCGGGAACCTTCAAGTCCTCTGGAGTATGTGAGAGTTGGGTGTAAGTAAGAAATTTCATCTGTGGATCTACCATAGAACGGGGGTGGGAGGAGTGATTTAGAGCCCTGCCTCTGGTGGTGAATTTTGTTGTTTTTAGATTGCGCATGTAACAGTTCTACAATGTCAGTTTGAGCACCAGCTATATTAACTTTGCGTAAGTGGCCTATAATTTGATGGAACATCTCCTGTATATTCTCGTCTTCAGCCATCTCCACCGATGGGGATCGTGCACGATCAGAGCCCGATTGATCAGAGTCAGCAATTTTAGCAGGCACCTCAGAGATGGTGAAGGACTCTTGGTCGCTGTCCGCAACAAGGAAGGGACCGAATTGGACGTCTGAGTCGGAGTCAGACGAGACAGAAGCCTGTGGGCGAAGTGTGAGAAATTTAGGCAGAGAAGTGCTACCTGTACTGGCAGACGTATGAGACAAAGGGGCTTTAATACCACTCGAAGAAGGGGAGGTGTGCACACCAGAGGAAGTGGTGAGGTCTGACAGGGGAGGACTAGAGGGAGGTTCCACTCTCACAGAACCACTCACTTGGTCATTTCGTTTCTCGGGGGAATCTCGAAAAAGTAATTCTAACTCACCTTGATATGTAGAACCGTCTTCTGCTACCGGAGGATCGCGCGCCACTTGCAGCTTGGTGGAAAGCTTTTTCGAAGATCTGAGCAACATAGACTTATATTCAAGTAGCAGGGTGGCAGTCAGAATCTCCATACAGTATCAGCAACACTCAAAGCCATGGATCGATTCGGATATTCTCCACCATATTGTTACCCACTAATGGAGAGTATCCGTCGTTGGGGGACGTGGACGGGGGATCAATACCCTACCAATAGATAGATACTCTAATCTGCTCTACTCTACCGTACTGTACTGTACAATAAGCATAGCTCGCTAACTCGCTGGCTGTGAGTTGGGGCACGGATCCTAGCTACCCTATATACCCTCGTGAAGGTGACAGGCAATAAGGACTGCAGACACAGGATATACACGACACAATAGTTACCTTTATTCGGTGCTGTGATTCCTCCTTGTCTGGCTAGGCCGGCATGGCAATGAGAGAGGCATGTGAACTACCCAAATGCATGATACTTATGAGATCCTATCTATACACAAAACACCGAAGTCTATGCAGTCACGATACTGAGAGTCGTGGATCTTCTGTGGCAAGTGGTCGCTCTATCTCCATCTGTTCATCTCCGAGGATCCAACGGTTGCTCGCCTCTTTTAAGGGGTCACTCCACGTCATCTGTAGGGGCTTGCCTACGTGGCTTCCTCACGCGTCATTGGATGGACTCGTCTTGCCTGCGTATCCGACATGGGCTCGTCTGCCTGCACGTGATCTCTCAGAGTGGTGGTTATGGCGACTCATCAACCATCAATATCGTTCGTGATTGTCTATGAATGTCTATATGTTTCCAAGAGTCTCTGGGTGTTTAATCTATATCCTACAGTACTCCATATTTTATGGACTTGAGACAGGACCTATGGGTCCCTACCTTCACACATTGTTTCCTGTTCATTAGATATGACCGAATCCAGGAGAGGGCGCGACCCTTGACATTACATCTGTACTCCAGACTATCAAATAGAATTTGATGGTCAATAGTGTTAAAGGCAGCAGAGAGGTCAAGCAACAGCAGGATGACTGACTTTCTGTTGTCCTAAGCACACAAGATGTCATTTTGCACTTTTAACAATTTGAAAGCTGTTTCAGTGCTATGATGTTCTTTGTAGGCTGATTGAAACTTGTCAGTAAGGCCATTCCTTACGAGATGAGGGACTAATTGGTCCGCAATTGACCTCTCAGTAAGTTTAGAGATAAATGTTAGGTTGGACACAGGCCTGTAGTTTGTCTCAACTAGTTCTAGAACAAACCTCTTCAGCAGGGGTGTTATGATGGCTATCTTCATATTTTCAGATACTGATGATTCCGTCAGTGATTTATTTATGATGGAAGTGATTATTGGTAAGAGGTCATCTAGGAGGTCAAGCAGGAGCTAGGTTGGAATAGGATCCAGCTCACATGACATCTTTACAGACCTTTTGACCTATTTTCGTACCTCATCTATGGTTAAGGGTTTGAAACCCTCCAGACATGCTGTACTATTGTTCGTAGTGTCACCTGGTGGCGGAATTTGTTCTGGTGAGGCAACTTCAAGACGAATTCTTTCAATTTTTTTCAAGTAAGAATGTATTAAACTTCTCAGCCTGAGTGACCTTGCAGCCAGATTGGGGCATTGGTATGTCCTTTTTCTTGTGCATGACTGTGTCAATGACTCTAAAAAGCTTTTAAGGGTCATGCTTGTTTTCTTCAACCAGGTTGGAGAAGTATGTAGATTGAGCAGATTTTAGCGTGGAATTGTATTTATTTCTCTGAGAGTTATACAGTTCCTTATCAATGTGAGAGCCAGTCTTGTTCATTTTCCTCTCAAGTCTTCTCTTGAGAGATCTTTCCAGCTTTAATTGGTCATTCATCCAAGGTAAAGGTTTGCACTGAGTGACCTTGGCAAACTTGATAGGAGCATGTTTATCCATGAGTAATGTGAGTTCCTTGTCATAGTAATCTACCATGTCACTCAAGGATAGTTGTTCCCATGCTGCAGTTGCATCGGTTAGGGATTTGATGTCATTCTTTAGGGACTGAAGATCCAATCCCTTAAAGTTCCTGTACTTGATTGATTTTTTGGGGGGTTTTGGGGGCGAGATACCTAGGTAGAGCTTAATCATTTTATGATCAGATATGTACTCATCCACCAGGTGGCTCTTGAGAAAGTTGTTCCCTTTGAAGGTGATGATAAGATCAAGGGTATTACCAAGCTTATGGTTCATGCACCCATTGGTTCATGTCAAAGGTGGATAAAATGTCATTGAACTTTATGACATCAGGCTTATTTGGCTTATTGACATGAAAGTTGTAGTCTCCGAGGAAGATGACTTCATGATTGAATGACCCATAGTGTGCCACCAGTTGAATGAACTCATCATAGAATTCAGAATAGGTGTACCTTCCTGTCTGATGGTTCAGGTCTGTAGATGGTTACAAAAGTGAACTTCTTTCCCTTAATTAAAAGGGATGCTTCATTGTTTTCACCACAGGTTGGTTCAACCTCTCAAGTTCCTTTCTGACCTTCTCTTCACTGGCTTCTTGAAGTCACGTTTCAGTCATGAAAAGGGCATCCAGGTTGTGATCAGAGAAGTAGTCTTTCACAAGTAGGACCTTGCCCGAGATGCTTTGGACATTACAAGAACCAATTGTGATATTACTTTTAATAGATTTATTGGATGGTGGAGTAGTATTGTTTACAGCACCCCCTATAATATATGAGAATGAGGGAGAGAGAAACTCATTTGCTGTTAGGATACTATAGTCAGTGGCAGACCCACAGGAGCCATCTACTGGGGAATATGGGCACAACAGTTCATTAAAGAGAATTTTTTTTGACCCAGTTGAATATATTTTCTAAGTTTTTTATTGATCTGTATAGACATGTCTTTCTTAAGATCAAGAAGATAGTATCTATGTAGATAGTTAAGAAGATGTGGTTTATGATCTCGTCCCGAGCAGAAGAAGTCAGGCTACCATCATCGGCAGTGGCAAAGTCCATGGAACCATAAAAAGAGAGTATTTTATGGAAAGAGTAACCAGGCAGGACTTTGACGTGAGAGGCAAGAAAGCTGACGAAGTATGTCCAGTTTATTCTGTGCACTCTGTCGGTTGGTGCTGGCGGGGAGATGACAGTGATAGTCGGGCCCATCGCCCTGATGCCCTCAATCTCATTCATGAGACGATTGAACGAGATTACACCTCGTTCTTCAGCAATCATTTCAGAAATGTCAGGAAGAATGATAAGATGTTCTGCATTTTTAACCCGGTCAGACGTTGTATGGAGAAAGTGAAGGCTCTCCGCCGAAACTTTGTGTGCCCAATCAGCGCAATCTACCCCATCGGCAATAGTGGCTTGGTTGCCATCCTTGGGGAGCACGATGAGATGTTGTGGAGGAGAAGTGTTACTTTCCGGTGCACAGTCACGTACTTCGGAGGATGGAGGAATGAACGTGTCGAGGACATCATCCTTCTCCTCTATCGTGCGGAGAGAGGTTGTGAGTTCATCAGTAAGAGTCTGATTCTCCTCAGAAAGAAGTTTATTCTCAGCCCGTAGAGAGACATTGTCGGCCAAGATGGCGTCTTTCTCGGCCAGAAGATCAGACACTCTTTGTGTGAGGTGGGCATTAACGTCCATGCTGGATTTGTTCATCTTGACCAAGTTAATATATGTGATTCAGTCTGCCAGCTCATCTACTGCATTTTGAACAGGAAAAAGCAGGGCGGCAGGGAGAGATGGAGGCCCGCTTGGTGTAGCAGGACTTTCTACGTCACGGACATCTTGGATGTCCCGTGTCGAACTACGTGTCGAGCAAGCCATGTTATTACTTTGGAAAATATACTTCTGTATTCTAGACTTATTTGAGACCATGTGGCCGTTTGTGGGATTGAGACAGTTTCCCGCTTAATACACAAACGGATTAACAAAATAGGATTAAAATACAGACTTGGAGAAATGGTGAGTAGGCTTGAATTATTTGTTGTGTTTGTGTCTTTGTATGTGCTATTTATATACGTCGTAGAACGAAATATCTAGGGTGAGCGGGGAGTCATTGGCGGCTCAACCAGTATTAGATGTTTGAATGAAAAATAAAAATAAATGCTGAAGATTCCTTAATAATTGTAGTGAACCCAGCTATTGATAGGAGAACGTTAATTCGTTCAAAAAGACCGACAATGTTTATGTGGGGCAAGCTCAGGTGCCGAGGTGATTCGGCTTGACAGTTTATATAGGATGTTTTTATTTTATTTGATAATGTCCATGTGATTGGACAGTTTTGTCTAGGTGATTAGACAAGGTTGCCTAGGTGATTAGGAAACTGATACAGCAAGGAGGTGATTACAAGCTTGTATTAGAGAGGGAGTTATGAAGTAAACACTCGCCACAAGTACAAAAAGATCTGTGTGATGAGCACCGCGCTTCGTGCAAAGCGAATCCAAAACCAGCCCTCATTACAGATCAGATTTTACACTGCTAGTGTTCACAAAAGTCAGCTAAACAGCGTAGACTTGAGGCAGAGGTGTGCTAGAACAGGTGGGTGTGGATTATAACAGGTTTCAGATTCATTAGAGCACTGTAAATTGTCAGAAAAACCAATAAAATACGGAGCTAGATCAAAACACTGTCATCTTGTACCTCATGCATTCGCACCCCCAATAACGTATAACATAACGTATAACATTAATATAAACAATCCTTACATCGCAGAATTTTAACAAAATTATTTTCAAGATATCAGTCATGCATATAATAAATATTGTATAAATTATTTAAAAGACTTTAAGTACCATTTGATGTTCTGTGATTCTTGCTACATTTATTAATTTTATGATACTGATGTGAAAAACAAGAAGATCCAAAATAATTTGTAAAAAGATTAATTTGCTTGTAATCAAGTTTTGATGATTCACCTTACAGTTCAGTCTGGGTTTGGAAACAATAAGTAATTCAATCTTACCATAATTTAATGTTATTTTACCCCATCTATGACATAAGGAAACCTATTTTTGACGTAACAGTCGGATCTAGTTGAAACTAAATTTCTAATAGTGACTTTCAGTTAGGAGACACCCACATTTACGTCATTGGCTTTATTATCTTTAAAATTGTTAACTATTAAATATACTTACGTCATTCACACTAACAAGCTTCAATGGGTAAAACAAAGGAACAAATATAATGGCTGACAGTACAGCTGTAACAGGTATCCAGATCACTGTTAGCCAATAATGGATTCCAAACGTGTACATCTCTGCAGGAAATCCCAATAATGCTATTGAGGAAATATAAGAGACTGAAAGAGATATTGCGGTTGGAACCAACTTCATTTTTCTGCTGCCCATCAAATATTCCGTGTTAGGTGACTGTCCTCTTCTAGCCATAGAGGAAAATACCCCAATCCCCAGTGATATTAAATGCATTAACACAAATATCACATAATCCAACCAGTGCAGACTTCCAGATGCCATTCTGTATGAAATCTTTCTTCATAAATTTATAGATTTGATAGGTACTTAAAAAAGTAAAATGTTTTTGTAAGTCCCAACAGAATTGAGATGGTTAAGTGAAATGCTTTTCTTCTTAAAGTAGGAAGATTTGATGTAGAATGCATGAATTAGGTTATATTACATCAAGCAGAAAAGCAATGAACATCTAAAAATACACCACTGCGTGAAACATTGGATTCACAAAATTGTTCAGCCAATGTTTTGCTATTTGTAAAGACCAACAACAATATTGGTCAGGATTATATTTACAATTTTGTTAAACTCTCATCACATTTACAGGATGGAAATATCTTGTAAATGTGTATCCAAATCATTTTTTAACATTTACATGTAAAGACAAATTTGTATATCATACAACACATTTGCACAAAACTCTCAACAATAAAAAAGAAGTAATCAGATGCCCAGATTTAGTGAGAGTTTCTGAAGAGGAAATAGTGGATGAGCTGAAAGACCAGGATGTTGTTCAATGCAAGTGGATTTCTATAAAAAAAGGTTGGTGTCAAAATTCCTTTCAATACGTTTATTCTGACATTTGAAGTGGCGCAACTTCTAACATCTATTAAAGTTGGATATTTGAATGTCCGAGTTGATGTATTTGTTCCAAACCCTCTGCACCACTTAATGTGTCAGAGGTATGGACATAAATCTGATCGGTGAAAAGGTAATGTACCGCTCAGCATAGTAAAGAAGATTGTTCTTCAAATATAATCAAATGTGTGAATTGCCAACGCAATCATCCATCATATTCGCAGAATTGTCCTTTCATTTTAAAAGAGAAGGAAATTCAGTGAATACAACACACAAGTAGAAAGTTTGAACACAACAAAGACATTTTATGCCAGCTCTGTAAAAAATTAATAAACAAAATCAATAGCAATTCAGACCGAAATTACATGACCAATCATTAACAAAAATTACTCCTTTTTTACAAAAACCTCTAAATCTTCAGCAACATCTAAAACCCCTAAATCTTCAGCAGACTCTGACATCCACTATCCAAGTAATAACTCAACCAACAGCAACATCTACTGGACCCTCTCCACACACTCAGATATATACTATGTACAATAGTCACTTTTATTGGGGTGCACAACATGTATACATAGAATCAGGCTAGGCTAGGCATGGCATGAGTGAGATACAGGTGATGCGGATACTGCAAGGAAACTCTCCTGACCAAAGGCCGCACCTCAGATAATGTCGGTTGTCAGCAGTATTCGATCAGGCCCACAGACTGTCGTGGATTACCCAGGCATAAGGATACTGCACCATTGGCAGCAGTTTCGGCCCATTAAGTAGGTACGCGTCCAGATTCATAATTTAGTTGACCTACTCTGCTCACCTTTGATTGTCACCTGGTCCTCTCTGCATAGGGGATCAACTAGGGTGTGAGATAACTGATGAGCATGCGTATTGTTGTGCTATGCGTCATCAATATTGTCTAAGATAAAATTGATGGAATGTCCTGATATTTGCGTTTCTCACACATAGTCATTCTATGTCTCACACTGCATCATCGTAGAGATAAGGAACGTAGTTAGGGAGTACATGAAAGAAAAAGAGAGCAATAAAAAAGAAGTATATAATTATCAAATGCACGGCACTTGTAAGAAGGGCAACAGGTGTAACTTCTCGCATGATGTGGGAAAAAGCAGGATGCAAAGAAAGGGAGAACGACTGACAAGAAGCCGAACCCAAGAAGCCCCAGGAAGGACAGCAGGGCGAAACGCCCTAGAAAATTTTGACATTTACAAAGTGGATTGGGGATAAACTCCTATACAGTCAGACCTCGCCGGACCGTCCCCCGATAATCCGGCATATCAATTACCGACAGTGATTTGGCTGCAACCATTCTAATCTTTCTTTATTTGTATTCATTTGATGTCCGTTTCATCAAACCGTCAGACTCGTGAAACCGGCAGAATTATGTGTGACAGACCATGACGGACTGGCGGGGCTTGACTGTATATGTGATTCATGCAACAAAAACACAAATATGGGTGAAAGAATTCTGAAAAATCTATGTGAACTTGATCATTGTATATTGTTGAATAAAAAGTTGAACCTTGCAAAATATTTTCATCTTGTGTCTTCTATACAAATAAAATAGATTATTTAAAGTTATATATAATAGAGAATAAAATTGACATCTTCTTTATCACAGAAACATGGATAAACAAATTAAATGAACATAAAATAAGATCTGAACTATCAGAAATTAATTTTAAGATTGAGCACATACCCAGGCCTCTACGATCAGGTGGTGGGATTGCAGCGATCTTCAAAAAGGAATTGGATATAACAAAAGTGATTACTCAATTTAATATATCAACTATGGAATTAATGGAAACTAAGGTCACAACTAACGCTAAGACTTGTACGGTAGTTACTATATATAGGCCTGAACCCTCTGATAAAAACCTATATACATACTCAAAGTTTTTTGAAGAATTTTCGGAGATTCTTCCATATTACAGCACGTACAAACATGAAGTAATTTTAGTTGGTGATTATAATTTTCATCTAAATAAACCTGAAAGACCAAATGTTATTAAATTCAACGAAATATTAGATCTATACAATTTATTTAACCATATAAAGGAACCAACGCACATCATGGGTAACACTCTTGATTTATTGACCACAAGCCTAAATACAAGCATAGTTGATAATCATGTAGTTCATGAAAAAATCTCTGATCATGACATAATAAAAATATTACTGAATATGAAGGCATCAACGACGGTTAAAGAGAAAATATCATATAGGAACTTTAAAAAAATGAACATTGAAAAGTTCAAATGTGATATTAAGAAAAATTTTGTTGAAAACTCTCAATATGATGACCTGGACCTTAATGAGCTTCTACAAAAATTTAACAGCTTGACAAACATTTTGAATAAGCATGCTCCATTAGTTGAGAAAACATCAGGAAGCCGGCTCCATGGTTATCCGACGATATACGAGCTGAAAAGAGAAAACGGAGAAGACTTGAAAGAAAACACAAAAAAACTGGACTTACTGTTGATAAAGAACAATTTCAGGCGCAACGTAATAAGTATAACAATATGATAAAATCTACTAGAAACAACTACTCCTCTAATATAATTAATGAAAATAAATCTGACCCGAAAAAATTATTCAAAATATTAAATAAGCTACTGCATACTAATGAATGAATTAATGAATGAATGGTTTCTTTACGGCACATCGACACAATCAGGTCATTCAGTGCCAAAATAGTAAAAACAAAAACGTTATATTGACTAGAAACAAAATGTAAATATTAATACAATATGTTCATAACACAAGAATTTAACAACAGCATTTATATAACACCAATCAAATATAGTAAATATGTATAATTTGTTTAAAAGACTTTATCAGTATGATGTTTTGCAGTTCTTGATAAATAAGTCAATGACATAAATAAACAAAAGCTCTGCCCTTAAAACTGATTATAAAGTCCTATGTGAGTTAAAAACGATACTATCACAGAAGTATCTACAGTATCAAATAACGTATGTAAATCTTGTACATTAAAATATTGAGTTCGTATAATATCAAAATCGATACACTCAATTAAAATATGTTTAATAGTCAAAGCCCTTTGACAACCAATACATTCCGGTTGATCTTCACCTTTAAGCAGATGTTCTGAATAAATATGATTGCCCTTAACAGCAGCTGCAGCAGCCTTCTCATCGTCAAATGATCCATCAGTGTATATACACTGATATCCAGTGAAAATAGATTTAATTTCTTTATATCTATTTATATAAAGGGATGGATCTGTTGAGCATTTCTTTAATTCTGACAGGGTTAGATTTTTTTTTTTTTTTTTTTTTATAAATGTTTATTAGACAGAAAAACATAGACATCACAAATATACAGATGAAATAAACGATTCCCCCCTACCCATGAGTGGCTCTCCCCAATACAAGTACAGTGATACACTGAGTGTTGAAAGAGAAATAAAGGTGGTAAAATAGTATATCATATGAACAAAAGTAATAATTAAATGTTGTCAAAAATAAACTGATACTTAACAAAAGAATCTGACCTGTGATTGGTGATGGCTGTACCTTTGTGAATTCTAAGTTTTGTTTTTAGTTTAACTAAAAAGGAGAATAAATCCATAGAATTATTATGTAGTAATCTTTGAATATATATATAATATTTGGCTTCAATAATACAATAGTTCAATACTGTTGCTATATCTGAGTACTCTGGAAAACCGAACAATATACATTCTTCTAAACAAACATTGTCATAAATTGCATTTTCTGGGCTCAATCTGTTCCACCATATAAAGAAGCTATTCCAGAAATCTTTCACCTTCTTACAAAATAATACAAAATGAAGAATATCATCACATTCCTCGCAGTAATTGCATTGAGCATTGTCTTTAATTGTAATATCTTTTAACCATTTATTACAAGGTATAATGCAGTGTATGAGTCTGTACTGGAAGACTGCAGTTTAGTTTCTGTTGTTACTGTAAAAGCCATTGTGTAAATTCTGGTCCAAACTTTGGGGTCTGCATTTTTGAAATCTGGGAAGTCATCAGCCCATTTAATGGAAGAACGGGGAGTAACATTGGATGAGTTTATTAGGCACCAGTAAAAATCCTTGCATCTGAATTTACTAATGTCCCTAACAATATTATTTGTGATGATACATAGATTCTTGTCTGGCACCCTGACTGGAACACTGGAGTTTATAATCTGTCTCCATCTAAGGGGTATGCTGTGCCTCAGTTGCAAAACATTCAAAAAGTTACAGTTGATATCATATTGTTTTTGTATTTGAGTGTGATTCATTACAGTACTTTCATTATTAAACAGATGCTTGATTTTCATGATTCCTTTTGATTCCCAGTCCCTCCAGTACAGTGGTTTACAATCAGCGGTTATGTATACATTGTTCCATAATACCTCCTCCATTATATCAGTGTATATTTTTGGTTCACAATTATGAATTGAGCACCACAATTTATGCAAATGCAAGTAGAAGTTTGGGATATTCTCATTTTCCATTGGATTTTGTTTATAGCTAAAAAATAAATCCAGGTTCTTGGAGCCATAGAAAAATTAAGGTAACAGTTGCCATCTACTATGAGAATTGTTAGGTTTTTTTCTTAGTCTATTTATCCAACATAATAATAATGATTCAGTCTTTTTCCTGAAGTCACACAATTTGAGTCCGCCTCTCTCAATATTTTGAGTAAGTACATTTTTAGCTATTTTCGGTCTCCCTCCATTCCACATAAATTCCATAATTATATGATTGACTTCATATTACACTCTCTCGGGAGTATCAATCACACTTGCAACATATACTAAGGGAGAGAGTGCTAAACAGTTTAGAATAGTGACTTTACCTTTTAAAGAAAGGTTTCTTTGTCTCCATATATTAAGAGTGTTCTTAAGCTTAATTATTCTATTCTTGAAATTGAATTTGTAATTATCCTCCTCATTGTCAGTTAAAACAATCCCTAGAGTATCTAAATTGTCTTTAATCCATGATAGGCCATGTGGAAAATACTCATTATTCTTTAAGGTACCTATGTATTTGGCTTTGGTTTTAGTGATATTTAGCTTTAGACAGGGTAAGATTAATATTTAAAGTTGCATAGGTCCATGGAGGTGTTTCTGGATATTGAAATTTAGCTATTTGATTCGGATTTAAATTTAAGGATTGTAAAGATTCCTTGATGCGAATGCCAAAAGTTGGTATTGTATTTGGTTTATTTTCAAAAAGATCAACATAATTTGGATTGAATATAGCATCATGTACAGGATTGTCTGGACAAGCTGCAATTTTTGTAGCATACTGAAGGGCAAGTTTTTCTCTTCTTAAATCAAGAGGCAGTTCATCTGCCTCTACTGCCAAGCTATCTGCAGGCGAGGTACGAAATGCACCAAGGCATAGTTTTAACCCTTGATTTTGTATAGGATCGAGCATTTTAATATACGATGGACGTGCTGATCCATATACCATACACCCATAATCAAGTTTGGAACGTACCAGCGCTCTATATAATTGTAATAAAACATTACGGTCCCCTCCCAAATCGGTATGGGCGAGAACCCGTAATAAATCTAATGCCTTCTGGCATTTCTTTTTTACATACTTAATATGAGGAATAAAAGATAATTTTCTATCAAATATAAGTCCAAGAAACTTGGTTTCTTCGACAACAGGGATTCGAGTTTGGCCAAGGTGTAGATCAGGATCTGGGTGAGCCTTCCACTTTTTACAAAAGTGCATACATACGGTCTTTTTCAAAGAAAACTTTCATCCATTGTTATCAGCCCATTCTTGTAATCTATTTAGGTGTTGTTGAAGCTGTCGTTCTATTGTATGCATGCTTGCTGACCTGTAGCTTAAGTTGAAATCATCAACAAAAAGTGAGCAATCTGCTCCAGGCCTCATACAATCTACAATGCTGTTAATTTTAATAATAAAAAGGGTCACTGATAATATACTACCCTGTGGAACACCCATTTCCTGATCAAAAGCATCAGAAAGTGATGCACCCACTCGAACTTTAAAATGTCTGTTTGATAGAAAATTTTGAATAAAAAGGGGTAAACGACCCCTTAATCCCATATTATATAAATCACTCATTATTCCATATTTCCATGTGGTGTCGTATGCTTGCTCTAAATCAAAAAATATACTAACCACATGTTCGCCTTTTATAAAACCCTCTCGTATAAACGTTTCTAAACGTACCAGATGGTCAACAGTACTTCGCGTTTTTCTAAAACCACTCTGTGCAACAGAAATATAAGCCGCAGTTTCCAAAAACCAAACTAAACGCTCGTTAATCATAAGTTCCATTGATTTACAAATACAACTTGTTAACGCAATGAGACGATGATTATTTGAATCTGACGAGTCTTTGCCAGGTTTGGGAATAGGAATGATAGTGGCTTCACTCCATGAAGGAGGAAAATAACCACTTTCTCAAATATTATTAAAAATATCCAAAAGATGCCCAAGTGTTTGGTCAGGGAGGTGTTTGAGGATTTGATAGTGTATATGATCAGGTCCAGGAGCGGTATTATGGGATTTATCTAAAGCAAGTTTTAAATCTGATATTGTGAATGGCTTATTATATTGTTCCAAGTTATTAGATATGAAATTTAGTTGGTTTCTTTCTTTTCTATTTTTTATTTGTTGAAATTTGGCAGAATAATTATTGGATGAGGAATTCTTGGAAATTGTTTGACCTATTGTGTTACCTATTTCGGTGGGATTTGTAATTAATTGGCCATTATGATTTAGATGTTTGATCCTTCCCAGTAATTTTACGCACCATATCCCAGCATTTTTTAATTGGTGAACGTGTATTTAATTTAGAAACGTAATCTTTCCAACTTTTTCTTTTGCTTATTTTAATAATATAACGGGCTTTAGCTCTTTTTATACGAAATTGGTGCAAATTATATTGAGTTGGCTGTCGATTAAATATTTTTAAAGCTTTTTTCCGCTCCTTGACAGCTTTTTTGCACTCATCATTAAACCAGGGTTTTTCTTTAATTTTAGAATTTGGCTTTGATTTGGGAATACACCTATCAGCAATATCATACAATGTATCCGTAAAAACTTGAAGAGGATCATCTACATTGTTAAAAATTTCTGGAGTTATTTTATCAAAACAGGAAGTTTGAAATTTTGCCCAATCGGCGTTATGAAATTTCCACTTGGGGATTCGTTCGTCTAGTGGAGGAAAATGGTTATTTAAAATAATGGGGTAGTGATCACTACCCCATTGATCTTCCTCTACTTCCCAGGAATAGTCTAAAAATAAATTTGGAGTGCACATGGAGAGATCTATTGATGTTAAAGAGCCTGTAGCAGGATGTAAATAGGTTGGAGAATCGTCATTCCAAAGGCACAAACTATTGTTATTTAAGAAATCTTCTATTATACGTCCTTTGGCATCAGTATTATTTCTGCCACCCCAGAGATAGTTGTGAGCATTAAAGTCACCAACTAACATATATGGTTGTGGCAGCTGGGTTATCAAATTATTTAAATCTGCAATATTAACTGGCTCACTAGGTGGTAAATATATTGAACATATAGTTAATGTATTGTGCAGGGTAACCCTGACTGCAGAAGCTTGTAAATTAGTATTTAATGTTACTTTACTTTGGGGTATACAGGATTTAACAAAAACAGAAACTCCGCCATGTGCTCGGTCCATAATGTCAATTGAACCGACTTTATTATAAATCACATATCCCTTAAATGTTGTGGGATCATCTTTGAATTTAGTTTCTTGTAAACAAATTACAGATGCATTATATTTCTGGGCTAATAACTCCAGTTCTGGCCTGTTTGCCTCAAATCCTCTACAATTCCATTGTATGATATTGCTGATAGCCATATTAAAAATAATGAGTATAAATATAGGATTTAACATAATCATTTGCTAGGTTTACGATTATGTTTTGACTGAACAGGTGTAAAATGTATATCAGAAGGATCACCTGTATCCATCCTTTCTAAGGATTTAGTTCTATTTATTTTACTTTTGCTTTGGTCTTTGATTTCTTTTTTGTCTGATTTATTAACTGGTCTATTGGTATTTACGTTTTTATTACTAGATGACGTGGAGGGAGTCTGTGAAGAGGTTTTAGTCGATGTTATTGTTGGTGTTATTGTTGGTAGAGCTATTGCTGGGGTAGTGGATGCAGGAGTCTGAGTAGATGTTGCCGAAGATTTGGAAGTTTTTGTGAAAAAGGAATAATTTTTGTCATTAATTTGCCATGTAATTTCAGTCTGAATTGCTATTGATTTAGTCTCTTTGTTCTTTAAAGTGCTAGCATAGGATGATTTTGTTGTGTTGAATGATTCTACACGCTTACGTACCTCTGGAAAAGATATGTTTTCTGTGTGTCGTATTCGCTGAATTTCCTTCTCTTTTAAAAAAGGACAATTCCGCTAATATGATGGGTGATCGCCTTCACAATTCACACATTTGACATTATTTGATACACAATCTTCTCCATTATGTTGGGCAGTACACTTTGGGCATGTTACATTCCCTTTACATCTGTCAGATCCATGTCCATATCTCTGACACTTGAAGCAGCGCAGAGGGTTTGGAATAAAAACATCAACTCTGACGTTCAAATATCCAACCTTAATAGATGTTGGAAGCTGCGCCGCTTCAAATGTCAGGATGAATGTATTTATTGGAACTTTTGTGCCATCCTTTTTAATATAAATTCTCTTGCAATGGACGACATCCTGATCCTTCAATTCATTGGCTATTTCTTCTTCTGAAACCCCCGCTAAGTCGGGGCATCTGATAACCCCTTTCTTGTTATTTAGGGTTTTATGGGCCGTTATTGAAACTGGGACTGTGGCCAACATTCGGCATCTCAGGAGATTTTCCGCATGGCTTTTTCTTTCCACCTCAATCAACAGACGACTTCCCATTTTTTTCACTGTTTTGGGGACCCCGGCAATGCCTTGCATCCCCTTTTGCAATTGCAAAGGGGGACATTTTTGCCAGGGTATGTTCACTGTCTAAACTTTCTGCCATCAAAAATCTGGGCCATTTTTCTTTAATTGAATAATCATCGCTGTCAGTTTCATTCCTTGGTCTTTTTTGTTTTTGTGCCATATGTGTTTTGTTATTTTTCATCAGCTAGGTCCCCTACCCACCACGGAGCCCAACAAGGGGACGCCTTTCTGGGCCGGTAACTCCAAGCCCTGACGCCTTGAGGATACCCAACATGACATACTCTTAGAATAAAAACTCCATCCTTTCGAATCTTATTTTTATCCCTCGATTGACCCAATCAGCAGTAATCTCCTTTCAGCAAATATTTATCAAAAAATTTTAAAATTATTCCTTAATTTCAAACATATAAATTATCATTAATAAAAATCAAATATCCAGAATATAAGGAAATATACTACAAGCCGGTTAAATCAGACCCAGGCCTAATCTGATCTGCCCGTCTGGTGAACATCTGGATCCAAGACAGGCGTGTTGCAACTGGACTGGTATTACTGCCAAACCAGCCCAGTGCTCAGCCCGTCAGGATTCCATATCCTCCCGACACGGGTCGCATCCCACGGCAAACAGGACGCCCCTTTAGTCGCCTTTTACGACATGCTGGGGGGCAGTGGGGCTATTCTTTAATCCCCGCACCCACAGGGGAGCTGCATACTAAGGAAACTACACCGTTCCCTAATCATAATGATATGGAGGAATTAGCAACAGAATTTAATAATTTCTTTCTTGAGAAAATAACAACCATAAGGAAAGATCTGGACAGTATTACCTGAATTAATGCAACATCGAATATTACAGTAAATACCCTGCCTGAAGAAAAGAAATTTACTCACAATCTAAACAAATTCAAACCTCTAAGTAACCAAGAGGTTACTGAATTAATTAAAGAAGCAGCAAAGAAGTCGTGTGAACTGGATCCCATACCCACCTGGTTATTAAATGAATGCATGGGGGATCTGCTCCCATTAATAGCTGCAATAATAGATAAATCCATTACTCTTGGAGTAATGCCAGACTCTCTTAAAATGGCTATCATTAGGCCATTAATTAAAAAACTAGGACTAGAATTAAATAAGAAGAACTATAGACCGGTATCAAACCTAGCCTACCTATCAAAACTAATAGAAAGAGCGGTAGCTAAGCAGTTTATTGGTCATCTAGTAGCTAACAACATCACCAGCATCTTCCAATCCGCCTATAAAGAATACCATAGTACAGAAACGGCCCTGATTAAGGTCCAAAATGACATGCTCATGGACATCGACAATGGTAAAACAGTGATGTTGGTATTATTAGATCTATCAGCGGCCTTTGACACCATTGACCATGAAATTCTGCTTAATAGACTAAGGATGAGATGTGGGATCACAGGCACAGCTCTGAAATGGTTCAGATCATACCTGACAAATAGGCAACAGTGTGTGACAATACAGGGAAAAAAATCAAAAAATATTGAAATACAGTACGGAGTACCCCAAGGGTCAGTTTTAGGCCCTTTGCTCTTTACATCATACATGGAACCACTCTCAGACATCATATTACCATATGGGTTAAAACATCACATATATGCCGATGATACCCAGCTATACATTAGCTTTAATCCTATGCTTGCCTCTGACGCGTCAAAATCTGTAAATGAAATGGAGGAATGTATCAAAAAGATTAAAATCTTTCTCATTGAAAATAAAATGAAAATTAATGATGGCAAAACTGAGATGATTATGTGTGGCAAATTGTCACAACTTAAGAAGGACCACATCCCCACAAAAATCACAGTAGGTGAATCAACTATTGACAGATCTGAAAATGTAAAGGATCTTGGAGTAATAATTGATAGTAAATTATCTATGAAACCCCAAATTAGATACAATGTGTAAAAATGGATATTTCCACGTAAAAAATCTGTCTCAGGTGAGAGACTGCATTGATGAGAAAACAGCTAATACCTTTGCCCATGCCTTCATCACATCAACTCTAGATTATGGAAATTCATTACTGGCTGGAATACCCAAATGTGAAATAGCGAAACTACAAAAACTGCAAAATGCTGCAGCAAGAGTAGTGGGAAAAATAGAAAAGTTTGATCACATAAGTCATAAACTGAAGGAACTTCATTGGCTGCCAGTAGCAGCCAGAATAGACTTTAAGATAGCACTCCTAACCAGGAAGGTGCAAAATGGCTTATGCCCCAGAATACCTATCCGACCTATTGACACCTAAAGACACTGCTAGGTCACTAAGGTCAAATTCCAATAATGAATATATGGTTCCTAAGACAAACAACAAAAACTATGGGGACAGAGCTTTCTCTGTATACGCACCAAGAAAATGGAATACACTTCCATTAAATATTAAAAACTCAAAAACACTTAACTTGTTCAAAACAAGGCTAAAAACTCATCTTTTCAAAAATTCTTACCTGAAAAGCACCATGAGCAGACCTAGTCTGGAATAGCGCTATACAAATACTTTATTATTATTATTATCCAATGATAAAAGTATCAATAGTAATAAACCAGTACATAAATCAGACAAAAAAGATATCAAAGATCAAGT
Organism: Amphiduros pacificus; assembly: GCA_949316495.1. Lineage (NCBI taxonomy): Eukaryota > Metazoa > Annelida > Polychaeta > Phyllodocida > Hesionidae > Amphiduros > Amphiduros pacificus. The sequence continues at coordinate 18,422,673 of OX439010.1, read as the reverse complement.
TAAAAGTAAAATAGATAGAACTAAGTCCTTAAAAAGGATGGACACAGGCGATCCTCCAGATATGAATTTTACTCCTGTGCACTCGAGGAATAATCGTATACTTAACAAGTGATTATGTTAATTAAATATTTTTTCTCGTCATTCTTAATATGGCTATCAACAATATGGCTATCAGCAATATGGCTATCAGCAATATCATACAACAGAATTGTAGAGGATTTGAGGCAAAGAGGCCAGAACTGGAGTTATTAACCCAAAAATGTAATGCATCTATTATTTATTTACAGGAAACTAATTTTACAGATAACCTAACAACATTCAAGGGATATGTACATTATAATTATTGGTTCAATAGATGCAATGCACTGAGCACATGGCAGAGTTACAATTTTTGTTAAATCATGCATGCCTCAAAGCAAAGTAACCCTAAATACTAACCTACAAGCTTCTGCAGTCAGGGTTACCTTGTACAATACAGAAAAAGGCAAGGATCCTAAGAATAGTCTTCGACAACGATCGCAGTCCCTACCAAGACCAACAACGGTTTCGATCACTTTGATCTCTTCAGTTGGATGGGGACTGACTGCGTTATCCTATGATTTGTTTATATATGGAGCCTGAGGAGGTGCAGGCACCTCTGGAGGTGCTGCACCTCCTCTCATGGCGCCTCTGGAGCGAAGGTGTTTGTGGGTCACGTTACCTAATTGTGGAGGTGCTGTGAGGGACCCCCCTCGAAGGGAGTTGCGTACAGTGTTATATGAGCGATATAATGTCTTTAAAACCACGTTTTGGTGGATTATGCTGGCGTTTTTTGGGTTGTGTTTCGGTTTTTTGCACCAAAACGAATCATTTTGATTTGTTCAATAATTCTTTTTAAATTTACGGCCCCTCTCCCTTGAAGCTGCCAGACTAGTTCGTTTATTTTACGCTGCGTACAGCCCCGGCGCGGGGTAGGAATGTCCATTTTTTTAACGAATTTCTGTTCCCGTGTCTTTCTTTTGTGAGCGACGGGGTTCTTTTCAGTAATATTAAACATAGGAAATATACCTTAATTTTGTTGGGTTCTTAGCCGGTTTTCTGGCCATTTCTTATTTGCGTATCTGTATTGTACCTTTGTTGTATAATTAAATAATTTCCCGTCTATTTTGGCGGGATGGAGCAAGAACAAGAAACATTTTTTTGTTGAGAAACTTTTATTTTCGTTTCTGTAATTTTGATTCTCGTTTCTTATTTTTACATATTGTTCATAGTTTGTATTGTTGAGATAGTTTTTGGTGATTTACAGCTGTTCAGACGGCTTGGTCGTCGACTGGAATCTGGAAGAGTTGATCCAGAATCTTCATGTAGGCTGTGGGGGGGTTTTGTGTGTCCCATTCAAGGTCCTCCCAAAGGTCCACAAAAGTTATGTGGTCTTGGGGGGCCATTGGAATTTTCTCTTGGGGAGATGGTGGTTCCCTCGAGGGTAGAGGTGAGTGATCCTCTATCCTCTCAAGGTACCCTGTTCCCTTGTCTTCAATTGGTATATCTGAAAAATGAAGTGGATGTTTGATCATATTTCTAGAACGTTGGTAACCTTATAGGAATGTTACTAACCTTCAATCCAAGGTTCTGTCCTTGTTATTTGTTTCTAGTGAATTTGTAAACGTAAGGGGGGTTCTTACTATCTCTGTGTGTGCAGTCTGTGGTCTCTGAGGTGGAGGCCTGTATAGACTGACGGTGGCCTGTGGTGGCCTCAGCTAATGGTAACAATGTGATGTCATTCTCCGACATCAGAGAACACCTTGTACAATACATTAACAATATGTTCAATATGGCTAAGTTGAAATAATGATGCAAATAGTTATGTATTAGGGGTGCATACATTATATATTAAGAGTGCTCAGGTCAGACACAGAGAAACAGGTTGAAATATTATGATATATGGTGAATTAATTTAAAATATATGATCTGTGTAACATTCAGGGAATGTACCACTTGGCATGCCGCATCTTCTTCGTTAAGTAGCATGAATCTCAGGCAAGGAGCGATCCAGCATTCACCTGATTTGGGTTAATTCCTAGACCTTGGTCCTCAAATACATCAATTACCTCTACATCTAAGGTAGTAAGATATCTCCATACATATATCTTACTCAATATTGTGGTTCTTGTTTATTTAAGGTATTACCAAATATTATTTATCAGCCTGTACAAACATGGTCATCTGAAAAAATTATGAATAAATGAGTACAGCAACTTTAAGGGTAACTTATTTCAAGGTTTTTGTTACTATTTTTTTTCTGTACATGCTAATAATTCTTTGGTGTGAAGTATTTTCCAGGTTACGGTTTAGATGGCCTGCGCAGTCAACTCCTTAGTCCCAGGAGCCATATCCTTCAAAGCTTGATGGTATAGATCAATATTATTAATGTTGGTGGACAAAGGGGTTAACCCTTAAGGCACGGGCCTCAGCTTATATGGGAAATTGTATCATGAGGTTCGAACCCACGACCTTTGGATCACCACAGAGGAACTGGTGCTAATAAGCTGGCACTCTAACCAACTGCGCCATGGCCCATGGCCTTATATCTGATACAGGTAGATCATGTACAGGTAGATACAGGTAGATCATGTAATAACTGAAAAAATAAGAAAGTGATGTCAGACCCAATGTCTGGCTTCAATTAATGTCACCCACCTTGTACAGATTACTGGTCAATATCAAAATTATTTCAATATCTAAACCATGAATGTCTTTTCCTTGCAAACATTTGACAATGTTCTCTTTGTGAACCTGTGTGTATATTAAATCTCTGATTCTTAAAGTCATGGTAAAAAACTTGTTCTATTTGAGCACTCAAGCCCTTTATCACAAATTATCTAAGTATACACCTTTAACACAAATGTTCATGCATGACATGGTTCTTTACTTAAACAAGAAAAGGTCTTTATTTTATTATTTGAATGTTCTGATACTTTTGGGATATATATTTTCCAAAAGATATTCCCTGTGTAAATAGTTTTTTGATAAAACAACACCTTTGTACAGCATGGCATATAGAAGTCTTCACCGGTGTTGGAATATGTGGCATTCACGCATCCTTGACTTGACAACCCACCCAGTCACAGATTTACTAGGACAACAGGCTAACCCTTTAGGCACGGGCCTCAGCTCATATGGGAAATTGTATCATGAGTTCAATCTGAGGAGATCAAACCCACGACCTTTGGATCACCAAAGAGGAATTGGTGCTAATAAGCTGGCCCTTTAACGAACTGCCATGGCCCATGGCCTCATGTTCCATAAGACTCTGCATTACATATGATTCAGTAGTTTTCAGCCATTGCAGCCATTGTTCTAAAACACCATATGCAGTCATGCGTGTGTGTCTCTCCCACCAACACATCATTTGATCAGAATCTACTTCTTTCAAGTCACAATCTGTAATCATATCCAAAATCTATTAACATTATGGTCATAAATGTAAATTTAAAGTTAAAAGCTTTCTGGCAACAAGTAATTGTTTTATTTTTATTGAACCTCTCATGAAGTGGATTCTCTGCCCAAAATATTTTTTAACATGTAAAATATTTACAAATCTTTTCTGATATTAAGTTTGTTTCTTGGATTTTTTATGCAATCTTTGCATAGTTCATCACTCCTGTGGGTGCTGGGATTTAAATATAATCCAAATGCCCTAGCATGTCGCAAAAGGTGTAAAAAGGGACATTATGTTTACCAAGGGATGTGACAAGTGCTGGGGAGGATATGGAATCCAGACAGGTTGAGTGCTGGGCTGGTTTGGCAGTAACACCAGTACAGTTGCAACATGCCTGTCTCGGATCAAGATGTTCACCAGACGGGCAGATCAGATTAGGCCCAGGTCTGATTTAATCAGCTTGTGGCATTTTTCCTTTTATTCGGGCTATAAATTTTGTTGATAAAAATCTCAATGTTTGGAATTTGGGACTAATTATTAAGAATCTTATAATATAAAAGTGTCATAGTGAGATTACTGTTAATTAGGTCATTCAAGTGGTAAAGATAAAATCCGAAATGGTGGAGTTTTATCATGTTCGATATTCTCAAAGCTTCAGGGCATGGAGTTACCGGCCCAAAAAGATGTTTCCTTGTTTGGCTCCGAGGTGGGTAGGGGACCTAAATGATGAAATTTTAAAAAAACACACATGGCACACAACAAACAAAAAAGACTGTGATAGACAGTGATGACAAATCAAATAGGATAGAAAAATGGCCTGGATTTTTAATTGGCTGAAATTGGTTAAAAATGGGCAATAAATTATTTATTGAGGTTGAGCGGAAAAGCCATGTGGACAATCTTTTACGATGCTGAATGTTGGCCACAGTTCAAAAAAATGTCCTCAACACCCGTGGTCCTGGAGCAAGTCTTAGGGAGAACCAGGTGGGTTCCATCATTGGACCTCGGGTTTCTCAGTCCTTGCTTGACCTTAAGCAAATCACACAAATTAGGGGGCGCCTTGCCATTCATGACCTTCCAAGTAATAAAGAGTAGCTTGAAATCAATCCTTGCTCGCACATGGAACCAGTGCAGTTTATCAGAAATCTGACAAAACATCACTAGAAATGGCAGACATAGGGATATAACTTTTTTACTACTCAGAATACATCTACAAATGATATGTGATCGAATGTCAACCTTCTTAGGCTATTTTGATCAAATATTTCCAGTGACCTTGAAGTGACCTTTCAATGACCTTGAAAATAGAAAGCCTATTTCCACAAAATTATCTACATGTTTTATTATCCTATCATCTACATCTTTTAAATACGAGCTCGTAGAGTCCTTATTCATCAAAATCTGTTCATAATTAACAATTTGAGAACAATTTATAGTTTTGTGGTCAATCTATAAGGGAAAACAGAGGAAAATACACTAATACTAAGTTTTATTTAAATAATATAAAAATGCCAGCTTATTGGGGGTTAGTTTATGAAAATATATAGAATACTGCACAGAAAAACACAGTAATACTAAAAAGAAATTGAAAAAAAAGTCCGTCAATTTCAAGATTTATTATGAAGCTAAAATGATTAAAAATAGCTTAAATCGGTAGGGTTACAAAAGTGACAAATTGACGGACTTTAATTTGACCTCACATTTATTTTTGAGGTATTAGATAAATTAATTATTAATCTAATTTCAGAAAATAATCAGCAATAAGTTGCTCTTATCATAATAATACCTAAAAAAGAAGAAATATTCCCAGAAAAATATGAGAAAATTAGTCATGTATAGAAATGATTAAAAAAAATATATAATAAAAAATATATTGAATGTAGAGTCGATTGGGTTATAACATTTAGTAGCTGATGTATTTCTAAAAAATCTCATGTATTTGATTTTTTTGAACAATATGAGGAAGTTAGTGAAATCCTTTTATGAATATGTCTATGAAACATATCACTAAAAGTGGCCAATCATTAAAATGGCCTATGATCCCTTTTACTATTTGGATAATTCTATTAGTAATACATGACAGAACTTGGGTCCATTTGATTCCATCCATTTGATTCCATCCATTTGATTCCATCCAAAATGAAATGGAAGTCGAACACGGCCAATATTAATTGTCACTGAAAGTGCTCTGCAGGGTGCTTTCTGGACGTCCGCTCCTCCCACTGCTGTAAACCCGTTACATACGCTATGTCACTCATTCTCGCTGATGTTATCTAATTTTAACCACTTCACATGCTGCAGAGTTCTGCAAAAGAGTTCTTTTTATCTCTGATGCAGGTAATCCTGCCAGGATTCCTTTTCCATAGTCTAGGGCGGAAGTTTTTTGCACATATTTCTGAGTTGGGTCTTCATATCCATATTTGATCTGAATAAAAAATGATACCCAAGTGTGTCACTGACTGACTGGGCACAATATCAGTTTCACCAACTCATGGCTAGATGAAGGGTATTTCCCAGTCTGTATGTAGGTTCTTTGACACATTGACTTAAGTCAAAGGTCGATCATATACCATTGAATCTAATAACATAAGGTTTAGTATATTTATGTGAAAATTATACACTGTGCCAAAATCCAAATATACTCCCTCTGTATCAGTAACCACAAGACTAAACTGGCAGAGTAAAGCATCCTCAACTTTATCATCATATTTAGCTTTGCTAGAATTCAACAGTTTAGTCCTGATAACGTATGCTATGAGTAAACATTCATATACACCTTTAGTTTACTTCTGGCTATATATGATAAAAATAAACATTTGTGTAATGTGTATGTATACTCCTGTTTGTCAACTTTGTGTCTAAACATTTCTATACATTTTAAGTTTACTTCTAGTTGTGAATGACATTCATATACTGTTACAAATGGTTTGGGGGTCCGACGGGGATCGGAACAATACTCGCTGGCTACGTGTGAGCTGGGGCCTTAACCTAATCTACCCATGTGAGTTGGGAGGTAATAAGGACTGCAGACACAGTGTATACAATGCACAAGAGTCTTCTTTATTCGGTGCTGTATACACTAGAGTCTGGCTCGGAAGGCATGGCAAGAGCGTGATATATAAAATATCCAAATGCTAATACTGACAAAGTCCTGAGGATGCATAAAAAACCCAAGTCTATACAAGTGGCTGTCCCGAGACAGAGCGTCGTGGATCTTCTAGGCAAGTGACTCATCTGCAGTGTCTTGGAGAAGTTCCGGTTTGGAGCATCACGTCATCTCTCTGCTGGGTGAGTAATGCGTCTCATTAGCCTGCACTTGTTGGCCTTCACGTTGCACTCAGTAACCTCTATGATCTCTTGCCAAATATTATGATTGTCTTTACTTGTGTATCAGAGTCTATAGATGGGTAATCTATATCCTACAATACAACATACGTTTAACACTGTTTATGCATTGTGTACATATACATCCCTAAATTTGTTTGCCACTGATTGGGTATGATATTGGAAACATTTGTATACTGCATAAGTGTAGTCTTGATTATGAACTGTGTATGTAAACATTTTTTATATCATATTTAACCATAAGTAAACTCAGAAAGTACATTAAGTAAACCAACATATACTCTAAGTTCACTTGTACTGTAGATAATTGAAGCATAATATGCACGTTACGACTCTGTAAATTTGAAATGGTGAACCAGTGGGGGATTGTTTTCTGGTAATAATTAAGGAAAGTGTTTCCTTCCACAATCCCCTTGTGTAAACATGACATTTATAACATTCTTCATGCACTCTCAATAGTAGGGCAAACAAGTGCAAGCAGGAGCTTTATTGTGTCATCTGAGCACAACAAGGTTTTTGTTAAAAGTGGCAACCTCTAGCTCTTCGTTATAACTGTCAAAGGCTGATACTACAGACCATTTCTGTTTCAACAGTATTATACAATGCAGACATCACTATTAATATCCTGCATCAATATGGCTCCCATTTTACCCATTATCAGTACCATATCCCATGTTCACTACAAGCCAATTTATTAGCAAATCTTGATATTAGCAAATCAAGAAAGAGTATAAAATGTCTCATTCACCACTGACGTTTTTTACACTGTTATGGTATTATATATCAGTCAGATCTATTAGATATCTATTATTTCATGATTGTTATCTTGTTTAGATACTGTTAGGATTTTTCTCATAGTGTAAACATGTACACTACAAGCAGAAATATTGACAAATCTTGGATTGTAAGTTTATATAAACGGTATAAAATGTCTAAATCACGCCTGACGTTTTTTACACTTTTATGGTACTATGTAATATTCAGATCTCTAAGATATCTCTTGATATGACTTTTCGGAGTGAAAAAATTGCATTCAGATCTCTTTTATACATCAGTCAAGATAATCTTTAGTTTGTTTAAATCCTGATAGGACTTTGCAGAGGAAAAAATGTTCATTACAAGCCATGAACGGTATAAAATGTCTAAATCGTGCCTGACTTTTTTACACTTTTAGGGTACAATATAACATTTAGATCTCTTAGATATCTCTTATGTCATGATTGTTTTGTTTAGATACTGGCAGGACTTTTCAAAGTGGACAATTATGCTTTAGAAGCAGACATATTGACAAATCTTTGATTGTATATTCACTACAAATCAAGATATTAGCAAATCTTGGATAGAAAGTGAGAAGAAAGAGTATAAAATGTGTAAATCGCGCCTGACACTTTTTACACTTTTATGGTACACTATATAACATTCAAGCTCTTAGATATCTCTTATTTCATGATTGATTTCTTGTTTAGATAATGATAGGACTTTTCAGAGTGGACAAATATGCTCTAGAAGCAGAAATATTGACAAATCTTGGATTGTATATCTGATTCAGGAAAAAGTGAAATCAAAATCACAGGTGCCATTTCTTAGCCTTGCACCACAGGTTCTCTGGCCTTTGGGTCCTAATGTGGGTTTCTCACTTATGGGCCCTCAGCTGTGTTTTGAAATCTTCACATGTGAATTAGTAACAGGCTTTTTAAAAATTGGGTCAGCAACAATTTGCCCCGACCCCACTTGATACCCATGAAGACTGTCACCATGACAACCAAGGTTAATCAAGTGCTCATCCCAGCCACATCCAGCACAGTTGGTAGGGCGTGCCTTTGATGGTTTAATAAGTGGACGGGAGGTGGTGGGTTCAACTCCAACTGCAGGCAGGTTAAAAGGTCTGAAAGTCGACCTGATATGGCCATAGTTGCTGAAAGGGTTGTTAAATCACCAATTCACAATTTCACACATTCACCAGCTATTTATATTTTGTAATGCAAGTGAGACATCATAGGGAAGCAGCAGAATCATCACTATACTTGGCAAATCTATAGTGATGACTTTAAGAAAGCTAAATTTAGAATCCTCCAGTGGACCAATTATGAAATCACTTTGGCAAATCTTTTTGATAGTATGCTGGCTTGCTCAACAAGAGTTGATTAATTGAAGACAAATGCCCATTGGTGCAGTGACCTAAAAGAACCAGTGGGGGTGACAGGCATGGTGGTGGAAAAAGAGCTATTCTTCCTTTGTGTTCTGGGCTGATATGACCATTGGCTCACCCAACATGCCACCAAGGATGACAATCCTTATCTGATAAAAATGTTTACACTGGATGCTAGCCACCATCCAGCAGGAGGCTGACACATGTAACACAAGCCTCACTCTGTTGCAGGTTAAAGCAAAGGAAAGACATTAAGAGTGTTATGTAGGATTTTTATATATTTTCAGACTTCATGCAAACTCAAATGCCATCTTCTTGGAATTTTCAGCATCATGATTTTGACAATGTTTGAATAAGCTATATAATCTACCAGTTTTTCTTTCATTTTAGGGCTGCTTGTTTCAAGGCAAGGTCAATGGCCTGTCATAGAGCAATATTCAGAAGCAATGGGGCGTAGCCCATTAAGACCACAAGCTGTCTGCAAACCAAATGATTAAAATAGGTTTGATCTCAGCCATGTGTCTATATATAGCATTACTATATATATAAACTAAGGGCATGAAAGCTCTTGCTCCACATTTATATCAGCCTGATGTTTAAAATCAAATTAAAAATACTTATGTACATCCTAAAATTTAAAGGATATGATTCATTCAAGGATAAGATAACAAAGCATTTTTTTAAAGTGAAAATTTTACCTTATGCCTTTTAAAAATATTTCTTTGATGAAGTTGAAAATTGTGCTCCAAGACTGGTGATTCAGTGGTGGAACACCCTCTAAATAATATCATTCCCTAGGAAAGTTACAAATTGTGCGCCCCCTGTTGTTTAATTGGTCATAATATTTGCAAAGAACTGCAAGGCATTGTCACACCCCACTGAGCACAGGATTAAAGTATTGTATGGGACACTATTGATTTCCATCATTCCCTCAATTGGATCATGGGCTTTTTGGATTTTTGTACAAGTGATCTCAGATTTGGGCAGAAATATTAATTAAGGTAAGGCTAGGTTTAATTTTGAAACACTGAATTTAAGGATTGGATGGCACAGATCAGAAATATCCACACCTCAAGTTCATAAAAGTAAAATTGATAACTTTATACATGGAATAAAAATGATCTCATCCATGGTCGTGATTTAGGCTTTCATCCCTTTAGTTCTATATGAGTAAAGAGAGAATTGACATTGCGTTAATCATATGACACAATTTCAACACTATCTTAACTTTTCAGATTCCCTATGATTAAGACAGCTGTCGATCAGTCACACGTCACACTCGGTATATAACACTTGACTCTATGTATCTTGTGGTCAGTATTTGGAATAAAGAGAGATAATACCAATCCTGCCTGTGTTATATTGTTACAAGGGATTGGGGACCTGATAAGATATATGGAAAGATACTCTATACTCGCTGGCTAAATGAGTTGTGGCCTGATACCTAGCTGCCTAACATACCTATCTATATGGGATAAGAATGACTGTGCACCAACGCTCACAAGATTGATAACCACAGTCAAGCTGTAATGCCCACCATAGCCTGAACACAACATAAACACAACTTATGACCAAAATATACAACAAAAATATAGATAAACATTTAAACAAACGGTGGATATTAAGCCATGTACGACATTCTACACAGAAAGACTAGAATTATAGATGCACTGCAAGGACTTTAACTCATATAAATTACTTATTCTATGATCACTGTGTATTCTGTGCTGTGATTGGTCAATTCCTGGTCACATGAGCTTCTCTAAATTGTTTTATTGACCAGATGCATTATATTGCACGTCAATATACTTTCCACTGCACTGATGGGGAATTCCATGGCGGGACATGTTGGGGAAGCCCTATAATGACGTCACAGCTTGCTCTGAGTGACCTGCAGACTGGGAAGCAGACGACAGCAATCAAGTTGATACAGACAAACTCGTCCCTTTCAGTTCTCACTTTTAGAATTAAACCAACAATGGCAGTAATTAACACAGTGATCATAGAATAAAACAAATATGGACCTGGGTGGAGTGCAATATGACTTTTTATGGACCTTCGGAAAGTTATATCGTGCAATATAACTTTCCGAAGGTCCATAAAAAGTCATATTGCACTCCACCCAGGTCCATATTTGTATAATGTAAAATATTACGTTATAAACTCTTGGATTAAGTAAATATTGATACAATAACTGACTCATATATCCGTTAAATATATTTAAGGAATGGAAATACAACATATATTTAAAGCAATAAAGTTACTTGTAAATATTATATAATATAAAGTATATTGAAAATTACTATTACTATTTATAATGATCCCTTGAAAGCAAAGAGGTGTCCAATTAAATTTAAAACATTATCATTAATTTGTTTGGAGATAAACACCGCAGGTCTGGGTTATAGGAATTCAATTAATAAAATCCATAATCTAATGTTGATGAGGACACATGATCCCAGTAATAAACATACTAGTCATCCCTCCAAGCTTTCGAAGGAAGTTGCTCTAATGCCAAAAACTGTATACGCAGGCTGTATACCCATACCCTAAAACATAACTCACAGCAAAACAATTGCATGGAACTGTACAAACAGGACTATATATTTTTGTCATTGTAGTTGTTGTTATACGATGCTGCACTAAATGGTCATTAAGTTACAGTGGCGGTCTAAATCGAAATTTTAAAATGGCATGTGGAACATAGGTTAATCACGCCAAGATACATATACAAACCAAAGTGGATACCACATGACCTAACCCAAACTAGATTCTCTCTGAACATAAAAGAGCGCAATTTCGACTAATACGATTTCTGATCACATCATAATAGCCATATTGAATTTCAAAGGTAAAACACTCCACAAGAATGGTCCCTAACCTCACCTGGAAAAGCACCATAAAAAGGGGCCTTATAGGGACTTTCCAGTGAGTCTAAACTGAAATTTTAAGTATTACATAAACTATTAAGACAACGAAGTTATATGATTTTTCTATACCCGTCAATACCTGAATAGAGGGAAAAGAGGAATAAATGGAACAATCAGGCAGGAAGAAACAGAAAATGCTTATTGAACAACAAAGGGGGGTAGCCCTTATTGGACACCTTCAGAATACCTCCCATGGAAAAAAAATTGTGAAATGGTGATTTTACGACCCTTTCAGCAACTATGGCCATATCAGGTCGACTTTCGAACCTTTTAACCAGTGTCAAAGTATCACTGCCGGCAGTGGGAGTCGAACCCACCACCTCCCATCCTCCACTTATATAACCATTAAAGGCCCAGATCCTACACTCTACCAACTGTGCTAGTGGGGTTGGTTACCTCCCATGGAAGAGGGTGGAAGGACAATGCAGGAAGACGCCCTGCACTGTCAAAGGAATTGGAATCGTAGAAGCTCATCCGCTACAAAACCCAGTATTAATTTCCACCAAAAGGTGAACCTTCCTACATACAACATGGTTATGGTCTCAAAAGACGAGGCTCTATTCTACAAATAAACGATATACAAGAGCACATCCCGAAACATGGACATGATACAGGAAATAGAGATACGCCTTACCGATATGGTGAATTTGGAGTACAGAGGACATGGACAAGTATTTTTTCTCATAACCATTACAACGATCATACATACATACATACCTCCCCTGTGGGTGCGGGGATTAAAGAATAGCCCCACTGCCCCCCAGCATGTCGTAAAAGGCGACTAAAGGGGCGTCCTGTTTGCCGTGGGATGCGACCTGTGTCGGGGAGGATGTGGAATCCTGACGGGCTGAGCACTGGGCTGGTTTTGGCAGTAATACCGGTCCAGTTGCAACACGCCTGTCTTGGATCCAAATGTTCACCAGACAGGCAGATCAGATTAGGCCTGGATCTGATTTAACCGGCTTGTGGTATATTTCCTTTAATATATTCTGGCTATTTGATTTTTATTTATGACAATTTCAATGTTTAAAATTTAAGAATAATTGAAAAATTTTTGATTTATATTTCCTGAAAGGAGATTACTGCTGATTGGGTCAATCGAGGGATATAAATAAAATCCGAAAGGATGGAGTTTTTATTCTTAGAGTATGTCATGTTGGGTATCCTCATGGCGTCAGGGCTTGGAGTTACCGGCCCAGAAAGGCGTCCCCTTGTTGGGCTCTGTGGTGGGTAGGGGACCTAACTGATGAAATTTAAAATAACACACATGGCGCAAAACAAACAAAAACGACCTAGGAATGACATAGATAGTGATGACGACTCAAATAAAACAAAAAAATGGCCTAGATTTTTAATTGCGGAAAGTTCCGATGCTGAACATACCCTGGCAAAAATGTCCCCCTTTGCAATTGCAAAGGGGATTCAAGGCATTGCCGGGGTGCCGAAAACAGTTAAAAAAATGGGAACGCGTTTATTAATTGAAGTTGAGCGGAAGAGCCATGCGGACAATCTTTTAAGATGCCGAATGTTGGCCACAGTTCCAGTTTTGATAATGGCTCATAAGACCCTCAATAGTAAAAAAAGAGTGATAAGATGCCCAGATCTGGCGGGAGTTTCTGAAGAGGAAATAGTGGATGAACTAAAAGATCAAGATGCGGTCCAATGCAAGCGAATATTTATTAAAAAGGATGGAACCAAAGTTCCAATCAATACATTTATTCTGACATTTGAAGCAGCGCAGCTTCCAACATCTATTAAAGTTGGCTATTTAAACGTCCGAGTTGATGTTTTTTATCCCAAACCCTCTGCGCTGCTTCAAGTGTCAGAGGTATGGACATGGATCTGATCGATGCAAAGGAAATCTCACTTGCCCAAAATGTACAGCCCAGCATAGTGGAGAAGAGTGTTCTTCGGAAACCATGAAATGTGTGAATTGCCAAGGCAATGACGCATCGTATTCGCGGAATTGTCCCTCCTTTTTAAAAGAAAAGGAAATTCAGCGAATACGTCACACTGAGAACATTTCTTTTCCTGAGGCACGTAAACGAGTAGAAAGTTTTAACAATTCCAAAACATCTTATGCTACCACCTTAAAAACCAAAGAGACAAAAACAATAGCAATACAGACAGAAATAACCTGGCCAATCAATGAAAAGAATTATTCCTATTTTTCAAATACCTCCAAATCTTCAGGAACATCCACTCAAACCCAAACACCCACTACCCCAGTAATAAATGTACCAACAGTTCAATCCACTAAAACCTCTTCACAAACTCCCTCCACATCATCCAGTAATAAAAACGTAAATAGCAATAAACCAGTTAAGAAATCAGACAAAAAAGAAATCAAAGATCAAAGCAAAACTAAAATAAATAGAACTAAATCCTTAGAAAGGATGGACACAGGTGATCCTTCTGATATACATTTTACACCTGTCCACTTAAAACATAATCATAAACCTAAATGATTATGTTAAATCCTATATTAATACTCATTATTTTTATTATGGCTACCAGCAGTATCATACAATGGAACTGTAGAGGATTTGAGGCAAACAGGCCAGAACTGGAGTTATTAGCCCAAAAATATAATGCATCGGTAATTTGTTTACAAGAAACTAAATTCAAAGATAATTCCACAACATTTAAGGGATATGTACTGTATAATAAAGTCGGTTCAATTGACATTATGGACCGAGCACATGGCGGAGTTTCTGTTTTTGTTAAATCCTGTATACCCCAAAGTAAAGTAACGTTAAATACTAATTTACAAGCTTCTGCTGTTAGAGTTACCTTGCACAATACATTGACAATATGTTCAGTGTATTTACCACCAAGTGAACCAATTAATATTACAGATTTAAATAACCTAATAACTCAGCTGCCACAACCATACATGCTAGTTGGTGACTTTAATGCTCACAACTATCTTTGGGGTGGCAGAAATAATACTGATGCCAAAGGACGTATAATAGAAGATTTCTTAAATAATAATAGTTTGTGCCTTTGGAATAACGATTCTCCAACATATTTACATCCTGCTACAGGCTCTTTAACATCAATAGATCTCTCCATGTGCACTCCAAATTTATTTTTAGACTATTCTTGGGAAGTAGAGGAAGATCAGTGGGGTAGTGATCATTACCCCATTATTTTAAATAACCATTTTCCTCCACCAGACGAACGAATCCCTAAGTGGAAATTTCATCAAGCCGATTGGGCAAAATTTCAGTCATCCTGTTTTAATAAAATAACTCCAGAACTTTTTAACAATGTAGATGATCCTCTTCAAGTTTTTACGGATACATTGTATGATATTGCTGATGGGTGTATTCCCAAATCAAAGCCAAATTCTAAAATTCAAGAAAAACCCTGGTTTAATGATGAGTGCAAAAAAGCTGTCAAGGAGCGGAAAAAAGCTTTAAAAATATTTAATCGACAGCCAACTCAATATAATTTGCACCAATTTCGTATAAAAAGAGCTAAAGCCCGTTATATTATTAAAATAAGCAAAAGAAAAAGTTGGAAAGATTACGTTTCTAAATTAAATACACGTTCACCAGTGGTTTTAGAAAAAAGCGAAATACTGTTGACCATCTGGTACGTTTAGAAACGTTTATACGAGAGGGTTTTATAAAAGGCGAACATGTGGTTTGTATATTTTTTGATTTGGAGAAAGCTTACGACACCACATGGAAATATGGAATAATGAGTGATTTATATGATATGGGATTAAGGGGTCGTTTACCCCTTTTTATTCAAAATTTTCTATCAAACAGACATTTTAAAGTTGATCAGGAAATGGGTGTTCCACAGGGTAGTATATTATCAGTGACCCTTTTTATTATTAAAATTAACAGCATTGTAGATTGTATGAGGCCTGGAGCAGATTGCTCACTTTTTGTTGATGATTTCAACTTAAGCTACAGGTCAGCAAGCATACATACAATAGAACGACAGCTTCAACAACACCTAAATAGATTACAACAATGGGCTGATAACAATGGATTAAAGTTTTCTTTGAAAAAGACCGTATGTATGCACTTTTGTAAAAAGTGGAAGGCTCACCCAGATCCTGATCTACACCTTGGCCAAACTCGAATCCCTGTTGTCGAAGAAACCAAGTTTCTTGGACTTATATTTGATAGAAAACTATCTTTTATCCCTCATGTTAAATATGTAAAAAAGAAATGCCAGAAGGCATTAGATTTATTACGGGTTCTCGCCCATACCGATTGGGGAGGGGACCGTAATGTTTTATTACAATTATATAGAGCACTGGTACGTTCGAAACTTGATTATGGGTGTATGGTATATGGATCAGCACGTCCATCATATATTAAAATGCTCGATCCTGTACAAAATCAAGGGTTAAGACTATGCCTTGGTGCATTTCGTACCTCGCCTGCAGATAGCTTGGCAGTAGAGGCAGATGAACTGCCTCTTGATTTAAGAAGAGAAAAGCTTGCCCTTCAGTATGCTGCAAAAATTGCTGCTTGTCCAGACAATCCTGTACATGAAGCTATATTCAATCCAAATTATGTTGATCTTTTTGAAAATAAACCAACTACAATACCGACTTTTGGCATTCGCATTAAAGAATCTTTACAATCTTTAAATTTAAATCCGAATCACGTAGCTAAATTTCAATATCCAGAAACACCTCCATGGACCTATGCAACTTTAAATATTAATCTAGCCATGTCAGAATTAAAGAAATGCTCAACAGATCCATCCCTTTATATAAATAGATATAAAGAAATTAAATCTATTTTCACTGGCTATCAGTGTATATACACTGATGGATCATTTGACGATGAGAAGGCTGCTGCAGCTGCTGTTAAGGGCAATCATATTTATTCAGAACGTATGCCAAATAAATCATCGATTCTTCTGCAGAACTACATGCTTTGTACCTTGCTTTGGATCATGTGGAGACTTCTCCACATCAAACATTTTAAATTTTTTCTGATTCTTTGTCTTGTTTACAAGCATTGAAAGCAAAGGATTTGAAAAATCCCTTTATTTACAAAATTCTCGAACGGTATCATAGACTTTGTACATATGAAAATAAAGAAATTCGTTTTTATTGGATCCCCAGTCATATTGGAATCCATGGAAATGAGGCTGCTGACCAAGCTGCCAAAGCAGCATTGGACAAACGCCCAATAGATTTACTTATTCCATATACAGAGTTTAAGAAATATATTACTGTTTTTTTACGTTCTAAATGGCAGTTGCGCTGGAACGAAGCTATTTTTAATAAATTACATGAAATTAAGCCCGTTCTAGGCAAAACTAAAGGTGCTATTAGAATTAACCGTAGGGAAGAGTCAGTTTTAACCCGTATAAGAATAGGACATAGTCATTTGACGCACTGTTATCTGCTTAAAGGTGAAGATCAACCTGAATGTATTGGTTGTCAAAGGGCTTTGACTATTAAACATATTTTAATTGAGTGTATCGATTTTGATAATATACGAACTCAATATTTTAATGTACAAGGTTTACATACGTTATTTGATACTGTAGATACTTCTGTGATAGTATCGTTTTTAACTCACATAGGACTTTATAATCAGTTTTAAGGGCAGAGCTTTTGTTTATTTATGTCATCAACTTATTTATCAAGAACTGCAAAACATCATACTGATAAAGTCTTTTAAACAAATTATACATTTTATATTATATGATTGATATTATATAATTGCTGATGATAAATTCTTGTGTTATCTACAAATTGTATTAACATTTACATTTTGTTTCTAGTCAATATTACGTTTCTGTTTTTACTGTTTTGGCACTGAATGACCATATTGTGTCGATGTGCCGTTAAGAAACCATTCATTCATTCATTCATTCATACATACATACATACATACATACATACATACATACATACATACATACATACATACATACATACATACATACATACACACATACACACATACACACATACACACACACATACACACACACACACACACACGTACACATATATAATATCATAACACATAACGTACATAATCATAATTGGTAAGCGCCACCTGCCGGGTAAATGGGGCGTTAGCCCGGTGATTACTTACAGATGCATTTTACATATAGCAACAATTATGATCTGATACATGACCAATTGACAATTTACAATCATATATTAATATTGAACATGCATTTATAGTTATACTTATGAATGATACATGGCTAAGCCCAGATTTATGTTTGTCTAAACATTAATAGCCCATGTATATATATATAATTTTTTGAAGGATAGTGGGTTATTTGGCGTGTGCTAGTCTATATGAATAGTTTATCTGTTTCTTCTCGTCTTGCCTAACGTATGATTTATACGCCTGGGACCGCCAGAGACCGAGTTTAGAGACATCCAGGTCTGACCAATTGTTGGCCCTGCCTGGGATGCCGAACCTATTCTTAGGCTATGAGTGGTAAAGTTGGAGGGGTCCTTACCTAACGACTTGACTAGGTCTTTTATGGTTAGATTTAGACTGGCTTTTGTAACTGCGTTACCTGAACTTAGTATTAGGAGTGGGTCCATGACTTGTATAGGTGAGTGATAGGACCTCGCCTTAAAGTAGGCATGATGCTTTGAACACCCTATATATTTAGAAAAACCATGTATAGATGTTTTTGAACTATTTACAGTGAACGTCATAAATTCGGCAGGGGTTGCTTGACTAAATTTGACTGATGAAGCTGGGGGGGGGGGGTTAACATCTGACCTGACACGTAATGGGTAACTGCTGTATACTCAGCTCCCCTCAGACACCCAAAGAATCCGAGGGTCAGGGCTGCCGCCCAGGCCAGGCCATCCAGACCGTTAGGCAGGTTGGCCAGCATGGCCCGTAATAGTTGGAACTTTATGGGATGTTTTTGGACGGGGGGAGGGGAATTAGATGCTAGGGATTTTAAAACTAATTGGGCCCTAGGGGACCTAATTGACGGGGAAGGGTAACCGTTAGCTATATGCAGAGCCCTAACTGCAGCAAGATAAACATGTATAGTACTGATGGATACCGTGCCTTTTTGGCTACCTACCCTGGCGGCCATGAAGGCTATAAAGCGTAGTACCGTTTGTTCTGATGCTGGGAACATACATAGGTTGTACATAGAGCAAAACTTAATATACAGTGCCTGGGCTGATCCATATGTCCGCCTGGTGTTAGGCCTGAGACCAGTGTTGACTAACGTATCAACGTGGCTGTCCAGATCTGAAACAGTATTCATGAGGTGAACAATTTGTTCAGTGATAACACAAATTGATCAGTGAGTACATTTATCATAGACAATATTTTACAATATAAATATTAATTAAATAAAAATGTTTTTTAAAAGATGTAGACCAACGCTACGGCTATGTACCGTCTACTAATGAGGCTGAGGCCTGTATAAATCTGCAAATGATGTTTGCTAAATTTGGATAAATTAAAGATTACCAATAAATTATAGGCTATGTGCCCATCAACCATCAAGTGGGTATCTTACATATATAAACTATATAATAATTCATAACTCATAATATTTGATATTTGTAACTTCATGATTGTAATAACTACATAATTAACAATGAGAGCATGCGACTATATGTGAGCATATCAGTAGTCATATATAACATCCATGTGTTGTGTGCCAATAGGATCACTGGATGGCATGAGTTCCCTGAATCTGGGTAGATCCAGACGGCTTAGAGCGTCTGCGGGTCCATTGTTGAAGGCTTTGTACTCGATATGAAAAATGGTGGTATAATAATACAGAGACCTGATTAAATTCATCAAATTAGGATCTTTTGATTTCATACTATTAATACAATAACACACAGCTTGGTTGTCTATATTCATAGCTAGTTTCTTGTATGCCAGTCTCTCCCCAAAGGTGGCGATGCCTACCACTACTGCCAGTAGTTCACGCCAGGCTATTGACATGTCCTTGGCCCACGCGTTTGCGTTGGCGAATGGTATCATCACCCAGGACTGGTGGTACACTACTCCTATGCCGTCGTCTGAGGCATCCGAGAACATTATCTCTGCCTCCAATATTGACCAAGGGGTAGGAAATAATGCTATACCGTTATGAGACCTTAAACAACGTTTCCACCAAGCCAAATCGGCTCTTGCCTCATGAGAGAGGCGAATTTTATGATGTAATGCTTTGCCTTCTTTGCGATGTGTATGAGACGTCTGGTGAACACTGAACCATTATTGACCACTTTAGCACAGAACGTTAGTTTGCCTGTTATAGACAAAATCTCCCGCTTGGTGGCGTATCGACGATTAGACAATTGTTCAATATCTTGTAATATATCAGTCATCCTGTCCTCTGAGATCATTAGACGTTGGTTAACAGTGTCAATTATAATGCCTAAAAACTCCAAAATCTTAGCTGGACCTAACGTTTTTTTGTGTTGGATTTCAAATCCGGCAAGCTGGCAGGTGTCCAAAACTATATCCAATGATTTTTGACAGTCCAATTTTGTTCCACTTATGCACATCGTGTCGTCTAAATAATGGATAGTATCCATGGAAGCACCTCGCTTCTTATACACATACTCCATTGCAGAGGCGAAATCATCGTAAAGTTTTGGTGCACTCCTTAAGCCAAACGGCAAACAGGCCATTTGATAGAAATGATCAATTCCCTTTGCGTCTGGCCAAGCGAAACCCAATAGATGACGCTGGTCGGGTGCTACCTTAATACTTTGAAAGGCATTAGCCAAATCCGTTTTAGCGAGCCAGGGGTCTGGATACTTCATTATCCGGCGGACAGCTTCATCCACTGTAGCATACTGTAGTGAGTAATCCTCGGCCTTAATGCCTGCGTTGATTGACCGCTCCGGCTGGTAGGATAAATCGTGTATGACTCGAACCTTTTTGGTGCCCTTCTTCTGGAAGGCCCCTAAGGGGGAGGCACGAAAATTGGGTGGGAGGTCCTGCAGGGGACCTTCGACTCTACCCATCACAATGTTATTTTGTAAAAATTTATCCACATCACGTTTGTGCAGGAGGCTAGATTGCCAGTTTGGTGAGATGATGCTGGCCTCACTACCAGTGTAACCAATATTAACTCCCTTTGTTGCTCTGCTGTATAAAGCGTTAGCCAAGTCCTTGTCAGGGTAGTCCTGCAGCCAGTGGAGCCAGAACTCAGGGTTGAGAAACGTGCTTGACCCCACCGGCTGCACACTTTCCCTGTTTGAGACAGGTTTCGAAGGGCAATGGGCCCTTACATTGCCTGCAGACGTGCAATCGTCTGCACCCTTTGAAGTTGCACTTAAGGGTTTGGTAATTGTTGCACACCTCGCCCTGTACCTGGCGCGCCTTTCCGGGTTCACGCGCCGCCTGGGGGTAGCCCGACGACGCGATCCTGGGAAATGGGCAATCCACTTGCCTAACGTGGTCAGTGGCCTGACAACGAGGGCAGGTCTGGACGTTAGGTGTTACTGCTGTGGCATCTAATAGCGAATACACTAGGTGGGGGTCGATCTTAGAAAACTCTACAGACCTCTTGTTAAGACCTATCCTATGTTTCATGTCCAACGTCGCTATATTGTACCATTTGTACCTCTTGTCCCATTCTAAGATCTGCTTCCTATAGTCGGACATCTGGTCATATATGAATAGTCCGTGGTGGTGTACCATGAGTTTTTCATATTCCCCCCATGCCTCGGACCACACCTGTGCATCATATACCCTCCTACGTTGTCTCTTCTGACGATAGCCAATTGTACCTGATGAATCTACATATGATTCAATATTGTTCACATTGTCGCTCTGCATATACATATTTTGCAAGAAATCGTCAATAGAAACAAACTCACCATTGAGAGCTGCTTTTACAGTTTTCTCGGGTGTACTCTGCGCTCTGCATACTCTGCCAAAATCCATGATATGCTCGGTACTGGTCAGCCCTGGTAGTGGGCCTCCCAACATTGGCGGTGAGTTGGCGGTGGGTGGCGGTGGTAGCCCCGGTAACAGGGTACTGTCCATAGACTGCCACTCTGGTCCATAGTTAGCCGTTATCCCATGGCTGGCTAATCCGGTGCCCCTATCCATGCCCTGCACTGACTGCATGATAGGTGCAGCTGACACACCACAGGACACACAGGACACACTTCTGGACATCAGGACATTTTTTGGATGGCCTCCCTACATGGGTTGTGCTTTTGGCGCACAAACGGCCCTCGAGCCAGTACCTGGTTCTCTGGACATACTCTTGGCTAACTGCGCCCGGCTATGTAAACGTTGGCTTATAGCTGCGCAGTAGCGGGGACGTCCGTTGAAAACGACTGCCAAGCACTGACTGGCGATATGAAGATTGCCCGCCAAACTGGTGGCGTCTACCACGTGACACCCGCATCGACCACGTGACCCCGCATCGTTGCTAGGGAACAACAATGCCCCGCTGATCTTGTATTACTTACCCCCTCTAACGGCTCCCATCTTTAATATACCTTATCAATTCATCATAAGGATACATTAAAACCACCAAATACCCAAAACCTATTTATATTGGAACTTTGACTTTATGATCATTTCATTCATAGGTAGGCTTACCATTCACAAGAGATTTCCAATCCGAGCAAGTTAGCTATTCTAGCAAGCATCAATATTACAATATAACACAAAGTTCCTGTAAAGGACAAAATATAAGTACAAATGACTCTTACTTCATAGATCATCAACAGTTCACAAACACTCCCATTTGAGTATTAAGATGTGGATGTGGAGCACAATGATCACAGAAAGGAGGAGATGCATCCAAGATTATTTTTTTTTAAAAATGGTTTCTTGTCTTTTATCAAAATCTAACAAGATAACCCAAATAAAGGTAATATATAAATGAATGAAAAGTGAAAAAAAAACCACCTATTGAGCAGTGTCGCGGTGCCACACGGCGGTGGCTTCTCCATATTACTTTTCAAGATGTCAGGAGTCTTAGCACCAAGAAGGGAGCAACTTCTAAGCTTTATTGAGCAGTTGCGGGAGGGGGAATGGTCAGTGGACGACCTTCTCTGCCTCCTGTTAGAGGGCCTGTTGTGGGCCTGGCATGTGAGTACTTTTTCAAAGTTTTAGTGCTCAATATCGGCGATGAATGGGGAAATAGACAGCTGCGCACCCAATCTTGTGCGCCATCATTTAATGAATGAATGAATAGTTGCTTAGAGGCACATCACCCACTAAGGTTATTCAGTGCCTAGAAATGGTAAAAACATATACATTTATATAATCAATATGATATGTAAATAATCTAACCAACACAAAATATCAACAAAATCCTTTCAAAATATCAGTTGTAGACATAATAAATTTGTATAAATAAATTCACTTTAAAAGACTTTAAATACCATTTGATGTTTTGTGGTTCTTGATAAATAGGTCAATGATCTAAGTAAACAAGAGCTCCACACTTTAAATTGTTATGAAGCCCTATTTGATTTTAAAAACGATACTATCACATAAGAATATACTTACTTACTTACTTATGTCGAGTCTTCTTGGACTACCTCGACATTGATTGATCCCTGGTTTTCCTTCCACAAACTCCTTTCTAGCATGCAGTTCTTTTCTCCTGGGTGGTTGACAGTCCTGTGTCTTTCTTCAGAAGATCAATGTAGGTGAGATGTTGTCTACCTCTGGCCGATTTACCATGTCATGGTTCCCACAGTATTAAATTACTCGCAGCTAGGTTGTTGTCTCTTATACAATGACTAGCTAACTTCATTCTTCTATTGTGTACTTTCTCTGATACTCTAGGTAGGTTGCCATAAAGGTCTTTGTTTATCTGGTGTTCCTGCCATCTCACATTTAAGGCCATTCTTAACATTCTGGTGAAACATCCATCTAGTTTCTTTTCCATGCCTGCTGTTAGTGTCCATGTGTCGGCTCCGTATAGTAGTAAGGGCTCTACAGTTGTTGTAAAGAGTCTCCTCTTTAATACCATAGACATATCAGACTTCCGTATCTTCTTCATGCGATGGAGAGCTAACCATGCTTGTGCTTTTCTTACTTTAACATTTTTTTCAATGGATTCAATCCATGCCCCAAGGTACTTTAAGTCCTTAACTACTTCAAGTACTGATCCATCTAGCGTTCTTATCTCAACGTCTTCTCTCTCAATGTTGTATGCCATGACCTTTGTCTTCTTTGCATTTAAACCTAGACCCACTTTCTTACATTCTCTTTCAACATTAATTATAAGGAGCAGTTCTTGAGCCTGTCTTACTACGTCTGATATCAACGAGATGTCATCTGCAAAGTCCAGGTCAGTGATCATCACAGGTCCAACCCTTCTGCTTTTACGTGGAGTCAGTGTAAAACCAAAGTCTTCCTCCTTCCCTGTGACAGCTTGACGTAGAGCATAATCTAATGCAATCATAAAGAGATAGGGTGTAAGTGTGTCACCTTGAAGGACTCCTGCCATAATTTGGAATGTTTCTGTTTCTCCATCAGGGGACAGTACTTGATGTTGTCTTGGCATATACATTGCTGATTGATTGTACGATGCCATATGCTTGGAGTATCTTTACTAGCTTGTCTCTGTGGATGGAGTCAAAGGCTTTCTTAAAGTCAATGAATGTTAAGACTGCTGTTAGGTTCTTTTTCTTTACTCCTTCCAGAGTGCTAGGATCTGAGATGTTGTTGTCCTCTTTTGCCTGAATCCGTTCTGGTTGATTCTTAATAGTGGATCAATTACAGGTCTTATCCGGTTGAGGATCATTCTATTGTAGACTTTGACAGGTAGTGAACTCAGGGTGATCCCTCTATAGTTGTCAGTAGATGTTAGATCTCCAGATTTTGGGATTGGTATTATGTTCTGTACAGTCCATTGTTCAGGCATTTGCTGTTGGTTGTGTGCCTGATTTACAAAATCAAGTACCAGGTCATCAATTGGAACATATTTCAGCAATTCTGGGACAATTCCGTCATCACCACAACTCTTTCCTGTTCTTAGTGTGTTTATTGCTGTTCTGTACTCTTTCATTGTGAAAGGGCCATCTTCAATTAGTTGTTCTCTGAATACTTGTTTGATTTCTTCATTTTCATTTTCAATTATTGGTGGATTACGTAGGAGTTTCTTGAAGTGGTTGTATCAAGTCTGCTGTCTTTCTACAGTTGTTTTACCCTTAATCTGGGAAGGTTTTGATATTCCCTTCTCTGTTAACTCATTTATTAGTTTCCAGCTTTCAGTATGCTGTTGACTTTGCTAGCTTTTTATGTGTCTGCACCTTCCTTAGTCATTTTCATGAAAGCATCCTCTGTTTTCTTTCTGACTTCTACAACTCTTTTGTCATCTGAATAGGGTGTTTCTTTGTTCTTTCTCTGTAAAGGATGTATTAGATCTTTAGTGGTGCTTTCTTGGGCTCTAATAAATTTTGAGTACATTTCGGTGGTAGTTGTTGTTGCTATGTCCTCTTGTTTTAGAGCATCAAATCTGTTTCTTACTTCGAGTGCAAACTTCCTTCAGAGATCTTCCTCTTCCTTCAGTGGCTTCCAGTTGTATTTGATCTTTTTCACCTATCCTTGCTGTCACAGTCCTATCCTTGCTGTCACAGCTCTATAATTTGATCCAATACTTGCAAGTGTATTGTATGACTGGGCATTCATGATGTTGTTTCTCCACTTCTTTCTTACTAAGATGTAGTCTATCTGTGCCTTGTGCTGTTTGCCAAATCTGTCAGGTGGTGATATCCATGTCCATAATTTGTTCTTATGTTTCTGGAACATGGTATTCCATCATGTCACTAAGATGTTCTCCATTTTTACTTGTCTTTTCATGGTATGAGTAGAGTAGTTTTATGTCGTCTGTGCCCATTTGTACGTTGAAGTCACCAGCTGTTATAAGGAAATTATGGGCAGGTACACTTTCTATAGCAGTTCTCAATGTACTATAATATTCTTTGACTTCTTCTGTGGCAGCACTAGTTGGTGCATATGCTAATATGGATGTTGTTACTGGGTTGCCTTGAAATTCTGCCATCATAACTCTTCTTGAGACTGATTTTACATTGGACAATGCATCTTTCACAGTTCTTGAGAGCATAATGCCAACTCCCCCAACTGCAGCTTGCTGGTTGTTTCGCCAAGCTGAAGATGCTATGAGATACATATCATTTATGTGACAGTGCAGAAGTATAAACAGTATCATATAACAAATGTAAATCCTGCACATAAAATATTGATTCCTAATAATATCAAAATCATAATCGATACATTCAATTAAAATATGTTTGATAGTCAAAGCCTTTGACATCCAATACACTGAGGTTGATCTTTGCCTTTAAGATAGCAGTGAGTCAAATGACTATGTCCAATTCTTATACACATTAAAACAGACTCTTATCTTCGGTTAATTCTACAAGCACCTTTGGTTTTACCTAGAACAGGCTTAATTTCATGAAGTTTATTAAAAATAGTTTCGTTTTATCGCAATTGCCATTTAGAACATAAAAAAAAACAGTAAAAAAACAGTAATATATTTCTTAAACTCTGTATAGGGAATTAGCATATTTATTGGGCGCTTATCCAATGCTGCTTTGGCAGCTGGTCAACAGCCTCATTTCCAAGGATTCCAATATGACTGGGAATCCAATGAAAACGAATCTCTTTATTTTCCTCAGTACAGAGTTTATGATGCCGTTCAAGGATTTTATAGATAAAAGGATTTTTCCAATCCTTTGCTTTTAATGCTTGTAAACAAGACCAAGAATCATAAAAAAAATATAAAATGTCTGATGTGGAGAAGTCTCCACATGATCTAAAGCAAGATACAGAGCATGAAGTACTGAAGAAAAGATTGATGATTTATCTGGCAGACGTTTTAAATATATATGATTGCCCTTAACAGCAGCTGCAGCAGCCTTTATCATCAAATGATCCATCAGTGTATATACACTGATATCCAGTGAAAATAGATTTAATTTCTCTATATCTATTTATATAAAGGGATGGATCTGTTGAACATTTCTTTAATTCTGACATGGTTACATTTAATATTTAAAATAGCAAGGTCCATGGAGGTGTTTATGGATATTGAAATCTAGCTATTTCATTTGGATTTATATTTAAAGATTGCAAAGATTCTTTGATGTGAATGCCAAAAGTTGGTATTGTATTTGGTTTATTTTCAAAAAGATCAACATCATTTGGATTGAATATAACATCATGTGTTTGGACAAGCAGTAATTTATTTTTGCAGCATACTGAAGGGCAAGCTTTTCTCTTCTTAAATCAAGAGGCAGTTCATCTGCCTCAACTGCCAAGCTTTCTGCAGGCTAGGTACAAAATGCACCAAGGCATAATCTTAAACCTTGATTTTGTACAGGATCAAGCATTTTAATATAAGATGGGTGTGCTGTTCCATATATCATACACCCATAATCAAGCTTAGAACGTACCAGCGCAATACTACAGCCCCCTCCCCAATCAGTATGGGCAAGAACCCATAATAAATCTAATGCCCTCTGACATTTCTTTTTAATGTATTTAATGTGGGGAATAAAAGATAATCTTCTGTCAAAAATAAGTCCAAGAAACTTGGTTTCTTCGACAACAGGTCTTCTATTGAGATGTTGTTGGAGCTGTCTTTCTGTAGTATGCATGCTTGTGGATTTGTATGTTTGTTTGTTTTGGGTTTTACATCACTTTCAACATTATTTCAGTCATTTCGTGATGAGACCTACTTGTAGCAGATAAAGTGCTGCCTCACTGAATTGTCATGTTGCAGGTCTTTGACATGACAACCCACCCGGTCACAGATTTACAAGGACAACGGGTTAACCCTTCAGGCATGCGCCTCAGCTCATTTGGGAAATTGTATCATGAGTTCAATCCCGGCATGGCTGGGATTCGAACCCATGACCTTTGGATCACCACAGAGGAACTGGTGCTAATAAGCTGGTGCTCTACCCAACTGCGCCACGGACCAGGTGTTACACAATTTACTATGCTGTTGATTTTTAAAATAAATAGGGTAACAGATAATATACTACCCTGTGGAACACCCATTTCCTGATCAAAAATGCATCAGAAAGTGATGAACCAACTCAGACCCTGAATTGTCTATTTGACAACAAATTTGGGATAAAAAGGGGTAAACGACCCCTTACTCCCAAATCATATAAATCGCTCATTATTTCAAATTTCCAAGTGGTATCATACGTTTTCTTTCTAAAAACCAAACTAAACGCTCGCTAATCATTTGTTCCATTGATTTACAAAATTTAATACAACTTTTAAGCAATGGGACAATAATTATTTGAATCTGATGAGTCTTTGCCAGATTTGGGAATGATAGTAGTTTCCCTCCATGAAGGAAGAAATCACCACTTTCTCAAATGTTATTAAACATATCTAGTAGATGCCCAAGTGATTGGTAAGGGAGGTGTTTAAGGATTTGGTAGAATTTGATCAGGCCTAGGAGCAGTATCATGAGACTTATCCAAAGCAAGCTTCAAATCTTCTATAATTGTAAATGATGTATTATATTCGTTCAAGTTATTAGATATGATATTTGGTTGGTTTCTTTCTTTTCTATTTTTTATATGTTGGAATTTTGTAGAACAATTATCAGATGAGGAATTCTTGGAAATGGTTTGACATATTGTGTTACCTATTTTGGTGGGATTTGTAATTAATTGGCCATTATGATTTAGATGTTTGATCCTTGCTCCACCACCCTTCCCAGTAATTTTATGCACCATATCCCAACATTTTTTTAATTGGTGAACGTGTATTAAATTTAGAAACGTAATCTTTCCAACTTTTTCTTTTGCTTATTTTAATAATATAAGTGAGTCTTAAAGGCTTTTAAGATCCATTTAGAGATGAGCTGGTCAAATGTGTACTGTGACCCGAGGCCACAGGGTGACATGGGGGCGGACCTTAAACGGCGCACCCCGGTCACGTCATGTCTACCCCTATGCTTAAAGCATCTGGGCTCCATGGGGGGGTATCCCGGCAGGCTCAGTACTTGGCTTCTTAAGGAAGCCCGCGGGAAGGCCTGCCATTGCGAGTTTTTCCGGAGAAGTGAACGTATGGTCAGGAACCAAGCCAGGAACCAATTTTTTATATGGAACTAATAGTTTATATGGATTTTAATATCTTTTATGATTTTATGGATTTTAAAAACTTTTACCCTGGGATTTTAACTATGCTTCGCCGCACCTCTGTGATATATGATGTGATGCCTTCTGTGATGTAAGTGACTTTTATATGATATTCATTACCGGTCAGGAGTAGCCCTGACACCAGAAGGTAGCACGAGGGACCCTCAACGCCGGACGGGAGTAGCCCCGTCACCCTCAGGCACGTTCGCAGTAGCAGACAGAGGTAGACATTTCCGTTTGTGCCATAGACATTATTGCCATTACCATGCCTAGGAATAAGAACAGTTCTCGTACATGTACCCATTGCGGGCTTTTGATAAAAGGTCACCCAGGCCCCTACGGCAAGAACAAATGTACTCAGCCCTCTAGGTTCGAGAGGGACAACTCTTTCATGCCTCTGGGCGACAGCATACCGGGGTCAGCCCAGTCGCTCCCGGCCAAGTTAGCAGATAGGGCCACTCAATTTCTCCACAACTCACCATTCACCCCTTCTATGCCAGAAAGAAGCCAGGTAGTGACGCCAGGTGTCCAGGAAACACAGGAAGCCCAAGCTGTATAAATTAGTGCTTTGAGGGAGTCAGTGGCATGCATGCAACTTCAGATTCAATCAGTAATATCATCACAAGCTGCAGTCAATGCGGTCAGTGGGCGCCCAGCGCATCCAAGCGAGAACAATGGACCCAGCAACCAGGGACGTTTCCTTAGCAACGGCCAGGACGGCGCTTCTTCCAAGAGACGCTACACCGGCTACGCTCAGCTCCCATCGGCGGCAGGTAACGATAAATTCCTCAATAGTAAATCGTACATAAATCAGAACATTTTCGAGAATTTATCAGACCAGGAAGAACCCGAGGTTGATATTAGGCAGGTCTCAGGGCAGGCTAAGATAACAGACAGTACATATAGGCCAGACGGGAACTATGTGGCAGTGAACGGCACCATGCCAAGCATGGGAGGCTCAGTGCGGGGTCTAAAGGATATTAGTGGTATCGTGGACCTAAAACCCCTCTGCAATATCCCTAACACCTCGGATAAAGTGCTCAGGTCTGCCCTCAACGGAGAATTCTTCCATCTTGAGGAATTCCTGCTTAATATTCAGCTAGGATCAGATGATCATGGTACTATGCAGACTTACATCGACAACGAGGGTAACAAGTGTCGACCCCGCAGACAAAAACGGAAAATTTTAGATATTAGTCTATGGCTCGAGGCATGGAACAATTATGAACTAACTCAAACTCAAACTCAAATTCATTTTATTTGGCCATATTTTTTACATGAAATAATGTACTCTATACGATTAAAGCATACATTAATGTAATATTATGGCCAGGGAGACTCCTGTTAAGGCTAATGGTTATTGCCGCTATCACAGGGGCCACCCTGGTAGAAATTATAACAATATTTCGTGTGTAAACATGATGTCTGTTCATATTAAAGTTGCTGTAACAGATAATATCATTTCCCGGGCAATTTTTTACATACCTCAAAATTGGTTGGACATGTTCCACACAACACATCCCCATTCTTGTTTGTGAGAATATATATGTTACAAGCATAGAAATCAAATGATTATCTCAAGCCATGTGGTTTCATCAGGCTGCCATCTATAACGGTCAGTCAGGCCTGCTGCTGCTGACCGGGGTATACCCCACACAGCTGCTGAGGGTAGCTATTTTAAGCATGTGGAGTGCAAGAGTGTGACCCCGGTTAGGGGTAGGCATGATGGGAGGGCAACAAGGATCCATGTGACAGACCTCCTTCACCCATGTGTTTTTCCATGTTTATGTATGTTGTAATTCTGAAGGTAAACTCTGGTATCATTCTTGGCTTTATTTTTATCTGCCTTGGTTTGATATAACTTCTTTCTTCCCATTTTAAAATGAAACACATGTGTATTGTTTACTTGGCCATGCAATCAAAACATCCTGTGACGCATGCCCTGTTAGCCCCAGCACCAGCAGGAGCCTGGCAGCTGAGGTGATGACATCACTAGGATTCCCCATGAGGAAATTTGAAATTTTGAACCCATGGGACTGATATTTTTTCCAGCTCTCCTATTGAATCTTTCTTCAAAAACTTAATATTGACCCATCAAAACCAAAAAGTGATGTGGTTGATGTGTTTACACATGGATTACATTTCTAAATGGTTGGAAATAACTTTTGTCAAATTTTACATCATATTATCTGTTACAGCAACTTTAATACAACCAAAAAATAGTATAAGTCTAATACCCATGTCTCCTCAAACTTAAACTTTAGAAGGGATATAGAAAACATATCTTAAAAAACTCAATTTTACCAGAATAGGAAAATGTAATTAAGATAATTCTCAATTTATGAACTTCACAAAAAAGAAATTTTAAATTTTGAAGATTTTGGTGTAGCAAAGGGACTTCATGTTATTCACCAGCATCTCAATCGGACTCATTTTCTGGAAACTAGTACATAAATCATAAACTATCTCCTTTTAAGAATTTCTCTCACACACATAACACTGTAGCCTATCACACTCGGTTCTATAACTGTCTATGATATGCATTTTTATATACTTTGAGTAACCTTGAAAGCTATGAGTCCCAATTTTGTCTAAAATACAAGGTGGTGTATCATTCACAGTTTGGGACACAGTGTATCTTATGAACTTTTTCATATATGTATGTTGTATCTTTGGATAACGTATGCTTTCATAACTTCTTGTTGGTTAGTTATAAATATCCATTACTTGATAGAGTGGGAGATGTTGTAGGTAATAAGGTAAAGACTGATGCCTATATTTGTAATAAAATTTCAGGAGTTGGATCTTTAGTATATCCTCTACTTTTAACAATTTCAATACTTTAAAAATTGGCTCAGTATGAGAATTATAACCACTCAGATTTACAATTTGTACTGCTTTTTTCGGTAATCTAAATATTCTCTTGCATGAATAACCCCATGCTAGAATTCCATAGTTTAAATATGATAAAATCATTGTATTATAGAGTGTCAGTCTTGTACTCATTGGTAAAAAATGTTTAAGTTTATTTATGATGCCAATGTCACTTGAGATTTTATAAGAGATTTTGTCTATGTGGTTATGCCAACTCAGATTTTCATTTAAAATGAGTCCCAGAAAGTCAAAATGTTTCACTTGTTCAATAGATGTATTATTTATTCTCAAATCTAAGTCAGGGATGTTTTTCCTCTGGGGAGTATGAAATATCATGAATTTGGTTTTAGTAATATTTAATGATAATTTATTAACCTTTAACCAATCATTAATTCTCTCTAATTCTTCATTTATCACTATATTTAAGTCCTCACAACCTGCTTGTTGAGATATAATTCTAAGGGCTCCCGAAAGAGTAGTATCATCAGCATATACTATTAGGTGGAACAAATTACTAGCGCTGGCAATATCATTGATATATATTATAAACAATAAAGGTCCTAATATGGAACCTTGTGGGACACCAGTTTGTATAGTCAAAGTTGTAGATTTTACATCATCAATTTCTACATACTGCTGACGATTATATAAATAGCTTTCCATTAATTTAAGTGCTCTTCCATTTATGCCATAATGAGATAATTTATGAAGCAATATATCATGATTAATGGTATCAAATGCCTTTGATAAATCTAAATACATATTAATAGGAATGTCATTTTTATCCATTTCAACTAAAATTCTGTCAATAACCTCTAGAGCAGCTAAATCAGTAGAGTGTTCTTTACGAAATCCGAATTAACTTGTATAAAATAACTTATTTCTATGAAAAAAACTGTATAGTTGAATAAATATAACTTTCTCAAATGTCTTAGAGAGAGCAGGTAATAATGATATAGGCCTATAATTTGTAAATTGCATTTCATCGTCTTTCTTATATGCTGGGTTGATTTTAGCCAATTTTAATTTATCTGGAAAAACTGTGTATAACATTTGATTCACAATTATGGTCAGTGGTTGGATTAAGGGTTTTTTGACAGTTTTAACAAGTTGGGATGAAATTCCATCAAAGCCAAAGCTGGTCTTTGGTTTCAGATTATTTAAAATGTCTTCTATGTGTTCTTCATTTATATTTTCAAAATGAAAAGTAACATTTGGTTTGTTTTTTAAATAATTTTTATAACTCTTATTATTGGGTATTATAATTTCTTGCGCTAGTTTTGATCCTATTTCTGCAAAAAAGTGGTTAAATTTATTTGCAATTTCTAATTTATCTGAAATGGTACTGTCATTATCATTAAAATATTTAGGAAATGACTTTTTCTTTTTCGTTTTACCAAGTATATTGTTGATTGTTTTCCAAGTATTCTTCATATCATCTTTATATTTATGAAATAATTTATTGTAATAATATTTTTGGGCCATTCTTATACATTTCTTTAAAATGCTATTATATGTATTTAGATTAATGTATTTAGATTAATCTTAATAGTGTTATATTCAACAGAAGTTTTCTGTATAAGTTATCTCTGAATTTTATCGATTTAATAATTCCGTATGTGATCCATTTTGATTTCTTATGTTTATATCCGTCAAATTTTACTGTTTTTTGTGGCATATGTTTTTTTCGGGCATTTTGAAAGACATCATGGAGTATATTGTAATTGATATTTGGATTAGCTATGGGATTATCACTAATAGATAACAATGTTTGGGACATGCTTATTTCATGTTCTAGGTTTTGAATAGAATTATGATCATTTTTGAACACTGTAATAAATTTAACTGGTGGTTCCCTATGTTGTATGTCATTCAGTATCATAAAATATGGTTGATGGTCTGAAAACTTTTTAATGGGTATACCAGATGTAGTATCTAGAGTCGTTCCTGACAATTTACAAAATATATTATCTATTAGAGTGGCATGTTTATTAAAGAAACGGGTCGGAAGAGTAATTTTAGGGTAAAAGCTGTGATTGGAGAATATATCAAAATAATCTGCAAATACTGCTTTCTCATTTATTTTTAATAGGTTGATGTTAAAATCGCCGGTAATAAGTATTTCACCTGTCATTCTCTCTAACTTTGACAGTATTGGGGCAAATTCTTCTATAAATTCATGATATTTCTCAATTACGTCCTTGGGTGGCCGATATATATTTGCTATAGTTATAGGTTTTGAGAGGCAGTTATTTTTAATGACTTCAATAACTTGGCCCTCCCAGTCACTGTATGTATTTAAAGTCATTTTAGATTTATATTGAAACTTATCATTTAGATATATAATCAATCCTCCTTTAGAGCTACATGATTTCCCTTGAGGTATATAATGATAACCATCTAGTTGGATATTTGTAGGGTTTTCACCCTCAGCCAACCAACTCTCTTGTATACAAATAGCACTAAAATTAAAGCCAATATTATCCAACATTTTAACAAATATCTTCAGTTCATCAAATTTGGCTCTTATTGACTGAATATTAGTGCTAAGTATGCTAAATACATTTCTCTTGTTTTTAAAAGTTTCCATAATCATGTCATTGTCATAATATGGTGAGTGACGTATTACTTCTATATCATCATCCTCATCATTTTGACCTAAAATATTTATCAATGACATATGTTCAAAACCTCCATGATGCTGGAGAACCTCCTCATTTAATCTATCATGTGACATTATTCACAATATAAAATGTAATCATACAACTTTGATAAGATCTCAAATATTTGACATATTTGTGAAGCAGAATGATAAAGGTAACAATGTACAATAGTATAGATAGAATACATAGAACAAAGAGTATTTCTGGTAGTTGGAGCAAGGTATAATAAAAGAGCATAATATATTTAGCTGGGAAAGACACACAGGTACAGACATTATACATAATTAACACACATTTCCTTGTCAAAGCCAGTTTATGCAGTGAACATGAGATCAGACCAATGAATCCCCACATCTATCACCCTGTAAATAACATAAGTTATGCATTACAATTAATACATGAAGCAGCTTGTGACATCTGTATTCAACTTATATCACTTAGACCTATTGACTATCAGTAACATCCTTTCCAAAAAACAGTTCAATAACACTGATAGATACATGTTATAACAAAACAGAGAATCTAGCCTGAATAATCAAATTAAACAAACATTTGATCTTATCACAAATTAATAAACACCAGTGCACTTATGTAGTAAATCAGAGAAAATGGGAAAAAAAAAAAAAATAACCCCAAAAAAAAAAAAAAAACTTAAAATAATTTATAATAATAATTTGACAACTGACAAATTAAACAAACATTTGATCTTATCACAAATTAAAAAACACCAGTGCACTTATGAAGTAAATCAGAGATAATGGAAAATAATAACAGAAAAAATACTTATAATAATTTATGATAATAATTTGACACCTGACAACTAATGACTTCCAATATTTCACTTTAAATCATCTCTTATTTGCTGTAGTATCTGACCCATCCAATTTGTGCCTTTCCACTTATTACTGTTGAAAATGTCATTATTGGACAGACTATGACCCGCACCCCACCTTTTGTCATGTGGGTTAGCTTCTACAAGTTGGGTGTCACCTGTGTCTAGTAGAAACTGTTTGAGGTACTGATGCTGGGTGAACTTTGCACGACAACACTTGGACATTATATCTTTGGCTACATGTGCTGGGTACCAGTCACTCTTATCCACACCTTTTATCTCTAATCCAGCTCTGTAGGCCTCAATGGCTGTCTTACATCTCAGGATTTTGTAAGCTGATACATCATCTTTATGGTATTGAGCTTTTTTGAACTGGTACATTTGCTCAGTAGAATGGAAAGGTTGGCCATTTTCATCCTTGGTATTCACAGGAAAAAAATTGGAACAAGGTGATGAAGATGAGTAGAAGGCTGTCACATTGTGTCTCCTGGGGGTGGCTATGTTCCATGGGTTAAGTTCCTCAGGTAGCTTATCAAGTGAGTCATGAGTGTACAGAATATTATTAATGTACATTTTGTCCACTGACAAGCCGACTTTATATCCTTTTTGATTGGCAGCATTCAGTATCGGATATAGTGTACGTCTCCGATCTTCAATTTCTTTGGGAAAATTTTCTGAAATTCTCAAACCAGTTGTTTTTAGCTTTGCTCTTTCTTGCCATATTCTAGTTCGATCACTGTAATGATGTAGTTTGAAAATGATACTACGGGGTTTTTGTTGGTTTCTATTAAACCTACCCAATCTATGGCACCGCACTATTTCTATGTCTCTGGCACCATGAATGTTCAACTTCTCAAAAATATTGTACAATTCACCCAAGATGTCATTTTCTGTTTCACCTTCTTTTTCTGTCACACCATCCATAACTAAATTGTCTCTTCGTGATTGAGTTTCCATTCTTAAAGATTGTTCTTTCATAGCTTTTTGTTCATTTTTCATCACATCAACCTGTATTTTCAGTTCACTCACCTCACTTTCAAGTTCATGGATTTTTGTTTCAGATTTTTCTGTTCTATCCTTAATATCCTGATCAATCTTCTCCTTGTTTTCCATCCAGTCAGTCATTTCCTGTAATTTGACCCTCATATTTTCAACAGTGTCGCACAGGTCATCCAATTTATCCAGCTTATCTAGTTTAGTTAGTTTTTCCATAATAGCAGCCATGTTGGTGTCAATGGGTGCAGCACTGAGCTCACCAGCACTGCTGTGTTCACTCATGCTTGTCATTCTTGTGGGCACAATGTTTGGTTCCTTTCTGATATTTCCACCCAAACTACTGGCATTCTGTACTGATTTTCTTGTCTGCATAGCTATTTATATTGACTCTGGTATTTAATATATCTGATAGTCCATTTTTTGAGTGTCCATAAGCCACCATAGAGGTGAAAAGGGAGATTTTCCTGGTCCTCTCACAATCAGTCTAGCATACCTGTATTCACCTCAATTCAACTTGATGATTAAAGTACACGGAGTGCAGCTTTATGAGCATTTAGCAACTTATAGGGCAAAGATATCTGATTTCAACAAAAGATATGAGTGGGGGTCAGTGATGGCATTGGATGTAAGGCATAGGGCTGCATTGGTCTGCAATAGCGTATGTTTCGCCAATATTGACTCTGACCTGGTAACAACCATATTAGATGCAACAGCGGTAAAGCAGAATAAGGCCCGTTGCAATAGATGCAAGTCTAATGATCACTTCAGTTATGATTGTCCATTTCTATCAAACGCTTCAGTCACGAGCCTGGCAACGCAGGCGTTTTGGGCAGCAGAAGAAGGCACAATTTAATCAAGAGATCTGTAACAACTACAATAGCCTGCGTTGTAGCTTCAAGTCCTGCAGACGCCTGCATATCTGCAAGCAATGCAGGGGGCCAATGCCCTATGATACATGCCAGAGGCAAGGAAAATGCGCCCAGGGTAAGCCCGCTCAGCAGCCCGACAGCATTTCAGCAGGAGCCTCAGGCACCACTAGGAACTACACAAGCATATAAATTCTGGGAACGGGCACTTGCCAATAACCCCAATCAGGAATTTGCCAAACATCTGTGTATCAGTGCCCTCAGTGGGTCTAGGATAGGCTTCAGTGGCCAGGAAATGACAGTGTTAGGAAAAAATTGGCCCTCGGCCAAGGAACACTACACAGCAGTCTCAAATTTTATAAATAAGAACATTTCTCTCGGACGGGTAGAGGGTCCCTTTAAGGAGGTGGACCTCCCAGCAGACTTCAGGTCATCCCCATTAGAGGCATTCCACAAGGAATCAAGCAACAAAACTAGGGTCATTCATGACCTCTTTTGGCCCGAGGCCAACTCAGTGAACGAGGGCATTAACAAAGACGCCTGCTCGTTACGTTATGTGACCGTCTATGATGCAGTCAAAATGATCAGCAAGTACCCATCAGCATGGGCAGCAAAGTGTGACTTCAGTAATGCCTTTCAGTCTGTTAATGTGCATAAGGATGATCATCACCTACTCGGATTTAGCTGGGGAGACTCAGGCAAGGAGACTGAGTACTATCATATGAATATGCTTCCTTTCGGCCTCAGGTCAGCCCCCAAAATATTTGACGACTTCGCCCACGGCTTAGATTTCATTTATAAATCACGTGGGGCCTCAGCAGACACTATCCATTACCTAGATGACATTTTCACATGTACAGACAGCAGACAGACATGCAACGACAGCCTGAACATTATTTTAACTACATGCACAGAAGCAGGTTTTAGCATCCAGCCTTCAAAAACTGTATATGCAACACAAGAGATCAAATTTCTTGGCATTCAATTAAACATTAAAAATAAGACACTATCCATTTCTTCTCAGAGGCTAAAGGAAATAAAAGATTTAACGGCTACTTGGCTTTACAAATCTCACGCATCTAAAAGAGAAATATTGTCCATTATAGGCAAACTGACTTTTTGTGCGAAGGTGGTGCGTCATGGCACAAAATTCATACGCAGGCTAATTCGCCTCGCAAAGAGGACCCGCAAATTACACCACATCATAAAAATCACGCCTCAGGCAAAAGCAGACTTAAGATGGTGGTATATATTCCTGCGTAGCCACAATGGAATCAGTATGTTCCCGACACTATTTGACGCAGCATCAGCAGAAATGGTATTCTCCGACACCTCAGACTTAGCATGTGGTATATACCACGCAGGTGCATGGTCCTACCTGGAGTTTTCCGGGCCAAATGCATGGATGGCCCCATTAACAATTGCCTGGAAGGAAATGTATGCAGTAGTATTGGCATTGGCCACTTTTGGCCCGTCTCTACAAAACAAACAAACAATCATGAACATAGACAATCAGACAGTTTGTTACTGTGTTAACTCAGGGAAATCTAAAGACCCTAAGCTAATGGGGCTAATTAGGGTCCTGTATTAATTTGTTACCTTGAACAACATAGACTACAAGGCCATACATCTTTACTCGGCAGAGAAATTCTACTGCAGACGCCCTAAGTAGGCTGGACTTCATTAGATTCTTTAAATTGAATCCAAATTGTAATAATTTTATGACCAAACCAGCCTTAATACACCACGATTTCTGACGAAATTAAAATTATTTAATAAACTGTGTTAATTAAGTCTGAGCTAAAGAATTCTGATTATGTTTAAAGAATTATGATTATGTATAATTATAAGTATGATTATGTTTGATTATGTATTGAGTTTTTACCGTTACCTCGTACTGGTGGTGTGTTTCATATGTATTTACAGAATTGGACGCAAGGGCCTCAAAAATGGTCGGGAGCGGCCTCAGGCACAATACAAGGCGCACCTACAACTCTGCTCTGGCCTGCTATATGT
Organism: Amphiduros pacificus; assembly: GCA_949316495.1. NCBI lineage: Eukaryota > Metazoa > Annelida > Polychaeta > Phyllodocida > Hesionidae > Amphiduros > Amphiduros pacificus. The sequence continues at coordinate 18,383,468 of OX439010.1, read as the reverse complement.
CCTTCTGTGAAGTCTATAACACTGCCCCCATGCCAGCATCCGAGGATGACATACTGAGATACTTAGCATACTTGTCTTGTCAGGAGAGGGGTAGGCCCCTCCATCTCTGTATATCTAGCAGCAGTTCGTTCCTCCCATGTAATGAACGGGTACCGCCCTCCTCCCACTAATGGGCCTCGGGTTATGCTCGCCCTCAGGTCAGTCCTCGATAAGAGCGGGCCCCCGTCCCAGAAGTCGCCCATCACCTACCAGGTACTAGTCTCTCTTCTTCACCACTTAGATAATTCCCATGATGGTCTGTTTTTCGGGGCTGCCCTCACCCTCGGGTTCTTTGGGTGCCTCAGGAGGGGAGGATACTGCGCCACATTTCACCACAAGCCTCCCCACCATCCAATCTCCCCACCCCCTAGAATACAGGACATATACCTCGGTACTCATGATAAGTTACCCTACCTAAGCCTAAAAATCCATAGGTCCAAAACCACTAGGTTCGGTTTCACTAAATATATTGGGTGCTCCTCAACCCCCACTTGCGCAGTTTGCGCCCTCAGGCGTTATCTCATAGCCCGGTCCCCCCCAGGTGGCCTGCCCCCGCAAGCCTTCCTACTTCAGCTAGCCTCAGGCAAACCATTAAGTAAGTCGCGCCTCAATCTGGAGATCCGCCGACTCGCTTCAGCCTCTGGCCTTCCTCCTAGTAAATTTTCCACCCACTCCCTTCGTGCCGGGAACGTAACCCAGTCCTCTTTTAATAAGTTTAGCTCAGAGGAGATAAGCTCTGCAGGTAACTGGCGCTCTCAGGCTTACCTCAGGTATATCAGACAGCCTCCAATATCCCATATTTTCCACGCCTCCCGCCTAACGACCTAATCACCCTCACCTTACCACTAAGACACTCCTCACTCACATGGCCTTACCAATCCATTGCATGTATTGTTATTGGGCTTATGCCATGTGTCAAGTAATTATTATGTTATTATTATATGTCGTATAAGCAATTATAAGCTCCACTTGATAAATCATTATCATATTCAATGTAATGAAGTTACCAATGTTACCGAGTTATCAATGTTATCAAGTGTGACCGATGTTATCAAGTGTCGTTTGATGTTACCGAGCGTTGGGTCATTAGAGGTTAAGATATGAAGTGTATGTGTGCTAGTTTGTAAGTGCTTTATGCAATAAAGCTTATCTCCAATAATTAATATTAATCAGTTGTATGCGTTATCTTTAAGTGAGTCTTAAAGGCTTTTAAGATCCATTTAGAGATGAGCTGGTCAAATGTGTACTGTGACCCGAGGCCACAGGGTGACATGGGGGCGGACCTTAAACGGCGCACCCCGGTCACGTCATGTCTACCCCTATGCTTAAAGCGTCTGGGCTCCATGGGGGGGTATCCCGGCAGGCTCAGTACTTGGCTTCTTAAGGAAGCCCTCGGGAAGGCCTGCCATTGCGAGTTTTTCCGGAGCCTCCTTCCCTCCCATCTGCTCAGTTTAAGTATGGGGCTTATGCCATGTGTCAAGTAATTATTATGTTATTATTATATGTCGTTTAAGCAATTATAAGCTCCACTTGATAAATCATTATCATATTCAATGTAATGAAGTTACCAATGTTACTGAGTTATCAATGTTATCAAGTGTGACCGATGTTATCAAGTGTCGTTTGATGTTACCGAGTGTTGGGTCATTAGAGGTTAAGATATGAAGTGTATGTGTGCTAGTTTGTAAGTGCTTTATGCAATAAAGCTTATCTCCAATAATTAATATTAATCAGTTGTATGCGTTATCTTTAATGGGTTTTTGCTCTCTTTATACAAAATTGGTGCAAATTGTATTGACTTGGCTGTCGATTTAATTTTTTTAAAGCTTTTTTTCACTCCTTGACAGCTTTTTTGCACTCATCATTAAACCAGGGCTTTTCTTTAATTTTAGAATTTGGCTTTGATTTGGGAATACACCCATCAGCAATATCATACAACGTCTCTGTAAAAACTTGAAGTGGATCATCTACATTGTTAAAAATGTCTGGAGTTATTCTATTAAAACAGGATGTTTGAAATTTTGCCTAATCGGCTTCATGTAATATCCACTTGGGGATTCGTTCGTCTGGTGGAGGAAAATGGTTATTTAAAATAATGGGATAATGATCACTACCCCATTGATCTTCCTCTACTTCCCAGGAATAGTCTAAATATAAATTTGGAGTGCACATTGAGAGATCTATTGAATCCAGATGTTAAAGAGCCTGTAGCAGGACGTAAATAAGTTGGAGAATCGTCATTCCAAAGGCACAAACTATTGTTATTTAAGAAATCACCTATTGTACGTCCTTATCATCAGTATCATTTCTACCACCCCAAAAATAGTTGTGAGCATTAGTCACCAACTAGCAAATATGGTTGTGGCAGGTGAGTTATTAAGTTATTTAAATCTGTAATATTTATTGGTTCACTGAACATATTGTTAATGTATTGTGCAGGGTAACCGTGACTGCAGAAGCTTGTAAATTAGTATTTAATGTTATTTTACTTTGGGGTATACAGGATTTAACAAAAATAGAAACTCCGCCATGTGCTCAGTCCATTCCATCTATTGAACCAACTTTATTATAAGGTACATATCCCTTAAATGTTGTTGAGTTATCTTTAAAATTAGTTTCCAGTAAACAAATAACAGATGCATTATATTTTTGGGTTAATAACTCCAATTCTGGCCTGTTTGCCTCAAATTCTTCATCATTGTATGATATTGCAGATAGCCATATTAAGAATAATGAGAAAAAATATATGATTTAGCATAATCACTAGTTAAGTTTACGATTATGCTTCGAGTGCACAGGAGTAAAATTCATATCCGGAGGATCACCTGTGACCGTCATTTCTAAGGATATAGTTCTGTTAATTTTACTTTTAACCTGATCAATACACTACTTATTTACAACTATTTCTAGTTTCAAAAGTTAATCAATAACACTCTCTCCAATGAGTTGTCTATTTGAAAATAGCTCCTGAAAAACATAGTTTGGAATTTTGTTCTGTCTGACAGGCTGCATGCCCCGCTAGCAACCGGTAGGAGGGAAGGCAAGAAGGATCAAACTTACTAAGCCCACTACAGGTCGGTTCACGGCATGCACTGCAGGACTTTTATATTTATATTTCAAAGGTGGGCCAATGAGACCCTTGTGTAGATCCTACTCTAAGGCCACGGGCCGTGGCGCAGTTGGTTAGAGCGCCAGCTTATTAGCACCAGTTCCTCTGTGGTGATCCAAAGATCGTGGGTTCGAACCCCGGCCGTGCCGGGATTGAACTCATGATACAATTTCCCACATGAGCTGAGGCCCGTGCCTGAAGGGTTAACCCGTTGTCCTTGTAAATCTGTGACCGGGTGAGTTGTCATGTCAAGGACCTGCGACATGACAATTCAGTGAGGCAGCACTATATCTGCTACAAGTAGGTCTCATCACGAAATGACTGAAATACTGTTGAAAGTGATGTAAAACCCAAAACAAACAAACAAACAAACAAACAAACAAAGATCCTACTCTCATTGTCAAAAACAGAGAGGGGATCTCATAACCTCACACTGAGCAGCACTCGCACTCGGACATGATCTGATGTATGGCATACAACATCTTTGAGAAAAAAAAATGCACCACCTCTCTCATAGTCATGAAAAGTGACTTATGGGCTGTGGGCTGAGCATTATAAAAATTTTGACTGAAAGAAGTTTGCATCGCCAACCCAAACCTTTTCAAAATGACCCAACTGTCTAGAATGGGTACCTTTCTGTCCGGTGCATGGTTCCGAAATAATTTAAGCCATTATAGGAATAGGGATAGTGCTGCCCTGGGCCTCCAAAGCAATGTCAGTTAACTGCTTTAATTCTTGAATGTTATGTTTGAAAGTTGGTGAGTGAATGGATAAAGTGGCTATGCATTGATTATCAGAAACATGACAGACCATGAGGAGTATTAGTGACCATAATTACAGGTCCTAGTGAAGGAGACGATGATTACAAACGGTGTGTATTTCTGGAAAGGAAACTGAGTGGGGTAAGGCGGGAACAATACTGTTACATATACTCTGGCTATCTATGGGGTCTTGGGGGAATATGTAAGGGATATAGACTAAGTTAACATGACTGAGATACTTATGGGTGAGATACCGATAGGAATGCTCTAGGGCATACGGCCCAATGTAATATAACGCTGATTGGCAACATTATTCTGGTCAAGGATCTGACTGGTGTGGACCGTATGGCATATGGAATACTGTGCGCTGAGTGTCAATTCTGGCCCCTTAAGTAGGTGCATGTCTAGATCCATAATGAATCTGACCTATACTGCTCATCACCGATTGGTGCTTTGATCCTCTCTGCATCAGTGGTCATCTGGAGAATGAGGTGATCGGAGAGCATGCGTAATGTCACTCATATGTGTCATCTATATTGTCTCTGATATTGTCTATGAAATGTCTATGCGTTTGGGGTTCTCACACATGATCAATCTGTGTCTCACAATACTTATCCACTGAGAAGTAGGGGGAACGTTATGTCAGACACGTCTAATCAGTGCCAATGTGAATGTCAGTGTCCATGCTGCGGGCCTTTGAATGATCACCCGAGTTGACTTTCTTGATTGGTGTTTTCTGGAAAGTCAAACACTGTCGATTTTGTTCAGCTGTTCCGGGGATTGGAACCTTTGTCTGGTACCCTTGGTGAATCCACCCTTCTGTAACAAGTCATGACAGGGGTTGTGTGGAGGGATGTATACTTTCCTCTGTGAGTGACCCAAAGTTTTCCTTAACGTATGGAGAGGTAGGTCAGAAGGTAGGCTGTGGAGTATGTAATAGCCATCACTGCCTATCAACAGATTTAGGGCATGGGGTGTGGATAAAACGGACCTAGTCAGAAACTTCAATTGGAAAGGAACATTAATTACAGCGCCATGTCATTTATTTACGTTTTTGCCGTTTCGCCGGTTCGGCTCCGGATGTGTACTTTGGGGCGACCTCTTCAATAAACAAGACGCCATATTTGCATCAGATTCCTATCAGTGTGTTTCGCCTTCTATTTTATTCTGACGTGGTGGCAGCGGTGAAGGACTCACACCTAGAGACTGTTAAGTATATGTAGAAGCTACTCACCTGAAAAAAGGAACTTGTAAATGTCTAGTTTTGACAGGTCAGAAGGTTGAAACGAGCACATGTTGCCTTCAGCACCCAACTTCCTTAACACACACATGTAAAATACAAAACCACCTTAACACAAACGGAACTGAACCACTGTCATAGACACTTCACCTGTACACAAACTTCATCCAACTGTCTATTATCATGGCTCAATACAGAGCACCCAAGCAGTGGTCCCTCACAACCAATGATACTATCAACACATTTGAGTGTTGGAAGGAGAATCTAGTCTACACACTCTCCCTTGACCAGAACTTCGTGCCCTATCTGACTCACAACTGGCAAAAGAAAACTGCAGCCAGACCTCACCGAGGCCTAACGACTGATGCTGCCCCTATCCCCGAAAACCAGCGACAGACCGCTGCTCAAAAAAGCGCTACCCTAGACATGCTGTTAGGGCAAATAGCTAATTACTGCCCTGTCATTGCCCGGAGCAGTATTGTCAAAAACTCTACCAGTATTAACAACATTTGGCAGAAAATCAGAGAGCATTATGGTTTCCAGAGCACAGGAGCACATTTCTTGGATCTAGCATCCATCGTCATGAAGACCGACGAAAAACCAGAAGATCTCTTCCAACGAATCATGGCCTTTTATGAGGATAGTCTCTTGACTGTGGGTTGTGGTCTCACCCACAATGGTGAAGATATCGCGATAGACGAAGACTGGACACCCACCATAGAAAACACAATAGTGGTAACATGGCTGCGTTTAGTCCACCCTGGCTTACCTCAGTTAGTAAAACAGAAATACGGGTCATAGCTCAGGAACCGGACCCTAGCATCTCTAAAGCCAGAAATCTCCCAGGCCCTTACCTCTCTACTTGATGAGATAAGGAACATCGAGGACACGAAAGTACTCCGTACGGACAGCACAATCGGACAATTTAACCGCCGGCGCCCCCCTCCCCGGCGCTCGTACCAACAAACCAAGCAGCTTGTACCGTACAAACCAAGCAGCTCCCCTAAATCTTGCTGCCTCTGCAAAGCCAACGGTAGGACCTTTAACAACCACAACCTCATAAACTGCCGTTCCCTACCTGAAGCTGATCGTGCCAGTTTCGGCATCTCACGCATGGCGATCGGCGATGACGAGGAAGATTATATCGACACTGAGGCCCAGGACGACGATGAATGGGTTGACTCAGAAGACACAGTCCCCACAGCGAGAAGAGTCAATATCGTACAGTCCCCATTCTTCAATACATACTATGGCAGTCACCCTCTGCGCATCACTTTGGATACAGGTGCCACAACTAACATGATGAGAGCATCCACAGCAAGGAAACTTAGATTGCCCATCATGCACTCTACGCAACAAGCCAGACAAGCGGACGGCGTCACCAAACTAGAAGTCGTGGGAGAGATCGGCTGTGAATTGACCCGGGATGGGACAACATACAAGCTAGAAGCGCTCGTCGTGTCCCAGCTTGACGTGGATGTACTGGCAGGTGACCCGTTTCTAGTGACCAACGACATCTCAGTCCGCCCAGCTACCAGGGAAATAACCATAGCCGGCTCCAAAACAATTAAGTATCACAACAAACAACAGCACGGACCCCCAACCATCAGACGCACACAGGCACACGTGGTAAGGGCCCCTCCGTATAAGACAGTAGTCCTACCGGGCCAGTTCGTTGATGTAGCTACACCCAACGGCTCCGAGCCCGACTCAGTATGGGCACTAGAACCCAGACTTGACAGCCCGGTCAACCAAGAGATAGAATCGGTCGGTGCCACAATCCGTGTCGTCAACTCGTCAGACTTTCCAGTCATGCTAAAGAAAAACGAACACTTTTGCCAGCTCAGACCGGTCACAAAACCTGCAGTCGCAGACAAAGTTCCAGTCCCCCCCAATGGTGCCAAACCCCCCTCTACCTCCTGGTATTCAGATAGTATTAGCGTGGATCCCGACAATATCCTACCCCCGGAGATACAGAGACAGTTCGTAAACATAAACAGACAGTATGACGCAGTGTTCAATCCCACCATCCCCCTCTACAACGGAAACAGTGGCAAAATCGAATCAGTCGTCAATATGGGTCCCACATTACCTCCTCAAAGGAAAGGAAGACTACCCATGTATAACAAGGACTCTCTCATGGAGCTACAACACAAGTTTGATGAACTCAAAGCGGCTGGTGTTTTCTCGAAACCTGAAGACGAGGATATAGTAGTAGAATACCTGAACCCTTCGTTCCTCATCCGAAAACCAAGTGGCGGAAGCAGACTGGTGACCTCGTTCGGTGAAGTTGGTAAATATTCCAAACCCCAACCCTCACTTATGCCCAACGTTGACAGCGTCCTACGTGACATCACAAAGTGGCGGTACATCATAGTCACAGACCTATCCCAATCCTTCTATCAAATCCCCCTGTCGAGATCTTCAATGAAATACTGCGGGGTAGCCACCCCTTACAAGGGCATCAGGGTCTATACAAGATGTGCCATGGGAATGCCTGGCTCCGAGACATGTTTGGAAGAGCTGATGTCGCGTGTAGTCGGTGATCTCATCCAAGAAGGCGCCCTAGCCAAAATCGCTGACGACCTCTTTTGCGGCGGGGATACCCCTGAGGAAGCTCTACAAAACTGGTCCGCACTCCTCGCTAGACTCCACAAAAACAACTTAGGACTCAAGGCACCTAAAACCATCATTTGCCCCAAATCGACTACAACCCTGGGCTGGATCTGGTCTTCCGGTACCCTAAAGGCCAGTCCACACAAAGTATCAGCACTCATGTCCGTAGAGCCACCCAAAACAGTATCAGGATTAAGATCCTTTATAGGTGCATTCAAGGTACTCAGCAGAGTTCTCAATGGATATGCCCATCTTCTAGACCCGCTTGACATAACCACCGCCGGCCGCCTCTCAAATGAAAAGATCACCTGGTCAGACGAGCTACTACAGGCTTTCAAACAAGCCCAGGGATCACTAAAGGACTGCAAACAGATAGTAGTACCAAAACCAGAGGACGACTTATGGATTGTTACTGACGCCTCAATCAAAACCAAGGGCATCGCAGCCACTTTGTACGCACTTCGTGAGGGAAAACCCAACCTAGCAGGATTCTTCAATGCCAAATTAAAGTCTTACCAAATGGCCTGGTTACCCTGTGAACTAGAAGCTCTCGCAATTGGCTCTGCCGTCAAACACTTTGCCCCTTTCATTATACAGAGCAAACACACAGCACAAGTTCTGACCGACAGTAAGCCATGCGTACAGGCGTATGAAAAGTTGCTACGTGGGGAGTTTTCAAACAGCGCGAGGGTAACATCCTTCTTATCTACGGTTGGCAGATTTCACATCACAATAAGACACATCGCGGGTGTGGCAAACCTGCCGTCAGACTACTCCAGCAGGCACCCAGAAGATTGCAACGACAATAAGTGTCAAATATGTAAGTTTGTAGGTGAAGCTGACGACACAGTGGTCAGACACCTAACAGTCAAGGATGTGATGTCAGGCGCCGCGAACATGCCATTTACAAGCAGAGCAGCATGGCTATCCACCCAACGTGAGTGTCCCAACCTACGTCGCACACATTCTCACTTGTCACAGGGTACCCGCCCCACCAAAAAGTCTACCAAGATACCTGATGTCAAGGGATACTTAAGAGTAGCAACCATCTCTAATGATGGACTACTAGTTGTGCGGGAAAACCAACCATTCCAACCCGTCCGGGAGAGAGTCGTCGTCACACGCAAGGTAGTAGCAGGACTACTGACTGCCCTGCACTTACGCTTCAACCACCCATCACAACACCAACTTAAACAGTTATCCATGAGATACTTTTTCTCTTTGGATCTCGATAAAACACTGACAGAGGTCACTGAAGGATGTCATCACTGCTCAGCAATTAAGTCCCTCCCGTCTCATCTGCACCCACAGACCACGAGTGAACCCCCCCAGTCCATCGGCTCGTCCTTTGCTGCTGACGTCATTAAGAGGAAGCGCCAATTAATCCTCTTATTACGAGAGACAGTCTCTGCTTACACCCTAACATGTTTTATAGACAGTGAAAAACATGATGATCTATGCAATGGTCTCCTCATTGTATGCTCAGAAGTACGGTCCCTTGGAGACGGAGGCATCACCATCAGAGTTGACCCTGCCCCGGGTCTTCAGGCACTCGTGAATGATCCTATCCTACAACAACACGGCATCTCCCTTGAGGTTGGCGAGGCTAAAAATGTGAACAAAAATCCTGTCGCAGAACGCGCCATAGAAGAGTTTGGAGTAGAGTGTCTACACCTGTCACCTGAGGGCGGTCCCATCTCCAAAGTCACTCTAGCTCTCGTCACAGCCAACCTCAACTCAAGATTACGCAGGAGTGGATTATCGGCGCGCGAATTGTGGACTCAATGAGATCAATTAACTGGTGAGCAACTCCCTATTGAGGACACACAATTGATATTATTACAACACTGGGAACGGACACAGAATCATGCTTCCAGTGCCAAGGCTAAGAATCGCACGTCTCGCAACAATAACACACAGCCTGTGCGGACCGGCGATTTGGTCTACCTGAAAGGGGAACGCGACAAGTGCAAGGCCAGGGACAAATATATTATAGCAGACATTACTGACGACATATGTCACATCAGAAAGTTTACAAAGTCCCAGTTTAGGTCAAAGCTTTACGCGGTCAAAATGTGTGATTGCTACCCGATTCAGACATCTATGCTACCCGGATCAGCATCGGGCCCAGTTAGAGGCCTATTGGATAATACAGTTCATACCCCATCACAAGGCTCACTTCGCTCCGCTCCAGACCCATCATATGCCACATCATCTGATCCGGTACACACTCCGCCACCCCTACCGAATGTGATCATCACACCTCTTGCCCCACTGGAACAGGCGGCGCCCCCTGGCGGTAGGGACCAATATATCGCTGACACCCCAGTTGTCAGTAACGAACATGTCCAGCCCTTACAAAACACACCGTCACGTCCTCTCCCTACACAGCCTACTACGGGTATACCAGCCTTGCTAGATCTTACCCCAGCAAGACCCACAGTCCGCAGTCCACAAGACAATTACGTGCCAGTACCTGAATGCGGTAATGTATTACCAAGAGAGAATACCCCTGCAATACCTGGCAATAGGGACGCTATGCCACGTGTCGCCAACGACACGCCAAGCACACCTAAAAACCTACGCAGGTCAAATAGAGACAGAAAGGCTCTGAAGTGGCAAACCAGCTCATCATGGGATATGAATTGATATGAAGTAGCTTAGGTCAAGCTCACTTCCAACGGCTGCACATGTTCTGGAACCTCTGTGCACTTCTCGTTCTGTAGTTCATTATATTGTTTAAGTTAGTATTTAGCTATGTGTACTAAGTCATAATATTTACAGTATTAGCATACTCCAGAATTGACACTCCACGAAAACCCGTTACATGACACTATGTAATCACAGTAGAGACATATCATTGATATATGTAGCATAAAGACTGTAGTTATATATAACATAAGACTATAGATATATCGTAAAGACAGTAGTCATACATATACCACACAGTAGAGAGAGATATGAAAGAATAGACAGTACATAGAGAGATGAAGAAAAGAGGTGTTGCGCCATGTCATTTATTTACGTTTTTGCCGTTTCGCCAGTTCGGCTCCGGATGTGTACTTTGGGTCGACCTCTTCAATAAACAAGACGCCATATTTGCATCAGATTCCTATCAGTGTGTTTCGCCTTCTATTTTATTCTGACGCAGAGGGCATGTGAAACTTGACCTCACGATGTAAGTCTTTAAGCATCTTTTGATTCCAATCGATTAAGAGGTGTGTATTAAATGCATCCGCTGGTAATCTCAGTCACAGGCATAGACTCGCCTGGCAAGATTTCAATACAACCCGGGAAGGTCAGGATTTCTATCACAAGGAGAACCACACGGGAGGTGCCTGAAAATAGCTCAAGCAGAACTCGCGTGTGAGGGTTTCTAGTCTCCCTGTCCCACAGACGCATCACAGACATCATGTCATTTCTTTTCTGGTAGCAAGTTTTTTCCTTGTTGAAAATGAAGACACCGAAGTTATCATATAAACTCAAACCATATGTGGCATTCAGTGAGGTTGAAGCATCTACGGCGGGCACCTGGGCAAACTGATACAACAGGAACGTTTTCTTCAAATGTTTATACCGTCCATATAGAACAGACAAGCAAATTGCACATGCTATCGCCAAGCCCGTTCCTGCAGTATTGTGGGATACGGATTAGAGTGTATGCTTATTTAGATTGCAGTATGAGTGTAACACATTCCGTGGTTAGGTGAGAATTTGCATAGATATGTAGGAGATATTTGGTTAAATCAATGATTTGTAATTCCTTCACAATCAGACAGCTTGTCGACTTTCTTAACCCTGATTAACTCCATTTTATGACTTTTTCCATATGTAACACTGCACGAAAAATGAGATTTACAAGCCTTTTAAATATGCATGTTTGTATTGAAAATGTGATCTTTTGGAAATCTTTACTGTTTGTTTATTGTCAATTTACATGATATTTAAGTACATCATTCAAGGCCTAAAAGACCACATTTAAACATATTTATGCACACATGTATATTTATCAAAATATGACAAATACAACACATTTACTGTAAGGTAAAGGTCTTTAGATATGGAAATTATGGTCAAGTAAAGATGGAAAAAGATGCTCTATTGTGAGATATTTATCAACATTTACATGGACTTAAATACCATATTTAATCACTTTTTATGTGTTTTACGAAATATGACATATGATGTATTTACAGGAGAGTAAAGATATATAAATATGAAGAATACTGTAATGTAAAGGGGTAATAGCTGATATTTGGGGATATGTTTATTGATATTTACTTGAAAAAAAGCCTTTTTAATTGTTAGAAATATATTTAGTTCCCTATGAATCAATATTTATTAGTAAATATTTATTTATTTGTTGCAGATATATTCAATATCTCTGAGAGTTGATCTGTTGACAGCAAGGGATGTTGCGATGCTCAGCATTGCTAAAACAGCAGGTAAGCCAGGCAGATGAGCATTCTTGTGGTTTGTTTCCCGACCTGAAAATAAATACACAGGAAATTCAAATATAGTCAAAATATATATATTCAAATGTATCATTATATTAATTAAAAATGACGATTTTACTCTATTCTTTCATATGATATATATTATTCTATATTTTGGCATATACAATGTATGATTCAACAATAATTGATGAAAATAACTTGGAGAAGATGTTGATCTGGCAAGAGATTTCTGAGTTGTGGTCAAAATTCAAATGTCTTAGGTAGTTAGGCTTGGGGGTAAATGTTGTGATAATGAGGTATGTGTTATCTGTTGTGTAAAACCCCTCCATGTAACATTTTGTCAGATTGCATACAAATTGTTGGCTGCTGGGACCTGTGTACACACACAGCTGACACAAATACCCCCCAACCCCCACTGCTCTCACCATGAGGCATGCTTCTAGATGTGTGATCATGAGGTTTGAACTATTTAATGATATAAAACAACTTTTTCAATTCAATGAGGGAAGAATAAGATCTCACTTTACATGTATCAAAGTAGTCTAATATAGCTGTTATTTGATTGAGCTCTGCTAATCTGAAGTATATGATTTTTGTATATAAATTTCATGATCGACCTTCCCTTCTTCTATCCTTTATAACTTTCTATGTTGTTATTCAATTTGCCAATACTTTATATCTACAGAAAGCCAGGAAAATTAACTATAAGGTCCTAAATATCGATGTCTGTATCACTTGAATAACAGGGTGAAAGTGAGCCCTGCGTTTTTCATTACGCTCTGAAAAGTTGAAGTATAAGACTAAGTATGCTTTTTGTATATAAATCTCATGATTGACCTTCCCTTCTTCTTTCCTTTATAACTTGCTACATTTTTATCCGATTTGCTAAAACTTTATATCTGTAGAAAGCCAGGAAACTTATCAATAAGGCCCTAAAGTTCCATGTCTGAATCTTCTGAATAACAGGGTGGAGGAGCGCTGCCATTTTTTTATTAAGTTCTGAAAATCTGAACTATATGCAGTTTGTACATAAATTTTATGTCTGACCTTTTGTATATAAATGTCATGTCTGACCTTCCCTAATCCTTTCCAAGATGACCATGAGATTTTTTATCTTGAGATTTTTACATGACATTTTAGCTATTGTAAATGAGTTATATGATATTCAAATTTGTATTTGTAATTGTAAATGTAATCCAATATTGTAGTTGGTCTTTACAATACCAAAACATTGGCTGTAATTTTTTATAAATCCCACGTTTCGTGCAGTGCAATATACTCAAGAATGCACAAAATGTACCCCAGATTGACCCATTTCAGCAGTCAAGCTCCACATGTCTGTCAAGATAAACTTGTAGAAAAAAGTTATTGTCATTAATTGTTTTGATAAATAATAATAATAATAATAATAAAAGCGCTGATACCAGACAAGTCTGTTCATAGCGCTGTGTTTAGTGGGTGCATCCTGAAGAGATGAGTTTTCAGTCTACTCTTTAACGAGGAGACTGAGGCACTAGTCCTAATTTCCCTAGGCAAGGAATTCCAGAGTCTAGGGCCAACAGATGCGAAGGCCCTAACCCCCACTGTCTTCAGCCGGGTCTTAAGAATTTGTAAGTGGGTGCCATCGTTTGACCTGAGACAGCGTTCCCCTTGTTTAACTAGGAGTAGATCATCCAAGTAAGGCGGAGCCTCACCATTTAGGGCCTTCCAGGTCAGGAGAAGAATTTTTTTTAAATCAATTCTCGCATGAATTGGGAGCCAGTGCAGTTCACGTAGTTTTCCTGAAATATGATCAAATTGGACGTATTGAAGTTTTTTGGTGTCGGATTTAGGAAGACCTGCAAGTAGGCCATTACCATAGTCCAGAGTGGAGGTAACAAAGGCATGGGTAAGTGTTACAGTTGTCTTCAGAGCAACTGTCGGTAAGGCCGTTCCTTACAAGATGTGGGACCAATTGGTCTGCTACTGCCCTCTCTGTTAGTTTAGAAATATATGTTAGGTTGGAAGCAGGTCTATAGTTCTTTTCAACCAGTTCTAGGCCAAGTTTCTTCAGCAGGGGTGTTATGATGGCTTTTTTCATATTTTCAGATACTGCTGATTCCATCAGTGATTTATTTATGATGGAAGTAATTATCGGTAAGTGGTCATCTAAGAGGTCAAGTAGGAGCCAGGTCGGGATAGGATCCAGCTCACATGACTTCTTTGCAGACCTCTTGACTAGTTTTTGCACATCACCTGTGGTTAAGGGTGTGAACCTCTCAAGACTTGCTGTATCTGGTACACTCCTATTGTTCGCAGTGTCACCTGGTGGTGAAATATGGCAGGGTGGAGCCTTATCAATGTCCAGGCGTATTCTCTCTATTTTTTCAAAAAAGAATGTGTTGAACATCTCAGCTTAAGTGACCTCACAGTCAGATTGGGGCATTGGTATGTCCTCTTTCTTGTGCATGACTGTGTCTATGCTTGTTTTCTTCAACCAGGTTGGAGAAATATGCAGATTGAGCTGACTTCAGCATGGAATTGTATTTATTTCTCTGAGAGTTATGTAATTCCTTATAATTTTTCTCTCAAGCCTCCTCCTGAGAGACCTTTCCAGCTTTAATTGGTCACTCATCCAAGGTACAGGATTGTGTCGAGTAACCTTGGCATGCTTGATAGGAGCATGTTTATCCATGAGTGATGTGAGTTCCTTGTCATAGTAATCCACCATTTCACTCAAGGATAAGTGTTCCCATGCTGAATTTATACCAGTTAGGGATTTGATGTCATTCTTTAGGGACTGGAGATCTAATCCTTTAAAGTTCCTGTACCTGATCGATTTTTTGGGGGGATTGGGGGGTGAGATACCTAGATATAGCTTAATCATTTTATGATCAGATATGTACTCATCCACCAGGTGGCTCTTGAAAAACTTAGATCAAGGGTGTTCCCCTGCTTATGGTTCATGTACCCATTGGTTATGTCAAAGTTCCCCTGCTTATGGTTCATGTATCCATTGGTTATGTCAAAGTTAGATAGGATGTCATTGAATTTTATGACAGGTTAATTTTGGCTTATTGACATGGAAGTTGTAGTCACCCAGAAAGATGACTTTATGACTGAATGACCCATATTGTGCCACCAGTTGAGTGAACTCATCATAGAACTCGGAGTAGGTATACATATTCCTGTCAGATGGTTCAGGTCTGTAAATGGTTACAAAGGTGAACGTCCTACCCTTGATTAGAAGGGATGCTTCTAGGAGTTCCATTGTTCAACCTGTTGGTTTCAAAGGGAAGTTCAACACGATGTAATAAACCAGACCTCCGCCTGAGCGTCCAATGTGAGGGAATGAGTGAAATTTGAGGGAACCCTCTTCAAGTACATCTCTGACCCTCTCTTCATTAGTATTCTGTAACCATATTTCTGTTACAAACAGGGCATCCAAGTTATGTTCGGAGAAGTAGTCTTTCACAAGTAGGACCTTGCCCGACATGCTCTGGACATTACATGAGCCAATTAGAAGTTGGTTGCTAGGTTTGCATTGTGATGACTGTGTGTTGTTGTTCGTGGCGCCCCTCTATTTACATGGTACAGCGGAGCTGGCCGGCAACTTGGATGCTGCATTCTTATTGGTTGGCCGAGAAGAGGAATGTATATTATTTACATTCCTACCACGAACACGGGCTCGATTAGCTCGGGCTGGCTCGGGTGAATTGTATTTAGTGCCATCTATGTTAATTTTGCAAAAACTGCAAATTTTTTATGTATTGCATGGACTTTCAACAAGTTTGTTGTTTAGTCTATATTTATGTGCCCGAGGGGGCAGGACAAATATGTTTTCCCAATAAAGTTGTTTTGGGTGAGATATTTGTGTACATTTAACAAAACTGAACTGACAATTTTGCTTGCCTGCCCCATGCACAGATAGTAGCTTGTTCGATTTTATGTAATCGCAGGTATCAAGCACCGATCAAAATTGAGCAGGGAGCAGTTAAATTTCATGCTTAGACTCAAATATATTAATATTTAAGTTAGCAACAATGTTCTGTAATGATTGAAATTGGGCACTTGAGATGATATAAAATTAATATATCCCAGAGAAGAATTCTTCTCAAACATGATCACCACATAACTTTTCTTGACCCTATACCATTGTGGGGCAAGGATAGAGTCTCAATATTTGGGTTAGAATTCTTGTCTTATATGTTAAAACAATGTGTATCATTGAAATTAAAGTCCTTGGTGTTCTCAGTACACAAAGGTCAAGCGCCTGTGTCGTGAACGTCTGGGTGCTAATCTGTCTGGCTTGTTGTGGAAGTCGCTATAAGTAGCAGCAATACTCTTAAAAAGACAATTTGTGAAAAACAATTCACAGAATATATGAAATTAATATCAATAAAATGATATTGGTTGGTGTGTAATAAGTTTCTAAATTACACAGGTTTAGGGTCAGGTATCTACAAGTATCGGTAGATTTGTATGATAATCAAATGGCCGTGAAGGCCATGTCTCCCTTCACACTGTGAGTGAATTCAATATGATCGTTGAAGGGAGGCCAAGTAGTTGGCCAGCTACGATAAATTCTTGAACCACACAGTAATAAATCTTACAAAGCTGAGATGATTGTAGAAGGTAGGCCAAATGGTGGGCCAGCTACGATAAGTTTTCTCAGAACTGCTATAGGGTCTGAAGGGTGTTACAGACATAGATAGCATGCAAAATAAGTAGATAACAGAGAAATATAAGGTATCAGACCGAGCACTCAACACAGGCAGTAAAGAGTGGATACTCGTAAAAGTCAAGTAGATAAGTCCATAAAAAGGCCATGTTTGTGCACTTTTGGAAACAAGCACCAAACTTGGCATGGTTATACATGGGATCATTGCGAATCATTCTTGATATAGAAACACTTTGGTAGCGCCCCCTGGTGGCCGGGGGCGCCACCTGTACTTTTACACTTTCTCAATTTAAAGTACCCTCAGAAAAAAAATCATAACTTCTTTAATATTTGAGATATTTCTATTCTGATTAAAGATTTAGAATGTAGGAAATATTCCCTAACAATTATTTAATGACAATAAACACATGCCATGCATATTTGATCTCCTGCTTTTACCATTTTCATAAATAAATGTAATTTATTTTCACGTTTGTCTTGAAATATTGAACTTAGTAACGTAAAATAATGCTTAAATGCTTTTTGGTTCATTAAATTAAATTTTTTGAATACATTTTAGAATCTAAAACTTCAATCAGAATATAAATTAGATTAATAGAAAAAAAGTTCAAAATTTTACAAAGAAGGTACTTTATTTGTCCCGTTTTTTCTGTACAATTATTCAATCATTTTTTTTTGTCTTTGTGTATGATGAAATGACCACAATGCGTAATATACTATTTGTAAAATATGTACCAGCCTCTGCTGATCCTGATCAGCAGATGTGTGTAGGATTGACCTACTTTTAAGGATCTTCTGAAATTGACCTACTTTTCCCAACTGACCCCAATTCCTAAAATAGACCCACATGGAATTTTGAAATCAGATTGGAATGTGATTGCAGGTAAGCATTTTTATTTATTCATGCTGATATTTCATGACCACATTTATTATCAATAACTGTTAAATGACATAGTTTTGATAACTGTATTGAATATGTATAATATTTCTGATGGGACTTTTGTTAATATTACAGAGAAGTTCTTCCTGGTACACAAACCCATTCTCATCATGGCAGATATTGATACAGAGCTGAATTGGAATCTGTGTGTTTTCTGCCAAGAGACAAACTCTGAAGAATTGGAGTGTCCTGCAAGATCTAAACGAAAAGACGTTGGCAAGGGCTATGAAACATTGGAAACAATTTTGACAGAATTTAATGAAGTAAAAGCCCTCCCTCCAAATATCAAAATTGAACTCTTCAAGTCTGAAATATTAGCTGAAAATAGTGCATCTTGGCACAAGGCATGTCGTGTAAAATATAGTACAACATTGTTAAAACGTGTTCAGAAAAAAAGAAACAGTGCACCAGAACAAGAGGATAAATTTGGACCAAGCGATAGAAAACTCATGAGGTCTTCTGTCAACTCTTTTATGCCTGAAAAATCATGCTTCTTTTGTGATAAATGCATCAAAGCTACAGACAGATACAAGCGTGCAGCTGAAACCAAAGGTATAGACACAAATGTGAATATATGCGCAAAGGATTTGCAGGATTCAAAGTTATTAATGAAATTAGCAGCCGGTGACATGGTTGCTAATGAGGCAGAATATCATGCAAATTGTTTGACTAATTTGTACAAACGACATTCAAAATATTTAGAAAAGTCAAATGCCAGTGTCTCATCCAATGATATACATGGCATAGTATTTGCAGAACTCATTACATACATTAAGGAAACTAGTCAAGAAGACAATCCCATATTCAAACTGGCAGACTTAACAAAGTTATATGAGGATAGATTAAAAATGCTAGGTCTGACTGATGAGAAGGTCCATAAGACAAGACTTAAGAGTAAAATTCTGGCTCATATTCCAGATCTATCATGTCACACCATCAGTCACAGCCAGGGTCAATCCATACATTTTATGTTTGAAAAGGATGTTGCAAAGCTTGTAGAAAATGCTGGAACAACAAAGGACTATGATATGGATGCTTTACAGATTGCAAAAGCTGCTTCAATTGTAAGGCGGGACATGTTTGAAACCCAGGAAACATTCACAGGTTCTTTTTCCCCAGATTGTCAGAGAATGGTCCCTGTGTCATTGAAAGCTTTAGTTGACATGGTTCTACAGGGTCCAAGCATAACAAATAAAACTAATTCCATCACTTCTGGCCAGGCCTCTTCCACAATAACACAATTACTTATTTTGAACAGCATTAAGGAAGCAAGGAGGAAGTCAAAGCCATTGACACCAAGACATAGTACAAAACAAGAAACTCCCCTCCCCCTGTATGTTGGGCTAAAGATCCACACATTGACAAGGAGCAGAGATTTGGTGGAGATCATGTTTCAGCTTGGAATGAGTGTGTCATATGATCGTGTCCTGCAAGTTATTACCAAAAGGCCAATGGTGTATGCAAACAGTTTGAGGCACAGCAAGTTGTTTGTCCTGCCAACTTAAAGCGCAAACTCTTTACTGTGGGGGTCATTGACAATGTTGATCATAACCCAAGCTCTACCACAGCTAAAGATTCCTTCCATGGAACAAGCATTTCTTTATTTCAGTTTCCAACAAAAGAAAACTCTGGAGAGGACATAGGCATTATGCAGACCATCCCTTCAACAGATCACAATACAAAGGTTGCACTTCTACCTTTAGCATACACAGATGTTCCCCCAGCATCACTCCCCACCAAAAAAATATTTGTCCCTAAGGTATTAGGACCTATAAGACCCCCAGAGGACAGATTACCAATCGCATTAAAAGATGAGCATCAGTGGTTTGACAGAGTGAAAGAACTTATTGGGAAGAGTGACCTGGAGAGAGATGACTACATTTCATGGGCAGCATTTCATGCATCACGGCAACATGGGGAGCCACCACAAATCACAATAAGTGCACTCCTACCTCTCTTCTATGAAAATGCTCATACGGTAGCAATGATGAAGCATGGCATGGATGTTGTACGAAAAGCAATCAACCATGTGTCTCCAGGACAGACACCAATTATAGTAGGAGATCAACCACTTTATGCTTTACTGAAGCAGATACACTGGTGTTGGCCTGATTTGTATGGGGAACAGATGTACATAGTCATGTTGGGAGGGCTCCACATAGAGATGGCTGCTCTAAATGCCAGTGGTACATGGTTGAAGGGTAGTGGATGGGTGGAAGCCTTGGTGTTGGCTGAGATAGCTAATGCTGGAACAGCAGACTCGTTCTTGAAGGTTGCGCATCTCACACGAACAAGGCATGCTCACCAGATAACAGCAGCATGCTTGTCCTTGCTGCTTGGTAGGGCATACCAACTATATAAAGCTGATCTGCCAGAGGGCCAGGAGAGCAAATCATTTGAATGTTGGGAACAGAATCGCATCGAAAACTGTCCCCATTTCCATTATTGGTGGCTCACACTGAAACTGCAGATGACAATCTTCTCATTTGTTAGAGCACAACGTGAGGGAGACATAATTCTGTTCACTGAAGCCTTATCTAGGCTAGTGCCATGGTTCTTTGCTTTGGACCACACAAATTATGCAAGATGGCTGCCTGTGTATGTTAGGGACCTCTCAACCATGGAAAGTAATCACCCTGAAATCCACAAAGAATTACAAAAAGGTCACATTTCCATTTACAAGACTCACTCTTTATTCTCTGGTATTGCATGGGACCAAGGCCATGAACAGAACAATAAAATTGTGAAGGGCACTGGTGGGGCTGTGGGACTGACAGAGAATCCTAGTGCTTTTCGTAGATGGATGATTTCAGGGCCTGAATTGGCCAGAGTCTTGTCCGAATTTGAGAAATCAAACAATGCAACCCCAGATGTTGGAAATAGTAGACATCATGAGCAAACCCCCTCTGTACAGAAGACATTTCAGAAACAGGTTTTGGCACTTCTATGTACATTTGAGGACCTGGGCAACCCATTCATTGAGGAAAGTACTGACCTGCTGGTCCTTGATACTAAAGACATTCTGGATGAATCTGTTGCCAAAACTGTACAAGAAATTGTTGAATTAGGACAGGAGCAATATATACAATACACAGAAGAAAGACTTACCTCAACCTCAAAACCCATATCAGACACCATAAGTAAAAACAACCTTCCACTCTTTTTCAGGCCACAAAAGACACAGAAATCTAAATTACAGAACACCATATCAAACCTACAAGATAATTGTGAACTCTTTTCCAGATTGTACATCTCATGTCAAACTCGAGCTATTAATATGGAAGATTTTTTTTGTCATGAGAATCAACCATTTCCACCATCACTTTCAGATCATGGGCAACTAAGAATGGGCAAGAAATCTGATCTTATACCATGTCTGGAGAGCTATGTACAGCCAACCAGAGATTCCCCAGAAGTTGACACAAAACTGTTTGATGGGGCTGCCATAGTACATTTTCTACTTCCAAAAACGTCTTGCACATTTAAAGAATATGCTGATATGATCTTTTTGCCATTCATCCAGTCCCACCTTCAGACAGTGAAACGCTTAGACATTGTTTGGGATAGATATATTCCTGATAGTCTTAAATCTTCCACAAGGGAAAAGAGAGGGAAGGGAGAAAGGCGGAGAGTGACACCTTCAATAAAAATGCCAAAGAATTGGTCAAAATTCCTTTTGGTCAATGAGAATAAAGTGGAACTTTTCCAATTTCTGACACATGTCTTGATTGATAATCTGGAGACAGATAAGGAGGTGTATATCACTGATGGAGTAAATGTTCTCTATACCAAACAGGTAGCAGATAATAATTGGTATGACTACATCATGCCATGTAACCATGAGGAGGCAGACTCTCGTCTAATCATCCATGCTGCTGATGCTGCTAGTAAGAATCACAAAAAAATTTTGATCAGAACAGTAGATACAGATGTTGTTGTGCTGGCAACAGCATATGCAGAAAGATTAGGAGTAGATGAGATTTGGGTGGGATTTGGGACAAATACAAATTTTAGATATCTCCCTATACATGACATCTCAAGAGCAATAGGAGAACAAAAGGCCAAAGCACTCCCAGGATTCCATGCACTGACAGGCTGTGATACTGTTTCAGGTTTTGCTGGCAGAGGCAAAAAGACAGCGTGGGATGCCTGGAGATGTTTCCCAGAGGTCACAGATGCTTTTATGGAAATATCAACACCTCATAGCACCATGAGCCAGGAAAATTTGAATCTATTGGAGAGATTTGTCATCATTTGGTATGAGAGAACAAGTCAACATACAGACCTCAATGAAGCGAGAAAAGACTTGTTCATCAAAAGAGGGAAGCATCGCATTGAGACGCTTCCACCAACCAAAGCTGCCTTTGAGCAACATGCCCGTCGAGCAGCTTTTCAGAGTGGACATGTGTGGGGCCAAAGTCTTGTTCCACAAATGATGCTTCCAAGTCCAGGAGAATGGGGATGGACAAAAAAGGATGACAAGTGGAATCCTTTCTGGACTGTGCTTCCAGAAGCTTCGAAAGGCTGCAGAGAACTGATAAAGTGTGCCTGTAAAAAAGCATGCAACAATCGTTGTGGTTGTACTCGTGCATCTCTGTCATGTGCCCCAATGTGTGATTGTGTCTGTAAAGATGATACCTAGCAAATTTTCTGCTGTACAGGTAGATACCAGTGATATTTATTCCATGGCATTATAATCGTAGGGAACATAAATATCATAAATAATGACAAGTTAGATTTTATATTTTACACATTGTTAAATATAGATACAGGATAAAATACGAAACTGAGAAAGTACCATTGTTGTAAATTGCATAACTTCTTTTCTGTTCAATCAATTTTCATTTTGAATGAAGTTTTAGATTCATAAGTGTAGTAACTAACTTTAATCTATTGAACAGAAAAACATTTAAGCAATATTTTGTATCCTTATTTCCAATATTTCCAGGAAAACATGGACAAGAATTAAGATTTTTGGTAAAAAATGTTTACAAAGGAGATCAAATATGCATGGAATGTCTTTATTGTCATTAAATAATTGTTAGGGAATATTTCCTACATTCCAAATCTTTAATCAGAATAGAAATATCTCAAATATTAAAGAAGTTATGATTTTTTTTCTGAGGGTACTTCAAATTGAGAAAGTGTAAAAGTACAGGTGGCGCCCCCGGCCACCAGGGGGCGCTGCCAAAGTGTTTCTATATCCAGAATGATTCGCAATGATCCAATGTACAACCATGCCAAGTTTGGTGCTTGTTTCCAAAAGTGCACAAACATTGGACTTATCTACCTGACTATAAGCGCGGTGTCTCGCAAAGACAACACAGTATGATCCTGCCCTCGCGAGCGGTTTTGCAATCAAAACTCCTGTCAGAGCCTGCCAAAAGTCTGGTATCAGATAGACCTCTGTATAGACCGGGTTCACTGTTCAGATGTGTGGTGATAGACTAGCAGTAAAATCGGCCAAATAGGACGATTTTTCCGGAGCTCAAGAGAAAGCCACCATTCCACTCTCACGCATTCGCAGAACCCCAAAAAACTACCTTCTGATTAGCTAATATTCTCAGAACTTCTCACTGATCAGAAATTAGTTCAACACCTTGTACAATGAATTGGTGTATTTAGGTTATTCATTTATTGCATATAGTTCTGTAAATATTTAAAAAGTTTTAAATCTGTTCACATTTATTTTGCAATGCTAAACTATTTATTTATAAATGTCCACCAGGGGGCCAAAATTAGCACATCTTGGGAATACTCACTTCTGATTGGTCAATTTTCAAATAGTGATTATGGCTGTTATAAAAGAGAAATCAGGACATTTTAAATATCAAATTGTATATCTCATTGTGATAAATTTTTCACATTCTTATTGAAATTTATAACATTCATAAACTTTTTATGTTAACACTTCTGCTACATCATTAAGCTTTTTTGCTACATCATTAAGCTACATCATTAAGCTATTTTGGTAGGACTGCGCATGCGCGGTGCATATGGCTGCCTTTTTTTGAAGCTCCGAAAAAATCGTCTTTATTGCCGATTTTACTGAGTTTCCTTGAGGTCTATCTGTGCCTATTTGTGCTACAAGCAGTCTAACCACTAGGTCTACCAACTGAACAGACTTTTTGCATCCTCTGACGACAGTCTTGGCAAGAATTGTGCTCGGAAGGGCCGGGACTGATCTGTCTTAACGAGGCACGGCACTTTCGATCAGCTGGTCTTGACTGTCAGTGTCGAGTGCACTCTGTACTCTTGACTGTCAGTGTCGAGTGCATACTGTTCTCTTGATTGATCCTTTTTCCTAGCTAACCCTGGGAATCTTCTGTCTTTATTGACAGGAAATCTTATCGACAGGAAACTTGTTTGCAGACACTTTGCAGACCTTCCTGACGTGTTTAAGAAACTTATCGTAGCTGGCCCACTTCTTGGCCTTGTTTTCTACGATCATCTTAAATCTGCGAATCAGTGCAACGTCTGCCTTCCTTGTGGACACTTTTGCCTGATCGTTCTATACCCTACCCCCACGGTCCCCTGTGGGAGCGGGGATTAAAGAATAGCCCCACTGCCCCCCAGAATGTCGTAAAAGGCGACTAAAGGGGCGTCCTGTTTGCCGTGGGATGCGACCTGTGTCGGGGAGGATATGGAATCCTGACGGGCTGAGCACTGGGCTGGTTTGGCAGTAATACCGGTCCAGTTGCAACACGCCTGTCTTGGATCCAAATGTTCACCAGACAGGCAGATCAGATTAGGCCTGGATCTGGTTTAACCGGCTTGTGGTATATTTCCTTTAATATATTCTGGCTATTTGATTTTTATTAATGATAATTTCAGTGTTTGAAAATAGGAATAATTTTAAAATCTTTGATAAATATTTGCTAAAAGGAGATTATTGCTGATTGGGTCAATCGAGGGATATAAATAAAATCCGAAAGGGTGGAGTTTTTATTCTTAGAGTATGTCATGTTGGGTATCCTCACGCCATCAGGGCTTGGAGTAACCGGCCCAGAAAGGCGTCCCCTTGTCGGGCTCCGTGGTGGGTAGGGGACCTAACTGATGAAATATAAAAAAACACACATGGCGCAAAACAAACAAAAACGACCAAGGAATGACATAGACAGCGACGATGATTCAAACAAAATAGAAAAATGGCCTAGATTTTTAATTGTGGAAAGTTCTGATGCTGAACATACCCCGGCAAAAATGTCCCCCTTTGCAATTGCAAAGGGGATACAAGGCATTGCCGGGGTACAAAAAACCGTTAAAAAGATGGGAAATAAATTATTGATTGAGGTTGAGCGGAAAAGCCATGCGGACAATCTACTACGATGCCGAATGTTGGCCACAGTTCCTGTTATTATAACAGCTCACAAAACTCTCAACAATAAAAAAGGAGTAATCAGATGCCCAGATTTAGTGGAAGTTTCTGAGGAGGAGATAGTGGATGAGCTCAAAGACCAGGATGTTGTTCAATGCAAGCGGATATTTATAAAAAAGGACGGTGTCAAAATTCCAATCAATACGTTTATTCTGACATTTGAAGCAGCGCAGCTTCCAACATCTATTAAAGTTGGATATTTGAACGTTAGAGTTGATGTATTTATTCCAAACCCTCTGCGCTGCTTCAAGTGTCAGAGGTATGGACATGGATCTGATCGATGTAAAGGTAATGAAACATGTCCAAAATGTACCGCTCAGCACAGTGGAGACGATTGTTCTTCAAATATAATAAAATGTGTCAATTGCCAAGGCAATCATCCATCGTATTCGCGGAATTGTCCTTCCTTTTTAAAAGAGAAGGAAATTCAGCGAATACGACACACTGAAAATATATCTTTTCCAGAGGCACGGAAGCGAGTAGAAAGTTATAACACATCAAAGGCATCTTATGCCAGCTCTGTAAAAACTAAAGAAACAAAATCAATAGCAATTCAAACCGAAATAACATGGCCAATCGATGACAAAAATTATTCCTTTTTCACAAAAACCTCAAAATCTTCAGCTACATCTACTCAGACCACGACATCCACTATCCCAGTAATACCTCAACCAACAGCAACATCCACTAAACCCTCTTCACAAACTCCCTCAACATCATCCAATAATAAAAGTATCAATAATAATAGACCAATACATAAATCAGACAAAAAAGAAAGCAAAGATCAAGTAAAAAGTAAGATAAATAGAAGTAAATCCTTGGAAAGGATGGACACAGGTGATCCTTCAGATGTGAATTTTACTCCTGTGCACTCAAAGCATAATCGTAAACTTAGTAAGTGATTATGCTGAATCATATATTTTTTCTCATTATTCTTAAAATGGCTATCGGCAATATCATACAATGGAATTGTAGAGGATTTGATGCAAACAGGCCAGAACTGGAGTTATTAGCCCAAAAATATAATGCATCGGTAATTTGTTTACAAGAAACTAAATTCAAAGATAATTCCACAACATTTAAGGGATATGTGATTTATAATAAAGTCGGTTCAATTGATATTATGGACCGAGCACATGGCGGAGTTTCTATTTTTGTTAAATCCTGTATCCCCCAAAGTAAAGTAACATTAAATACTCATCTACAGGCTTCTGCTTTTAGGGTTACCCTGCACAATACATTAAATATATGTTCAATATATTTACCACCTAGTGAGCCAGTTAATATTACAGATTTAAATAATTTGATAACCCAGCTGCCACAGCCATATATGTTAGTTGGTGACTTTAATGCTCACAACTATCTTTGGGGTGGCAGAAATAATACATATGCCAAAGGGCGTATAATAGAAGATTTTTTAAATAATAATAGTTTGTGTCTTTGGAATGACGATTCCCCGACATATTTACATCCTGCTACAGGCTCTTTAACATCAATAGATCTCTCCATGTGCACTCCAAATTTATTTTTAGATTATTCCTGGGAAGTAGAGGAAGATCAATGGGGTAGTGATCATTACCCCATTATTCTAAATAACCATTTTCCTCCACCAGACGAACGAATCCCCAAGTGGAAGTTTCATAAAGCAGATTGGGCAAAATTTCAAACATCCTGTTTTAATAGAATAACTCCAGAAATTTTTATAAATGTAGATGATCCTCTTCAAGTTTTTACAGACACATTGTATGATATTGCTGATGGGTGTATTCCCAAATCAAAGTCAAATTCCAAAATTAAAGAAAAACCCTGGTTTAATGATGAGTGCAAAAAAGCTGTCAAGGAGCGCAAAAAAGCTCTGAAAAAATTTAATCGACAGCCAACTCAATATAATTTGCACCAGTTTCGTATAAAGAGAGCTAAAGCCCGTTACATTATTAAAATAAGCAAAAGAAAAAGCTGGAAAGATTATGTTTCTAAATTAAATACACGTTCACCAATTAAGAAATGCTGGGATATGGTGCGTAAAATTACATGGAAGGGAGGTGGAGCAAGGATCAAACATCTAAATCATAATGGCCAATTAATTACAAATCCCACTGAAATAGGTAACACAATAGGTCAAACCATTTCCAAAAATTCCTCATCCAATAATTATTCTGCCAAATTTCAACAAATAAAAACTAGAAAAGAAAGAAACCAACTAAATTTTATATCCCATAACTTGGAAGTATATAATAAATCATTTACAATAGAAGATTTGAAACTTGCTTTGGATAAATCTCATGATACTGCTCCTGGACCTGATCAAATTCACTACCAAATCCTTAAACATCTCCCTGACCAATCACTTGGGCATCTTTTAGATATTTTTAATACAATTTGGGAAAGCGGTGATTTTCCTCCTTCATGGAGGGAAGCCACTATCATTCCCATTCCCAAACCTGGCAAAGATTCATCAGATTCAAATAATTATCGTCCCATTGCTTTAACAAGTTGTATTTGTAAATCAATGGAACGAATGATTAACGAGCGTTTAGTTTGGTTTTTGGAAACTGCAGCTTATATTTCTGTTGCACAAAGTGGCTTTAGAAAAACTCGAAGTACCATTGACCACCTGGTACGTTTAGAGACATTTATAAGAGAGGGTTTTATAAAAGGTGAGCATGTGGTGAGTATTTTCTTTGATTTAGAAAAGGCATATGACACCACATGGAAATATGGGATAATGAGCGATTTATATGATATGGGATTAAGGGGTCGTTTACCCCTTTTTATTCAAAATTTTCTATCAAACAGACATTTTAAAATTCGAGTGGGTGCATCACTTTCTGATGTTTTTGATCAGGAAATGGGTGTTCCACAGGGTAGTATATTATCAGTCACCCTTTTTATTATTAAAATTAACAGCATTGTTGATTGTATGAGTCCTGGAGCAGATTGCTCACTTTTTGTTGATGATTTCAACTTAAGCTACAGGTCAACAAGCATGCATACAATAGAACGGCAGCTCCAACAACACCTAAATAGATTACAACAATGGGCTGATAACAATGGATTTAAGTTTTCTTTGAAAAAGACAGTATGTATGCACTTTTGTAAAAAGTGGAAGGCTCGTCCAGATCCTGATCTACACCTTGGCCAAACTCGAATCCCTGTTGTCGAAGAAACCAAGTTTCTTGGACTTATATTTGATAGAAAACTATCTTTTATCCCTCATATTAAATATGTAAAAAAGAAATGCCAGAAGGCATTAAATTTATTACGGGTTCTCGCCCATACTGATTGGGGAGGGGACCGTAATATTTTATTACAATTATATAGAGCACTGGTACGTTCCAAACTTGATTATGGGTGTATGGTATATGGATCAGCACGTCCATCATATATTAAAATGCTCGATCCTGTACAAAATCAAGGGTTAAGACTATGCTTTGGTGCATTTCGTACCTCGCCTGCAGATAGCTTGGCAGTTGAGGCAGATGAACTGCCTCTTGATTTAAGAAGAGAAAAGCTTGCCCTGCAGTATGCTGCAAAAATTGCTGCTTGCCCAGACAATCCTGCACATGACGCTATATTCAATCCAAATTATGTTGATCTTTTTGAAAATAAACCAAATACAATACCGACTTTTGGCATTCGCATTAAAGAATCTTTACAATCTTTAAATTTAAATCCGAATCACGTAGCTAAATTTCAATATCCTGAAACACCTCCATGGACCTATGAAACTTTAAATATTAATGTAGCCATGTCAGAATTAAAGAAATACTCAACCGATCCATCCCTTTATATAAATAGATATAAAGAAATTAAATCTATTTTCACTGGCTATCAGTGTATATACACTGATGGATCATTTGACGATGAGAAGGCTGCTGCAGCTGCTGTTAAGGGCAATCATATTTATTCAGAACGTCTGCCAAATAAATCATCGATTTTTTCTGCAGAACTACATGCTTTGTACCTTGCTTTGGATCATGTGGAGACTTCTCCACACCAAACATTTTTAATTTTTTCTGATTCTTTGTCTTGTTTACAAGCATTGAAAGCAAAGGATTGGAAAAATCCCTTTATTTACAAAATTCTCGAACGGTATCATAGACTCTGTACAGATGATAATAAAGAAATACGTTTTTATTGGATCCCCAGTCACATTGGAATCCATGGAAATGAGGCCGCTGACCAAGCTGCCAAAGCAGCATTGGACAAACACCCAATAGATTTACTTATTCCATATACAGAGTTTAAGAAATATATTACTGTTTTTTTACGTTCTAAATGGGAGTTGCGCTGGAACGAAGCTATTTTTAATAAATTACATGAAATTAAGCCCTTTCTAGGCAAAACTAAAGGTGCTATTAGAATTAACCGTAGAGAAGAGTCTGTTTTAACCCGTATAATAATAGACACACTGTTATCTGCTTAAAGGTGAAGATCAACCGGAATGTATTGGTTGTCAAAGGGCTTTGACTATTAAACATATTTTAATTGAGTGTATCGATTTTGATATTATAAGAACTCAATATTTTAATGTACAAGATTTACATACGTTATTTGATACTGTAGATACTTCTGTAATAGTATCGTTTTTAACTCACATAGGACTTTATAATCAGTTTTAAGGGCAGAGCTTTTGTTTATTTATGTCATTGACTTATGTATCAAGAACTGCAAAAGATCATACTGATAAAGTCTTTTAAACAAATTATACATATTCATTATATTTGATTGATATTATATAAATGCTGTTCACAGTTGATAAATTCTTGTGTTAACTACATATTGTATTAACATTTACATTTTGTTTCTAGTCAATATTACGTTTCTATTTTTACTGTTTTGGCACTTTATTGTGTCAATGTGAAACCATACCATTTTTAGGCACTAAATAACCTTAGTGGTTGATGTGCCTCTAAGCAACCATTCATTCATTCATTCATTCATTCATTCCTACCCCCACGATCCTTGTGGTACTTTGGTAGTCATTTTGAGGTATATACCCACGTTAATATACCCAAATAGATACTATACTGTCTGGTGAGGCATCTCCTGTCTCCTACAGTTAATGAACAAATATTTAACAGAATCACGTTTTTTGTGAATCTGGGTCTTATCTAACGGGAATAACAGTGAACTAAGATACTGAAACTATTTGCCGTTATTGTCTTATCTTCCATACTTATATTTTGCACATTTTTGCACATTTTTTTCACAGGACATTTATTAATCGTGACTGCTACTATTTTTAGCACCTACCACTGTATATTAATAGCGTGGTGCCCTGACACTACGATAAGGATGCTTGACCTCTGTATACTCCCTGTGTACTAAAATTAAGCACCTGACACTTAAGGTTACAGGTCCTACTGCTTGATGAACTCAGTCTGACTTTTCTCAGCGGGTAATCCTTAATCAAGTATATAGATCCTGCCTTTCTGTCTCTAGCCACTCTAACGCTTGCTTCTAAACGAGTTACTAGAATGGCTAACCGTGAATCGACTGCTTCAGGCCCATCACTACGTAGCATGGGTCTGCCCTCTGACGAGTCAGAGGTTCCTGCACCTAGCACATCGGGGGCGAAAACACCTAGCCTTGCGGCTAATTCAAACTCGAAGGCGACTACCTCTACTTCCACCAAGGCGTCTACCTTGGGTGGCCCTGCAGTGAAGTTGTCTTATCTCCCTACTGCTAGTAGGGACATTCTCCAAGCCTCCTATGATCGGCTGCTTCCAACTTCAAATGAGGCTAATGCAGAAATCGAGCGCTTGAAGGGTGTTATCGCAGTGCTAAATGATGACAGATCCACCTGGGAAGCTGACAAAGAGCTATTGACTAGGGATCTAACAACTGCCCTCAAGATCATTCAAGAAAAAGATGACGTAGTGTAGGATATAGAATACACACCCAGAGACTCTCAGAAATACATAAACATTCATAGACAATAATGCACGATACTGATGGTTGATGAGTCACCATAACCACCACTCCGTGAAAGTCACGTGTAAGACGGACGAGCCGATGTTAGATACGCAGGCAGGACGAGTCCATCTGATGACGCGTGAGGAAGCCACGTAGGCAAGCCCCCAGAGATGACGCGGGGTAGCCCCTTAAAAGAGACGCGCAACCGTGGATCCGGGCTCAGTAGTTCATTCAGACCCCAGTCTAGGAGCCAAGAAGGAGATCAACGACCACTTGTCACGGAAGATCCATGACTCTCAGTATCATGACCACATAGACTTGGGTGTTTAGCATATAGTCAGAGTCTCATAAGTATCATACAAAGTTGGTAATTCATATGCCTCGCTCATTGCCATGCCGGCCTAGCCAGACAAGCAGGGATCACAGCACTGAATAAAGGTAACTAT
The DNA here is from genome assembly GCA_949316495.1 of Amphiduros pacificus. Lineage (NCBI taxonomy): Eukaryota > Metazoa > Annelida > Polychaeta > Phyllodocida > Hesionidae > Amphiduros > Amphiduros pacificus. Next base: position 18,351,903 of record OX439010.1, on the reverse strand, counting down.
TACACTGTGTATATCCTGTGTCTGCAGTCCTTACTTCCCGTCATTTATATGAGGGTATGACATGATAGCTAGGATCCGTGCCCAAACTCACAGCCAGCGAGTCAGAGAGCTATGGTTAACAAGTACAGTACAGTACGATAGAGTAGGACAGATTAGAGTATCTATCTAATTGGTAGAGTATTGATCCCCCGTCCACGTCCCCCAACGACGGATACTCTCCATTAGTGGGTAACAGTACTACTTACGTTCGTGCCAAAGTCGTCGTCTGAGGGTCCTACTGCCACTGGCTCTAGCCAGAGGAAATCCATGCTTGTGGTCCTGCCCAAAGACGGGCGTCAGGATGAGATCTCGGCAGGCCTAGTCCGGGCCGACTGCAGCATCAAAGCGTCGGCCGAGAATCTTCATTTCATATCTACTCATTCTGACAGAGTGGGGACAGCAGACCATGTTGTGATTATTCCTGACCTGACTGATCTCACTGCTACGGAGGATGGCTCGGATTACTTTAATAGATTTATGCACTATGTATATATTATCCGGTCAAAGGGGATGCTAGCCAATAAATCTCTCCCGGGATTTACGTATGTGAATATTCCATCCTTCTCGGGATCACTTGATAAGTCTCTTGCAAATGATGGCACTTTACTGGATACCACTATATCGCTATTGTCTACAACAGTTAATGCGACCCCTATTCCTGATAAGGTCACGCCGACCCCACCGCCGAGCGTCTTACTCACTGACGAGGACGACTCTGCCAAACCATCAACTAGTTCTGGACCACCTGAGAGGAAAAACATTCCTAAATCTTCCGGAAATAATATGTATGTTTCTAGTAAGGTGGCTAGCAGGATTGTGGGCAAAGGTGGGAGAAATATTAGGAGAATCAAAGTGGCTACTGGCGCTACAATCAAGGTTGAGCGCCAGAAACTAGAAGATGGAACTGAGTTCAGCGCCGTCTCATTCACGGGCTCAAGGGAGGCAATCCGCAAGGCCAAGCTTGAGGTGAAGAAGTGCTTCTCTGAGGACAATATTTGACATTTTTCGCCAGTATCATGTCTGGACATTCATAACTATAATCGATGTAATTGTAATACTATCTCACATAATTGTATGTATGATGCTAACTATTACAGTCAATATGAATGTCTACTGGATGTGTCGGATATATGTTGTAATACATGTCCAAATTCTTGTTCAAATAACCGTCCTATCACCCATTCAGATGTATGTATGAATGAATATGTGTTTAGGATCAATGAAAATAAATGTTTGAACGATGGCAGATTTGTTTGTATTTGTTCATGTTATAATTTAAATAAAATTTGCAATAATATCAAAGATGTAAATATACCACTCCCCTCATCTGGTATAAAGTCTAACCGAGTAATATTATGCAATGAACATTTAAACCACTTTAACATGACGAAGTCTTTAACAAATATCAACTTTAATATTCTTACTATTGAGCATGTACAATTATTGGCAGATTACCCCCAAAATCTCTCTCTCATGATGATTAATTTGGGTAAAAACTATATTGAACTCTTTCCTGTTCAAAATAGATATGTTTTAGACTCCACCCCTTACGTCACCCCAAAAAGCCTGCTATCTTTACATGGTGCTGGCCGGCAGAGAAACTGTGTAAACTGCACAAACTTCTCATACCATTTGGAACATTATTATTCCCGAGCCTTGCACACTATACCAACAAGTACTCGGTTGTTCAATCATGCAGATAACTAGTCCTTAAATGAACACTCACCTGTAAAACACCGTAGATTATCCCAAAACCGTCGAATCGCTGACCCACATCTGTCTAGCAGACGTCCTAACTATACACAACGGGAACGCCAAGCCTCTAACTGGGTCGATTCTTTTGATCCGACGAATTTCTTTTCTCCACTTCAGGAGAGCTCAGATATGCAAACACTCTCACCAACAGATGGCACTGCGCGGCCATCAAACATAGGTGGTGACACAAGCCACAACATCTTAATGGGAAAGACTATAGCAAACAAAACCAAACCAACTAATCAGATTCAAATTGGTTCATGCAACGTACAGAGCATCTCACATAAAATTCTCTCTGTCAAAGATTATTTCTATGAGAATAATCTTCATGCTTTATTTATGACGGAGACTTGGTTATGTGAATCAGATGATAGGGTCAAAAAGGAACTTGAGAAAGGGGCCCTCAAATTCCACAGTTTTCCCAGGAGGGGGCGCTCTGGTGGGGGCGTGGGGCTTCTGCATCGTACTGAGCTGCCCTTCAAAACCAATTCAATCAATCCACCACGAGTGAAAACCATGGAACTGATGGAAGCATCTATTCTAATCAAAGGGAAAAAATTTACCTTTGTAACTATCTACCGACCTGAACCATGTGATAAGAATAGGTATACCTATTCTGAGTTCTATGAGGAATTTACCCAATTGGTAGCTCACTATGGCTCCTTCAACCATGAGGTCATTTTCCTAGGGGATTACAATTTCCATGTAAACAAACCAGATAAGCCCGATGTCATCAAATTCATGGATATCCACCTTTGACTTAGATCAATGGGTGACTGAGCCCACTCACAGACTGGGCAATACTGTTACCCATTAATAGAGAGTATCCGTCGTTGGGGAACGTGGACGGGGGATCAATACTCTACCAATAGATAGATACTCTACTCTACTCTACCATACTGTACTGTACAATAAGCATAGCTCGCTAACTCGCTGGCTGTGAGTTGGGGCACGGATCCTAGCTACCCTATATACCCGTGTGAAGGTGGCAGGTAATAAGGACTGCAGACACAGGATATACACGACACAATAGTTACCTTTATTCGGTGCTGTGAATCCTCCTTGTCTGGCTAGGCCGGCATGGCAATGAGCGAGGCATGTGAACTACCCAAATGCATGATACTTATGAGATCCTATCTATACACAAAACACCCAAGTCTATGCAGTCATGATACTGAGAGTCGTGGATCTTCTGTGGCAAGTGGTCGCTCTATCTCCGTCTGTTCATCTGCCCGGATCCAAGGGTTGCGCGCCTCTTTTAAGGGGTCACTCCGCGTCATCTGTGGGGGTTTGCCTACGTGGCTTCCTCACGCGTCATTGGATGGACTCGTCTTGCCTGCGTATCCGACATGGGCTCGTCTGCCTGCACGTGATCTCTCAGAGTGGTGGTTATGGCGACTCATCAACCATCCATATCGTTCGTGATTGTCTATGAATGTCTATATGTTTCCAAGAGTCTCTGGGTGAGTAATCTATATCCTACAATACCCTTGATCTAATTATTACCTTCAAAGGAAATAAATTTCAAAGGAAATAAATTTCTCAAGAGTCATCTGGTGGATGAATATATATCCGATCACAAGATGATTAAGCTAAACTTAGCGATCACGGCTCCTAGGGCCCCTAAAAAATCCATCAAATACAGGAAATATAGGGGGATGGACATGGAATCCCTTAGAAGGGACATCAAGTCCCTTACCGTGACTGGCCCATCTTGGGAGCACCTTTCCCTCACTGAGATGGTCAACTATTATGATGAGGAGCTTACTGCCTTAATGGACAAACATGCTCCTTACAAACATGCCGAAGTCTCCCAACGCAAACCAGTTCCCTGGTTTAGTGACCAACTAAGGTCGGAGAGGTCTCTCAAGGGAAGGCTTGAGAGAAAAATGAGTAAGACTGGACTTCATATAGACAAGGAATTATATAACGCTCAGAGGAATAAATATAATTCCATGCTGAAGTCTTCTCAATCTAGTTATTTCTCCAATCTTGTTGAGGCCAATAAACATGACCCTAAAAAGCTTTTTAAAGTCATTGATACGGTCATGCACAAAAATAAGGACACACCAATGCCTATGACTGGTTGTGATGCCACCCAAGCCCAAAAGTTCAATTCTTTCTTCCTTGAAAAAATAGAAAGAATAAGATTGGACATGGATAATGCTCCTGGCCCGAATCTGTCACCAGGTGGCACCACGAACAATGGAAACGTACCTGGTGCAGCATGTTTTGAGAGGTTTCTCCCCTTGTCCATACAGGACGTGGGCAAACTTGTCAAGAGATCAGCAAAAAAGTCATGTGAATTGGACCCCATTCCTACGTGGCTTTTAATTGACCTCATGGATGACCTCCTACCAATAATTACCTCCATCATCAATAAATCACTGATGGATGCATCAGTGTCAGATAATATGAAGGTTGCCATCATCACGCCCTTGTTGAAGAAACTGGGTCTGGAATTTGTAGAGAAGAATTACAGACCTGTTTCCAACCTAACATATATATCTAAACTAACAGAAAGGGCGGTAGCAGACCAATTAGTACCTCACCTTGTAAGAAATGGCCTTCCTGACAAATTTCAATCGGCATACAAGAAATATCATAGCACTGAGACAGCGTTACTTAAGGTGCAAAATGACATTCTGTGTAATTTGGATGATAGGAAGTCAGTAATACTGCTATTACTAGACCTCTCTGCGGCCTTGGACACCATTGACCACCAGATCCTTTTTGATAGGCTGGAAAATCGCTGCAAGGTGACTGGTCAAGCTCTCTCCTGGATAAGGTCATATCTCAGCAATAGGCGACAATGCGTGAAGGTTGGGACTCACAGGTCCCCACTCTTACCCATAACATATGGTGTACCCAAGGGGTCTGTCCTGGGCCCAATACTTTTTACCATATACATGACGCCTCTGGCTGATATCCTCACCAAATATGGGCTCAGCTACCATATCTACGCACACTCAAATTTACATCCCTATTGACCATACCTCTTCTCATCACACTGACATCAGTAGATGCAGACTGGAGGAATGTGTTAAGGAGGTCAGAGATTTCCTCATATCAAATAAGATGATGATAAATGATGGGAAGACTGAGATGCTCATCTGTACTGACAGGCGCAATACTGCTACCTGCAGCAACCTCCCTAACACTATCAGAGTAGGGGACTCCGATATCACCCCCAGTGAGTCAGTAGTTGACCTGGGCATCACTCTTGACTCTAAGATGGACATGAAGGCACAAATTAACAAAATGTGCAAAAAGGGCTACTATCACATTCGAAATTTGGCGGCTATTAGACAATGTCTAGACGAGAAAACTGCTGTAAAGTTAACCCATGCCTTTGTTACATCCACTCTGGACTATGGAAATGGCCTCCTGGCAGGTCTTCCTAAATCTGATATCAAGAAATTGCAATATGTACAGAACTCTGCGGCCAGAGTTGTAGGTAAAATCAGGAAATTTGATCACATATCAGAAAAACTGAGAGAACTACACTGGCTACCTGTGCATGCCAGGATTGACTTTAAAATCCTGCTGATGACCTGGAAGGCCCTAAATGGTAAGGCACCACCTTACCTGCATGATCTACTCCTAGTGAAACAAGGTGACAGATGCCTGAGATCCAATGATGGGACTTACCTATCAGTCCCTAAAACTCGACTTAAGACCGTGGGTGACAGAGCCTTTTCATCTGTCGGCCCAAAACTTTGGAACTCTCTCCCTAATGATATTAGGACCTGCACCTCGGTCACGCTCTTTAAGAGTAGATTGAAAACACATCTTTTCAGGAAACATGTCCTGAATACAGCGCTATGAACAGACTTGTCTGATATCAGCGCTATATAAGTGTTATTATTATTATTATTATTATTATTATTACTTTTAATTCTTAAAGAGTCCACCGGGTGGTTTAAAAATGAACAAAAGTGAAAATACTAGCATCTGATTGGTTAATATTCAATAATTGAATATGTTGGTGATCATAGATAAGCCTGAATATTTAAATCATTGAATGAATTTAACAAAACTTAATAATTCTTGCACAAAATTGTGTAAATCTGTGTGTTCAAATGTGGAAGAAATTATTGACAATGGTGCTGCAATATTGCAGACAATGTGATCAAATCTCCAAATGTCCACCAGATGGCCTAGGTCTTGCAGAAATAAGATATTTGATCCTATTCTTTCAAATAAGATCACGTCCTTCATGCCATAAGATGCTACTAGAAAGAATGATGTTATCCATTTTAAGGTAGATTGTAAGTAGGATCAAGATATTTTATATTGGGCTGAGAAAGGCACTCTAACCAACTGCACCACGGCCCATGGCCCAAATAAAGGTCAAACCTTCCAACAGTTTATGCAATGTTCATACAAGGACTCAGATTAAAAGGTTCACATATATCAAGGATTCATATACCTTGCATTTTGTCTTTTTCAGGACTGCTTGTTTTGATGCAAGGTCAATGACCTTTTTCTGTTTTGTGCACTGTTTTGTGCACTGTTCTATCTTGATCAAAAGAGTCACAAATTATTCAATATTTTATAAACTGTAATCTACCTTTTATGTCATTTTGTTACCACCTTTTTATTTTATTTTGTGTGACATTAAAGGTCAATGACCTTTTACTATTCTTTGCACTAATAAAGGCCTTGATTGACAAATGCCTTGATAGACAAGGTCTTATACCAACTAATGAAAAATGTCCTTGATTGAAAAGATGACATACAATTCAATAATATGATGTGCCTTGCCCTGTTTCACAGTTGATTGTTCCCATGTTAGGGCATTGACCTTTTTAAGTAAATTACCTTTTGCTGTTTGTGCATTATCATAATAAGGGCCTCAATTAAAAAGGTCACAACCTTTCCAAGGATAAATATCTTGGTTTTAATTATGTTTCAGGGCTGTTTATTTTCAGGCAAGGTCATTGACCTTTTACCTGTATGGGCACAGCTCTAACAAGGGACTTGATTGAAAAGGTCACATATAATTTCAGGATATTTATGTTTTGTTTTAAGACGGCTCCTTCTTTCCTTTCAAGGACAATGAACCTGTATTTTAGAAAACATTTGTGCAGAAACGGTCAATAAACTTTCACCATTTTTGGAAATGTCTTTCAAATGTGTAATGTTAAAATTATTATTTCTATAAATTATTTTCATTTCAGACATTTTTTCAGCAATCTTATTTCAATAACCTTTGTTATTTTCCTAACAATGGCCATTAGTGCAAATATACAAATGCCCTTTATTATCAATAATCCAAATGCCCTGAGGTATAACCTTCAAATAATGATATAGCCTTTTCTCTCTTGTGAATATGATGTCTTTATATATAAGCATTTCAGCTAAGTATTGTAAATGTCAAAATAATACATTTAAGCATATTTTGTGTCCAAGTAAAGATCAGATTTGACAAGATTTTCACATGCATCTTGTTCATCTTTAAATGCATTTAGTATCTTGTATTTGTCTTGTTGTTTTGAAATAATGCATCTTTTCTGATTTGCAAATTTCGGTCTTTACTGTCTTTGATGCATACATTAAAGATCTTGTAAAATGCCAATTTGCAGTTTGTAAATGTGTTTCAAAGGTCATGTTAATTTCAAATTTACTTCAACAATATTTACATATTGGCCTCTTGTAAATCTCAATTATCACGCAGTGTGTACATGTTTAGTACATTTTTCTCTGGCATGAAAACCCTTATGGGTTAAAATAGGCAATTTATAAAGTGTATTTCAATGCTTAGATATGCTAGATTCCGCCACCAACACTAGGATCAGAAGTTGTGAAAGATTTTCCAATATAAAATTATATTTAATTATAGTAAGAAATGTGTTGGTATGCAAAGAACTCTCATTCAGATAAGTATTTAATATTTTGGGATTTATTATAATATTAAAATTTATATCAGAGAGAGGGTTTAACAAGTTGACAATATAGGGATTGCACAGAAAGTTGGTCATGGTAGGGTATTTTAAATTTGTGGGATCATTTATTTCAGGGTTTCTACATAAACAAGTGCAAATATAAACATATTCATGTGAATGGCAATTATTTTGCACAAAGTCAACAAGATTTAAAGATAAACAAGACCCTGGTGGAGAATGTCATGTCTTGTTTTTCTTGATGGTGAGAGAAATTTTTAAAGTTTTAATAAGAAAATAATTATAAGAGAAAAATATTCTGATAATCACAAAAGGATCACCGAAATGTTAAACATTCGATATATGAAGTAGATTGAACACTCTATAGTTATAATAGTTTGAAATTTGTCACCAACAATACCTAGTAAATTATTGTTTTTATCATAGTTTGAAGAATATGATAAACATTTAACCCGAGGTATTTTGCATTATTTACTCCAGTTTTTACAATTATAATTGAAATCTTATGCAACATTGATGAGTTTAATTTGATTTTATCCAACTTGAATTGTTTTCCATAGAGTGAGTTAGGTTGAGAATGACACTGGAGAGCATAGGTAGGCAGTGCTACCTGGTTGTTTTCTGTGTAGCATGTTTATGAGGGTCTACTGCTATTTTGCTATCAGTTGAATATAGAAGTTCAAAAATCAGCAAACCTCTGGCCAATTCTTTTTTGTCTATGTTAAAAGCTTTTCATGTATTTCAGACATTACAAGGGACTCCTGAAAGGAAAACAATGTTACAATCATTTAACAGTGACCATTAAAAGTGTGTACTAAACAATGTTGGTTATAAAAATATAAATAGTGAAAATATCTTTAAAATTGGGAAAATGATTTCTGAGGGTCAGTTCGTATTTACACATCAAGCCTTATAATTGATTGTGTTTAAAAGGTTGTTATAATAATCTTGAACATAATAGAGATATACCCGTATACCTGATTTCTGGAAGATGCTGTGGATTTGGCTGTGTCTTTACTATGTGTAGTGTCGAGACCAAAACAACATCTTATACAAGGATGTAAAACCATAGGATCTAACCTCTTAGGATTGTTAAAACCTGCAATATAGTTTATTTTGGATCACCACAGAGGAACTGGTGCTTATAAGCTGGCGCTCTAACCAACTGTGCAACGGTCCGTGGTATAATACATCGTTTCACAACAATGTTCTGTTTTGAAGGCATCTTAACCTTAGAATATTTCTTACTCCTTCATGATAGCTTACAGAGAATACATGCTGTTTGTATAACTTTAAGTATTTGACTTTTATCATTCTACAGAAGATACATATTAATTTATCACCATCACGTCACATATAAATTTTCCTTTACATCTGAGGAAACAAAATGACTTTTACCTGTCAGGAGGCTAACAAATAGAGATACAATGACAGTTAATATTGTCACCAAAAATTGGAAAAGATGAAATGATATAGAATACATCTTGTGAAGAGCAGGCCTGAAAATGAAACAAATAAATAAATTATTAGTATTATATTAAAGGAAAGATAGTTCATTCAGTTATAGCGATTGTTGATATAATGAATTCTGTAAGATAATCAATTGTAAATTAATAGCAAGGATTAGAATGCCACTCAGAATTGTATACACCAGAAAAGTCACTCTGACTGAAACTTGTAAAATAATATTTGAGTCTGAATTTGGAAGTAGCATATCACTTCTTGATACATTTTCCTTTCTGTGAGGTTAAAGCATATAACAATTAGATTTAATTAAGCATTAAAAACATACAGATTATCAACTTGGGATGGGAATGACGCGTCGGTTGTCCAGTTTGTATAGTTTGTATCCTCCAAAATTATTGCAGAGGTCCATGGTGATGAAATGGTTGATGTGTTTGCTGAGAACCAATTACCAGTATAATGTGAAGATGAAATGTTCTCTGTCGTGCAATTGTCTGTTAGTGTCGGTAACGTTTCCAGATGTTTCTTGAGGGAAGATTGGCCAAATGAGATCCATAATCCAAAGGCAAAACCCACTGTACTGCCTATTGAAGCTCCCTGCAGAGGAAGAAGTCAACAATGACACACACCTATATTAACCGTACTGTCCTGAATTATCTTCACATTTACAAACTTAACACATTATATGCACATTGATACTAACAAGTATGTGAACAATGAAAATGCCACTTCCTGTACAGATTTTATCATCTTTAAAAAAGAGCAAAGAAATATTCAAACATGTTAACATTTTCAATTATCATTTTCCTGTTTTGAATTAGAAGATATTGTGCATAGTTCTTATGCAGCTGGTTTACTGTCTTTATACTTTAAAAACGTATTTCAATGTATATATTTCTTGACAATTTTGGAAGGCACTTAGCTTACAGGCACATATTAAGCAAATCAAACGTATATAATTTGTTTTTTCATTGCAGCGTGTCTCATGCAGTTACAGGACCATGTTACGATGAGAAATACCGCAATATAGATCTGCACTGTTTAACCCACCATTAACTGTTTTACTGTTCTGCTTTATCAAATAAAACTGGTAGTCTACAATAGAACCTGATTTACATTTATTGCATAATCATTGCAATAAATTCCTTCCAAGATTTATTTTTAGTACAAACCTTCCAGTTAACCCAGGGGAGGAAGGCTCCCATTAGAAACAATGCACCTAAGGGACCCATCAATGCACTTGTGAAAGTGGCTAAAATCTGAAAATATCAAGCATGTCTAGTCATCATTTTTACTTTTCCAGGGTTTAGTGCATTAGCACTTCTTATCTCTTATCTGACATATGACATTTTTGATATTTTACTTGTCAAATTTACATTCATTGGAAATGTTGCTTAAGTACAATATATGACTGAACACTTAGCTATCTTTCAAGCAGCAAGTTTGATTAAATCATTCTATATTATTTTGGCTTACCTGTATAACTGTTCCTCCAAATCCCATGATGCCAAATGCCATCAAAGTTGAAATTGTTCCAAACACCAATACTAAAGGTTCAAAATTGTTTTTAAATATATATGTTCAAAGGAGGCTTCATAGCTGCTTAAAGAAGGGTAGAGGCGGTGACCTTAATGGCTGGACTATACACAACATTTGGAACCTCAGAGGAACCAGAGCTAATGTGTGAACCAGTGCTCCAACCAACTGTTCAACAGACTATGGCCTGTCTGATTGGTTATATCATATTTCCAATTTGAATTTCCCAAACATGTGCTTTAAATTCATCATGAGTAAATAGTATAATTTCTCTATTTCGTTTCATCCAAAAATTAGTCAGAAATCATTGAAAGAATTGGGATTTTATAAATTGGGATTGATCAGAAAAGTGGACAAACACTATTTCCCTGAACACCTATCACAGCCTACTTGATTGGTACTTTGGAACTCTAGCAATTGGCGAGTGTTTCAGGCAGTGGTAGACAGATTTATTTGTATCATGTATTAAATATATCATTTTCGTCCAGATTACACAAGGTAGATTTTTTTTTCGAACTTAAAAATTAAATTTATCAATAATTATAATGTGATATTCAATCAAATATATTCAATATATTATTTTTTAATCACTCTATTAACACCAAACAGTATTATATCTCAAAATGAAATAATGGATAAAACCATTTGCTGTAATTATTTAATATCATATATTAGTAAATTTAAAGACAGGCTATGCATATCATTCAGTAATTTTACCAGTAATCTTCGAAACTTTGGCTTCATTTGAATCTGTCATTTTTGGCAATACATGTTGAAGTACGTCATCCCAAGCATTGGCTGATGCTGAGTTTAAGTTGGAAGAAGCTGTGCTGTAAAGTGATGTGTCTAGAGGGTTAAGATGGCAATTTAGGTGCAAAGATAGAGCTAAGCTAAAAACTCTGGATAAAGTTAAATGTCATCTAAGATTTCACATGGTAAAGCTTGAAAAAAATTTGTTAATTGTCATTGACTCCACATTTCTTTGGTAAAACAGAACAAACTTCTTAGAAAATTGTTCTCCAAGGTGCAGCTGTGGCCCCTGACAAGGTAACATTATTATTGTTCAACATGTAAAAAGTCCAGATAAAATGCTGGACATAACAATGCCATTACATAAGACAATATATGAAATACTGAAAGTAACATTATACCTAAGGGATGCCGCTGACAAAGAAGAAAGGAAAAGTCCTGAAAAACCCGGCCATCTAATTACTTCTATCACAAAGTAGGGCAAAATCTAAAAATAAAAGAAATTGATAATTTACAAATTGGTCAACACATTTGATGTGTTAGAAGATTTTATGTAAGAGTATGTTAAATTTGATTTCCACTAAAATACAAAATATTTGTTGCAACTGGGTATTTAGGTTGTCTTCCTAAAAATGCGTCATAATAGTATTTGACTGCCATGGTGAGGTTATTTTTTGTAAAGTACTTTTTTTTTTTCATCTTGAGACTTTAATAAATAAATGATATTTCAACAATCTATTGTTACACAACATATTGTCACAAACATTACAGCCATTGCATGTATTAATATGAAATATTCTGGAATATTAGGTAAGACTTAAAATTCACCACATTGTTCGCATTTCCATGAAACCAAATATACTATCATGTACTTTAATTCGAAGGCAGACTCCCAGAATTTGAGCATGAGAAATGAGGACAATGGAAAGTTCTATATTCCGGGATTATAATGTAATGTAATGTAATGTAATGTAATGTAATAGCATAGCATAGCATAGCATAGCATAGCATAGCATAGCATAGCATAGCATAGCATAGCATAGCATAGCATAGCATAGCATAGCATAGCATAGCATAGCATAGCATAGCATAGCATAGCATAGCATAGCATAGCATAGCATAGCATAGCATAGCAACCACACAACACAACACAACACAACGTCCCGACACGACACAACACGACACGATATTAGTATAGCCCCATTTCAGCCAAGGTCTGCTTATGATGCTCTTGGAAGTAATGTTTCCATATCCTGTACGGATGGGTTTTAAGTTTCAATTTGAATGTAATTAATGTTTTCTGCTTTTCACATCCAGGGGCAGGGCATTCAATACTTTAGCCGCATCGCATACACCTCAAAGGCCCTGTGCCTGTATGTTTTAAAATTAGTTTTGGTGACAATGTATTCATTGTTCATGTTACCAGTGGATCTAAGAGGTCTCAACAGTTTCGGTACAATTTGTACAACTTCGTTAATTCACATTTAGGCAATACGGCGAGTAGAAAATTACCATAATCAAAGGTTGAAGTGACAAATGCATGTGCCAGAGTATTGGATGAGCATAGACAGATAAACCAACTTTGATACCGGTCTATAATTATTTTTTTAGTAGTTCTAGAAATAATTTTTTAATTATTGGCCTAAATAGCTAATTTCAGAGAATCTTGCATGTTACCGAGTATTATTAATTTATTTTCAGTTGCAGTTATGGACCAACGCACTCAATAGTCAAGGGGGAATTGGGTCCATTTGCTTGACTTTTTTGCTGTGTCTTTTAGTAGTTTTTTAGCATCATTTTTATTAAGCGGGGTGAAATTTTCTAAGCATTTAAGAAATTTAGGTTGTTCAATAATGTTCACATTTTCTCCCTTATTATCCAGTTCTTTACTTAACTTGCTAATTTTATCAGGGAAAAAAATATTAAATGCGTCCGTTAATTTCTTTGTGTCTCCAAGCTTAGGGAAGGGAGTGTCCTCCTTTTTATATAAGTTCATTAAGGATTTGAATTTTTAGGGTATGATTTATTTAAGTTGATCATGTCATATAATAATTGCATCTTATTGTTTACTTTTATGCATTTGATATTGTATTTTATCAGTAGAGTAAATGCTTAGAATATGAGCACGAATGCTAAATTAAAGCACATGTTCAGAACAGGAGAATTAAATGGAATAATATTTGGTTTGTTTAGTTTTACATCATTTTCAATATTATTTTTAAGACCTACTTGTAGCAGATATAGTGCCGCTTCACTGAACTGCTTTATTTTGTACATTAAAGATAATCTGTTCCAAATTATTATATGGGGAATATATAAAAGATAATGTTTTCGCCTTGTTTATAGGCAAGTAGATGATTAATGTGTAAAGGACAGTGTGTTACCTGGTTTGAGTTAGTGATGTATCCAGCACTGAGAGGATCACATCCAACTGATGTATAGTAGGCAAATACAGATAATCCCGCCAGGCTAACAAGACAGCACACTATTACATTAACTGGGAATGCCATGATGATACATCTAAAATCCAGAATAAAGGTAATTGAACATAACAATATTTCCCAATATGTTTTGATGATATTGCCTTAATTTATTCCAATTTATTAAATATATACTCTTACATATTACGTCCAAGTATAGACAAAGTGGTAAAGAGGTTTCAACGTTATGTGGTGGTGAAATAACTCACAGTTTGGCTTTTCTCAATGTGGGTTGGGAGGCATATCTTTGAAATCCAGATTGGTAGAATCCGTAGAATCCCAGGAACAAAAGCGTGTTATACACCATTACATTCCAAAATGAAAGTCTCTTTGTGGGATCAGCATCAAAACTATAAAGGAAGTCATTTACATGAGTAATTCCTTTGAATAGGTGGCCATACTATTATATTTCCTTACAATGACTACTCCGAGCCTTTTGTACTTGGAGGAAAGCTTCATTATGAAAGTAGTTAACAACTTTAATTGTATCTTTTTTATCAAGATATCTGATATATTCAAGTCACTCCTCGTTAAAATATAATTAAGGGCAAACTTGTTGTTTCTTTTTTTACTGCCTAAACATTGGCAAATTGCCTCAATTTTATGCTGATTTATTGCTTTTTTTGTAATCATTGTGAACATTTTCTGAAAATGTACGCAAATTGCTTCATGTTTCCCAGACGAGACTTGAGCAGATGATAATTTTGACCATTAAAAATGCACGTTGTAAATTGAATATGGCCCAAACTTGTCTTCTTGATTCTCATTGTCATTGGCTAAAACTGTTATTCAAAATGTTATTCAAAATGGTAGGCTCCTTGACAACTCAGTGATGGCCATTAGATTTATTTAAAAGAAAGATATTAAACTTGAAATAAAATGCTCGGCAAAATGGAAAAAAGATAAAATTGATCCCCAGAAAATACACCACCCCTATTAATAACAAAGAACTCTGACTTTAAGTTCCCCTCATCATTACAGAAGCTAAAAAACTAAATCAGAAAATCAGATGGAAAAAAAATTGTATGCAGCAAGCTCAGGAACAAATCCACAGATCTTGTTTATCGTGATTATACCTACTCAAAATAATTCAGCCTCCCCCATCGCTCACTGATTTCCAACACATTCGATATCCCATCCACCTCAATGGCTGCCTTGAATAGAAACACATGTTTTTATTTATTATTAAATCTACCTTTGTGATCTTAAATATTAAAGCTGCTTTGATATTAGTCTTATTGCAATATTGGCACACGTTTGTCTCCTTTATTACCTTGGCTTTTCGAAAGGAATACATATGCTATTAATTCTCATATATAACCCTATTGAAAATGAAATAATTTTGAGGAAATTTAATACTCTTAATTTTCTATTGATTATATGAAATATACAAACTATGATAAAATATAAACCCAACTTGAGAACGGGAACCCACCATTATAGTCGCAGAGACAACACCAACAACCAATATGAAAGCCTGAAAACAGTCTGTCCATACCACTCCTCGGAACCCACCCTGTAGCAACAAACATATACTGTACAATTAAAAGACATGCAAATATTTTATTGCTTTTTTCTCAAAATAAATCTGGCAATGAATCATTTGGTATTTGTGGAATATTACAAACATAAAAAACTAAGAGTCTCCTGTTAAATTTATCCCTTTTTTACTTGAAATGTCTTGATGACATTGAAGCGAAAATGTTCAATTTACCTTACAACGAATATTTTATATAATATATTATCTTTTACATACAATAGTTGTGTAGATCACTGATATTACGCTGCCAATGATTATAGATGCCCAAACTGGGAAGCCTGTCACTGAAACACAAGCATGAACATCATTTAGCTTCATCAACATTGTTTTTGAATGACTTTCCATTAAAAGAGAACAATCTCATTTAACTGGAATGTTTTAATGATATTTCATAAAAATGACATCGTTTATAATAAGTATATGTGCCATACCAGCTTCTATAGCAGTCGAAGGTCCAAAATATACATTGGCTGTGTAAAAGAGCTGTAACATAATGATAGAAAGTTGTTATCAGGTAAATGTGTTCTCCATAATGTGTGTGTTCGCTATTCATATAATTATTAGAATAATCCTAGCAGTCATAAAGTGAGTAATGAATGAGTTGAAAGAGTCACAAAGGACAGATTGTGAATATTCAGTGCCATAATGGTATGAATTAAAAATAATAAAATAGCAATATGATTGAATGATAATACAATACACTGTACCACCATGTCAGCAAATGAAAGTAGCCAACAATACAAGAATTATTATACTTTTGTAGACCCTTGTCTGCCTGCCTGAACATATTTGTTTGTTTGGGTTTTACATGAATTTCAACATTATTTCAGTCATTTCGTGATGAGACCTACTTGTAGCAGATATAATGCTGCCTCACTGAATTGTCATGTCGCAGGTCCTTGACATGACAACCCACCCGGTCACAGATTTACAAGGACAATGGGTTAACCCTTTAGGCACAGGCCTCATTTCATATGGGAAATTGTATCATGATTTCAGCATGGCCGGGGATCGAACCCGCAACCTTTGGATCACCACAGAGGAACTGGTGCTGATAAGCAACTGCTTTATAATTACTAACTGTAAATAACAGCATTGTTGATCTTACTCTGCCATTTAAATGATAGTAATATTAAATTAATTTTTCTTGCATGTATGTACCATACTCAAATCAGATGCTGAAATTTTGCACTCTCTGCGTCTTCATTTTATAAATAGAGCATAAATGTTCTTTATGTCACCCTGACATTTGCGAATTGAACCTTATTCCAAAACTAGCATATATAACACCTAACTATTCCTAATCAAATAAAAGGATACTTATTGCAATGATATGTGAGGAAATATTATTATACTCACTGCAGCAAATATGGAGCAGAATGACCCGATGGACTTCACCAATCTGGAATCGTATCGTCTGTAGAGATACTGCAAATGAAATGTATGTTTTGGTCACAATTGTTGTATGTTTGTTTGTTTGTTTGGGGTTTTACATCACTTTCAACATTATTTCAGTCATTTCGTGATGAGACCTACTTGTAGCAGATATAGTGCTGCCTCACTGAATTGTCATGTCGCAGGTCCTTGACATGAAAACCCACACAGTCACAGATTTACTAGGACAATGGGAAATTGTATCATAAGCTCAATATCGGCACGGCCGGGGTTCAAACTCACTACCTTTTGGATCACCACAGAGGAACTGGTGCTAATAATGCCTCAGTCACATTTGCACCGGGTGCCGGCCAGGAAGTAGCAATCGGCTGACTTCACAGTCTGCCGGGCGCCTGGGAGTTTATCAGCAACAATCTCAGATATGCCGTAGTTGTGGTCACATTATACACGGGTGCCGCACGACACTTGCTAGATGAGATGTCAAAGACGTCTGCAGGACATCCTGAGACAGACGTCTGTGAGATATCCTTAAGACGTCTGTCTCATTTGACAGACGTCTGAAGGACGTCCTAAAGACGTCTATGTGACATCGTAGGGAGCCTGTCAGATCATCTGACAATGGCCTGTGAACATACGAAATAAAAATAATCCTATTTTCACCGCACGATGCCACCGGCAGCCCTAAGATAATCTGCCGATGTCCCTGCGGGACTCTGCCGGGACCCTGCCGTGTACTTTAAGATGATATTTGCTGATAAGACATCGATGAGACGCCGGCAACTTTCAAGTTGCAGCTAAAAGTTCCCGATGACCCGGCCAACGTCTTAAAGATGCCCAATTGTGGCCAATGATCTCCCGGTGCCCACACGGCAATATGAACTGCCTGCCGATTTTATAAATACCCATCGGCCGGGCATCTTTACTGAAATCGGCGCAAATGTGACTGAGGCATAAGCTCATACTCTAACCAACTGCGCCACGGCCCGTGGCCCCTCAATTGTTGTATGAAAGATAAGGGTTGTTATACTTCTTAAATCAATATTGACAGAACAATATTAACTATCTGAAGACAAAAAGCATAAATAAAGATTTAATTCATTGGGAAATCACAGAAAAATATTTGAAATTGAAATCAGAGACTCAGTAAAAACTTTTTCTTTTCATAGTTTGACTTTAAATGATGTTTTTTTAAACCCAGGATCTGCTAGCAGACGAATGAACCTTAAAAAGGAACAATTATTTCCTGACAAGTTTTATGCAAGCTTTGCTCACAGGAATAACAGAATATTTTACTTGAGGACTCCTTCATAGCGCTTTGGGTGATATTTTATGCATGTGGTGATAAATTCCTAAGAAATATGAAGTGTACTTTATGAATATGGAACATGTTTTTCTAATGTCTGGTAAACTTATTTTTCCATTTTAGATTGAATGGAATTTGTCGAGTGGAGTGCATGTCCCTATCCTGTGGCTGCATTAAAATATTTGTATTTGGGTCACTCTTCTGATCATGAGGTCCGAGTTTTGTCTGAATAAAGTTTCACTGAGAATAGGTGGCGAGTTGTTTGGCAGTCACCAGGCATATCAAATTGGTCTGTTGTGGACGGACAGGTAAAACTGTTTGGACAGAAATAGAATAGGTTTTACAAAAGGCTGAGCACTGATCATGCCTTTATAAAGATCCCAATAAAGAAATATTTAAGGGGATACTAAATATTATGCAATTCTATGCCATTTCCGACGTCATTTCAGTCAGTTCATGTCTCATCGACTCAAAGATTTGTTTGTTTGGTTGTTTTGAGTATTACATCATTTTAAAATTATTTCAGATATAGCTATAGTGCTGCCTCGCTGAATTGTCATGTCGCAGGTCCTCGACATGACAACCCACCCGGTCACAGATTTGTAAGGACAACAGGTTAACCCTTTGGTATGAGCCTCAGCTCATGTGGGAAATTGTATCATGAGTTCAATCTCGGCATGGCCGGGGATCGAACCCACAACATTTTGATCACGACAGAGAAGCTGGTGCTAATAAGCTGACGCTCTAACCAACTGCGCCACGGCCAGTGGCCCACCGGCTCAAAGATAAATCAACAGTTCTGAACCCATGAGATCGAAGTGCCACTAATAATGATGTACTTTATTAGGAGGTCACTGAGGTAAATGTCAATTATCAACGATCATTAATTTATACAGTTTTGCCATTTCTACAAACTTCCCACCATCATGATTTAACATGCAAATAATGTAAAAATCCATTGAAATATTGGATCACATTTGGAGCTAATATAAATATTCAATGAGTTCATTATAATTAAAAATGTGCTTAGTTTCTCTCAAAGCATTCACGATATCACAGAGATCATGTATTTGCAAGGATTATTGAGTTTTGCTGAAAGTATCAAGTACCATGCTTGTTTTCACGTGATCACTGTTGTGATCCGTAAGGGTGTCAGGCCTGTACAATAAGCAAGCACTAAAGGACAAACAGGTCTCTGTAAATCAAAACACTCCAGTGTCCCAAACCGAAGGTTCCCCATTTTTATCAAACATTTACGTTAAACTTTGTGTTTTCACGAGATCAGTGGTCAACTGAGCAAGGTTTCTTGACAATGTTTTCAATGGATGATTTGGATTTTAGAAGAGGGCTCATTCACTTCGAATGGCACACAAATCAATGTTGACAATATGAGTATTAACATTTTAGCATAGAATTTAGGTTATAGACATTTATATTATGTAAGGAAAAGGTGCTTTAACATCCTTTTCACTAAAGCGTTAACGGAAACACTGCATTTATTTTTAGAATAGGCATAAACTGTCCAAACAATGTGAAATAAATAGTTTATTAGTCTTTATATTAAAAACAGTATGAAAAATAATTCAATTCAATTCAATAATTCAATTCAATTCAATAATTCAATTCAATTCAATAATTCAATTCAATTCAATAATTCAATTCAATAATTCAATTCAATAATTCAATTCAATAATTCAATTCAATAATTCAATTCAATTCAATAATTCAATTCAATTCAATTCCCGAGTAAAAGGCAAAAACATTAAAAACAGTAATATGAGACTCAACCACCAGAGTCTATTTCAGTCGTAACTGTCCAAATGTGTTGTTGAACCATTGCTAATAGAGTGAAATTGTGAAATGGTGTTTTTACGACCCTTTCAGCAACTATGGCCATATTGCAATATAAGGTCGACTTTTGAGCCTTTTACTCATTGTAAAAGTAACACTGCCGGCACCACCTCTCGTCCTCCACTTATTTAACCAACAAAGGCACAGATCCTGCACATTATCAACTGTGCTGGTGGGGTCGGTCTTCAATGCTAATGGAATAAACAAACTAAATACTAATAATGCCTCCGGGTAATGCCTATTAGCTAGAAGACACCCAATTTATGTAATTAGCTTTAAGATATCTTTAAAGATGTTAACTAGTAAATATACTTACGTCATTCACACTAACCAGTTTCAATGGATAAAACAAAGGAACAAATATTATGGCCGACAGTACAGCTGCAACTGGAATCCAGATTATTACAAGCGCATGCTGGACTCCAAAAGTGTACATCTCTGCAGGAATTCCCAATAATGCTATTGAAGAAATATAGGAGACTGAAAGAGATATTGAGGTAGGAACCAACTTCATTTGTCTGCTGCCCATCAAATATTCAGAGTTAGATGACTGTTCCTTTCCGACCATAGAGGACCATACCCCAATCCCCAGTGATATTAAATGCATTAATACAAATACAACATAATCCAACCAGTGCAGACTTCCAGATGCCATTCTAAACAAAATCTTACTTCATCAAATTATTAGTTTTGAACAGATCAGTAGAGTGTTTTGAAAGTCTCAACAGTATCAAGATTATCAAGTGAAGTACCAGTCCAATTTTTGTGGGACAATTTGATGTAGCATAAAAGAACTAGGTTAAAAATATGTCAAGCATTAAAGCAAACCTAAATATACACACTTTTACACTAATTCTCTGAAGCATGAAGAAATACATTATTTTGAATGGCTAAGTATCTTAATGCTGTTTTAGAAACCACTCTAAAACTTTTAAACATTTACACAAGATTGACAAAATTGACGTCCTTCATCATATGTGATTTGAAATCTGGATTGTGAGGCAAGAAGCTAACCACAAGAGGATTTGGGGCAAGCCAGAACTGAAGTTTTTAACCACAAAATATAATGCATGTCATTGAGTAATTTGCTTACAGGAAACTAAATTCAAGATAATTTCACAACATTTAAGGGATATCTGACTTATAATTATGTTGGTTCAATAGAGACAATGGACCAAGCAAATTGCAGAGTTTCTATTTTTGGTAAATCCTGCCTCCCTCAAAGCAAAGTGACATTAAGTACAAATTTACAAGCTTCTGCCAGGGTTACCCTGCACAATACATTAACAATATGTTCAGTATATTTACCACCAAGCGAGCCACGGGCCGTCACGCGGTTGGTTTGAGCACCAGCTTATTAGCATAAGTTCCTCTGTGGTTATCCATAGATCGTGGGTTCGATCCCCAGCCATGCGGAGATTGAAATCATGATACAATTTTACATATGAACTTGACACGTTGTCCTTGTAAATTTGTGACCGGGTGGATTGTCATGTCAAGGACCTGCAACATGACAGTTTAGTGTGGCAGCACTATATCTGTTACAAGTAGGTCTCACCACAAAATGACTGAAATAATGTTGAAATTGATGTAAAACCCCCAAAAAACAAATACCATCAATCGAACCATTTAACATTACAGATGGGTGCGCATGTGCGAGGTTGAATGGCAGTGTTTTCATTTTGCTCTGGTTTCTTCTAATATTGGGGACTTTACTGTAATAACTGATCACCCAACATCCTGCATACCTACGATCATCCTTGCCTCATTTCATTATTTCTGGTGATAAATAATATATATACAACCCTGTCATTACTACGGATGTCTTATTTCAGGTCTGACAACTGTGTATACATAACTACACATTACATATTAACTACGCATTGCACATTACGCAAACTCGCTAATCCACATGATAGTGACAAACATGGCTTTTATGATTATCAGGTATAAAATAATATTTAGCTACCTTCAAAACTTTATTGGCTACATATTGATTTTCTATATTATTTAAAACACCATTTACCTCTTTGAACTCTTATTTACTGTGCTTGACATAAATGGGTCACATGGCAGAGTTTCTATTTTTGTTAAATCCTGTATACCACAAGGTAATATAACATTAAATACTAATTTACAAGCTTCTGCAGTCAGGGTTACCCTGCACAATACATTAACAATATGTTCAGTATATTTGCCACCAAGTGAACCAATTAATATTACAGATTTAAATAACTCAGCTGCCACAACCATATATGCTAGTTGGTGATTTCAATGCTCACAACTATCTTTTTAAATAACAATAGTCTGTCTGACATAATGACGATTCTCTGACATATTTACATCCTGCTACAGGCTCTTTAACACCAATAGATCTCTCAATGTGCACTCCCAATTTATTTTTAGACTATTACTGGGAAGTAGAGAAAGGTCAATGGGGTGAATCCCCAAGTGGAAAGTTCGTAAAGCTGATTGGGCAAAATTTTGAAAATCCTGTTTTTACAAAATAACTCCAGAATTTTTTAACAATGTAGATGATCCTCTTCAAGTTTTTAGACACATTGTATGATATTGCTGATGGGTGTATTCCAAAATCAAAGCCAAATTCTAAAATTTTAGAATAGCCCTGGTTTGTGCAAAAAGAGCTGTCAAATCATAATCTAAATCATAATTGCCAATTCATTACAAATGCCACCGAAATAGGTAACACAATAGGTCAAACAATTTCCAAGAATTCCTCATCTGATAATAATTTTACAAAATTCCAACAAATAAGAAATAGAAAAAGAAAGAAACCAACTAAATTTTATATCTCATAACTTGGAGAAAATAATAAATCATTTACAATAGAAGATTTGAAACTAGCTTTGGATAAATCTCATTATAATCCTTAAACATCTCCCTGATTAATCACTTGGGCATCTTTTGGATGTTTTTAAAAAAAATTGGGAAAGTGGTGATTTTCCTCCTTCATGGAGTGAAGCCACTATCATTCCCATTCCCAAACCTGGCAAAGACTCATCAGATTCAAATAATTATCATCCCATTGCTTTAACAAGTTGGTTAACGAGCGTTTAGTTTGTTTTTTAGAAACTGCGGCTTATATTTCTGTTGCACAGAGTGGCTTTAGAAAAACTCAAAGTGCTATTGACCATCTAGTACATTTAGAAACATTTATATGTTGAGGTGAGCACATTGTTAAGAACTTTTTTTATTTAGAAAAGGCATATGAAACCACATGGAAATATGGGATAATGATTTATTTATATGATATGGGATTAAGGGGTCGTTTACCCCTTTTTATTCAAAATTTCTTGTCAAATAGATAAATCAGGGTACGAGTTGGTTCATCACTTTCTGATGCATTTGACCAGGAAATGGGTGTTCCACGGGGTAGGTAATTATCTGTAACCCTATTTATAATAAAATCAACAGTATTGTAAATTGTGTTCGTTATTTGTGGATGATTTTAATTCATGTTACAGGTCCACAAGCATGCATACTATAGAAAGACAGCTCCAACAACATCTTTATAGAATACAAGAATGGGCTGATAATAACAGATTCAAGTTTTCTATGAAGAAAACTGTGTATGCACTTTTGTAAAAAAAAATGGAAGGTTCACCCACATCCTTATATTTATTTAGTCCAAACTCGGATACCTGTTGTTGAAGAAACCAAGTCTCTTGGAAGAAATACCAGAAGGCATTAGATCTATTATGGATTCTTGCCCATACCAATTGGGAAGGGAATCGTAATGTTCTATTGCAATTGTACAGAGCACTGGTGTGTTCTAAGCTTGATTATGGGTGTATGGTATATGGATCGGCACATCCATCGTATATCAAAATGCTCAATCCTGTGCATAATCAAGGTTTAAGACTATGCCTTGGCGCATTTCCTACATAAGAAGAGAAAAACTTTCAGTATGCCACAAAAAAGAAAGTAAACCTGATACAATACCAACTTTTGCCATTCGCGTCAAAGAATCTTTAAAACCTTTAAATTTAAATCCGAATCAAATAGCTAAATTTCAATATCTAGAAACACCTCCTTGGACCTATGCAACTATATATATTAATGTAGTAATGTCAAAATTAAGGAAATACCCAACAGATCCATCCCTTTATGTAAATAGATATGAAGAAATTAAATCTATTTTCACTGGATATTAGAGTATATTCACTGATTGATCATTTGATGATAACAAGGCTGCTGCAGCTGCTGTAAAGGGCAATCATATTTATTCAGAAAGTCTGTCAAATAAATCGTCCATTTTTTCTGTTTAACTTCTGTTTAACTTCATGTACCTAGCTTTAGATCATGTGGAGACTTCTCCACATCAGACTTTTTAATATTTTCTGATTCTTTGTCTTTTTTACAAGCATTGAAAGCCAAAGGAATAGAAAGATCCTTTTATTAACAAAATCTTTGAGTGTCATCAGAGACTATATAGCTAATAACGAAAATTGTTTTTATTGGATCCCCAGTCACTTTGGTATTCAGCTTTGGATAAAGCTGTTGTCTTCCATGTGTTCCTAATGGGGCTGTCACACTGTGAACATTTTCTTGGTTTTGGTGGTATCTTTAAAACAACATCAAGATTTTCATAAACGGATGCTCGCTCGACATGTTACGTTATTGTCAAGCTTGACCAGTCACTTAGTGACCTTTATATACCTGTACCAGCAGGCTTTGTTTGCACACACCATGCCTAAGACATGTGAGAGTGAGTCATATTAAGCTAAAGTCACAAGGAAAAACAACCTTTGTGATGCCTGCCTGACTGAGGAAAATGTATTGAATGGCAATGTTACAGGACTCTCATGCCTATAGTTTGTTTGTTTGGGGTTTACATCATTTTCAACATTATTTCAGTCATTTTGTGATGATATCTACTTGAAGAAAATATAGTGCTGCCCCACGTAATTGTCATGTCGCAGGTCCTTGACATGACAACCCACCAAGTCACAGATTTACAAGGACAACAGGTTAACCCTTTGGCCTGGACCTCAGCTCATGTGTGAAATTGTATCATGAATTTAATCTCGGCATGGCCGGGGATTGAACCCATGACCTTTGGATCACATATCATATTGATTTTATAAATCATATATCTAGTCAAAATGTTTAATATGTTTTTACCATTTTTAGGTACTGAATAACCAACACGGTTGATGTGTCTCTATAATATGTAGAACATTTCTGTCATTTCGACATTGTTAAAAATTCAGAAAATAGACCATTCACAAGCGAAGTTGTTCCTTGCTGGTCATGGTTTTGTTCAGTCCCCAAAACAATTCCAGGCCTACATATTATGATATAGTATCTCATACCCATGTCCGAGCATAAATGAATGCAGAAGAAAACATTATGAGGTGACATACACAGTGGAAACAGAGCAAGAACATTAAATCGACTTGTGCTCACTGACGAATATGTTATCAATACTTGTTATCATGTTATCAGTAAAATGCTATGTATTCACATTGCCATGATATGAGGTTTTATGGTACATATCATTTGTTGAGTAAATATGGTTAAGATTGTCATACCTATCTGCAATTAATATAAAATAAAGCGTTCCTCAATAAATATCGGCCAACTTAAACAAAGTGTCATATCTTATATTATGCATTTCAATTTGCTTTTTAGAGGGGAGTGATATTGGGGATGATCTTGCATCAAAGATATAGCATTACTGCTTCCATGCCTATCTATTGCTATTTCCGGAATTCATTTAAGTTCTCATTGTCACCACAAGCTGCTGGCTATCAGATATCCAAGATATTTGAGGTACATTATTTTGCCTTCACCATGATAATGAGTACATCACAGCTTTATGTTTTTGATATGCTATTTTTATAATCATCAAATACATAAACGATATCAGAAAAGAACGATTATATTTTAAAAACTCCCCTAAATATTTACTGATCGCCCCCGTACCAAAATAGATATTTTATGATTTCAATCATGCCATTTTTGGGGAAAGTTGAGTAATGATAACAATGACGAAATGAGGAAGCTATGTAGACTCTAGTGAGAGCAATCCATCTGTAGTCCTCTTAGGATACAACCAGTGTACAGGCCAAACTGTCTGACAGAGGTGTCACCGGAGGACAACCGCCACTTCTCTATTTGCTTCATGGCTGACTCACATCCTTTTTCTTTTGTTTCTTAGACTTGGCAAACATTTTTCCATCAACAACGATCCTCGGACAAATTAAAGCATTATCTGGAGTGTGCTTGCATCGCACGCTGGCGCTGCACGCAGAGGGTGTTGTCTGTATTAGTCAGTGGGCGGAGCTGGCAGGACAAACATTTGCAGGCATAAGAAGGAAAACTTCAATTAAAAATCACGGCCTCATCAAACAATGAGTAGGAGATCACTGTATTCAAACACTTCTGAATTTGATAGACACATTTAATGTAATCAATGCAGGGAACAGACTTTATTCGATATCATCGTAGGTGTTCCAAGGGTTGGTTCCGTCAAGTCAGAAAAAAACATGCATATCAGCACAATCGTGTTTTGATTAATTAAAATTCTACAATTCGCGCCTTCCTTACAGTGCTGCTCAAAAAAACTGCCTTTCTACATATCTTTAAATAGTTCATACTACTCTGCCAAAATCATACTGTTTCCATTGGCATTTTTCATTATGCCAAAGTCTACTTTACTCTGTTGCTAAGACATGGTTGAAAGGGGTATGGAACCAGCGTGGGGGATTAAAAAGTTGAAAGAGGTATGGAGTTAGCATGAGGGAGCACTAAAACATGGCAGCCGAGATATGCCTGAAATATAAACTTTAAATCAAAAAGTAAAAAGTAATATTGTGTAAGGCTTAAAATCTAAAAACGATGAATAAAAAACAGAAATTATAAATAATTAAAAAGAAAACAAAAATTAAAAATAGATTATTACATACATATATGATTTTAAATTAGTTCCCTGTTCAGAACAGTTTTGATAAATTTTATTTTTAAAAAAAATATTGTAAAGTATTATTTTTAAAAGCACTGTGTTGTTTCATTTTTAAAGAAACCTTTCTTTTCATTTGTTTTAATTATTGTTCGCATGTCTACATTTTTAAGGTGTTTTAAGTCTAGTTGCTCAATATTTCGTTTGTAGCATGTTAATGTAATAGCCAGTCTCCCTTTCACACCGACACAATGCTACAAACATACAATACATGTACGTGTCATATAACACTAAATCCTAGCGATTTCATGTTTCGCTGATTCCAATCATACTCTGTATGAAGTCATCACTCGCAGAAAGCAACAACTGTATATTTGGATCAGTGGGATGGCGAATTCATGTCAGCAATACAAGTTGTCTGACCTTCAATTTCCAGTTATACCAATATTGACCAATGTTATTAAAGTTTACATAATGTATTGTTGATGACGGGTGGACGCTGGAGCGTTGCTGGGTGGACGTGACTTATGACGCGTGATATTTATGACGCTTGTTGACAACGATGCACAAATAACTTTGTCTCGTTGGCTTATACTTCCGTGTTTGGATCAAAACTAATCACAGATATCTCATATCAGGGTAAGAGTTGCTCTTCAGAATTGGTGAGTGCATTTGTAAAAAAAAGTACGTGTGTATGTGTGTGTGTTTGTGTCTATGTGTGTGTGTGTCTGTGTGTGTGTCTGTCTGTAAGTATGTGTGTGTGTGTGTTAGACTCGGCTGTAAAATATGGCCTGTTTGACGTGCTGCATATTCTGGGAAACTGAGAAGAAAAACACCACACTGAGAGTTGTAGATTATGTTGACTGTGCAATACGCACAATAAACATATACTTGTTAACTCTTTTAAAGACCTCTCCTTGCGCAGGTTATTTACAGCTGAGTAACAGTCAACAGTGACTTTACGAGATGAAATATGGTGCCATGACCTTGAGGTTCCATGACCTTGAGGCCCCATGACCTTGAGGTCCCATGAATTTTAGGTTTCATGATTTTGAGGTCCCATGACCTTGAGGTCCACCATGACCTTGAGGTCCCCCATGACCTTGAGGTCCCATGATTTTGAGGTCCCATGACCTTGACGTCCCCCATGACCTTGGGGTATCATGGCCTCGAGGTCCCGTGACCTAGGGGTCTCATCTCCAACTAAGGTTTGGATGCACGTGGACAGCAACTGATAAAACAGGTAAATGATAAAGGGACATGGTCAGTTTTTTAGATGATCCTGACCAGGTTGGAGCTTTGTATTCATGTGGCAGGTTTTTAATTCAGGTGTTGTCAGTCAAACATGATCTGCTGTGTGATGCAATTCAGGAATTTGTCAAATAATGTCAGGTTTCAAAACGTGACATTTCTGCGCCTATTTCATATATTAGAAACTTTACTATGGGCCTCCGTATTTATTAGACTTTCAAATTTTATCATATGAAAATATATGAACTTGAAACTTGCATCATATTGAATTCATGAGCAACATTTGGGATAGTAACATAAATATTTGACTGACGTAAACATTCGGCTGAAAGTGCAGAGAAACAACATCCATGTTTTAAATATGAGATAATATCCATGTTTTAAATATGAGATAATACTCTCTAATATGAATATCTGGCAATTCATGATATTGTATTATTTCTCACCGAGAAAATACAATTCATATAATATAGCCAGTCACCCAGAGAAAGGTCGATATTCTCCAGGGATAATTTTACTCTCCAAAGCTGATACTGGGCGAATATCAGGATCTGCAACTGTAGCCCTGAAGTAGATATTTTGGAGATCACTTCCAGTACAAATAAATATTTTAATGATCGGAAAATGTGCAACAAGTGAGTAAAGATGTAAATATATGAAATATATTCCAAAATATTAAGACAAAAATATTCATGGAATGGACCATTAATCTTCAAAAGTGACCAAAAAAATCCATTTTTTTCTTCTCGGTCAATGTGAATATATCAATGAGATTCTTCTACCAGATATTAGCAATAGTCCCTCCCCAAAAAATATGAATGATCTTTTCTTAAATACTTATGAACTGGGTATTTACACATATTGCATGAACACGTAAAAGAGCCGAACAATTGCACAGCTGTATGGTAATTACATGCTAATGTGCGGAAGAAATAGCCGCGATATAGAGGGAGTATGTGACTCAAAATTGACATGCAGGGGAGAACGTTTGAGGTTGGTCACCGTTGTCCATTACAATTGTTCATTGCACAGGTCAACCTCAACATACAGAGAGAGGGGTTTATTCTTTTTTGTTTTTTAATGACTGTATTGAAATTGAAGGTCATGAAGACAATAAATTTGTCATTGTGAACGTAATTTGCATTGAAGAAAAATCATTAGACCGTGAATAAAATTGCTGTTATATGAAACATGTTAATCACTGGATGAGCATGTCTTATACTTTGAAGAAAATGGTCATTACCGCATGCTTTCTATTGTTGGTCTGTTGATTGATCTGAAAGGAAGACGATGCTGGTGTGGACCCTATGTTTGCCATTGCTTGTTGAATAATTGTCCATCGATGGAAGTGAAAAAGTGGACAAGAACAGATGTCCTCCTTATAACAAGGACAGCCTCCTCTTCTTTTCGTTTATTTAATTTCTGGTTAAGTCAGTAAGGCCCACTTAGTTTTGTCTGAGAGGTTACATTTTACAATACAACATACAAGGAATGTCCATGGTCCTTTTGAGTAAATGTGTGAGATTCTTTTTCACAGATAATGAAATAACATATACTTCTTGCATAACAAATCTAATTATATGCATGGATGAATTATAGTGAGAAGAGAAATAATTATAATTTCTAAAGGTGTTTGGTACACAACATTCATATTTAACCTAATAGTACTTATGTGTTTGAGAGTCTACGCCACTCTTCTAAAGTAAGATACTACAATGAGAAAATGAGAAACGTATTTCTTAACCTAATTTGATGTATCTATGTCTTGATAAGGTAAGTGAATTTAGAGATTTGATCAAACGTGCAGTTGGCTGTTGATCATCTTTTGTTTCTTCCCAATACAACGTAATCAATCTACATATCTCTTCATACCAATTGCATATCCATCCTCAAATATAACGTTTAAAAAACCTATGTTTTTTTAATATGAAATTTCTTTACATTATATTTCCTGTGGATCTTGGGAAATGATCACCTGGTGGATGCAAGTCAGAATATTAATTTGCACATTAGTTGAAAGAGCATGACAAATTAATACAACTCCCGATTACTGATGCTTCCTAAATACCCATGTGAATTGGAATAGTTCAGGGGACCTTCAAATAAGAAACCTTCCAGAATAGATTATCAGGACGTGGTAAGGTTGATTATCTCAAGAAGGTCTATTAGACTTGAAGGTAGTGTTTATGAAGATGCATTTTGAAATTTCCTACTAATTTGCAGTTTTTAATATGAAGGGGCAGGACATTTCATAGATTAGAGCACATACTTCAAAAGCCATGTTTGTTTTGTTTTGAACTGTCAAATCTGTTTAATGTCTTAACGCTCGTGTTGGACCTTAAAAACTGTGGATAATATGTATGCATTCGTTTGTTTGGTGTTTTACATCACTTTCAACATTTTTTCAGCCAATTCATGATGAGACCTACTTGTAGCAGATATAGTGCTGCCTCACTGAATTGTCATGTCGCAGGTCCTTGACATGACAACCCACCCAATCACAGATTTACAAGGACAACAGATTAACCTTTTTGGCACAGGCCTCAGCTCATATGTGAAATTGTAACATGAATCTCAGCATGGCCAATCTCAGCATGGTGGGGGGCTGAACCCACAACCTATGGATCATCACAGAGGAACTGGTGCTAATCAGTTTGCGCTCTAACGAACAGTGCCACGGCCCTGGGCCTTCAAAAGCCATGTCATCATATATCTTTAAATTTGACTTCGGTACCATATATTCATTGTTATCACTGGATCACAAGGTCCTTTGACTTTCTTTTGATTTAAGCAGAGGGGAAAGGTTCAATGGGGCATATCCATTCTGTATTTTCCATATAAGTAATGCTATCTTAATGTTTATTCAATCCTTTACTGGGGGCCAATAGAATGAATTCTTTATTCTGTGACATGATCATGTGATTACCTACTTCAGCTTCAGCTCTAATTCAGCTATCGTAGATTTTGAAATTTTTGCTGATGGTGAGTCTCATAGCCAAATATCGAAGTGACAATCAAGTGTGCCCGGATATCTATAGATCAAGAGGTCCAATTATCTTTAGTGTTAAGAATCGTGCATGATCCCCAGCATGACTGATTATGATTGCAGTGATGACAGGTAGTAGGTGCCCTATACATACATTAAGAATGCAAATAGGTAAAGGATCTAATTCACATGACTTTGTTGCCTCTTTTCTTAATTTTGTCGCTATATTTTTGTTTATTTCCGAGATGTCTATTTTTCTTTCTTTTTTTCATTATGTGCAGGTAACTTATAAATTTTGTTCATCTCCATTTTTTTATTGTAAACGTTTTTCTCCATAGAAAGGTACTACATTCACAAGTTATTGGTTCAACGACATGACAATTCAGTGAGGCAGCACTATATCTGCTACAAGTAGGTCTCATCACGAAATGACTGAAATAATGTTGAAAGTGATGTAATACCCCAAACAAACAAACAGACAAATCCTTCTAGTGAGGTTCCCCATCTAGTATTTTAAAAAGGTGTTTTGGGTAAGATTTATTTGTCAATCCGCTCCACATTGTACTGTATAACTCATTATGCTGGTTTTTTTTCTCTTCTTAGTTCCCTCTCACAGCCATAGTGCAGCTCTCCCTTAGAGATGATGCACGTTTATTTGAAATGTTTGATACTTCATTGCATTTTCCTCCCTAATTCCTCATAATTTTGAATCATCACAATTTCAATGTTTTAAAGATTTGTTTTCTGTATTATAATATAACCAGTATGTTCTGTATTAAATCAGTAATTCTAATTTGCTTTCATCTTCTACAGTTTTGACCTTAATGATATTGTGATCTGAAATTTTGTTATCAATACTATATTTGCTTATAATATTTGAGTGAACGTTTTTGAATAACAAATCTAGTACGTTGCCCAAAATTATGTTTACAAAATAGAATGTACCTAAGACATCAAGAAATTTAAAACCCTTTTGAATTATACCTTATTCTTCCTTATACATTTTTTTTCCTTAACCAGTGGCCAGTGGTCATCTTGGGAAACTACCATTATTTACCTCAGAACGTGGTGTTTATTATGGAATAGGACTTTATGGCATTAATCCTTCCAGTCTCTCAATTTTGGCCTGTGGAAATTGTTAATTATTTGATATTTGAGAAATGTTTAAGCATATTATCAGACTAGTGTTAAATTAAAGATTTCATTGAAAAAATTTAATAGTTTGGCTATGATTTTTGGTGCCACTCAGGAATTGTGACCTTGATGATTTGGGGTCATGGAGCGTGCAAGTAAAAACAGTCCTTAATGTATCTGTTATTAATGTGATCTACTTCACACGCTTCAAGTGAATTTGATTGGCTGACCTCTAAGCTGTGTGCTGTCGGGTCAAGGTTGGAGTGTGACTCTTCGGGTATGCTCGTGAAACTGGTCAATTCTATTTAACATTTGGAGCGTGTTAATATCTTTATAGTTTAAAACACATTTTTCCTCACAATGTGTAATAAATCATATTTTCCCTCACAATGGAGTATGAATCAAATGCATCACAGAATGGCATGTGTACACACCAGCCCTCTTCGTCGTTGATCGCTATATATGCAATCTTTTTATAATATAGTCTATATTATTACATATATTTATTATTGCTCTGAGAGTTACCTACAAAAATAGTTTTTTTTGCATTATCTTCATAAAATATATAAATAAGTTTAACTTTAATAACATTTTCATCATTTTTTACTCTTGCACTAAATACAAATATTATTTTATGCAAGAGCGATTTTTATAATAGATGAAGCAGATTATAATATGAAGCAGATTATATTTTGTAGCAGGCCGATATACAAATTATGAAAAAATTGACATGTTGCTATTCCCTACACGAAGAATACTATAAGCAATATAACAAAAACCAAAGTGTTTATAACAAGCAGATATATCAAACATGTGAAATCTCATATTTTAATATTTTCCGCATGAGAAATACTATTTTCAATATATCAAACACAAAATCTTCAATGGATTTTCTTTATTAGGATAACATGAGGCTTGATAACTTATTAATCCCCACAACAGAAATATTATTTCCAATATCTCACATAGTTATACATAGTTTATGATAATATTAGGTTTCAAGCAGAAATACAGAATATAAAATGTTTGATTCCGAGAAATAATAGCAGAATGTTAAATCCAAATGATATTTTATGTAAACAAGCAGATGGAATATGTTTTACTTCATATGGTAAAATGAACGAAAAGAAGTATCCTGCCGCAATTCTGATGATGATTTGTGAACGATGTTTTACTTAAACGTTTAAAGTGCAACACTAAATCTGTCACTGGTCGTTTAAATAAGGCAATTTTTAAATACAATTTCTGCAACAATGATATAAACATTAAAAATCACGGGAACAATATCTTTTTTTGTGGGAGGGGGGTGGAGTTATTAAATTGAGTTGCAAAATATCATGGTTGGTGTCGAATCATATGGTCTCTTGACCCATCAAAGATTCTAACCAATATTCTTTTTCCATTTCCCCCGTTCCCTCCCCTTATTAATAAAAATATAGTTCATATAACATTATTTCATGAACAATTGATTTTGAAAATCGCATCTTTGTGGCAACAGCCATTGAGGTTTGATGGCACTTGTTGACAATATCGCTGATTTTATTAAGTTATATTTATAGGATTTGCTTTGTAACTTGACAGTTATTAAATTGAGTTGCAAAATGTAATAGCGTCGGTGTAGAATCATATTGCCTCTTGACCCATCAAAGATTATAACCAATATTCTGTTTCCATTTCCCCCCGTTCTCTCCCCTCATTAGATAAAATATAGCTCTTATAAGCCATTGAGGTATGATTACATGACACTTGTTGACAATATCGCCGATTTTATTAAGTTATATTTATATGATTTGTATTGCAGCTTGACAGGATTGTCTGCCCTTTTATGTCAGTGTAGACAATGCAGTAAGGATCATCATCATCATCATCATCTCATCACCACCATCATCATCATCATCATCATCATCATCATAGGACTTGTCCTGAGATTGGTCAATTTGATGATGTTATGGGGAAATCACATGCATAACTGGATGTGGAGTTCCAAAATACGAATGCTGCAAATATATTGGGCAATGAAGTCAGAGGCCATGGAAAGATTGATGCCAAGCATCAGTACTGATAGAATGCAGAGTATCAACATTATAGAGCTCCCTGCTTCTTAATATACATGCAGAATGTCAATACTGGCATCCAACGTGATACTTCTCACAGAAGATGACATTTAATGCATGTTTACTTCATATTCTCATGCAATAAAGCAGTATTTTGACTTGGGTTACTCTTAAAGTCTGGAATATAATTATTGAGGTCCATGATAAATGGACTGTTATAACACAAGATAGAGGCTCTTTTGTGGGTTTTTTTGTGTGGTATTTTTTTGGCTGGGACTGTGTGCTCATTATGGCACATAACGTTATAATCAAGTACACATATACACAATATAGATATAATAAGCTTCAACTTAATTATGGAATGCAAGATATTAGGAGAAAGCTCTTCTGTGGAAGCATAGAATAGGATAATAAGAAGATTGCTATGATATTTACAGCATGTCAATGAAATACCTCACATGAAAAAACCTCTATTAGCTCATTAGAAAAATAAGCACAAGTGAGTTCGGTGAAAATTGTCAATGGACAGTGACTTCATGAAAGCCTAAATGTATGTAACGTCATCTTGCGCCGCATATTTGATACTGATAAACCGGAAGCGGATGTCGTTCTATTTGGGGCTATCCCTAATCTATGACCTTTATCCACTTAATGAATCAGTCCTTAACTTTTGAAGTCAAAATAATCACCCTTTTCTGTCATTACATTGGAACAACTCAATATATATGAGCGAATGAAATATGTTCCAATGTGTGTGCTTCTCAGGAAAAGGTTTGTCAGCAGTTGTCTTAGTCTCCTCAGGGTCTACACAAACCTGTCCAAAAAGGGCATCTAATTTCACGTGGATGACATCTACGATCAGATCTAACCTATATGCCCTCATGCCCTTAGGGTGTGCTTTAGAGAAACTCAAATGGTATTTTTAATTGTATAATCATTATGAAGTGTATATGATCAATTACAAGAAAACATATTTGCGGTATTCATCTATGAAAATCTTAATCATCCGCATAAGGTATTCAATACCTCCTTGATCAAGACAAAATATTCCTCTATGGATTAACTTTGTGGGTTACCATTACATTGAGAATAGCAGCAATGGTTGGTCCGCCCACACAGCACAAATCCTACAAAGACACCAGGGTCAATAGAAGGAAATGACCATTGCTTGCTAACAAGCAAACACTTCAATTACATGCGAATACATATTTGCATTACATAACATTATATACGAGATAACACATTGAATGAATGTCTGATATTGAGGCATTAGCCGAGATATCTGGCATGAGTGGGTGTCAGTATATTATCTGTTATATACACCGAGCATATACTATATATATATATATATTATAACCTGTCACCCCTGAGGACGATATCACTCTCAATGGTCATATATTGCAAGTCGGACTCTTCCATTGCTTCTCAGACTCTTGTCCATTTCATTGCACTGGTCAACCTTTCCTTACTGAGAATGGCCACACTTTGGCAGATATGCTGAATGCAAATGATTTTGTACTCAACTTTACATCAATAGTTCTCTCTAACTATAAGAGTATCGTTCACTTGAATTGAACTTGCACTGAAAGGCAAAGATATCAAGACAAAGAACGTCAATGAAGTATGCATCTAAATAATACAATACATTTTCCAGTGGGACTGTCAATATCAGCTAATATCAATCATATTATCTGAATACTGATATTATGACTAAGAAAGTTTGACATGCTTCAATATAATAACATATAGTCAAAGCTTAAATTATGTATGACAATAATGACAATTTTGCTATATTTAAATAAGCACCATATAGCTCTCTAACATTAACAAGGACACTAGCACTATGCGACTCAAACTAGATGTGATTTTGACAATATGTTGTACATAAATCAAAAGTGGGTTTTAATTAGTGGTCTTATCCTCTGTCCATACAAAAGACAAATTATCAAACATGTTCCATAATTGCGCAGCCGTCAGCTGCTGTATTCAATACTGCCACAAAGTTGGAAATTATTGATTGAGTTTCATTAATAGAAGGAATGTATGCTATGACCAAATAATTAGAAATCTGTTTAAAACGAGACATCATCTAATTTATGTCTGTACACTACCATTGCGGGCTTCCTGTTAAAAAGTTTAATTTTTTTAAATTTATTGGGATGAATAAAAAACGGCAGAACTTGTTATATATTGCATTATTTATGATATCAATATTTTTTTTCACTTTTTTATCTGTTATCTGTTGGATAAATATCTAGTCATTCTTCCACTGGGGACATACACTTTACCCGGAAAAGGGTTGGACAATACTTAACTGGCCAGGGGCACTAGTATCATATTTGGAATACATGGTAAGGAACCGAAGATATTTTTTTTAATTTGTACTTTTTCCAAATCCATTCTTTTGTTCAATTCAACATATGATACCGTGAATATGAATTATCAACTGTTGTGTTATTATTTCTTCTCTTATTATTTCTGTGATTTATCCAAGTTTCTTTTATTTACTACATTTAATCAGCAATTAAGAATCAGTTGTGCTGAAATATACCAGTTGGAATTGAATTCTACTTCTATATATGTTTATAGACACAGGGGCTTAATCAGAACGTTTGAAAGTGTCAGAATTCAAGCCATAGTTGCACTGAGCATAATGTATCAAAATGTCTCCATTCCAATGATATCTGGAGAATATGTAATGTTAGAGCCTATAATATTAAGCCTCGAATAATTGTTGTAAGACAATAACAATGTTTTTATACTCTTAGATTGTTCTCAATTTGTAAAATTGTCAAACAGCAGAGTAACACATCCTTTTTTGTGTCTTCACTTCATATTATCCGCATGGAAATGTGACTCGAATGGAGAAAATGTATACCGTGTGAAAAACGAAATTAAAGACAATAAAAAATAATGAAGTCTTAATGATTTTACACCATAATGTTTAAAAATAGAGCAAGTGACTGCTGCGCCTTTCACAAACAGGCAAGGATGAGCAAATTGTTTAAAGATGTATTGAGAAGCCTTGTCCTTGAAGAGTGTTGGTTGGAGTATGTTCTCTCATGGCTGGTATCTGTATCGCAGTCATGAGGACATTTCAATGCCCCACATGTTACATGGCTATGTCAAAGTTCAGCAAGGGTTTTTTGCTGTACTGCACCAGGATATGTCACATTTGCTATGCCTTGGTTATAATAGCAGCCGGACATCTGTCTGGCAAGTGGCATGGTGGCCTTGGGACACTTGTGACATCAATGTGTACTCGGCACGTGACGGTGAACAAGAAGGGAACGCAGCCTCGTTATGAAACATAACCGGATGTATGCACCGGTCGGCGAGAAGGACAAATATTGTGAATGGTGATGACCTGTTGCAATACTTAAATGGGCAGACATTTGGAGATAGGACAAGTTCACGACAATTACCGGAAGTGAGGACTAACACTGGTTGAGGAATTCCTGTTATGTTCTGTCATTTAAACTTTATGCCATAAACACACATATGTACACAGATTTCTAGAAGACTGAGAACATTCAAATTATGTAAATAAAAATATAATACTGGTCAAAGATATATGATCCCACCAGTTTAACATGGATGAGCAGTCATATGTGGCATGTGTGTAGTTAAATACGTGAGAAGTCAGAGACTAGTAGTTTTTTTTAAAACAATATAATTTGTTTTCAGTAATGGTTTGAGCAACAGTTAGTCATTTTATGCTTGTATGCTGAGTACGATGTCCTAACATTGATCATTATGATGTAACACAAACACTTATCACATGTATTCAATTCAATGATCTACACTTTTGTAATAAACCCTAATTGGGCAGAATTCTGAACACACCTGTGTGTCTGTTCATTCAAATGCACATAGATACACATGTGAGCGTGGTTTTACAATACCCCAATGTTAGGCAAACCTTGAAGCAGAAGCAATTATGATTTGCAAATTTCAGCTGCATAAGGCTGCATCTGCCGCGCACTTGGTTTCAGACCACTGAATGTTTGTCAAGGTTAACTGTTTGGATTTTTACCAACTTTGAATAATTTCCCACGTGGAATGATTTCCGGAATGGAATGTAATGTTACTAAATGATTTTTAATCTAAACTTTATATAAACTTTGAATTATTCAGAGGCAACAGGTGATGTGATGAGAGTATAAGATGAATGCAATACAACCCACATTCATTACGTGCTTGGCCCTGAGGAGATTTTGAGGCACTTTCTCCCCAATTTTATCCTCTTGGCTTCAATCCTTTCATAGTTTAGCTATCACAATCAAACATGATTTTGTCCCAAACACGATCCCTTTAGATGCACTCCCGTCGCTACTCTACTCAACATTTTAATGCCCCATATCTATCCTTCACTCCACTGTGTAACCTCCACAGACAGGTATGTTCTCTAAAGGGGAAACAAGTCATTGGTCGACATGAATGATGATCTGAAGTTGCAATACAATATGCCATAAGTAAGGAATGTAAGCATATTACATTGGATTGTATTTCAAAATTCGTGGAAATGTACCTATAAAATAACATTTGATAACGACATAGACGACCGTGACATATCGATGGCGACCTGATACTCTATATTATTATTTTATGACTTGAGTCATGTTTTTAATCAAATAACATTTTGAGCCTTTTCTGAATAAACAAATGTGTTATTTCGATGAAAAAACATTTGATTTTTATTTAAAACATGCGAAACATGGATACAGCATTTTAAATATCTCATATTATGATTAGCACTTCCTGTTGTACAATTTCAATTTAGATTTTTGGCTCAATATGAATCTGTTTCCGTTATGTATGCCCATTGCAAGACAATTTAATATCTTGTCCATGATTTGACTTTATACATTGAGTTTTGCTATTTTATGTGTAGGACTATTGCACTCTCGAATATCTATTTGGGTGACCCTTTATAAAGAGCACAGTATCATTTCATATTGCATGTTCTTCACTATTTTCGCAAACAATTTCATCAGTTTCTGGAGACCAGCTGAATAAAATACTCACATCAATCATGTTGAACCATCTGAAACAACATTGTGACATTCACGTAGAGTTTATGGAAAGTAAAGTTGTATTGGAAGTAAATCTGCGTCATGGACATTTCCATTTGGAACACACCTCAGTAGATTAACAAAGTGATTTTTATATAAACACTGAGTAATGCTAATAGCACGTTCCTGACTGTGCATGGCTATAGTCTGATTGTGTGTGCTGATCTGATGCAATGCTAAAAGGCCAAACATGAATTACCCTGACTCATAAAATACAATACTATAGATAGAACCCACCATATCTGTAACAATCCTACAAGGCCACGGGCGCAGTTGATTGGAACGCCAGCTTATTAGCACCAGTTCCTCTGTGGTGATCCAAAGGTCGTGGGTTCGAACCCCGGCAGTGCCGAGATTGAACTCATGATACAATTTCCCATATGAGCTGAGGCCCGTGCCTAAAGGGTTAACCCGTTGTCCTTGTAAATCAGTGACCGGGTGGGTTGTCATGTCCTGGACCTGCGACATGACAATTCAGTGAGGCAGCACTATATCTGCTACAAGTAGGTCTCACCACGAAATGACTGAAACAATGTTGAAAGTGATGTAAAACCCCAAACAAACAAACTAAACAAACAATCCTACAAAAAATACTGCAAACCCAAGTAGAACTGACCATAAATGTAACAATCCCAGGTTGAATGTCCCTTACAAGATAAAATACCAGATAGATCTTACCATAATTGCAACAATTCTGGCTTGAATGTCACTAGCAAAACACAATACCAAAAGGAACTTCCCATATTTATCACACTCCTAATTTTGAATGTCCCTAACAAAATACTACAAAACCAAATAGAACTTACCATGAATGTAATAATTCAAGGTTGAATGTCTCTGACCTTATACAATACCAAACTTACCATAAAAGCAGCCCTGGTTTTATGCTTCTTTCTAAGCACGACACACAATAGAACTTACATAACCATAATTGTAACTAACAAACCTAGATGCTTATGGGCATTGGTGTACACATATCATGGATTTTATCAATTATATAAATTCTGTAATTTGTATTAGATCAATTCCTCATGAATCGATATGTTTATTCCTCTGTAATTAACTTGATGAATGTTTGGGTTTGTTTTGGCCTGAAGCAGACGACATTTTAGAATTGGGTCATGGGAACCTCAAAACATAGACACGTGGGCCCCTTGTTAGAGACTGCAACCCTGTTTGGGAGTTTAAGATAGTCCACTCAGCTGATACCGTATCACACCCTTTTCATATAGTGCTGTGTGACCTAGTTTCATGTATTAATATCAAATTGACCACATTATGTAAATGAGCTGAGAATTGCAGTTACTGTAGATAAGAATAAGATGAAGACAAGATGAACATAGCATCGTATAGCGTTCAGGGAGACAGGTCTCTCTTGGCTCTGATGCCTTTAGCTAGGGACACAGACTTACCAACATAGCCAGGCAACATTGATGAGAAACACCTAGTCAGATAATTAAAGAACTCAGTATATCGTTCCTTATGAACTCAGTATATCATTCCTTATGAGCTATTACTATCACAGTGTACCCGACCGAGGCTCTTAATAGAAAAAAAACAATTGTGTTCATCTACATTCGCATTGGAAGGTTCCATCCTATCATTGAGGGTTTTTTGTTCACTTAAAAATGAATATGATTCAACGGCAATGAGATTGACCATTCATATCTGTGACTGTTAAAATTCATGTCTTAAACATTTATGCTTTTGTGCCTACACCCATAGTGAGTACGTGGTGTGGTTTTGTGTAACTATATACAACATGTACCACATCCTCACCCATGTATATCCGTTCTAAAGAGTGCAAAATCCATGAAATGTCATGTGTTGATACTTATCTTCCTGGTATGTAAACCGCATATCAAACTATTACTTTTATTACGCCATTGGTCTAATATTCAAATGGGGGTTTACTCTACAGATGTGAGTCGACCCATGTCCGCATTGACATACAACATTAGGAGTGGAATTCTGTCTCTGAATAGGAGTAATAGGTACATGAGCATATCAGGCATATTACATATCATATAAGAAGTATTATTCAACTTTATTATTGTAATTCAATGTTCATTTCTCACCACAAATAGTATCGATGTTTTTACATTTATTTTTTTAAATATGTGTACACTGAAGATCGTCTTACAACAATGCTATATTATGAAATAATAAATCATGTTTGGCTCGGACATCTAGTAATCCAAAACTTTAAGTCAAACTTCTGATATATAAAGAACATCATTGAAATTTTAAAGATGTCATAATAAGATCACCTTTTAAAGATGTCACAATATATCAAACGGAATATTCTACACATCAGGACTTCACAATTACATCATAATTACCTCGTAATTACCTCATAACATCATATCATTTGCACTGACTTGTCACATAAACTGCTTCTAATTCTAAAACTATATTTTGGCAAAGCCACCTCACAATGGATAGATTGCATTGGGTCATCGCAACTTCAGTCTATCATCTCATGTTATGTACACTGGATGGAATCAAAACTTATCTTAGTTAATATTAGTTTGTAAAAACTAAACTTGCATATATAGATGCGAGATGTGGTTTATGACACCAGTCTAAAATATTTTTCAATTGTTTTATTTTATCCTTGTCATTCAGAGGCCTTGGAAAGTTCAAGTTAAGAAGTTAGCATTAGGTCCTCGAAATTGTATCTTTAAAATGATGAAGTGGGTCCCATAAATATCGGTAAAGAGCAGTGAGGAAAAGTACCTTTAAAGGCCTGGACTATCTATTTCATAGGCCTTAACCCATCTAAATGTTTTGCCTTTTACCCATTTGTTGATATCATATGACATCATACCCTTCAATCCATTGCAACAACCTACATTTAAATATAAGGGCACAAATAAAGGACGCGCAAGTGCAGTTGCAGTTGCAGTTGCAGTTGCAGGTGCAGGTGCAGGTGCAGGTGCAGGTGCAGGTGCAGGTGCAGGAATCTTTTCCTCGGACGGAAGGGTTACTTTTGTTGTAGTTGGCTTGTCTGTGCGAACTGGATGTGCCTTTATCAGGTGTGAAACAAATTTCGTGATATGTTATGCTTAAACGTGTTTCAGATCAGAAACGAGGATAACTATGATATTAATGGATCGCGTGAAGCTTAAAATGCAACTTCACTAATATCAAAGCAACGGTAATTAGCTATAATAACCTGGGCAAATACATAAATTGCATTTAGTATGGACATAGTGGTGTATTTGTGTTTGGTTATGGCGGCCATGACGTGCAGACCTACCTGCCTATTTACGCCGCTTCCCTTTGTACTTCCCCTCGGACATGCATTACAACATGTCGCATTTAATGGAAAATCACTATTATATTAGTCCTCTCCCGGATTATTGGAAATTTTAAGGTGAATTATTCTCGTCTTTTCTTTATCGGCACAAAAATATTTATTTTTAGAAACTGATATTTATAAATTGATCATGCTTATATTGTTTCTAAAAGCTTGCTGAATAGATCATCAAACTCGTGTATTTAATATAAAAGCGGATTTCCAGAGATAAGGGGATTTCCACATATTGAAGCACCTGCATCCTGCATCATGCTAATGCAACAGGGAGTGATTAAAGGATAATCTCATATCCACGTAGGTT
Organism: Amphiduros pacificus; assembly: GCA_949316495.1. Classification (NCBI taxonomy): domain Eukaryota; kingdom Metazoa; phylum Annelida; class Polychaeta; order Phyllodocida; family Hesionidae; genus Amphiduros; species Amphiduros pacificus. The sequence goes on along the minus strand of OX439010.1, from coordinate 18,308,836 downwards.
AGTGTTGAATCAAAGAAACCTTTCTCAATAGAGTACTGCAAATAGTGTAGCCCTCCAAATAGTCGTAAGCGATGAAGCGTAATTAAAAAGAGCAGGCTTCTGCGATATCTCTACCGGACATCCAAGGCGGGGGGGGGGGGGGGGGGGGGGCACTCCAAATGATCAGATATGGGAAATTATGCATTACTTCCTCATGACAGTCATTATAATAGTATGCCTAAATAGGCAGGAAAAGATAACTTTTTGATATCTAAATAACTGAATGAATGGATATTAATCTAATGAAATAGGAACGGCGAATTGAAAGGATAATGTCATTAAATTCTATCAAAATACAATAAATTTGATTAAATCATTTCCTACGAATTTATTTGCAATATATCCAATTAGTGCTTCATGATTTACGTAATGTTGTTTACCACATTCCATAATCATATTATTATTATATATCAAATTAAAAGATGATAGAATACTGGAGAGGCCAGTGACGGTTGGGATTGACATTCTTAAAGTGTTGTGTTAGGAGCGCTTTAACACGTATTATTTTCAGGGCAACAATCGGTGAAACCAAAATGGCTGAAAGTAGGTTGAACATTCTCTTACTAATCCCTATGGTCTTAACACATTATGTATCAATATTTCTTTATTCATTAATTTAGGGCGAAGTTGTCACATATTCATTCGTTGAGGGAGGTTGTCACAAACTCAGAACTTAAATATCGGCCTTATGAAAAATTATACCAGGTGAGACTAATATGGTAACCTGTAGGTTTCAGGCAATGTGTGCGTTTAACCAATGAGTTTTGTATCATTCAGGTCAGGCAGTACCACAATACGTCTTAGACTTTTAAGGGATGGTTGTGACTGCGACACCTGCATACTATCATTCAGTGCACGTAATTCAAATGTTTTTCATTTAAAACACATTTTTTCTATTTGGATTGAAACATGAATTTTGACTTAGCCGCGCTTTGTCGTATTGTAGTATCTATCTTTAATATCAAAACAGTCCAACTGGTAAGGAATTTGCCTTGAGAGCCAGAGGTTTCCAGTTTGAATCCCGGCCAGTTACTATCAAGCGCTATGAGCGTTACATTTACCTTTTTGTATTGACTCTCTATACCTGATGTTATGATACTGAGGGATAGGCCATTTCTTATATCTACATATAGATATAGAACTCTACAAGAAAAATGATTAGAATACTTATTTTCTGTTATGCCTTTCCTCGTGTAAAAGATAAATGGTCCATTCCTTATTTGCTGATTACGTTATTAATAATTTTGCATATATTAGTTCACTTTACTGACCTCTGCAGCACATAATTTATACAAACATACTAAAAAATGCAAGTTGGCAGAAACATTGACAGCAGAAGCTTTCTCCAACTTTGAAGATTATACTTAGTGACCCCCTTCTCTTCCGATACTCGTCCGGACAAAGAAGTTGACCACCCAAACATATACATACCAAATACCACGAGTGGTCATCAAATATTATCACACTCTGCTGCCGGGTCAGGAAATGCATTGTTTACAGAGGCAGTGGCGTGGGATGAGGGATAAACTATATGTAGGTGTTCACATGGGTTTATGCCACACAAGTCAGTGTAGTTCACACCTACCCTCAAAGTATTGCATCACACTAAATAGTTCTGAATGATTATTCACATGCAATAAGTCTCAAACTTTAATTCTATTCGGTGGCTTTTTTTTCCTTTTTTTTTCGGTCAGCAGTCAATGGACATTCATTTTTTGGAGCGAGGCGATTAGCGAGAAGTGAGGCGTGAGCGGGTACCGTAGATGGGCACATATAAACGCATCCAATAGCCTCGCCCCGTATAACACCACGGCCCGCCGGGAGCATCTCGCAGTGTTAGGCCATACTTAACGATGACTTAATACTTTCTCCCATAGAAAGACAATATGAGAACCCAGATGAGTAATAAAATGGATTACTGCCTATATAAGGTTCGGAGCAGATCCGGACATGTCACTGATACACGAGTAGCAGACCACAAGTAGGGGACACCGGAACTTAAATATAGATATTATACATAAGTCCTTATCGGGCACTGGCTTGTAGTGTGCCATCAATTATGACAAGTGCTGAGATGTCACACATGGAACAACAAGGTAAATATAATACATCTTGTTATCTCATTAATTTGTCTTATTATTTATACCAACTAAGGTTTTTCCTCAATACTAAGCCCTGTATGATAGACACAGCTGAAAGCAAAACTTTTTGGGGGATTAAAACTCCTTTTTTATTATTTGATTGGGTGTTTCATGCTATTTCGAAGTCATGTTTTTTATTATGTTTAATTCAAATGCAGAGTTTTAAAATAATTTCATAAAATAATTACTGATTTTGTGATACTTTACTGATCTGAGTGTAATGGTAGCTTTAAGAGCACTGTACATTATCTCAATCGATTAAATTAAAATTTGACACTGCTTTAGCCCGAATAAACACAAACAAGTCAGCATCCAATTTCATTCATTTCTAATATAGAGTATTACACTGCCTGGGGTATTTCCTATTTCAAATTGGTATTAAGGATGCTAAATCGGGTCAGTAATGAATGGAAATTAGGATCACAAAGCTGACCCACCCTTTATATACATACATAATGTTCAATAAATTACTATCGGTATTACATAAAATATTGTTCATGTCTGATACGGTTGAATGAATTTCTAAATTATTGAATGAGACAAAACTATGACAACAAGACAACTATCACAGTTTCTATTTGATATATGATCAAGGCAGTAATTCTAAGTTTGAAAATGACATAGATATTTATAATTATGTTTGGGAATATTCACGCCAGGGCAATTCTTAGAAAAGTATTACTATTAAGTGTTGATAAGCCTATTTTGACCATAGAAGTAATATATCATATTCATGAAAGATATATGGGGTAGAATAGGTGAGAAAGATGAAGAAAGTAGATGATAGAATATATAGATGTAGATGATGTAGATGATGAAAGTAGATGATAGAATATATATATATATATATATATATATATATATATATATATATATATATATATATATATATATATATATATATATATATATAAATCTATTTTAGAAACATCACTACGTCCATGTAAAATATTAAAAGGTAAAACAAATGTGGATATAAATTCCCAGGGAACAGTAACTGTAACAATGGCAATGCAAAGTAGTTTTCTAACTTTAGCATAAGTCAATATGACTAAAGATGACATTCATCTTATTGAATATAATGATTAAAGTACTTGCATAAGATCCTACAAAATATATTCATTAAATTAAATAATTATTTTCCTTTATATCTATTTTTTGAACAATTATTCTTCACAAAAAAGTGTCCTTTTTGTTTAATTGTTGAACACTTGTCCTTTACAGAAAGGTGTACATGTCAAGATGCCAAGCGTAGATCATACAGATTCCTGCAAAAGTTCCTCTTCACGATAATACTGGGATCCGTCCCATGCTGTCAAAGTTTTGCCATAGACTTTGGTGAATCCGCTAATACTGTAGATAACTCTATATCGAGTGTGAAGAAGTCAGACACTAACATGGGGAGATGGGTAAACCCTTGTGATGGTTCAATAACAGTAGATATAGACTTGCCCTGGACTCCACCACGCCTCTCAGAGCAGGAATTAAGAACACAGCTGGCAGAGAAGATCAGAGACTCCCTCAGAAAGATTGTGGTGGCCAAACTTGAGGTGGAGGCCCTCCTTGAGCTCTATGTAAGTCCCAGCACCACCATTATTCACCAATCTTATACTCTTCTTACATTTTAATTGGGCATGGCGTTTTGTTATTTAATAAGAGCTTGGCTACACCTATTACAAAGATATTAAGATTTAAAGTCATAGATAGTTTTGTTTGTTTCAACACAAACTCCACCAGAGGGCGACGTGGTAAACCTATCACCTCTGTACAAGGTGCATTTTGGTGCTGGTTCACCACATCCACCCATGTTCATGTAACTATCTAATTTATTTTTTCTTACGTTGAACTCAGACTGGCAAAACATGATGTAGTTCGTCCTTAATACAAAGGTTTTTGCATATAGGAACATATAGGAAGAGCCATTTTCTGGGGGTAGAAATCAGGCAGAACCACAACAAAGATGGCCGCTTGGTTAAACCAACCAACGAAAAAGTTCAAATATTAAGAAATGAACTCTAACACTTATCAAGGCAATTTTACATTTGATATTTAAATATGCTAACATGTTAATCACATTCTGAGCATTTCTTGAGCACATGGCCAGATAAAGTAGAACAAGATGAATACTAATCTGGGTTCGACAGAGGTAATAGTTTGTGTGTGCCTCTGGTGGACAGTTTTATTTTAGACAATCCTTGTCCAATCAAAATAGGACAATCACGCAGTTCTGAGCATGCCCAGTAAGAGCTCAAGTACCAAATCATTCACTTCAAAACTCATAGATGTATTATTCATATCTGAGTACCTCTGCCTCCCACACATCAAATAATCGATAGTTTTCATGGAAATGGACAAAAAAGAGAAACTCTCTGAAAATATTAGTCTTTTTGGTTATTCACTCTTATACATAACTGTTTTACGTCATTTCCATGTAAATAGTAACAATATTTACATTTCTTTGCTTTAGTATGTATTACAAATTATTTTGGTCTCAATTTGATTTATGTTGTTTGTTTGTCTTGTTTATTATGTTTATTATATTACAATTGGCAACATTAGCCTTGTCTATACAATGATTGTATGTTACATGCTTCTATATGTTCACATGTCTAATTTATTGCATGTCATAATTGCCTACATCAGAACATATACAAACACAAAAGCGCGAATGTTCATCAGTGGACCCAATAAGCAGAGTGCATGAGATTGATTGAAGGTCAACATTTGTCTGATAGTTGTTATGAGGGAGAATCCACAAGTCACATGTACATGTATCAAGGCCTCCGTCAGAATCATAGTATAGTTATATGTGCTTTGAAGGGGGTCATTGTATTCTAATGTGAATCACAGCAATATTGTATAGTACACGCCTATTTACAGATGATAAAAAGAATAATAATAAGAAAAACAATTTGACTTGATCATTAAAATATAACAGAATCCAAAATATTTTATCTAATACATTTGATAATCTCAATGACCCTATTATTGAGATGGTGAATTTCTAAATTGTAGTATGCGGGGGCGGTTGGAGTTATTAGTATTCCATTTTCCTATGTTTACTCTATGGAACAAAGGGCTGTACAATTCAGATATAACTAAGGAAAGCTTAGCGCGCGATCAATAGCATGTAAATATTGTGTATAATCAAGTGTATTCATATTATAAGTATTATATTATTAGTATTATTGCAGGGTAATGATCGCTTCGGCCACATGAAACCTCCATATTTCCAAGGGGAGAGGTTGGATGGAATGCTTGATAACCTGTATGAGTTGCAGAAAAAATACAACACACTCCCTTCTCTTCCTGTGAGTACTTTGTTGTTGTTTTTAGAGCGTATGCAATAGTGTCCCCTGGTGGTAACTTTCAGCCATTCCCCAATTGAAATTAAAAAAACCTTCCAGAATCTTAATATTGATTGAGCGACTATTTTAAGGTGTGCTAAGGGGGATAACATTGAGCAATATGAAAATTTGATCATTTTCAAATTTGGTTTTATCATCTAGGTGCCCCAAACATAGCGTGAACATTGTGTTTAAGACACAGAATGAAGTCAAATCACTCCAGATTGGATATAATAGAGAACATAGTGATTTTATCAAAATTGTACTTTCAATAATGCATGAACACAACACACTGTTATTGTTGGTGAGTCTACTAAAAGGTCAAAATCATACATTTGCTAGTTAGGTTTTACATATAAGAATTAACATATATTTGCAGATTAAATATTCAGAAATGCTTTGCAGAAGTCACTATCATTTTAAGTTCAATGATCCATTGTGGTACCTACTCTTTAGGAAATGATGAGTAACTTAATAATGATATGAATGTAGTACACATCCAGTTGGCTGACCAATCATAGCAGCCAAGACAAGGATCAAAAGTGATTATTTTGATCAATCAGGGATTTATATTTTGATTGCAACACTAGCAGCACTCATTGTAAAGTGACAGGTGATCCATATACGATGCATGCATAGAGATGCTGAAAACTGTCTTTGTAGATTGACCAAAAAAGAAAGTTGTCATCGAATTTGATAAAAAGATTGAATATTAAGCTCACGATGAACCCCTGCTTCCAGTGCAAGGAATTACACTTTATTTCCAAGAAGATGTTGCACAAAACCATATTCTTGCATAACCTAAAGATCAGTAATACTACGGCTTCTGGACATCTCTATGGCATCAATATTTGTGCTAGAAAAGTGAATAAGTGATGTCACACAATGAAGATGAAGCTCAATGTTGGAAGAACAGATATGCCAGTTTGTGCTAACAAAATAATTGCCCCCTATATCATTAATTAGCTTTGTAAGAAAATGTGTTCAAGCTTAATCAGGCTGTGGTGGACTTTGGCATCTAGTATGAAGGCAAAATATTGGAAGATGTGCAAAAAGGGATACTATTATATGAATAATATTGTTCCTATCAGACAATATCTTGCAGACAGAATGGCTGAAACGTTAACACATGCTTTTCGAATGGCTTTTTTGCTGGTCTCCTGACAGCTGGCATGAAAAACTGCAATTGCTGCAGACCGATAGCACATACAACGGGAAGATCAAGAAATTTGATCATATTTCTTTGAAACCAGTTCAATTGCATTGGCTTTCAGTTTATGGCAGAATCAATGTCAAAATCCTCCTTACTACTTCAAGGGTTTTAATGAAAAGATACACTCCTATATTCCTGATCACATCACGTACGGCAAAGTCCCCAAGCAGACGTGTATGGCGTAATAGTAGCTCTTTCACCATCTTAGAAATTGTTTAATGGATTTTAAGGTTTAACCCCATTAAGTGGAATGACCTCCCTTATAATGCACCTATTTCATGGTCATGACTGCTATGAAAAGAAATTGTCTGGTATAAGTATTATGATTAGCATTGAATAGCCTGCTTCTACTCAAGTGATGATGTGAGGAAATGTGAGGAAATGTATTCATTGACCAAGTGTTTAATTCTACGATGCAAATTTGAGTTTTTATTTGAGTCTTCACCAGTCAATATCTCTCATATTGAAGAATGTTCAAACAAAATAAAACAATTCAAATTAAAATTCAACAATTATTTTTTTACCCTTAAATTCATTAAAAGTCAAATATTCGGAAAAGAATAGAATATATTCAATATAAAGTCTATGTGAAGTTGTATCGACCAACATGGACTAGTTTTCTTCATATTCTTTTAATTACTGACCTTTGCCACGTTGTTCACCATATGACAAATAATGCCCTGATATTCCTATTTTGCACTTGTATGTGAAAGTTTCCTTACACAAGGTTAAATAAATAGACCATAGTTGTAAGAGAGAATTCCTTTGTTATTTTACCATAATTTGCTTTGTGCATAAAAAGAAGAACCACAAATATCCAAGAAAAAATATTAAAGTACATGATAATGAATTGTATTTATTCAGAATGAGCTTGGCAGCTCGTCGGTGATGCACGCGGCCTACGAGGACCTTTCCCGGGCTTCGGTATTCTTAGAACTGGCCCTACAATATGAGACAAGCCGACACAGTGTTTTTGATGGACACAGCTTTAAGCAGGATCTCAGTGAACTCTTGCACACCCATATCATAGACAACATACTGTGCCAGCTGCGACAGACTGTCGGTCTCCTCGGCCACGAGATCGACATCGAGGTTCGGCGAGATATCGCGGACGTCTACCAGAACGTGGAGGGCGAGGCGTTTATTCACATGAGGGACTATCTCGTCTTGCAAGACTTCCATGTCCTACTCGAATTGCTAGAAACCGTATTCAATGACATTGTGACTAAAATAGAAAATGAAGGTCTAACATTGCAGAACTATTTATGACTTTAGCTCTCGTGAATTAAGAATTTGATGAGAATTTTTAGAGATTCTCCCCCTTAATTTACAAAATATGTTTTCTAGATTGTTCGGCTTGTTTGTGTGTGCGTGTGTGTGGGTGGGGGGGGGGAGGGGGCGGTTAGGGGTACAATTCTGTTTGTGCCAAATACAAAGACAATTGTTTATTTATTCTACACTCCTTTGTATTTTTAAAGGATATTCTTTCCTTACAATTATATCTAAAATAATAATGAAAACTGTTTTTGTCAAAAACAATCAGGGTTTTAGTACAGAAAGGCCACAAACGGGTTGTTTGAGTTATATTTTTCGTTATACTAGCAGAATTGATATATAATATTGCTTTACTTTTGTATGTGCTATTGCAGACGATTATACTGATGTAGTTTCACTTTTAACATTTAGATGTCGTAAAATACTCAAATATTCATATTTGGTTGTTTGCCAGTGAAGTGAAACTAGGACTATAACAATATATATAGGACAATGAGTCTGTAAGACTCAAGGAAACAAATGTTTGTTCTCCTTTTGACAAAAAAACACAAAATGTTGAATTAATTTATTTACTGAGAATATACCTCATTTGCTAGTCTCATCCATGTCATGCTAGTTGCTTTATCGATCTCATGTATTGCTTTGTTTTTAATCATATATTGGACATGTATATTTTGGTTTTCATGTTTCAACAAAACACAAGCATGAATCTTTTTTCTTTTTTCTTTCCTGTAACTTGCATGTATTGATAAGTGAATTGCGCCTGTCAATCGTGTGGTGATGTTGCAACATTATCTTATTTGTGAAAACATATTGGGTTGCAATTTCAATAAAATTAGAATATTTGAGGGCATGAAATGTTATTTATTATCTTCCAGAAGTGAAGAATGCGATCAAATAATTAATACAATATAATTATTTCGTATTTGTGATATGCATATTTAGGACACATAGATTTTCATATTTGATGATGTAAACTTTAAGTGTAAATGTATTATTTACTGAATATATGTTATTTATTGACCATAGTATTTAGGTATGCTATATTTATAATCAACAGTTGGAACAAAACATCATTTTGGTCACACATGAATGTGACCAAATAAGGTCACGCAATATGGTCACAATATGATTACAAAATGGTCAGGCGTGAACTCATTTGTTCACGTTCTTGCGTGACAAGATAGATATTTGGCTCCACTGAGCAATGGGCGACGAGAGATACAGATATCGCAATGTGGGTGTTGAACTGAGTGTGCTTCATGTTCAAATGAGAATATGTGAATATTGTACATCTGCCAATAATTATTCTAATCGGTCTCAATATAAAATTGACATAGAGTTCTTTTGACTCAAAAACTTGATATGTTGACAATTATCGATGCTTCCTGTATTCCAGTATAATTTCATATTTATGTATTGATATACCGTGTAACTCTCTTCCAATGCTAAATACGTGATTGACCAAGATTTTCGTTTATTTCTATACCAGAGGAATAAATAATTAATCAAAAGGAGAGTTCTGTAGCTTAAATTTGTATTGCTTGAAGGTGTGTCATTATTTTCAAAAATATTTGAATACTCATTTAAAAAGTTCTTGATAATTCATGAAATAAATACCATAATTTCAATGCATTCAGAATTGTATGTTATGTGTTCCCTCTGATTACAAGTTCATCAAGAGATAGCATTTATTGAAATCATATGCTGAAAATCATATGCTGAAAATCATATGCTGAAAATCATATGCTGAAAATCATATGCTGAAAATCATATGCTGAAAATCATATGCTGAAAATCATATGCTGAAAATCATATGCTGAAAATCATATGCTGAAAATCATATGCTGAAAATCATATGCTGAAAATCATATGCTGAAAATCATATGCTGAAAATCATATGTCATTCCATATCTTAGGATGTCACATTTGAGCCACAACCGTTTATTTACATTCAGCTTACCAAATACACATTAAAATATGTCCTAGTTCCTCTAGCTAATTATAGATCAGTACTATATTAGTATTATATTGCGTAGTGTATGGTTTAAAGATGACCTCACTACAAACATGAAATGAGACATGCCCATCATGTAACCTGGAGGCCTACAATTCAAGGTGTAGATTTCAATCATTTCTGAAGAAAATCTATGATAACCTTGATGAATGAAATAATATGACACTATATTGCAACAGAAGTCCTTTGCCACTCAATGATAAATCTTGCTTAATTCATAATAGTATTTTTTGTTTGATTTAACTATAGATTAAAGACGACAAAACCCAAAACTAAGACTTGATAATTGCAAGTAGTCATCAACAAAAAGTTCTAAGCTTACCTGATAATACAGATTAGTGTTATATATTTCAGTTTTGATACTGCTTGTGGTGATTAATCATTTTATTATCCAACCAGTATGTCATGGTAAAAAATGAAATCAAGGCTCATGGCTTTGTATATTCACTGGTGAAAAGAATGATCATAAAATTTGGAGAAATTGAAATTGATTATACCATGTGATAGGCATGAAATATACATTCATGCACTGATATCAATATATTGAACTTCAGAATATATACTAAAATCAGTTTCAGTGCTTTGTGAATCCATATTTTAAAACAGATAAGGTATGGCCACTCGTTCATTACTTGTATAATCATCTCGTTTCACTCAACGATTATACTCCATAATGATCAAACCTAATCCTATGTCTATTTTGATATAAGAATTTACATTTTTATAATGAAAACATTTGAAATATACAAGAAAGGAAATGTCCATAATAAAAAAACACAATCACAACTGCAAAAGCTTGCCATTTTTTTTAGCTATATTACTGTGAGTTATATTACTGGTGAGTTGTATAATTAGTGAACGATATTACTGGTGAGCGATATTACTGGTGAGCAATATTACTGGTGAGTAATATTACTGGTGAGCTGTACTACTGGTGAGCTGTATTACTGGTGAACAATATTACTGGTGAGCAATATTACTGGTGAACAATATTACTGGTGAGCAATATTACTGGTGAGCTATATCACTGGTGAGCTATATCACTGGTGAGCTATATCACTGGTGAGCTATATCACTGGTGAGCTATATCACTGGTGAGCTATATCACTGGTGAGCTATATCACTGGTGAGCTATATCATTGGTGAGCTATATCACTGGTGAGCTATATTACTGGTGAGCTATATCATCAGTGAGCTATATCACTGGTGAGCTATATCACTGGTGAGCTATATCACTGGTGAGCTATATCACTGGTGAGCTATATCACTGGTGAGCTATATCACTGGTGAGCTATATTACTGGTGAGCTATATCACTGGTGAGCTATATCACTGGTGAGCTATATCACTGGTGAGCTATATCACTGGTGAGCTATATCACTGGTGAGCTATATTTCTTGTGAGCTGTATTACTGGTAAGCTATATCACTGGTGAGCTATATCACTGGTGAGCAATATTACTGGTGAGCTATATTACTGGTGAGCAATATTACTGGTAAGCTGTATTACTGGTAAGCTGTATTACTGGTGAGTTGTATTACTGGTGAGCAATATTACTGGTGAGCTATATTACTGGTGAGCAATATTACTGGTAAGCTGTATTACTGGTGAGCAATATTACTGGTGAGCTGTATTACTGGTGAGCAATACTACTGGTGAGCTGTATTACTGGTGAGCAATATTACTGGTGAGCTATATTACTGGTGAGCAATATTACTGGTGAGCTGTATTACTGGTGAGCAATATTACTGGTGAGTTGTATTACTGGTGAACAATATTACTTGTGGGCAATATTACTGGTGAACAATATTACTGGTGCGCAATATTACTGGTGAACAATATTACTGGTGAACAATATTACTGGTGAGCAATATTACTGGTGGGCAATATTACTGGTGAGCAATATTACTGGTGAGCTGTACTACTGGTGAGCTGTACTACTGGTGAGTTGTATTACTGGTGAGCTGTATTACTGGTGAGCAATATTACTGGTGAGCTGTACTACTGGTGAGCTGTATTACTGGTGAACAATATTACTGGTGAGCAATATTACTGGTGAGCTCTACTACTGGTGAGCTGTACTACTGGTGAGCTGTACTACTGGTGAGTTGTATTACTGGTGAGCTGTACTACTGGTGAGTTGTATTACTGGTGAGCTGTACTACTGGTGAGTTGTATTACTGGTGTGCTGTACTACTGGTGAGTTGTATTACTGGTGAGCTGTACTACTGGTGAGTTGTACTACTGGTGAGTTGTATTACTGGTGAGCTGTACTACTGGTGTGCTGTTTTACTGGTGAGCTGTATTACTGGTGAGCCTTATTATTAGTAAGTTATATTATAACTTATATTATAATTTATTTCATAAGTTACTGGTAAGTTACTGGTGAGTTATATAACTGATGAATTATATTATTGGTTATATTACTGGTGAGTTAAGTTACTGGCAAGTTACTGGCAAGTTATATAATTGGTGGATTATATTACTGGTGAGCAATATTACTGGTGAGCTATATTACTGGTGAGTTATATAACTGATGGGTTATATAACTGATGAGTGATATTACTGGTGAGTTATATAACTGATGAGTTATATAACTGATGAGTTATATAACTGATAAGATATATAACTGATAAGATATATAACTGATAAGATATATAACTGGTGAGCTTTATTACTGGTGAGTTATATAACTGGTTAGTGATGTTACTGGTGAGTCGTATAACTAGTGAGTTATGTTACTGGTGAGTTATATCACTGTGAGTTATATTACAAGTGAGATATTTTGACCCAGCTAACACTTCTATGTTTTTTTCCACATTGTAATGCGGCTGTCACACTATGACGGTTTTGACAACGTTTGGTGAACGAGTTTGCAATCTTGACCAAATTTTGAGCTCGTTAATAAAGGTTCTGACCTCGTCAGGGGAAAGTTGGCCACGTTGGGTGACGTTGGACGTATATATATTTCTCTGAGGTTACATTCACCCTGATCAAAGAGATTTTTCACAGATTTTTTCTAGCTCTGGACTCCATGCTATACTCTTTTCAAAGAGTGACTGAAGATAGATCGTTTATTGAATGGATCATTTATTAAATGGATCCTTCAATATTAAAAACTGAATTTGGGCACTTCATATCAGGATCTTAAATCATCACAAGTTTTGAAATTATTCAGTTGAGAATACCTTAATTGTTTCCATAATCAAAACAGTCATGTTTAATGGGACACCATTCTTGTTCCTCACACAACTACAAAACATTCGGCAAAGCATGTCAGTGACATTATGCTTATCCTACATATGTGGCAGTTGCAATATTGCGAGAGCACAGCGCCATCTCACGGTGAGTCATATAGATACATTCACAGTGCACTCACACACAAAAACATACAAATAATGCTTCAAACTTAATCACTGAAATTATTACACAGAGTTTTTTTGTCAACTTCTGCAAGATATTGTATTTCATCAAATTCAGAGAAATAACACATCAAAGGATACCTTCTGGCTATTCTTCTTCTCTTTCATCTGTTGGCAATTTATTTTTTAAATGATGGAGATAAAGGGAACACCTTTTTTCTTGATGTGACAGTTGACAATTTTTCGGATATCATCAGGTGTTGATGAAATAAAATGTTTGAAAATGATGTTTGAATGTTTTATTTTGACTTCCTTTAGGTGTTGGCACATTCTTTGGGGCATTGATGATCATTTTTTGGGATACGTGGGTGTTCAAAAAGTTAATATTATTATAAAATGCAAAGGTAGCTCTAGATTTTACAAGCCCATAATATTTGTATGTGGATACAGTGACTGGCATAATATGGTATGCTGCATAACCAAACTAGGTGTTCCCCCAAGAAAGCCATTTAAGATACAGTACAGACTTAACCAGGAAGCTTTTATGAAAGATGTTTTAAATATACCATTTAATGTATGTTATGATATAAGTAACAAATATTGGAGTATAACTACACAGATGTAGTTAATCACCATGCTCCTTTAAAATATAGATATTTAAAGTCAAAGCAAATTCCATATGTGCATTCTGATTTGAGAAAGCAGATTTACATAAAAAACATGATAAAAAACAATCATCCTGAGAATCATAGAAATTCTCAATTGAGACTTAAGATTTAATTGAGAATTATGTCTATTCTGATTTGAGAAAGCAGATTTACATAAAAAACATGATAAAAAACAATCATCCTGAGAATCATAGAAATTCTCAATTGAGACAAGATTTAATTGAGAATTATGTCAAAGAAAGAAATACGACTGTGAACATGAGAATATATGCTACAAAGGAACACTTACTTGGTGGTTGCATGAACTGGACCTTTTGGAAGTGAAAAGTCTCAAATGCAAGAAAATGTTATTTTAAATGAAGATGGAATAATTGTTATTGGTACCAAGGATATCTGTGACATATTTAATGAATTCTTCAATACCGTAGCAGACTCTATTGAAGAGCAGATTATATATGCATGTTAAATGAAGACTTCTTACAAAATGTATATTAGGATTAAGAGAAGATTCTACATCAAATGAGTTTTGATTTATTGCATATCGGCAGAGATACTGTATTAAGTAAGCCTAGTGGGCATAATGCAATACCACCAAGACTAGTGAAAGTATGCAATGAAGAACTATGTGATATATCTGTGATACTTGTGATACTATGTGATGGCTCTCTGTGAAGATAGAGTCACTCAACTGGGGATCCTTGGTGATAACCTGATACCAGTGAAATTTCACTTGTGACAATTGGGAAAAATTACGGAAATTGCATCTAACAAAGCTCACTGACCTGTCTCTAGCTTACCAGGTAGAATAACTCAGTGGAATAGTTAGCATTACAAGCTTCTGTGATCTGTGTTAAAAGTGATGTGTCAGTGAATGCTTCTAAAATTCAAGGCTTGGAAAATAATTATAAAACCCGTATTGATACAGCAGTGTTGTTATCAAGTTGAAGAAACATTGACATGTCTAAGATTGGTGCCAGTGCCAGTGTTAAGAGTACCTGTGGTCAGTAACTGTGGTTTACAATAATGCTCAAAGTAATGCAACACAAAGATCTCAACCTAGGGTGGGATCAGTGTCATCATCCAAAGCCATATCATCTGATGATAATTCCTTCATCTGGCCTAGGTCAGGCGGGAAATGAGATACAGCAAGGCTGTGCAGTGTAATAACTATCACTGGATCAAGTGCTCAGACTGCTCCATCTACCAGAGGGCAGTCAAAAATTAAGGCCATTGTGGATCAGGCCAGTAATACTGTACTAAGATCTGTGCTCCTACCAAGAAGATATTTATATCAAGGGTACATAAGGATGAGCATCTGGCTGAAATCTAAAACTTTATTAAGTCAAGTGGCTTAACACCTAGAAATCTGCAACTAGCATGTCATGAGGAGTCCATGTACAATTCATTTAAGTAGACTGTTGCACTAAATGAGGTGGATAAGATAATGGATTCCAATATCTGGCCTTCTGGTGAGCAGCTAAAGAAATGGTTTAATCATGACATTGGTGCATCTAGTGAGAGGGTGGGTGAAGCCGCTAGCACCCAGATGAATATGTTGTTTTTTGTCATACCTTATATATGCTTCGGCTCTTCTCTTTTAATTGTAAGCATTACCATGATAATGGGTCAAAGTTTGATTGAATTAATGAGTACCAATGCTATTATGTTTGTTCAAGAATACTGGTTATACCAGAGTGAACTGTACAGACTGAAAAACTCTGTGGTGGTATGGAAGCAACTGCAAAGCGTAATATGGATGTGTACAGGAGAGGAAGGCCCAATGGGGGATTTGCTATATAATTCGGATTATACTGTCCCTATTGAGTGTAGCTACACCAGGTTATGTGCTGCAATGATGCAAATTCATGAAAATGTATCAGTACTGTTCTTAAAGTAGGGAAAAAGGTACCTGGCTGGACTGGTAATGTTGAATCACACAAAAAAGAATCATTATACTGGCATGGTGTTTGGCTTGACCATGTTAAACCACATAATGGTCCAGTGGTTAAGCTTATGGGAATCATTTGAACAAGACACCATAAGGCTATCAGAGATGTAAAAAGAAAAGAGTCACATTTTAGGACTTATAAAATGGCTAATGCTATAGGTAACAATAGTAACAGGGATCTGTTTGCTGAAGCTAGAAGGCTAAAAGGATGAGGTAATGTTAATGTTGAAGGATGTAGGGAAGATGAGGATGAAGCAGGCATTTTTCATGACAAGTATGAAAAGCTTTATAACATTGTGCCATCTAATGTTGCAGAGATAAAAAGTGCAATGACCAGATGAAGTGGACAAGCGTCTGAATAGGTGTGGAAGAGGCAAACTTGCTATATATATCTAAGAGGGTGATATCAACTTGTTTAGGGGTGACAGGTTATACTTTATGAATAGCATGTTCTCGGTGTGTATAATAATACACTAAGTAAAACACCCCCTCATGAATGTCAGATATAAATACAGTTAGTTTATATATATCTGACAAAGTAACACCCCCTCATGAATGTCAGATATATATACACTAACACCCCCTCATGAATGTCAGATATATATACACTAACACCCCCTCATGAATGTCAGATATATATATACACTAACACCCCCTCATGAATGTCAGATATATATACACTAACACCCCCTCATGAATGTCAGATATATATACACTAACACCCCCTCATGAATGTCAGATATATATACACTAACACCCCCTCATGAATGTCAGATAGAAAGGAGACACCAATGTTACATTGCTATCATTTAATCATACAGAGCATTAGCACATTAGAACAGTAAGTACCTTGCAATGAATATTGTACAACTTATGACTGTACTTATTATAAATAACACATCGAGATATGATCAGTACATACGTTTATGATATTAATGACATGACATGTGTGGCCCTAATCTGTGGCTAGCCTGATGCTATGAGTTAAGAGTAAGAGTATGAAGCTACAGTCACACTTACACGATCTGTATACGACTTGCCACGACCTAATAAATTGCATCACATTGTTTGATCGCGTCATGGCCACGATGTGAAAGTGGTCTGGATGCAATCTTGAGTCATCTGGAGTCCAAATTTTAAAACAGATAAGATATGGTCACTTGTTCCTTACTTGTAAAAATGCTGATGAGGGTGGAATGGAGGCAACAACCGACAGAGTGGGAATGTCAGCTGACCCCCAAGGCGGCCCATATGTCTTACTGGCAACCAAACCAATCATGGGAACTGATTGATCTCATGAAAACAGTTCATGCCCGCTAAGCATCTGATCCAAAACTAATGTACATTAAATCTCTACAGGCTCATGTCAACTAAAATACTAAAATACTGGGCAATTCAATACCCAATGTCAAATTGTCAACAATAAAATTCAGGGAATGTCATTACTAGGAATCTCAAGACCATAAAATACTAATTTAAATATTGATTTACACTTACAATAATGACTGTTTGAATCTACTTATTTATGTAGGTAATTTGCTGCTTACTCAAATATGGGATATTAAGCAGTAGGATTGTCCTTTGAGTAACAAACATGTTTTGAATATGTAAAATATATTTTGTTAAAAGTTCCTACCTATACTAAGTATAGGTTTGAAAGTTTGATAAATGAAATAAATGTGAACAATATTTACAAGTCTTAGAAATGATATGTGCTCTATTATGAAAATACCAATATGATTATTAGAGCGTGTGTACAGGTGAGAGAGGTTGTTTATATGAACATAGATGTGTGAATGGCATCTTAACCAGAAACCAATGTTGTCTCATTACTGAAGAGCTTTGTACAAAAAAGATGTTTATGTTTAAATTTGATTTAAATTTAATGTTTTTATTGTTTAAATGTGTTGGATATTTTTTAGCGAATAAAGAATTACAAACAAACAGACCAACTCAAACTTGTCATATCTCTTGGTAAGGTTTTCAAAATAGAAATAGAACTAAGACAGGAAAACCAAAAGTAAATGCAGTATAAGCAGTTACAAGCTGTTATATACATGAACAGTAACCAAATATCAAGTAATGGTCTTTTGTCCCCCATCAAGTTCATTTTAGCTAATGTTATTGGTTTGAGCACATATCAATAAGGGCAACTGAATGCATTATAACAGGACAAGGAAGAGTGATATTAAGCTCACTCCACACATCATTGTTTACATCATAACGAAGCACTGTGTCTGTTGCTGCAACGATTGATTGACTTCTCAGACTAGTCCCCCATCCTCCATGTATATAAATGAAGCCTTTGAGGTAAACAGCTTGGCTGAATTCTCTGTGCCGTGGCATTGCAGTGAGCGTTGTCAGGCTTGTAGATGTTGGGTTGTACAAATAGAGATCATTATCGAGGAGAGAGCCATCCGAACCACCCATTATATAGATATTCTCACCATCTGTAGCTACAGACATGGCCCATCTGCCTTTAGGCAATACATCTGCCCGCTGAAACCATTTAATAGTATCAGCTGACTTGTCATACATCATGACTAATATATCCCTTGATACCACACTATTTGTTTTCCTTCCACCCACTATATAACCAGTGTCTCCAATAACACAAGCTGATCCTAAATCAAGAGGAAATGGTAGCTTCGCCTCAGACCTCCAAGAGTTGTCTTCAACGCTGTAACTTTTCACAGTGTCCAGGATTGAATTGGGAACATTATAACCTCCAGCTATGTATATTCTTTTACTAACTACGAGGGCCACATGGTTTGTTTTTTCTTCTTGCATATCCGCTTTTACCTCCCAACTGTGGTCAACCAAGTTGTATGCCCAAACAGAACTATGGCTGTCTGTATCAATTAATGAAACAACAGATTTGGCCCCTCCAATAAGAAACAATATGTTATTATAAACTGCTGCAGCTCCTTTAAACCTTGGTTCTGGGAGAGGTAGAAGTGATCTTTCAGGTATTAAATCATCTTCAGATATGAGAAACGTATTGACTGATCTGAATGCAAAGCCATCATCGCCTATAGCATGAATTTGATTGTAATCATCAGGTACCCCACCGATCAACACCACAACTGTTTCTGCAATAATGAAACAACAATATGTTCTTCATAACAAATATCAAATATATTATTGTCTTGATATTCCACACCTTTTTTGATTGAATGGTTAATTATATATATATATTAAATTGTGAAATATTTGGAATAGCTGCACAGAATACTCTCCATCTTATTCTGCATTGTCTGTGACTTAGGAAGTTTTTGGACATTAACTAAAGAAATATATAATAATAAGTGATATTTTATAAAGGTAATGATATCTGTGTGTGCATGTGTGTATATGATTCTTGATATAAAGAATAGCTGTAAAATTACAGTGAATTTACAATGCAACTACTCTACCTGTTTGACATTTCTCTGGCACCTGTACACCTGTCATATCTGAACTGGAGGAGACACATTGTTTTCCCAGCAGAATGACAACTGTGACCACCACAGCAACCAGAAGCAGCACGTTCAGAACCACTGAGAGAATAATGAACATTTTGAATCTTGTCTGACTGCTGTTGCCTGATCCGTAATTTACTGATTCCATTCGGTTTGAGTTAACAGATACCTGTATATGAATATTGAATATAAGGTTAATAATAAATCTTTATTTACAATATAAATCATTTGAATATGAATCGAAGTTAGATATTTATTATGTTTAATGTAATGGTCCACGTTTATGTTATATCCAATCAGGAACATACATTGTTTATATGACAGATAGCCCAGGACATCCCCTGTACATCCCTCAACATATCCTTACATGTTTTACAAAATATACATAACATAACTTCAAATGATAGGTTATTATGTTGATAGGTTATTATCAATCACATTTCGTCAATAAATATAATTTTTAATAGATTTCTTGCATTGTAAATTATAAGGTTAAATAACACTTCATCAACATGGTATATTTATGGCACATTGCTTTATATTATCGCATGTTACATCCCCTTTTTACATAAAACTTGTGATGATAGCAAATGATGACACAAAACTTCTGATGATAGCACATTTGGTAGAACTGTGGATCTGTGCCTGAGTTGGTTATATAAGTATTACTTTCATACTGGTTAAAATACGTGACATGGCCATTGGTGCTGAAAGGGTTGTTTCATTACACCTTATCACATTTATGATGATTTCTTTAATGCGAGTAAATGTTTTACGACATAAGGTCTCATAAAAAGTTGATCTTACCCTTGATAGCGGTAATGGCGGGCTGGGTGGAGGTTTCTTGGGAGTGTCAACAGGCTCTTCATATTGATCGTCAGGCTTTCTCAAATTGATATAGTTACTATTCAGTTCTGTGTAATCCTCACCTATGTTAGCATATTCTTCATCCACACTATCATACGGACCTTCCATATTCAATTGCCAATATAGGGATGTTATGACTCAAATAAACACAAGTGTGTTCTAGCAGAAATATGTTGGCTGTATAAGGTTCATGCACAAATAACTAACAAATACATTTTGAACATAAAGGAACTTTGACACAAGGTCACTTGTTCCATGCCCTCCACATATATTGACCTGTAAGCACCCAACCAGGACATTGGATATAATGGAAACTTGCCTTGTTAACCATTATAACTGATTTTTATGTCATAAATATATAAAGTGAGACCAGCCTTGCTTGTCTGAGCTGCCTTTTTGATGAATTCTCGTATTTAGATGTGTTTGGAAATAGAATCACTCAAACTAAAAGCTGGATATAGTGGAAATAAAAGCAGTGTAGTAATCGTAAACATTTATATGGCACTAAATCAGGCTAGTTCTGCTCTTGCAGATTGTGTTTTCAAAAAAGATATCTCTTTAGTTTCTTTTGGACTTACTATTTTCAATATATTACTGAAACCTGATATTAGTTTTAGGTATTATATCTTCTTAATTCTCTAATGATCTTAATATTCTTGACCCTGATTTGGATTTTAGCACCACGGACAGGTATTCAGTTCCAAACAGATAAGCAAGGTAATTTTAAAGTCAATTCATGCCTCCATAATAAGCCAATTCAATTCCATAAATTTGTGAATTTTCGTTGTGAAGAGGTGGGCTCGATTTTTCCACCATAATGCAATTTGAATCACATATTCAGAACCTTATACTTCATACTTAGATTTGAGGTTTTGCTCAGCTTCTGAGCGTCTTCTCAGATCAAAACCGCCATGCTTTGAAAACTCAGAACAACAACAACAACATCAACAAAAGCAACAACAACAACAACAATAACAAGAACAATAACAATGACAATAACAATGACAATGACAATAACAACAACAACAACAACAACAACAATAACAACAACAACAACAACAACAACAACAATAATAATAATAATAATAATAATAATAATAATAATAATAATAATAATAATAATAATAATAATAATAATAATAATAATAATAATAATAATAATAATAATAATAATAATAATAATAATAATAATAATAATAATAATAATAATAATAATAATAATAATAATAATAATAATAATAATAATAATAATAATAATAATAATAATAATAATAATAATAATAATAATAATAATAATAATAATAATAATAATAATAATAATAATAATAATAATAATAATAATAATAATAATAATAATAATAATAATAATAATAATAATAATAATAATAATAATAATAATAATAATATATTTGTATAGCGCAATTTTAGACTAGGTCTGCTCATGGCGCTCTTGGATATAGTATTTTGTGAATAAATGCGTTCTGAGCTTAGATTTGAAGGTGTCTAGATCTAGTGTTTTACTATTTTTCACTGATAGGGACAGGGCATTCCAGAGTCTTGGCGCATATATCTCAAATGCTCTGACACCGTATGTTTTTAAATTTGCCTTGCAAATGTATTCATTGTTCTCAGAGGATCTGAGAGATTTTGTACCTATCTTAGGTATCAAGAGTTGTTTTAGGTATTCTGGTGGTTTTCCATTTTGTGCCTCCCAAGTAAGTAAAGCAATTTTGAAATCTATTCTTGCCTCCACAGGCAGCCAGTGCAATTCCATAAGTTTTTTCCGTTATGTGGTCATTGTTCTTTATTTTACATACAACTCTTGCTGCAGCGTTCTGTAATTTTGAAATTTCACATTTCAGTAACCCAGCCAGAAGAAAGTTACCAGAATCAATTGCAGAGGTTACAAATGCATGAGCAAGAGTATTTGTAGCTTTTTTTTCAAGACAGTCTCTAATATGTGAGATTTTTTTACATGAAAAAGACTATTTTGCACATTTTTCTGATTTGATGCTTCATTGTTTATTCCTGATCAAAGATGATACCGAGGTCATTGACCTTTTGGGATCTTTGGATGATTGCCTCACCAACCAGGGATATCATCATTTTAAATTTAAAAATTGAATTTTTACCACATATTAATAATTCAGTTTTACCATCATTAATTTTCATTTTATTTTCTCATAGGAACTGTTTTACATATTTAGTGCACTTCTCCATCTCAGAGCATGATAATTTTGAATTCTCTTTTGGGTCTATTGTAATGTAAATTTGTGAAAGGTATCGGTCCCAGTACAGAACCCTGTGGTACTCCATTATTAATATTCATATTTTCTGATCTTTGTCCTTCAATTGTCACACATTGTGTTCTGCAGGAAAGATAAAATCTAAACCATTTTAGGGCATTTCCTCCAATGCCACACCTTTTCTCTAGTCTATTCAACAGTATCTCAAGGTCAATAGTGTCAAATGCTGCAGAGAGGTCTAATAAAACTAGCATAACTGTCTTGTCAATGTCCATGAGTATATCATTCTGTACTTTTAGTAATGCAGTCTCAGTGCTATAAAATTCCTTTTATGCTGAATGGAACATACTTTGAATATTATTTACATTAAGATGGCTAACATACTATTTGTCTACTGTCCTTTCAATTAGTTTGGATAAGTATGCCAGGTTGGATACCGGTCTGTATAGCAGTTCCAGCCCTAATTTTTTTATAAGTGGTCTGATAATTGCCATTTTTAGGGATTATGGCATTTATCCAAACATAATTGATGTGTTGATTATTACAGTTGTTATCAGTAACAGTGAGCCTGCACATTCAATAAGAAGCAAGGTAGGTATTAGGTCCAGTTCGCATGACTTCTTAGCTGCTTCACCGAGCAATTTCTTTACATCCTTTTCGGTGAGGGGAGTAAAATTCTATAACTGATTTTTAAATTTCGGTTGCTCTGTAATATTTATATCATTTCCATTTTTAACCATGTCATTTCATAAATCATTAATTTTTTTGAGGATAAAGTTATTAATTTGAGCTGCAATTTTTTTCTTATCTTCATGTTTGGGGAAGGGTGTTTCCTCCTTAGTGTGCAGTAGTTCTTTAAGAATTTTAAATAGTTCTTTTGCCAGTTTTGGGTCAGATATATTTGAGTCCACCATTTCTGAGTAGTTCTGTTTTGTTTTTTGGAGTTTTTCATCACTTTCAATATTATTTCAGTCATTTCGTGATGAGACCTACTTGTAGCAGATATAGTGCTGCCTCACTGAATTTTCATGTCGCAGGTCCTTGACATGACAACCCACCCGGTCACAGATTTACAAGGACAATGGGTTAACCCTTTCGCACAGGCCTCAGCTCATATGGAAAATTGTATCAGGAGCTCAATCTCGCCATAGCCAGGGATCGAACCCACGAACTTTGGATCACCACAGAGGAACTGGTGCTAATAAGCTGGCACTATAACCAACTGCACCACAGCCCGTGGCTTCTGAGTAATATTAATAATAATAATAAAATTTATATAGCGCTGATACCAGACAAGTCTGTTCATAGCCCTGTTTCAGAGATATGACCGAATCCAGGAAAGGGCCTAACCTCCAACGTTACATCTAGCCTCCAGTCTATCAAATAGTATTTGGTGGTCAATGGTGTCAAAGGCAGCAGAGAGGTCAAGTAATAGCAGGATTACTGACTTCCTATTGTCCAGATCCCACAGGATATCATTTTGCACCTTCAACAAAGCAGTTTCAGTGCTGTGATATTCTTTGTAGGCTGAGTGAAACTTGTCAGTAAGGCCATTCCTTACCAGATGAGGGACCAATTGGTCTGCTATCGCCCTCTCTGTTAGTTTAGAAATGTATGGAAACAGGTCGTTAGTTCTTCTCTACCAGTTCCATACTAAGCTTCTTCAGTATGGGTGTTATGATGGCTATCTTCATATTGTCAGATACTGCTGATTTCATCAGTGATTTATTAATGATGGAAGTAATTATTGGTAAGAGGTCATCTAAGAGGTCAAGTAAAAGCCAGGTCGGGATAGGATCCAGCTTACATGACTTCTTTGCAGACCTCTTCACCAATTTGCGCACATCATTTATGGTCAGGGGCATCAGACTGAAACTGGTTCAATCCTACTGTCTGTAGTGTCACCTGGTGGCGAAATTGGGCTGGGTGGAGCCTTATCAATGTCCAGGCGAATTCTTTCTATATTTTCGAGAGAGAATGTATTGAACTTCTCAGCTTGAGTGACCTCACAGTCAGACTGGGGCATTGGTGTATCCTTTTCTAGTTTTTTAGGGTCATGCTTGTCTTCCTCTACCAGGTTAGAGAAATAGCTGGATTGAGATGACTGGAATTGTATTTATTTCGCTGGATGTTGTATAATTCTTTATCAATGCTAAGTCTTGTTTTATCCATTTTTCTCTCAAGCCTCCTCTTAAGAGACCTTTCCAGCTTTAATTGGTCATTCATCCAGGGCACAGGCTTACGTTGGGTAACCCTGGCATGTTTGAGGGGAGCATGTTTATCCATAATTGTTGTGAGCTCACTGTCATAGTAATCCACCATGTCCTGTATGGATAGGTGTTCCCATGATGAGTTATTTCTAGTTAGGGATTTTATGTCATTTCTTAGGGATTTAAGATCCAGGCTCTTAAAGTTCCTGTATCTGATCGATTTTAGTGGCTTTAGGGGATGAGATCCCTAGGTATAGGTTAATCTAATCATCTTATGATCTGATATATATTCATCCACCAGGTGGCTCTTAAGATATTTGATTCCTTTGAAGGTGATGATTAGACCAATGGTGTCCTATGGGTTGGTTCCAGTACCCATTGAGTTAGATCAAAGGTAGATAGAATGTCATTAAACTTCATGACATCAGGCTTGGTAGGTTTATTGACATGGAAGTTATAGTCATCAATGAAGATGACCTCATGATTGAATGACCCATAGTGAGCAACCAATTGTGTGAACTCTTCATAGAACTCAGAGTAGGTATACCTATTCTTTTGTGATGGTTCGGGTCTATAGATGGATACAAAAGTGAATTTCTTACCTATCAGGCTTGTTCATATGAAAGTTGCAATCACCAATGAATATAACATCATGCTTATAGATTCTTTGATAGGCTAAAATGTCAGTAAATTCACCAAAGAAATCCGTGTATGTATATTTATTTTTTTCCGATGGTTCAGGTCGGTAAATAGTGACAATTGTACATGATTTGGATCCTGATTTAATAGTTATTTCCATTAATTCCATAGTAGTTAGTTTATGAGCATAATTAATTTTATTCATTTCCAACTCATCCCTGTGGAAAGCAGCAAGGCCTTCTCCAGATCTCAGTGACCTAGGAACATGTTTAATTTTGTAATTATTGACTTCAAGTTTAGATTGAATTTTGTATTGGATAAACTTGGATAACTTTGAATTCATTTATCCATGTTTCAGTAATAAAGAAAATGTCAATTTTATTTTCATTTGTATATTGATTTATGATTTCAGTTTTATTTCCTAGACTTTGTGTATTAGTAAATGCTATTTGTAGGGTATTTTTATTTTTCTTTAAGTTATTGTTTATTTTATTTTGGGGTAGATTCTTGAATTTGTTTTTGTTAGATTTGTTCCTAATATTGTGGTCATTTGCTTTGGAAAAATGTGAAGGGTAAAATGTGAAACCTAATGTTTTGATCATGTGGTCGTCTGGGTCAGCAGACGTCACCTGACCATCAGTGTTTAAATGGGTCAGATTCTTGGAAGCGTTAGCATTAAGAGTCAACTGACCAATTATTGGTGTGGTGGGCAGGGCTATCTTCCGTCCGCATTCGAATATGTTTTCCTTATTTATGTTTGTTAGCGTAAAGATTTCACGTTGATTTTTGGGCAGGGTCATTTTTTAAAGTGAAAGTTCGTCACTATCATAGATTTGTCTTGGTGTTTTTGGTATTAGGTCAGGTTTAGTCCGATAACGTGATGATTTTGTCATAGTTCTGATATGGGTGGAGCTAAATTGGTCACGTGATGTGGTTGGCTATTATCGATCACTTTATTAATGGGGCATGTCTTATTTTTAGGATACGATTTTTTGTGTATATGAGTGTCTGTATATGTTTTTCATTGCAGAGTTATTATTTGTATACGTGCTCGTTTTTTCACCGTCAAAACATCGCTTCACATTTTTGTTATGTGAATCATTATAATTATTTTTGAAGGCTATATAGTTTTTTTGTGCTTACAAATATGATTTTTAAAAGATAGGGGGTTTTGAAAAATGAACAGAACGTTGTTTGTACAGAGTTTCATCTATGACTAGATCATGTGGAATTGGTTTAAAAAAAATTAATTCTGATAAAATCATAATTACAGCTTGCGACTCTTAGGTTGTTTTTAGAATCATTAAAACAGTTGCCATTAAAACAGTTGTCAGTAAAACAGTTACAACTTAAAAATCTAAGTACATGGTAAAATCCTTTGTTGTAAAACATTCAATGTGTTTCTCACATTTAATGTGCTTTGCATACATATTTTTAATATTAATTGATTTTTCTTTTGACCATCCATCATCTTTATAATAATCATATACACACAAGCTAGATAATATTCTGCCATCATAGTCTTCACACATTTTACACATATAATATTTACTTCCCTTTACATTTTTCGAGCTGATTTTGTTGATACCAGTAAAATTTACATTATTTTTAGCAATAAAGCATGGTTGTGCAATGTGTTCCCTAATTATACCGGAAATTGTTTCTTTTCGCTGTCCCCAGAAAATTTTCATTCATCAAATTTTGCTCTCTTAGAGAATGATACTGTTCGAACCTACAGCACACACCATAGCTACATTCACCTGTTCTGGCGTATGCCTGACAAATAGATCTATTTCTATTTTCACTTGACCTATCTGAAGGTGAGGTTTAGGAAGACCGTACACAAGAGATGGATTTCAAGGCACTTACAATCAGAGCAGGTTTACCTGAAATCATCATACCTTCAACCATGTCAGCAGGATTTTGATTTTTGATGTTTTCGGTCTTGTTCCATGTGATTTTTCTCAAACTTGCTGAAGATTGATATTGGATGTTTTTTTTATAGTTGTGCCTGTTTTCTCAATAATGGCACCCATCATATCAGTAGGGATTTCTTTTACCACATTTACATCATCCTTGTTCAGTTCTGCTATCATTTTTATTGTTATTGGGTCATTACCATGTGCAATGTAGTCTATTGAACAATTTTCTGATAGTATGCATGCCTTATCAAATGGGAAGTAGTGAAGGTCTATCTCTTTAACTATTGAAATGAATGGCGTCAGGTACTCAACAAACGCCAAGGCGCCAGTAGGAGTCAATAGGTACCCCTTGTCCTCCATGGCATCGGCCCTTATATAGTCATTGAATGCACTTCTACAGATAATTTTTGTTAATTTGTCTGAATGTTTTGGTTCAGTTTCGTATGCCAAAATTTTCCTATTTAGGTTAGCAAATTCCAAGGATTTTATTTGTGATAGGGGTGTGGTACTTAGAATGATTCGAGCATGCTTATGGTTTACTAATACATTGACAATAGATATGATACCATCATATACCTTAGTGTTAGTCCTGTGAACCAAACATAATGATTATTTAATGGAAATCCCTGAGTGTGCCAATGGTGCCCTCCATACATAGAGCATTTCTTAAGTACAATACTGATGTATTTGAGTCACGTGCAGGCAGAAAAGAATATTCAGACTGAATTACTGCTGCCGCTATTCTTGTACTGTTTACTCTTTCCGTCAACAGAAGTATTTTTGGTTTTTCAGGAACAATACACTCTACTGTGGCGACATCTGTTGACGAAAGCTACCCTGACATTAATAGTCTATTTTCAGCACGTTCCTCTTCAGGTTTGCTCATTAAGAATGTTCCTGTCTCTACTCTCAATGTCATTATTTAGCTCAACAATCTTATCTTTAGAAAATTTGAGTCTTGCCTTGAGATCATCATTCTCATTCCTGAGCTTATCGGCCAGTACTGCTCTTAGTGACTGCCGCCCGCGTTTTGACTTGGCCGGCGTGGACCGCCTGTACTGGATGGAAGGCCTGGCTGGCCTGGACCGCCTGTACTGGATGGAAGGCCTGGCTGGCCATGACCGCCTGTACTGGATGGATGGCCTGGCTGGCCTGGACCGCCTATACTGGATGGATGGCCTGGCTGGCCTGGACCTCCTGTACTGGATGGAAGGCCTGGCTGGCCTGGGCCGCCTGTACTGGATGGATGGCCTGGCTAGCCTGGACCGCCTGTACTGGATGGATGGCCTGGCTGGCCTGGACCGCCTGTACTGGATGGATGGCCTGGCTGGCCTGGCTGGCCTGGACCGCCTGTACTGGATGGAAGGCCTGTCTGGCCTGGACCGCCTGTACTGGATGGATGGCCTGGCTAGCCTGGACCGCCTGTACTGGATGGATGGCCTGGCTGGCCTGGACCGCCTATACTGGATGGATGGCCTAGCTGGCCTGGACCGCCTGTACTGGATGGATGGCCTGGCTGGCCTGGACCGCCTGTACTGGATGGATGGCCTAGCTGGCCTGGACCGCCTGTACTGGATGGAAGGCCGGGCTGGCCTGGACCGCCTGTACTGGATGGAAGGCCTGGCTGGCCTGGATGATTGTAGCGTCAGGATTCTCAATAACCATCAGATCTTGTTCATTTTCCAGGTCTCCAGTTCCTTCGTTACCGGTAGCCATTTTTTCCAGTCTTTGAAAATACATATTAAACAACTGATACACAATAAATGATACAGCTTGATTTCAGACTGTTATCCAGATAATGTTTTGAGACCTTTGTGTGAAAGAACTATAAGACGTCTAGACCACCTCTACATGCGGGTGATTCAAAGTATGAGGTCTTCTACATCTACAAGTTAACTCAGCAAAATCAAATGGCATCCCGCCAAGAGTGCAAGGTTGCACTAAGGGGTGCAGCTGATACACACCAGCTGCTTGTTGCCAACCTTTATACTCTGGCAAGGGAGTTCCTGAAGGATGCTGAACTACCTGGTTCCAATGTAGTTAATTTAGGGGGAAGATTATTCCAGTTTGTCACTGTCCTTGGGAAATAGCTGTATTTATAGGGGTCATGGCTTGTTGCCATTTCGATATAGCAAATTCCATGGTTTTTCCATGTAGGAGCTGATTTCATTTTCACATGTTCTGGAAGTTTCAAAGCTATTTCACCATGTATAGCCTTGTACAGTAAAACCAGCCTCTGTGTCCTTCTTCTCCCTGCTAGTGAATCCCATTTTAGGTCTTCCAGGATTTTTTTTACAGTGCCTGTTTCTCTCTTCCAGTTGCCAGACAGAAATCTAGCAGCTCGTCTTTGAACTGATTCTATGCGGTCTATATCTTTTTTGAGGTAAGGGTCCCACACACTTGATGCATATTCTAAGTGAGGGCGCACAAGTGTATTGTAGGCAGCCTCTTGATATTTCCTGGCCACATATTGAAATTCCTTCTTACAAATCCTGGTACTTGATTTGCTTTGCAGACAATGTTGTTGATATGTTCATCCCATTTCATATTTGTTTGGAGCTCAACTCCAAGGTAGGGATGATGTTCAACATGTTGCAAGATGTGACCATTTAATGTATATTTTCTTGTATCAAGAGCTTGGCTTTTTTCATGCTGCTCAGGGTGTAGCATTTCTGAGCATTGAAGTCCATTTGCCACTCACTTGACCATTCCTCCAGCATATTTAGGTCTTCTTGCAGTTTTACTGCATCTTCGTCATCTTCAACTATTCTATATAGGAGGCTGTCCTCAGCAAATAGCCTTATGTTTGAATATTTTAGCTTCTCTCCAATGTCATTAATATAGAGTAGAAATAGTATTGGTCCAAGTACTGTACCCTGGGGCACTCCAGATTTAACATGGACAGGGTCAGATTCATCACTGTCGATAACTACCGTCTGTTCATGGTTTGTAAGCCAGTTTTTTATCCATGAACACAAGACACACGGGCCAAAGATAAGATTGCTTGTTGAAAAGGATTTCTCTAAATTGCTGGACCAGGTAAAATTGTAGTTTTTTGGTGCCTTAACTTTACTCCCGCATCTTATTGTACAAGTTTCATAAGGAATGATTGACACCCAAGGATTATGGTTACTTCAGATCTTATCATTCAAAAAGTTATGCCTTTTAAAATGATTTATATTAATGTTATATTGATATTTTATAAATATGTACTTCATCTTTAGTGGAAAAGTACTTTTGAAACATATTTTATTTGACTTGCAAAATCGTCAATTTGGTCATATAATATATTTTATTAATTTCTTCAATATTATTGCAGCATTGAAGACACACGGCTGAATGTCATAAATAGGAAACCACCAGACTAAGATAGTTGTAATTCTGGTCACCAGCCGGTCCAGGCAAACAAACTTTCCCTATCTAGAGGAAGGCTTTGCTCTAATGTAAGGTTCAGACCAGAAGAATCCGGATGCCTTATCAGATCTTAAAAAGATGAACTGACCAGATATATTTAGTACTGATTAGGAGAACCTTGATGTCATCAGCATACCTTTATTCAAGGATAATATTATCAAAAATAAACAAAGATATGATATGAGTAAAATTAAAAGGACAAAAGTTCTTTCAAAACATCAAAGTGGAAAGAAACTTATTTTACAGAAATAAATGAATTAAAATGTATGTTTCAAAGTGTACATCTTACTTGGTTATCCAACTGGTGTATGCTATTGCCATTTACTTGTTAAATTTTCCCCGACAATTCATTTTGAAAACTTTTTCCTCGTCATTTGACATATAAGTGCAAGCTTGTCAACATATCATGGTGGAAAAACTACAAAATCATTTATAACAGTTGTAGACAAGCTATGAATGCACTGAAACATAGATGGCAGAAATTTGGTTGATTTTGATTTATCTGTCTATATATATATATTAACACACAGTAGTGAAGTACTTATCACAACTCAGATTCGAACCCAGGACCTTTAGCATAAAGTTTGCTTGAGGATTGCCTCAACATTTCTTAAAGGCTTAGGACACATGTACCTTATATTCAGCAAGCAGAGGTAGCAGTCACTCACACCATAGTATCACCATAGTAATGGGTTAACCCTTTAGGCACGGGCCTCAGCTCATATGGGAAATTGTATCATGAGTTCAATCTCGGCATGGCCGGGGTTCAAATCCACGACCATGGGATCACCACAGAGGAACTGGTGCTAATAAGCTGGCGCTCCAACCAACTGCACCACGGGCCGTGGTCTGTCCTATATATATGACACACTCACTATATATCAACCTTTGTAAAGATAAGTGGATGATATAGTCAATACATAACAATACTTAACCTTAACCTTGGATACTTAACCTTGGATATGCATTCATAAAATAATCAAAATAAAGCATCTAATTCACAATCAGTCTATTTTCATGAGGGAAATGGAGTATCCAATATATATAACAGCTTCTTTGGCTATTTCGGCATCATGCCTTTTTATCTATAAATATTTCTTGGAAGACAGAAGACTAAATCTTCCTCCGGGTCCTTTTCCTTTGCCAATTGTTGGGAATTTGCTGACCCTTGGAGCTGACTCGCGTGAACCTTTACTCAAAATGAAGGAAAGGTTTGGAGATGTTTTCACCCTGTACTTTGGATCGAGAAGAGTGATTTTTCTGTCCAGTTATGACGCCATAAAGGAAGCATTTGTAAAACAGGCGCAATCCTTTTCTGGCAGACCCCAAGATCTGCTGATCTTCAGAGATGTAGCAAAAAATAGAGGTAAAAATTGTAATTTTTTATATATTTCGTAAAAATTTGATTTAAGTTACCAATTAGGAACATTAGTTACTCATATAGGCTGAGAATAAAATTAACAAGAAAAGTTATTTTAAAGTTGATAAATACATTACGCTTGTAAAGATATTCATTTGTGTTTAGCTTTGAATGAGAAATATGAAACTATATAACAAATTATTTATTTACTTGATGTCTTTATATATAATAACGTATAAAATTAAATTTCTAAAATATATCAAAGCTTTACGTTTTTTTTACCTTGTGAAACAAGCAATTTTTGTTCTCAAGATTTCAATTGTTTTATTTTTTAATATTACTATCATCATTATTATTATCATTATTATTATTATTATTATTGTTATTATTATTATTTTGCACTTTGAAGGCATTGTTTCGACACAAGGTTCTCAATGGAAGGAGATGAGAAAGTTTGCCCATGGAGTGCTCCGGGAGTTTGGAATGGGTAGACAAATGATTGAAGAAAAAATAGTTGAAGAATTATCCTATTTCCTCCATCATTTGCAAGAAGAAGCCAATGGAGGAGCCTTTGATCCTCATCATCATTTACAGATGTCCATGTCCAATGTGATATGTTCTGTGGCTTTTGGAAAGAGATATGAATACACGGATGCTGACTTTGTTAAATATTTAGAGATGTTGGATATGAACTTCAAGGTAAGACCAATGATTTATTACTTTTTCATGATATGATTATGAGCTTTGATCAAATAAATATATAAATTAACTTATAATTTAAGTAGACATTCCTGCAGTGCCGTCTAATTTCAAATAAAAATAAGAAGAATAATAAGAAAAAGAATAATAAGAAGAAGAATAATATGATATACATTTAATTTATTTTATATGTATTTTTTCAGCTGACTGGGTCGAGTGGGCCATTGACTGTGATTCCACAGCTGAAATATTTACCAGGTGATATGTTTGGATATCGTAGATTGCTGGCAAATACTCAAGCTATCAATTCAAATTTCCAGGCTCAGATAGATTCTCACCGCTCCCGTGGAATCCCAGATTCTCCTGAAGATTTCATTGATGCTTTTCTGATACAAGCAGAAAAGGAAAAATCCAATCCAAATACTAATTTTACAGGCAGGTCAAACCCTTATGTAGAGGTTCTTTATGTAGATGTAAAGTTTTTTTTTGGCTTTGGACAAGTCTCTTTTTTTCAATGATTTGTTGTGTAACATTGAAACCTGAAAATAATCCATTTTAGACTTCATTATTTGGGAACTATTGTTGATTTGTTATATAATGTTGATGACTGGAGTTATTCCATTTCAGACTTTATGGCTTTGGGCACGATTGTTGATTTGTTTGTGGCAGGCACTGAGACCACAGCCACGACCCTCAACTGGGGTCTACTCTATATGGTTCTCAACCCCGCTATACAGGAAAGAGTGCAGAAAGAGATCCTGGAGGTGATAGGTCCACACCGTATGCCCAGCATGAAGGACAAACAGTCCATGCCCTATACTGAGGCCTGTATGATGGAGATACAGAGGATGGCAGATCTGGTTCCCCTTGCTCTGCCCCACTCCGTCACAGAGGACGTGGCCCTCAGAGGATACAATATACCCAAGGGAACAATGGTCATGGCAAATCTCACCAGTGTTCACAGGGACCCAAACATTTGGCCAAAACCTTACAACTTTGATCCAAGCCGGTTTATAGATGAAGATAATAAGATCAAAAACAAAGAACACCTCATCCCATTCTCAATGGGTAAGTCAGAAATGAGTATTTTTTGGGTTCCTTGGTTATGCTAAATATAAAAGAATTCTATACACTCACGTTGCATAATGAGTTTTGGTTACATTAACTTACGAATTATCTCATATTTTAAGAATAGATTTCTACAAGCTGTATTTGATTAATAAAAAACAATTCTTTAATTGACATTTGACAGTGACCTTTGATCAATTCAGCAATATTGAACCATACACAGTTTGCATCTTATTCCTTTTTTACAACAATAGTTGTATGGCGCTATCTGTTTCTTTTAAAATTTCAAAAGCTTGTGATATATTTCTTTATGAGTTGGCATTCAAATCTTAATTTTAATTTGATTTTTCTTTTTTCAGGTAAGCGAATCTGTCTAGGCGAGTCTCTGGCAAGGATGGAACTCTTCTTATTTTTCACATCTATGATGCAGAGATTTTCATTTAGTCTCCCCCAGGATCAGCCCCAGCCCAGTACTCAAGGTGTTACGGGGCTCACGATAGCTCCACCCCCATTTAAAATAATTGCCAAAGTTAATAACTATGAGAATATGTAACACTTACTATGAGAATATGTAACACTATATAATATCTATATATATATATATATATCCAACCAGCTCAATTGATTTTTTAGATATTAAAGTCTGTAACGCAGGGGAATATTTTTGATGAAATATATATATATATATTTCATAAAAAATCTGATATTGTATACTTATAAAGTTGTTCGGCATTGCGTTGTTCTCAAGTTTGTTCACAAAATTATTTTTACTCTCATGTTAATAAAAAAAACGTTACTGGAGTTCTTATTCAAATGCTTGAATTGTGTATCAAACTTTGCCTTATGTTGAGCATCACAGCGGACTGTTCTTTCAGAGGCATTATATTTCTTCTCTTAGAAATAATTCTACAAATCACAAACATATCAAAAACATATATCACAAATAAATCCTTCGGTGATCTGGGATTGATATTTAACCTAACAATTTATACCAAGGCTGTAGGAAAGAACAGAACTTTTCATTTATTTGAACGATAACCCATATAGTAGGTATAAATTGCTTTTATATCTTCAGATATGTCGATTCACATCAAATGTGTATATTTGAATGTGGATTGGAACTGATATCTGACCACAGTGAAACATATAAACGGGTTATAGAACTGTTGCTAAGTGCCTTGGAAAAGAGTTTGACCAGAGGAATCCGGATGTCTTATCAGATCTTAAACAAATGAACCGACCATTTAGTACTGATTAGGAGAGCCTTGATGCCATCAGCATACCTTTATTCAAGGATAATTTATCAAAAATAAACAAAGATATGATATGAGTAAAATTGAAAGGACAAAAGTTCTTTCAAAACATCAAAGTGGAAAGAAACTTATTTTACAGAAATAAATGAATTAAAATGTATGTTTCAAAGTGTACATCTTACTTGGTTATCCAACTGATGTATGATATTGCCATTTACTTGTTAAATCTTCCCCGACAATTCATTTTGAAAACTTTTTCCTCATCATTTGACATATAAGTGTAAGCTTGTCAACATATGGTGGAAAACTACAAAATCATTTATAACAGTTGTAGACAAGCTATGAAAGCACTGAAACATAGATGGCAGAAATTTGGTTGATTTTGATTTATCTGTCTATATTTGATTTATCTGTCTATATATTAACACAGTAGTGAAGTACTTGTCTCAACTCAGATTCGAACCCAGGACCTTTAGCATAAAGTTTGCTTGAGGATTGCCTCAACATTTTTTAAAGGCTTAGGACACGTGCACCTTATATTCAGCAAGCAGAGGTAGCATTTGCTCACACCATAGTGTCAGAGTGAGATTCATCTGTCAGTGTAGGACATAGATTTCATATTGAATCTCACAGGTTCTGTTCAATTATATTTTGAAATTATTTCACAATGAATCGCTCATCTCAAACAAATATAATATCTGATAATATTTCCAGTGTCTGTTTGTCACTAATCACAAACTCACTAAAAGTAAACATCTAATCAAATAACTAACATGTCCTATATAAATATATATAGTATAAAGGTTACTTGTCTTATCCTAACTTGACCCGGTCACTATATATTAACCTTTGTAAAGATAAATGGATGATATAGTCACTCCATCTTAACCTTAGGATATGCATTTATAAAAGAATCAAAATAAATCATCTAATTCATAATCAGTCTATTTTCATGAGGGAAATGGAGTATCCAATATATATAACAGCTTCTTTGGCTATTTCGGCATCATGCCTTTTTATCTATAAATATTTCTTGGAAGACAGAAGACTAAATCTTCCTCCGGGTCCTTTTCCTTTGCCAATTGTTGGGAATTTGCTGATCCTTGGAGCTGACTCGCGTGAACCTTTACTCAAACTGAAGGAACAGTTTGGAGATGTTTTCACCCTGTACTTTGGATCGAGAAGAGTGATTTTTCTATCCAGTTATGACGCCATAAAGGAAGCATTTGTAAAACAGGCGCAATCCTTTTCCGGCAGACCCCAAGATCTGCTCATCTTCAAAGATGTAGCAGAAAATAGAGGTAAAAAATAGTAAATTTGGTTTAGGTTACCAATTAAGAACATTAGTTACTCATATAGATTGAGAATAAATTAACACATGAGAAGTTATTTTAAAGTTGATAAATGCATTACGTATGTAAAGATATTCACTTGTATTTAGCCTTAGTGAGAGATATAAAACTATGTATTGATAAATCAGATCATTTATTAACTTAATGCCTTGACATATAATGGCATATAAAATTAAATATTCTAAACTATATCAAATTTTACATTTTGTGTTTACCTTGTGAAACAAGCAATGTTTGTTCTTATTTTTGTCATCATAAGATTTCAATTGTTTTTTGTTTTGGTTTTTGAACTATGAAGGCATTGTTTCGACACAAGGTTCTCAATGGAAGGAGATGAGAAAGTTTGCCCATGGAGTGCTCCGGGAGTTTGGAATGGGTAGACAAATGATTGAAGAAAAAATAGTTGAAGAATTATCCTATTTCCTACCTCATTTGCAAGAAGAAGCCATTGGAGGAGCCTTTGATCCTCATCATCATTTACAGATGTCCGTGTCCAATGTGATATGTTCTGTGGTTTTTGGCAAGAGATATGAATACACGGATGCTGACTTTGTTAAATATTTGGAAATGTTGGATATGAACTTCAAGGTAATGATTTATTACTTTTACATATGTACATGATATGATAATGAGCTTTGATCAAATAAATTTGTGAATTATCTCATAATTTAAAAAGACATTGCTGCAGTGCCGTCTAATTTCAAAGAGATTTATTTAGTATAAAACAATATAGTTATACACATTTTTTATAAATATTTTTTCAGCTGACTGGGTCGAGTGGGCCATTGACTGTGATTCCACAGCTGAAATATCTACCAGGCGATATGTTTGGATATCGTAGATTGCTGGCAAATGTTCAAGCTATCAATTCAAACTTCCAGGCTCAGATAGATTCTCACCGCTCCCGTGGAATCCCAGATTCTCCTGAAGATTTCATTGATGCTTTTCTGATACAAGCAGAAAAGGAAAAATCCAATCCAAATACTAATTTTACAGGCAGGTCAAACCCTCATG
Organism: Amphiduros pacificus; assembly: GCA_949316495.1. Taxonomy (NCBI): domain Eukaryota; kingdom Metazoa; phylum Annelida; class Polychaeta; order Phyllodocida; family Hesionidae; genus Amphiduros; species Amphiduros pacificus. The sequence continues at coordinate 18,271,322 of OX439010.1, read as the reverse complement.
TGGAGGTTCTTTATGTAGAGGTCAAGTGTTCTTTTGGCTTTTAGACAAGTCTCACTTTTTCAAATGATTTGTTGTGTAATATTGATAGCTGGAACTAATCCATTTTAGACTTAAAGGTTTTGGAAACAATTGTTGTTTTGTTATATAATATTGATAACCGAAGGTATTCCATTTTAGACTTCATTGCTTCGGGAAATATTGTTGATCTGCTATATAATGTTGATGACTGGAGTTATTCCATTTTAGACCTCATTGCTTTGGGAACTATTGTTGATTTGTTATATAATGTTGATGACTGGAGGTATTCCATTTTAGACTTCATTGCTTTGGGAACTATTGTTGATTTGTTATATAATGTTGATGACTGGAGATATTCCATTTTAGACTTTATGGCTTTGGGCACCATTGCTGATTTGTTTGTGGCAGGCACTGAGACCACAGCCACGACCCTCAACTGGGGTCTACTCTATATGGTTATCAACCCCGATATACAGGAAAGAGTGCAGAAAGAGATCCTGGAGGTGATAGGTCCACACCGTATGCCCAGCATGAAGGACAAACAGTCCATGCCCTATACTGAGGCCTGTATGATGGAGATACAGAGGATGGCAGATCTGGTTCCCCTTGCTCTGCCCCACACCGTCACAGAGGACGTGGCCCTCAGAGGATACAATATACCCAAGGGAACAATGGTCATGGCAAATCTCACCAGTGTTCACAGGGACCCAAACATTTGGCCAGAACCTTACAACTTTGATCCAAGCAGGTTTATAGATGAAGATAATAAGATCAAAAACAAAGAACACCTCATCCCATTCTCAATGGGTAAGTCAGAAATGAGTATTTTTTGGGTTCCTTGGTTATGCTAAATATAAAAAAATTCAATACACTCACTTTGCATAATGAGTTTCGGTTACATTAACTTACGAATTATCTCATATTTTAAGAATAGATTTCTACAAGCTGTATTTGATTAATAAAAAACAATTCTCTAATTGACATTTGATAGTGACCTTTGATCAATTCAACAATATTGAACCATACTTGTCACGCATTTTGCATTACATCCTTTTATTACAACAGTAGTTTTATGGCACTATCTGTGTCTATTAAAATTTCAAAAGCTTCTGATGTATTTCTTTATGAGTTGGCATTCAAATTTTAATTTTAATTTGATTTTTCTTTTTTCAGGTAAGCGAATCTGTCTAGGCGAGTCTCTGGCAAGGATGGAACTCTTCTTATTTTTCACATCTATGATGCAGAGATTCTCATTTAGTCTCCCGCAGGATCAGCCCCAGCCCAGCACTCAAGGTGTTACGGGGCTCACGATATCTCCACCCCCATTTAAAATAATTGCCAAAGTTAATAACTATGAAAATATGTAACACTATACAATAAATATGTATAACACATATGTTCAATCAGATCAATTGATTTTTTTAAATATTAAATTCTGTAATGCAGGGGAATATTTTGTATCAAAATATTTCTTATGTTGAGCATCACAGCGGACTGTTCTGAATGCCGTTTACATACTGGACCAAACCATTACTCTTCATCATCAGATTAAGTCATTCCTTCAGGGGCACTATATTCCCTCTCTTAGAAATAATTCTACAAATCACAAACAGTTTAAAGATATCAAAAACATTTATCACATATAAATCCTACGGTGACCTGGGATTGATATTTAACTTAACAATTTGTACCATGGCTGTAGGGAAAAACAAAACTTTACATTTATTTTAACAATAATATATAAATTACTTTTTTCTATGTTCAGATATGCCGATTCACATTGAATGTGTATATTTGAATGTAGATTTGAACTGAAATCTGACCACAGAGAAACATATAAACAGGCTATAGAACTGTTGCTAAGTGCCTTGGAAAAGAGTTTGATCTATAAACATATTCCTATCTTGTTTGAGACCAACTTCATGTAGACTACAGACAACAGGTGTTATTAATGCATTATTACTTATACCAATTCATACACCTAGCAGATAGTGACACAAATGTGATATTGATGTGTTTATATTAAACTATACAATATCCTTGATAATAGATATAAGCATCTGAAATGATACTAAGTCATAGATAACATATTTCCGTCTGATCTGATACTAGATTACAGATTATAGATATTAATAAATACACATTTGTTCTGATATTAGATTATACACATCTGATTTCTCATTCAGATCGTATACTAAGTACAACAGATGGCAGACATTTGTTTGTGAGCTGAGGTCTTACTTAGAGTTTATTTGTATCTGAACTGATTGATATCCCCATAACAAATTTATGTATCTGAGCTTAATCACATTAAAACTTATATAATCTATTCTGATCAATAGCAAGTTTAAGATGACAGATTCCTGTATGTATCTAAACTGTTATTGAGTCAAAAATTTATATACCTGCGCCGATAGAGTGGTTATTTTGATAAATATGTCTGGTGTGATCAGCTGGGGAGAGTACACAGGTCTGGGACTAGTGAGGGGGTCTACTCATGGCTATATTAAGAGCAGGCGGCCTTCTCTTGGCAACCACCGTCCCAGAGAAAAATAACCACCGCTCTCTATTTTCTATTCCTTCAGTATGGAGGACAGCCTTGAATTGTTTTTCACACATAGTATGCCGAGGTGGCACAAACATGTGGTGGATGGGATATGCTTTGCAAACTAAGCCCAGGTTCTCACTATATGCAAGGCTGTCTGTCTGAGTCGCTCCTCCCCTGGATAACAGTGCAGCGTCATATTCGCTAAGGTAATGATGGTTTTATAACTTTTTTGATATATAAATTATTCCACTTTCTCACCGCCCTGCATGTACTTGATATGTCTTTATCACATGATAAATTATGCACATTTTAAGATTAGGAAAAACAAAAGCCAAGGTCAATGGTGGTTAACAGTTATTAGCTGTTATTGGCTATATATAATGTAATATATATTCATTTTTTAGGTTTGGCATCAAATACCTTTCTGTACTCTTTATTGAAAAAACGTACAGTAAACACGATCTATCAGCAATTGCAGTGATATAAACTGGCCATTAAACATTTGATAATTTCAAGAAGAAATGATTTTACTGAGCTGCTTTACTCACATCATACTCCTCTTCTAATCTGCCCAAATGGACCATGTTGACAAAACTTATCTGCAAACATCGGACGTAATATTTAATATGAATTAATCTGTTTTTTTGTAGCTCTCATGGAATGCATTTTACTGCTTGAATTTGTATTATAAGTGGTTCATAAAAATGAGATGATGATCTAAAGATATTTAACTAATATTCTAATTAAGAAATTACCACTCACAAGATCATATCGGTTATTGAAAATAGCCTAAATTTGCCATATTTCCCATAATTGTTAGACTCAAAATATACACTCTATATCATTTGGAAAATAAGATTCTTTTCATAAAAAATCCTTATAGAAGTAGTTTAGGCCAATTGCTTTCAATGCTCTTGTCAATAAAATGGAGAAATAAGTTATTTGATATTTTGCAATCTGTGAAAATAGCGTACCTGAAAATAACTAATGCTTCAAACTGCGATTTCTCATATCTTTAACTTTAAAATGATATTCTAACTTTTGAGAATAATCTTTTATGACCAAGACCTCTCGGAATATGCAAAGTTTTCAGATCCCCATTTAGATGTTTTTTCTCCTTAATTTGATATAAATATTATGAGATATGGATATGTATAAATCTCGATAGATCTGTACATAGATGTTTGGTAGATTTTTCAATATCGTAGATTATTCAATCCTTTATAGTCTCATGTGGTCTCACCTGTCAAGACACTTCTAGTCTCTCATAGTCTCTTTTGGTCATACCTGTCTCGCTACATCTCGTCTTCCAAAGTCTCGTGTGGTCTCACCAGTCAAGACACTTCTAGTCTCTCATAGTCTCTTTTGGTCATACCTGTCTCGCTACATCTCGTCTTCCAAAGTCTCATGTGGTCTCACCTGTCTCGCTACATATCTCGTCTTCCAAAGTCTCGTGTGGTCTCACCTGTCTCGCTACATCTCGTCTTCCATATTCTCTTTGGATATTACCTGTCTAGACACGTCTATTCTTCCTAAGTCTCTTTGGGTCTAACCTCTAAAGACACTTCTCTTCTTCCATAGTCTCTCTGCTTGTATCCTTCCCTGTTGTTTTACTTTCCTTAATTATTCTACTGTCTCTACACATCTTACTTACCAAGACCCTCCCAGTCTTCTATTGTCTTTTGAGCGTTACCGACCAAGACACTTCTGGTCATCATTTGTATCTTTGAGTTCTACTTGCCTGTATATATCCATAGACGCTATGTATAATATGCGTGAAGAGGATTTAACATGGAGCACACACCTTGCTCATCCCACTTGCCTAAGCTTCATATCTCAGAGCATTGACGTCCATGTTGTCTGCTTACAGATAGATATGTTTAGTCTATTTCAATCAATCAATCTATATTTTTAGATAGATATTAAACAAGAACCCGGTTTATATTTGTTAATATCAAAACATTTTCAATATACTATTGCCTATTTGTTAATAATAGGGATAGCCAATGGATGGCCATTTTGGGGTGGATATTGTTCTCTATGTGTAGATGGGATATGGATGGCCATTTTCAATATGCTGTTGTCTATTTGTTGATGGGGTGGATTGGGATTTTCATTCTAAATGTTGGTGTCTATTTATAGATGGCATTGGGCTGGCCATTTTTGATAGGTTTTAATGTTTATTTGTACTTATAGGTGGATGGGGATTTTCGTTTTCAATATGTTGTTGTCTATTTATAGATGGAGTCGAAGAGGTGTTCATTTCCAATATGTTATTATTTATATAAACATGGGGTGGAAGAGGATTTTCATTTCTAAAATGTTGTTGTCTATTTGCAGATGGGGTGGATGGGGATGGTCGTCGTGGCCCTGGCTATAGGGGTATTCGTGGCTACCAGACCAGCCTCCTATTCCTATACTGCGGATTTCCCAATAAACGTTCCTGCCGAGGAAGCATTCAATTACATCAAAACTGGAGACTTTGTCCAATTTATGCCGTACAAGAGGTGACTAAATGTTTTTAAATATGTTAAAATAAGGTGAGATTAGAATCCCTTTAAATCGCGCATAGGAAGCAATGAACGTTGGCTGATAAGTTGTTTCCATGGTAAATGTACCCCGTTCTTACTTCAGTTTGTGTTATGAGCTTAGCTAGAATGTGTGTTATTTGTGTGAATGATATATTTAAAATTTCATCGGATGGTTTGCGAGCAGAGTTTAATGCCCAACTTTTTTCTCAAAATATCCAGCGAACTTTGCTGTGAATTATCGCATCACTTAATAATAAAATCATTGCCTTAATTAGTGAAAGTTTTCCTTACTCATACCTCATACATACACTCTTACAGACGTTGGTTTGTCAAATCATGTCTGTATAATAATGCAAAAGAAAAACTTCGAAAACAGTATGGTCTTGAGTCAAGGTGACAGGCTTCTGTCTCACTTTATATAGCCTAAATATTTCTGTGTACGATGTTAATACAAACATCCGTATATATATAAATATATATATAATATATATATATGTACACGTATGTGGACATAACAAAAGTTAAGATATGTGTGAAATATTTTGTTATGATTTGCACGTAACAAACAGCTAAACTGAAATAATAGTGATAAATGAAAGATGGATTATTATTTTCCGCCGTATAAAAACCATTTAACTTTTAGGAATAATGCTATTTGGTTTTGATACCTAACATTCTAAACAACTAAATGTTAAATTGATATCAGAGGTAATGGTTTATACAATGATGCCATTCATTGCAAGTATGATATCATTCAATCCAAAATGAATTTTTTCATTCAGTTAAATGTTGTCATCCAGTTAAAATTTGCTTTTTTGCAGCATTGAAACTACAGTTGTTAACAAAAAAGACCCGGAAACGAAGCAACAATATCTTGAGATTACTGCCACAGCAAATCTGCCGGTTATTGGGGATTTGGCAACATCAGCATCATTTAAACCAAACAGGAAGACTCTGTCATTTAGTGCCCAGTCAATCGAGGTCTCCTTTGACATGTTTCAAGGTATGTATGAGATTCCTATGTCTCGCTGACCTTTTGTCCTGTGCCATCATTATCAGTATTTAATCTATTGTCCTTTTCCATCAATATCAGTATTTAATCTAGTGTCCTATGCCATCAATATTAATATTTATTCAATAGTCCTATGTTATCAAATATCAGTATTTAATCATTTGTCTTTTGCCATCAATATTGGTATTTGATCGTTTGTCCGATACAATGAATATTGGTAAATGGTCACTTGTCCTGTACCATCAAACCATCAGTCCATTACATATATATGTCACATCATAAAAGGTTTTGCCTTGCATTTTGTGGCACTCAGGGAGTTGGACACAAGGTTAGACGTGTCCAGCGACATGTCCAATGAGGGAGAGAAACTATTGATGTCTCAATACCCTGGGAATATCTGGGACAAGAGATGTGACTCATGTTCACACGACCCAATATTTTACATCACGAATAAAATAAATTCAAAACATACAAAGTATAACATTGTCAAATACAGAGTACATTAGTTTTTATTGATAATATACCATGCTTATATTACCACTGGGCGATTATTTAATCTAAGGTGGACAAACAAACCTTAGTTTATGTTGAATTTCGGCTCTGCCCCTTTTGTCAACTCAATAAGCAATAAATTATGGTTCGATTTCATCAAGTAAAATATGAAATCCAGATAGAAATTCAAATTTGAGGTTTCGGTGGAAAAAGAAAACCCATATTCTGGTTCACATATTCTAATAGGTATACTTATTTCTATGTTTATGGACTATAATGTACACAGAGATGATGTAACGCTTCAATTACACTGGTATATTAATGGCATTACAATTCCAAGGCGTCACACGTTAAGGTCGGACCATTATTCATTCAAGGGGGGTAAGTGAAATAAAATATCAGTGAGACCAAATGATATGAAAAAAAAAGTATTGAGAATGACTACTTTGAGAAAAAGTCAAGTTGAGACTCTCACATATGCAGAAAAAGGAAAATAATTAGAAGGGTAGAATCCTTGAGTTTCAAGCTTGTAGAGGTCAACACTAGAGTGGAAAAGGAATCCCCAAAAAGAATTTCACTACAATACAATAGGGACAATATACCCAAAATATATATGAAGGAGCTAGTTTGAGGCATCAGCAACAAATACAATTTATAACATAACTTTCAGGGCAACACACAATCTGAGATCAATGAATTTTTCTCTCTGATTAATGGGATATATCTGATGAAATTATCACCACATTCAATGAAAATATATTCTATATTCAGCCAGTAATGGAACCTCCTTGTGATGTGTATCACAGCTCCTGAAGGTTTGATGTTAACAAAATATTTTTTGAAGGACATCGGCAATTTAAGGAGTGTTTAGTAGCTGCAGGAGATGAATTTGTGGGTTTTAATCCAGAATTTAAAGCATTTTTAGCACAAAGTACAGAGATCTCTTAGGTTGATTGTTTCTATTATATTCAAAATTGTACCACTTTTGCATACCTCCCCATCAGGAAAAAAATATTTATCCACTGACCAGTCAGTAAAGCACAAGCTTTCAATTAAAATAAAAACCAGTGTGTCACCTGCTGGGACAGTTAGGAAAGTATCTACAAATAATGCATCACTAGAAATGGGAGACATTGAATATGAAATGGGTAGTACAAAACTTTCTATTGCAGTGGGTACATGGTGTCACTTTCACCCAGCATAAATGGCACCAAAAATAGAACACATTCTACAATTTATGTACATATTCAGGAAATAGTTTTAGCACCTTTTTCTTATTGAAGAAAAAATTTGCAGAAAGAAATCAGCTTTTCAATGAGTTAATCCATTTTCTTGTCACCTGATGTTTTTTTTTTGCAAATTACACATATATCTTATATGTATGAAACTTTGCATTAGATCAATTTAAAGTCCGTCAATTTTCATCTTTTGTACACCTACCACATTCAAGCTATTTCTAACCAAATTTAGCTTGTTAACAAATCTCAAATTTGTTTCATTTCATTTCATTTTCAGCATCAAATTTTGTTTTCTATGCATTATAATATGTATTTTCATAAATTAACCAACAATAAGTTATTATAGATATTGTTTCAAAATAGCTCAGCACATCAAAATTTCCTCTAATTTCCCTTGCAGAATGGTCCAAAATTAAAAACTGTTCTGATATTGTTAATCTTGAACGGATTTTGATGAATTAAGACTCTATGAGCTCGTTTTTGAAAGATGCAGATGATTGAATATTGATATTTATAATAAAATCCACGGAAATAGGAGTTTCATTTTGACAAAGGTCACTTCGCTGGCAATATTTAAAAACAAAAGTCCACATTCAATCATGTATCATTCGTGGATGTGTCCCACACAGTAAAAACATTATATGCCTATGTCTGTCAATCATCCATTAGCACACACAAATATAAAAAGTAGGAGGTGTGCACCCAGGAAAAGAATTGGTGCCCTAACTGACGAAGACAAAAATGCAGATATGTTTTGGTTCAGAAAAAAATTGATAATGGCCTATCACCAAAAAATAGATTGGCAAAAATATTTTCTGAGTATTAGCTTAGTGATTGATTTGATTTGATTTGAATTGATTGATTTGTGATGTTGGCCGCCCCACTTTTGTCTGGTGGGCACTTAAAACATAACCATTGGAGAGTAGATCAAGTGCCTATTTTTTTTTACGCCAATCCATTTTTATTCTGTTTCTAATTGCAGTTGACGCAAACATGACTCTCAAGCCACAGGGAGCATCAAGTTGTTCGGCCCATTGTGAGGTGACAATTGAAGGATATATGCTCCCTGCATTTCTTATGCAAAAAGAACATGAAAAAATATCGCATATCATCTTTGATGGCATCAAGAACGAATTAGAAAAGTAATGAAAAAAATATAAAAGTGTATGCAAATACTATGCAATTATTTTCTATGAATACCCATTTCATTTCCGACTGCCTTACATAAACACATATTCAAAACTAATTACATGGAATTAAAATCACGTCATTCAAGAGTCTAATTTATGGTACATTGTATTGAAATGAAGGACTTGTGGAAAACTTTGAAACAAACAGAGATGTATTATTACATTGTGAACATTTTCAATAAAATAAAGTTACAAACAGATATGGATTGGTTATATATGTTATGAATATAGTCAGCACAATTTATACTAACACTGCCATCAATCAAGTACCGCAATTCTCACTGCTCGAGTGAGCCATGCTGCCGTCTGGGGTGTCAAGATCTGGGGGGCTTTGTAGATATGCAAGATTAGCTCATAGTAGCAACACTTTTTGATTGACATGTAATTTTATTTGAATCACTTCATTACACCCAAGACTGTCTTTCAATAATTCTCAAGATTCCAAATTGTTTTTTTTTCTATATGTGTATTTGTTGCCAAAATGTTAATGTATACAGTATGCCCTTCACAGCATAGAGAATGGTAATCATCATATAAGCAGTCATGTATACATACGAACCTATCCCATTATGCACTGAACATGTAAATGACACAAGAGACACCTGGTGGATAATGAATTATGAAACCCAGCTTGTTTTTATTCTCGTGTTTGTTTTGCTCTCAAGGCTGTGTGTTCGAGGTTTAAACTGATTAGGCTGTAGACCTATGATTATCAATGTATTATCCTCTCATATATTTTTTGGGGCCATCTTTAGAATTTTCTGACAATTGATGCCCATTTAGATTAAGATTGGAAGGGGTGAAAAGCGAACAGTAGGCCAGTAGAACATGTTGGCAAAGTATCAAAAATTCACGGGCTTGGCTTGCAGGATTTGTTTCAAACCTTTGAAAATTTGCTTTTCATTGCTTTTAATTATTGCTATTCATAGTGTATTTCATTTTGGTCTCCAAATATATTAATTTACAAATCCTGTGTGAGAATTCATAATTACTCCAAGGTTATATCATATTTCCATGAAACAAAAACTTGTGACAACGATTCTTTCATTTGTAATTTTAGAATTTTGTTTCAACAGAAATGAACTTAATGTAATTCATAGAATCTGTGTAGATATGATATCAAATATCAATCTGAAGATGATGTAGATTGCAATAATGATAATAACTAACAGAACATTTCTTTTAAATTATCGAAAAGCATATCCAGAATCCCGTTGCCGTGTTACTTTATGTGTCTGACTATGCTGGATTTGGTAAGGATCCACAATAAAATGTTTATGATGATGTACCAGTTTTCTGTGTTTAACGAGTGCAGGACCCCAGAGTTTGGTGGGAGACGTGATGACCTGGACACGTGATGCAAAGGATCCTTCAGTTCTACAGATCGCCACCAGGGCGGCGCTCACAACACAAAGGAGAACAAGTCCTGTTATAAGCCACCCAAGGACCTGGGCCCAGACTGGGTACTCATAACCCTGCTCCGTCAAAGGTCTATAATATACCCAGGAACTGAGCATGGTGAGCAATATTCCCATGGGTGTCAATAATCCCCAACAAATCGTCCACCAGGTAGCGCACATTTTCCAGACACTATGACCAACCATAACACCAATATCTTGTTTGTATCGACGACTGCCATACACATACATGAGGAGGATGCATTCTATTAAGGCGATGAGCAGCAGGTTCCACCTAGCGGTGTAATTATCCAGCAGGGATAGCATAAAGGTGCCACCCTCTGTTGTCATAGACAGTCCCATTAAGAAGAGAACAAAGCAGACTGAGAAGGTAAGTCGAGACTGCTTAATCCGGAGGCTGGGGAACTGGTCTTGAAGTGAGGTAGTCATGGCTTGTACAAGGGCGTATACACTGTTCAGGCCAACTGTGATCAGCATCATGAAAAATATAATGGACATAGGTGGCGCTAGTTGTAGGTCAGCTATGGCCGCTGGAATCACTATGAATACTAGCCCAGGTCCTCCTGTGGCCAAATTGTCTATGGACACCCCTTGTTGCCTGGCTAGGTATCCAAGATATATGAACATTACAAAGCCAGAAAATACACTGGTGAGGGAGCTGATGATACTAATCAGGATAGAATCAAACACAATGTCATTGTGGAAAAGGTTATAGCTGGCCAGAACATGGAGACTTCCGGTTGCAGCAGCTGAAGAAAGAAAGACTTGACTGGCAGCATCTGTCCATATTGTCACATCATGAAGCTTCTCCCATTTTGTATTCTTTATGAATATATCTATGCCGTCTTGGGCATGTTCAAGGAAAATGCCTCTGACAAAGAGAATGATTAAAGCTAGGTATGGAAACAATGCAGTAAAATATATAACTTTGCCCAAAGATTTGATACCTTTGCTGAGACTACAGGCGATAATAAACCATGCAAATAGTAGACAACACACCATCTGCCAGCGAATGTCTCCTAGGTCATCCAGACCACCTTCCTTGTTAGCAGACCAGACATAATACCACAGGTACTCCTCAGAGGGCAGCACTTTACCTATCCCAGAAGCGTTGGCTAAAGTTGGGTCATATATGGCCACTGGAACTGTCCCATTGTAACACACGCCATCGTCATGAGCAAATAAACCATCAGACTGACATTCTGATAGGGTGGTATTGGTCATTCTGGATGAACACCAGACACTGTTCCAATCATTACCACATGACCTCCAAGGAAGGTCACTGGTGAAGGATGCAAACAGATAGAAGAAGGACCATCCCAGGACCACGGCGTAGTAAGACGCTAAGATTCCCGCCACGAGTAGCATAGCACCACCCAGGCCCTTGAACATGGGCGCCACCTGGAAGAGGGTGAGCACACCAGAGCTGGTGAACTGCCCCAGGGAGGCCTCAAGCAGGAACATAGGCATGCCTATAAGCACCATCATCACGGCATAAGCCACGAGGAATGCCGCACCTCCATGCTTATAGCACAGGATCGGGAAACTCCACATGTTCCCGAGACCCACACAGCATCCTATAGAGGCCAATAAGTACTCCAATTTCCGGGACCAATTTCCTCGCCGAATATTGTCATCCTCGCTAAAATCCTCTCTCTCCTCTTCATTTCTTTGGCTGCCTTCTTTTCCATCAGATCTTTCCTTAATGTAATCTTGAAAGTTCATAGACAGTCTGGTCAAAGAGGATGTGAGATCTTCCACTTTTCTGTTGAGATTTCTCAGCTCCACAGACACATTCGCCATTCTACCTGTGGCATATTACGCTCTGTAAACAAGTTTGCTTTTTGTATCTCTCTGCTAATAACATAAATGATAACCTTTGGCCAATGTTCAAGCAATTTGTGTCTGGTCATGCAACGCGTGTCATGTCAGGACATGTGCTATGCTTGACTGATTTCTGCTTGCTAAATTGCCTCAGTTTTCTAGCCTTGGGGAAAAGATCCCTATTTAACCCAATGTGTTATTGTCATATTTATTGTGTTATCGAAACTCATTTATTTATCATCATATTCCTGATACCCTGTACACATACATTTGGAAATCATCTTTCATTTTTTTATTAGATAGTTTTAAATTTTCTGTTTTATTTTAGATTCAATTATTGACAATAACGGATTTCTTGACATTATTTAATTTCTAAAACGAATTTCACACATACTTATTAGTATAATTATTGTGAATTTCACCTTTCCTTATAACTAAAATTAGTTTTTTCCTCTTTGGGCACACTCTCCATATATTCAATAATGTTTACATCGATGTTGAAACTGGGACAGAAATATACCATTGTTAAGAGTTTCAAAAGCAACCCATTCATATTTAGGTTCTTCTGGAGACCCTTTCTAATATGTTTCCTTTCATATTAGTTGATGTGATGGTATTTTATGGCGTGATGACATGCTGAAAAACCTTGCTTGCAGAGTATTCCAGATTGAATATTTCTTTGATATAAACTTAATTAAATAATACTTACCTTGAAACCATGATCATTCACATTGTATTTTCAATGAGAATACTACTTTCTTTAATGTAATCCCGGCATTTGAACCTCACAGCAAGACATGCCACGTTTTTACATGAGCAAAACCATGTGTGTGAACTTTGTTACTTGTTCACTATTCACTGTTCATTATTCAAAACTGCCATATTAAGAGAGACTTGATCAGCCTGGGGATAAATAGTTTCAATTTCATTGTATTTATGATGCCTCTAATTGTATTTATGATATCTTGAAAGGAAATAACTCATGATATGTATTTCCGGTGGTTGTGAGTAGCACTTCTTTATTACATGGTTGGTTATATCACCTTTGACTATCTCAAAAATGAGATAGTACACCCCATAGCTATATATGTTAACTCAACAACAACATTGACAGCATTAATTAATCTGCATATATTCTCCAATCTTAATTTAGTAATGTAATTTTTCAGGATGCACCATTTCTGAATACTAGTGTAAAGAGGCATTCCTTTTATTGGTTTGCTTTCAGTACTATCATAGCAAGGCCATTGTGGGCAATTATACAGTCATAATGAATAGTATATATCGTATGCCAAACCCGATAAAAGTCCCAAACTTGTTATATTCACGATCTCGGGGAACGTTCATTGCCAGACGTAACGGCATGAGGACAAAAAGGGTGACCATGTTACCGTCAGGGGCACTTTTGATGGTGCCAAGAACGTGTGCCCTTTGATTAACTATCTCGGCAAGGATGAGACAAGAAAATCATGATAGTCCCGCTAAATTTAAATGAGGAAAAAATATTTGTTTTGAAAGCATAAGGGTAGTGCTATCGAACTAATTTTCTTTCTTTCATGTTATACTAATATTCATAAAAGTTTTTATTATTTTTTTTTTTTTTGTCATTTGGAAGATTTGCATGATCTGGTTGCTCAAGGAAGATTGAGCTAAGCTATAGTGTGTTGAAACAGCACTTTCGGTGAAGTAAAATTTGGCAATGACTGTATCTTGATCAGATTCAAGTATTATATTGCCTATTGTAGGTAATTTCTGTGAAGTTCATTTTAGCAGTGACTGTACAATGTATCTCCTCTAAATCCTATCTTTGCTACCCATTTCCTTGAAGTAAGCGTTGGTGGTGACTGTTATATCTCTTAAATCATAACTTATGTAGCGCTGATAAGACTGATATCAGAGAAGGTCTCATAGCGCTTTTCCAAATAATAGTGTTGGAACATACAGGTCTTAAGGCACTACATACAGATATCAGCTGCACGCATCTATTGTACTAAGGACGACCATTCCATAGTTTCATGTCTATTGAAGATAAATCTCTTTCCCCAAGAGGTATGTGCTCAGTTCTGGGGAGGACACTGTCCACTAATTGTTGATGTTTCTACAGTTAGGAGGTGTATTACGTCTACAGAGTTCTGCAACAATTGCAGTTATGTTGGGTGCTTGGACTGCTGTTAAAATGCCACTGCCATAACCCAGGGTAACTTAATGAAAGCAAAAATAAGGGACTCTGCAGTTTTACCATCTAGGCCCTATTTTCATGAGAAATCATGACGAAGTCATAAAAAAAGAAGATATGGGGTCATTCTTGCAAGATTTGTTTGGCTTGTTATTGATTGAATGTCCCCACAACATCCCCCAGAAGACAAGGAACATTTCCAAGGTAAATATTGACTACTCCTTGCAGGGGAGAGGGAATTCTTCCCCAGTATATCTCTGGTATAAACTGGCACATGTCTTATCGTAGCATTACCATACCCATTTCTGTGAAGAAGACTTTGGCAGTCACTGTTACTCTTGTAATTCTGAGTATAGCAATGCCTATTTTTGTGAAAAGGTCTTTAGCATTGAGTTTATCTCCACTCTAGATACCAATATATCCCTGCCCATAATGCATTTCTGTAAGGTAGACTTCGGCAGTATCTTTTCTACAGATCCCAGCAAAGCATGGTACCTCTTCTTCAGACATCAGTAAAGCACTATCCATTTCTGTGTAGTGACCCTTGGCAGTGAGTGCATGTATCATTTGAATAGATATTATCACAGTATAATGGCAATGTTGAAAACATTGAAAAATGAAACTAATCATTTGGATCCTGTTAGTTAATCAGTCATCATACTAAGTGTTGTCTCAGGCATACTCCATTCTCCTCAGATACATTAATATGAATATTATGATCAACAATAAAATAAATAAAACAATTATATAACAAGATAAATCTTTATTTTGAATCATTTTGTATAAAAATATCATTTTAATTGCATATCAAAATTGGTATCAAATCACAAAGTTAACCATATGGTTTCATACAGAATTAAAATATTAATTTATACAGAAAAGTATTAGAAAGGGTAAATTGATATTTACTTCTACATGTTTGAGTAAAGGCAACTATTTGACCTAGTGCATGGATGTGTGGATGATGTGCAGTTGCTTTTGAATCATTTAAATTCTTTTCAAAGAATGAATATGCTAACAAATACCTGCCACCCTGAATGAATATATAATATATAATGGTCATAAACTGGATTATAAACAAAACAAAATGCCAAGATGGCATTGAAAAATTGGGATAAATATCACAAATATTCTTCCTTAAAAACTTGGACATGTAGTTCATTCAGTAATCTAGAATGATTCAAGGGTCAACTTAAGAAAAAGCATAAGATAAAATGACTCCAGGTGCTCACATCATGATATGATAGGTCAATGGGATAAATCATGTGATATGAAAGCTTGATGGGATAAATCATGAAATACATGTGATAAATCATGAGAAATGAAACTTAATCAGATAAATCAGGATCTAAATTAGCTCTATGGGATTAATCATGAAATATAAAAGCTCAATGGGATAAATCATGTGATATATGAAAGCTTGATGGGATAAATCATGATTTAAACTAGTTGTATGGGATTATTCATGAGATATAAAAGCTCTTGTATAAATCATGAGATACCTCAATGGGATAACACATAATATGAGCTAGCTCATTGATGGACTTAATCATGAGATATAAAAGCTCTGTGTGATAAATCATGAGATGAGCTATCTCAATGAGATAAATCATGAGATATGACAAAAATAATTATCATAAAATCAAGTGTTTAAAGAGCCATGTGTTAATGCATCAGCTTAAGTCAATAAGGCTGTTAAAAAGGGACGATCCTTGACAAATATTAGTTTGTTTGCCAACATGATATCAAAGATTATCAAAGTCATAAGGGTCTAATCTTCAGAACAGTTGAGAGCATTATTTGAAGAGTGTGCATTCACCCATAATTAGTTCACTATTGCACTCTCAAGTGTAATGAGGGCTAGAATTGAACAAGTGCGAGCATTTGAGTTTTTACATTCAACAAATCTTTAAACTAATATGACATTCATTTTCATCACAACAAGAACATTTCTACAGTCAATAAATTATATATATATATATATCAATTTTTTTAACACGGCATGTGTTAGAATTTACAAAAGGGTTTATCTGAATAAAATGTCATTCTAATATAGAAAATGTGTTGCTTTGCTAAATGCACAGCCATAATATATGTAACACATGTCAACAAAAAAGCTTGAACATGTTAATCATTAGGTTGATTATATGTTTAACATTTGATTGTTTCAACCATTTGTTGCCAATATTAATTTAAATAGAAACAAAAAGGAATATTTGGATTTATATTTAAACTTATATGAATCTTTAAAAAAAATACATTAAAAGATATATATGTCATTGATCTCCTAAATGTTTATCACTGCAATAACTGTACCAACCGCGCTGAACTTTCATGTTTATGAGCAAATATTCTAGCACACATATTCATCAGGCCATTTTATCTAAGCTAGAACAGACATATTCATATTCTCAGGATACAAAAGGCCTTTATTTGAAAATTGAGTATTGGTATGTATATAAGTGTATATATATATTATGAAAATGACAGAGCCACCATTAGATGAGACATTCCAAGTGTGACACAATAGTGGCACGCAAATATCTGTGCATGACCAAATGTTATCAACCGACAGTCGTGCATGCCCACTTTTGGTGACTTTCACTGTTGACCAAATAAATGTTTGGTTCAGACTCATATTGCATACTGTGCATTAGTATAGCATACAGAGAGCTATCTCAGCCATGGCAAAACATCTCAATAATCATATGAATACTATGAAAAGTCTTCTGAGCACATACCAGGTTATTGAAAGCACCCATATTCACCAGATGCATTTTATACATGTATATACCTATGCTTCAAAGCAAACATATCCATATTGTTGTCATGACACAAAAGGCCTTTATTTGAAAATTGGCAAATGTCTATATATATAATGTATACCATGCATGGTAAGCATTACTTTTACCAGTCAGAGCCAATCCCAAATGTTGTCACACATAAATGTGACCAAATGAGATCAAGCAATGCTTAGCATTAGGTATGCATGACCAAATATTGTCATGCAATAGCAGTGCATGAGCAGATGATGTCATATTGCCACGCAATGACTTTGTTTGTCTTTATTTGGTCACATTAATGCATGAACTGATAGATGTTTGGCTCTAACTGTTTATTCATACAGCTGCCTCAGATGAGGCAAACATTTCATTGATTGTACACATAGTACTATGAAAGATCATCATATGCCGGTCTTATAATGGTGACAATGGCCTCCAAATATATATCAGATTACATTTGTTATTGACTATACCATGTATAAAATTGCTGTGGCAGTGACAGTCTTGTGGAAATAAATATTCCAAAGATTGACAGTGTGGGACACTATTGCTAAAAAAAAAAAAAAAAAAAAATTATTGCTAGATTGTGCTTATATCTTCAGCCTGTGAGTTATATTGGTCTCATTATTGTTTCACTAAAGCAAAGTTTGGAGTGAGGGCACAGTGACAGGGGATGCGGTGGTGTGAGTCGAATGGCATGAATGGGGTGGGTGTATAGCAAAAGATACATAGGTGGCAGCACTGTTTACACTTGTAAAGTAGGCACAGACATTAAAAAGATAAAATACAGGAGCATATTTTATACATGTAATACTGATTTTAAGGACAGACAGTTATGCTGGAGATAGCGCTATACAATCATGATAGTATAAAATCAAATGATCATGGTAATTTATTCTGAAAGACAGTAGTAGCATGGCATTGTTCTTTATAAGGTTGAGGACAGTTACGTTTACAGACAGTTAGGCTGGCAAAAGTTTAGGCTGGGGACAATTTAGGCTGGGAACAGTCCAGACTGGAGACAGTTCAGACTTGAGACAGGCTGGGGACAATTTAGGCAGGGGACAGTTCAGACTAGAGACAGTTCAGACTGGAGACAGTGCAGGCTGAGGACAGTTTAGGCTGGGGACAGTTTAGGCTGGGATCAGTTCAGACTGGAGACAGTTTAGGCTGAGGTCAGTTTAGGCTGGGGACTGTTTAGGCTGGGGACAGTTTAGGCTGAGGTCAGTTTAGGCTAGGGACAGTTTAGGCTGGGATCAGTTCAGACTGGAGACAGTTTAGGCTGGGGACAGTTTAGGCTGAGGTCAGTTTAGGCTGGAGAAAGTTTAGGCTGGGGACAGTTTAGGCAGGGGTCAGTTCAGACTAGAGACAGTTTAGGCTGGGGACAGTTTAGGCTGAGGTCAGTTTAGGCTGGAGACAGTTTAGGCTGAGGTCAGTTCAGGCTGGGGATAGTTTAAGCACTGGATCCCACACTGTTAGAATGCCCATAGCGGAGCTTATCATACCCATAATGCCCTGGGTGCCCGGGGAGGTATTTATATAACCCAGACTGGACAGCGGCAGGAATAAATCACAGACATTTTTGACAGTATCTACTACAACTGGCTTATTATCACTCAAGCAACTAAACATATTTCGTTCCCCAACATTGATATTTTGTGCACCATTCTGTATTTCTTTCTGCACTCTTGCTTTCCTCTTTTCCTCGTGTGAGAGTATTTTCATGATATCATAGAAGTTCCTTATCAGGTTAAACATGATGGTGACGAGCCAGAACCTGGCGGAGACCTTGGCCATGTATTTTGTATTTGTCTTTACCATGCCGACCTTGCCCAGCCAGACGAAGTGGTCCAGCAGTAGGTAGGCTGACTGGTTGAGCTTGGACATTGTCAGGGCAAAGCGGATAACACTGTCATCAATGTACATAGACTTCAAGGCTCCTTGCAGCATGTCCACTGACTTGCCAAACCGTAAAACTGGAAAAAAGGCCGATCAAAATTGGTAAGCACAGAACTCAAAACACAATACAAATATGTATTTTAAATTTTTATTTAGTTATAATAACTAATTAGTTTTTAAAAAATAGAAAAATTAAGATATAAAAGATATACAATATATCTTTCTGTCCTACTCTTTTTCATATTTGAGAAAAAGACACAAAAAATGATAATTTTTTTATTATCGATTTTTTAATGGTACTTTTTATTTGTTCTTGCAAATTTGATCAAATGTCAATCGTTAATCTGTTAACAAATTATTTGCATACATCTAGGTCAGTATCTTATAAATTCCATATGACTACTGCCCTATAGTGGCCTTTTATTCATCATAAATCTAGAGATGATACCTTTTCTGGTAGAACTGAGCTGAGTTTCTAGGGTTTTGAGCTTCTGGATGAGGTCTGGATCCCGCTTAAGTCTGTCCAAGTACCACCATACAAACTTGCTGGCATACTGAAACACCCTACAAAACACAAGACTGGACGCTGAAAATCACCAACCTTTAACATAATCCTGCCAAACAACAATGCTGATATAAATAAATCATATGCAAAACTGGGAAAGTTATCTCCTCAATCACAGCAGTTATCTGCTCATCTAATCACGTGAACAACTGGAGTTTCAGATTGTCAATTAACTACTCAGGTTTTCTACACAATGACTTAAATCATCAGCTGATCAACTTTAAAATGAAATGCAAGGAAGCTGAACTCTGAAATAGAATTTTACTTATTGGTATATACTTTAAAGGAATCGTGCAATGGTTTTGAAAAAAAAGTGATAAAAATCATAAACTAATGAGATAGGTATTTGCCTTTCATGTGTATTTACTGTTTCAGACGATGCACTTCATTAAGTGTCTGTAAACCGATTTAACAAGAACATAATTTATAGCCCACTTTTGAAAGCACTCCTTGCTTGGTATCGTTTTTAGGTGGAGTGACATTTTACGGGAACTAAAAGGAAAAAATGTTGTTACCATAGCAATATACTTATGACGTCATCAAAGGCAATGTCTTTTGAATAATGATAGGATAACATGAAACATCCCTAACCCAAGCCTCATCTGACAAGTTTACTTGCTAAGTTCAGTAGTTGGCTGACAAAAACCTCTGTAGATGGCGAGAGAAAAAAAAAATATAAAAAATATTTCTCTTAATGTCCTGATTATAAAATTAAATTACTGGTATGTCATGATGTTCATAATGTCTTTAACATTACAACTACTGGGACTGATACTCAATGCCTTTAATTTGTTCACTTTGTGAGATCACTATTACCTGTTTAATATGATAGAATTACCACAATAGATTGTATATACTATAATTCACTTAGATCATTTGCTCCAAGTCAATGGCAGTCATAAACATTTATAAAGAAGAATCATTCAAAATCCAGGTATCAAAGAATAAAAATATGAAATAAATATTTTTAAAACCATATTCAGAGCTAAATGTCAAAATATAAAGACATTTTATAGGAAATATAGTTCAAAATATGGAGACATTTGATAAGAACTATAGTATCATAACTGATAATCAACAAGTATGGATCCTGTTATTAATTGATCAGTCTGTGCCAAGCTCAGTTATACCTCAGTCACAATTGTGCCAAGCGCCGGCCAGGATGTAAAAAGCAGCAGACTTCCAGGTATCCCGGGTGCCGGGGAGATTTTGTTTTAATTATTAGAGATATGACATGCATGTGGCTACATTATACTTGGGCACCACATGGACTCAAAGTGAAAGGAGCCCCCAGGGTACCACAAAGCGATCTGGTGATGGCCAATGTCTGTGCAGTTATCTGTCTAGCTGTTCACCGGCTGATTTCATCCCACATTTTGACCCCATTGCACGGTAACCTTACGATTATTGTGCAGCATACCTTTGGATGTCGACCACTCTACAGGACATCTGGGAACATGTAAAATATTTAAAAAAATCCCATCTTCACTGTCATCAGCAGCCCCAAAATATTCCTTCAATATGTCTACAGGAAACTTATGGGAGCCTGCTGTGTACTTTAAGATGAATCTTATACAGATATTATTGTGGAAACGCTGGCAACTTTTATATTGCAGCTGAAACTTCTCCCAATCCCAAATGATATCTTCAAAATTGTGCCCAATAGTGACCAGTAAATCCCATTGTCCTTATTGTCCTTGCCAGCAGATTTTTTCAAATAAAAACATCATCAAGGTGCTGAAATTGGCACAAATGTGACTGACATGATCATGATGATAGGTGTACTCTTTTGATGAATCTCTGATTGGATAAACCCAATGTGCTGTCATTTGTGCAACACAACTGCTCCATGCAGTGGTTATAAAAAATGGTTAAATCAATATATATGGATATACCCATGCCTGTATCTTGTTATATTTTACCCCCAAAAATGTTGTCGATTGACACTACTACCCTTACAGACCTTTCATTAATTATGAAATGTCATGTACAGTAGAGTTGTTAAAAGTATTTCAAAAGGCACATGTTCTGAACTACCTTAATTCCTTAACTTATGTTTTTTTCTATTACTGAGACTGAAATGGTATATATTTATTACAATATTTACGTCTGTCAATTGTCCAGATATATGGTGATAGATGAATTATTAATTATAAAAGAAATTTATGTGAATGTCATGATCAATGTAGACGTTATGATATGTGTTAGTAGGTAAAAATGAAAGGTCAGGATGTGGTGTGTGTGCTAGAATATAAATAGGATAGTTATGTAATTTTATTAAGAGCCTTGTGTACAGAGCACATGGGGAAGTGCCACTGTTCACCTGGAAAAAGGTCTAAAAACATGCAAGCCGCCAAGTAGAAAGAGTAGGCAAAATAGCCATGAAATGATCCTGAATTTTAACAGCCTTGCAGACCCAAATATGTTCATGTCCATTTTGAACCACTACAGAAAATGAAGTGTCATCATGTTGATATTCAGATCAATTTTCATGTGTAACAACAGGCACCAGCCAATCATATTCTTGGAAATCATGACACTTCATTGTGGTAATGAAACAAAAATATATTGTACCTCAAGATATCATAATATGTAAAAGTTCTGTAAGAAAGGTTCTGAAGAGAATAAAATTAACACATTCCAGGAAGTTGAAGGTCTTGAAGAACCCAGCCTATGAAACATCCCTAAACACATTGTTGAAATGATTGAATTTCAATTAAAAGAATTCTGCCTGCATTTATTTTACACTAACTTGACTATACCAAGGATATTTCAGGGCTGAGGCATGAGACAATGGCTCATTAAAATCACTTCTATTTGTCACTTCATTTTAAGTACCGGTAAATAAGAAAACAAAAGTCATAAAATCATTTTCTTCTCGCAATATCTCTGCTTTTTTGTCAACTATGAACCCTGTGGTTGACACCGAAGGTCACTCACACCCCTCTCATGTGTTAACCAAGGGTCATAACTCATTTGCTCAATAGAGTGTGAGTATGATACTGAAAATCATAATAAATTGCCCCTGAAAACCACAGTGACTTTATTACAATCTTGATAAAGACTGCTTATTGACACCATTCACATCAGAATTCTTATCTCTGAATGTGTTAAATTCTTGACCTGTTAAATACCAGTTCATAATAAAGTCAATATTTGATTTGTAAGGTATTATGCATGGCAGTCTTTCCTATCTGTTATTCTGAAGGCCACAAAATCTTTCAGCACAATAGATGCACAAAATATTGAGGGTATGCTATAACATAATTCAATAAATCTCCTGCCTCAGCACTTGGTCAATGTATTCTTGCCACAAAGCCTATGAATTGATGTCATCTCTTTTTAGATAATGATATAAATTTCAAAAGAAAACAAGACATCATATCTCTGCTAAAATAAAATATCCAACAAGCTAAACAGAGAAATATCTGCTGAAATATATGCTTTATCTCTTCCAAAACCGTTCTGACATTTCTATTCAAATGGTATTTTGCCATACCGGCATTTTCACATCCATTCTTATATTAATCTCTGCCATTTCTAAACAACCTAAAAAGTCTTCAATACCCAATGCTAAAATATACACTGAGGTCTAAATATGCTATATACATGATATATGTGTAATAGCCACATCCCATAACTTGGCATAAGGATCCCATCTAAAAATTAGTTAATACTCTGAAAAAAAATAATATGCACTTCTGCATATATGTATTCCCTGTTTGACATGTCTTGATATCTGCTGGGACAAAATGTGTTAGCTGGTCACACCTCACCAACTGGCTAATTGACTGGAAAAATCTTCCCTCTGGTTTAACTACAATGGAATCTGGAAACTTGGCATCTTTCAGGAACTCCCTTGCCAGAGGTGTATTGACCAGCTGCATCCCGAGTGCAAGCTTGCACTGTCGATGTGATGCCAATTGGTTTTGCCAATAAACTTACAGATGTAGAACCAAGACTTTCCAAAGTTTCCATCTCAGACTCAGTCCTTAAAATTCTCAAGGCACACCTCTCAAAACATGCAAAAAGGAAATTATAAAAAAAATAAAAGAATTTTAAATTGTTATTCAAGTCAATGAGTGTTATTTGCATTGGCACAATATCAATGCCTTGCGATCCATCTGAAACACAAAGAGCTGAGTGTGTGAATGTGAATGTGGGAGTGACATTACTTGAGTTTTGACATTTGATGATTTTGACAGTGAAATGACTTCTATTAAAATATACTGAAATACAGCACATTCAATTTTGGTACGATTACAGTGGAACTTACCGACAAAGTTTATCTCTTCCATTTGTCTGGGAGTTGAATTTGACGATTTGCGCTGCTATATCCATGTTGTTTCTACCAGTTTGTTTGAAAATCACCGAAACTTCAGTCTTCTAGCCACCAGCATGAATGAATCAATATGGCCTTGAACTTGGGGTCAAAGTGCGATCTATCACCAAACCTCGTTTTGGATTTGTTGACATCATGGCGGACCTGGAGACGTGAATGAAGGAAAGTTGGCTTGAGTTTAAGATAAAATCAGTTTAGAGAACATATATTTTAACAATTTAAACCGTCTTTATAAACAAATATTACAACAAAGAAAGGTCTGTTCCACCATGCCTGTTTATTTGAGGAAGAACCTTGTATTGGCGCCTCCATCTATCAGTGAACTGCCAGAGGATGATGCAGACGATTATTTACAAGATCCAGATTTGCTGAGAGACACTCTGCCTCAGCCGTTTCGTATGTTAGACAAAGTTTTAGTCAAGTTGATTGATGATGCATGGGAAATAATATCTTCAAGAGAAAGCAAGAGAGAAGCTGAGGCTAGCAAGATCAGACCTCCTAAATATGAGTGTGGAGTTCAAATACAGGTGCGTGAATATCATGATTTAATTACATGGCAAAATAACCCTCGACTCAGTCAAGGCAAGTTCATTCTCAATTCAGACGCATCACTGTCTGAAAAGCATCCCCTACTAGTTGATATTATCAATAATTTTAGGAGTTATATGTTCCGGTTAAGTTGAACAGTTAATTCTGGTGCGTATGTTTCAATTTAAAAAAGAACATGCATGTCATGTCTATATCAACATCCTCACACCAACATGTGATTGTGCCAACGTTCTCATTCTAATCATGTAATTTGAAGATAAACACTGGGCATTTTGACCTTTGCTGGGAATGAGTATGGTCTTTTATACCTTTTGTGAATCCCTATGGTTATAATTTATCACAACAATATACAATAGCTGAATAATTGTGAGCCTTAGCTTCCCAAGCAACTGCCAGTCTGAGTTTCTGTAATGCAAGTGACTGACCTCTTAACCATGGTCGCACAAATTCTTTGTTATTCTCCCATCTTAAAAATGATACTGTGAGCACCGCAAGAACATCTGATTTGCTGACCAATCACAGTCAAGACAATTGAAGACAATGGCAAATATTTTGACCAATCAGAGGGCAGTTAACAGATGAATACAAGATGACCATAGCAACATAGGCAGGAAGCGACAATCACCATGGCAATCACAACGTTCAACATCACATAGATGGCTTTCTCAGAATAGAGACAAAATCATTGCAGACAAATCATTAGCTTTGGATGGTCTTGCATATTACATGCCTAAATAATATTATTGCACAATAAAACATCTGCCAATCAATATATTCTTCACTTAAAATATAGCTGATACTGAAAAACAAGTAATTTTAGAAACATATCTCACCTATACCCAAAGTCATCGGCAATATATACTTGAAATCCACTGTTTCCAGAAACACCACGCACTGGCCATCAAATTAATGTTTCCCTACTGAATGAGCTCGACCTCCGGTGATTGACTGTTGCAGTTATGGACCATGTCATCATCTTTCCCAGTCATAATATCTATAAATGCAGATCCTTGAAATAACTATAGTGTCTTTACCTCAGTTTTTTACCCGACATTACATTTGACAATGTGAAATGACATTCAGAAGGGTCCAAGTGATGATGTCATGGAAACACAAAGGGAGAAACATAATATGACATCAGAAGCACCACAGCATTGTGGAGATTAATGCTGTCACTACCGTGAATAAACTGACCCACTTTTCCCTCTTTGCGCAAACTCGTAAACAATGGTGAAATGATGCTGAGATCAAGAAAAAACAAATAAATATTTTCAAACAGGACTGACATCTTATGTTGATATAAAAAGTACATAATTGTTTGATTGTTAGTTGCCGGAAGTCAAGTTCTTCCAGAGTCGTGGCTTAAATATGAAGAGCAAGGCGTTTCTAGAAACAGTTTCTAGAAACAGTGGATTTCAAGTCTATTTTGCCGATGGCTTTGGGTATAATACAGGCTCATTTCATTCTACCCATATTGATTCCCAGAGCAAAGGAAGGGTATCTGCTTGATGTATCATGTCAGCAGTGATTGGGGAATATTGTCTCTGGATGATGTGTTTGGGGTAATATTGGCATGCATGGTGCCTGGGGCCTCATACTTGCAAACTTATTCACATGTTCTACTGATCTCACTTCAATATGGGTTTGTCAATTCCTTTTACAATAGATAAAATATACATTATATTTGCTCTCCTATTAAGTGACAAACATAAGAGAAGCTAGGATACGTGTCATCATAGTCTAGTTTCACGATTATTCCATGATTTTACACTTTGAGAGAAATGTTGAATCATGTGTGGTGAAAATCTTTTGGCTATTTTATATTAATATTTTAGTAATTCACTACTGTCTTCAATGTTGAATTCATTTGAGTGCTTTTTCTAAAATTTATAACGTTACTATCAAATATATTTAGTTTAAAATATTTTTATCTTTAAAAATATTGAAAATTAGCTCAATTTATAAATTGGCAAAGAGTCATATAAACATAATGGCTGGCAATTCTCAGATCATTTTACCATATTACGCAGTTCAAACTGTTTATCATTCATGAAAATTGACAAAGGCATTTTACACTCTGCATCATTATCATAGAATCAAGGCAGTAAAACTGAAATTTAGCCTTTTCATATTTTATATAGGTCATTTATATTACATGCTTAGTACAGATTTCTTGTGTGGTATTTTCTATTTTATTTTTTTCTTAAGTTTCCAGATATTATAATGACCACAATAAATAGTTGGGACTACAATCTTTATTCAGATCATCTTATGCAGCATCACCTACTTACTATAAACACAATAAATGGAATTATCAGCTGTGTATCTGTGTGAATTATTTGCAGGAGAATGCGGGAGCAAGTTGCATGTCCAGCAGCCCGGATGGGAAGGTCCTGGTGATGGGCTTATCCTCTGGTCTGGTGGTAGTAGACGCAGCCACACAGCAAACTTTGGCCGTGTGGACCCAAGACAATATGCATATCACTGCAGTGCAGGTGGCTAAACTGGACGATAACATCTACCTCGCCTCTACCATCACAGACATGGGTCAGTATACTACAACATCATTTCCCAGACACTGTCCGTATTTCTATTCTTAGAAATGTCTGAAAATTATCAAATTATCCGAGCATATTGAGTAGAAGAAGGGTACATTTAAGATGGCATTAAAACACAAATATCCACTGTTCAATTTTGCACACAGATATATCCAAATTTGAACAAAAAAGATAATGTTCAAGAATATGTAACCAAAATGGTTTGCAAGCAGGTGGTGCCATCTGCTTATATTTTGATATTGAGAGCCATTCAGAGTAATCGTTATTTAATGAAAGACATTCTCCATTAATGATTCCATCATGGTAACTGGGCAATCAGATTGCAAGAATGACGCACTTACAAATTATCTAGTTGTTAAAATATTATGTGTTTAAAAATCCTAATCTTTACCTGTTATACTGCATTTTGCAATTGTGATTTACATTATGTGGTCTACAAAAGTGGTTTACATTTACACATATTTACATACTCTGAGTCTGGTACTGTGTATTGTAGGTCTAGCCGTACTGTTTGGTGTGGCTGGAGGTATGATCTTCCAACTACAAATTCTCAATGAACAGGTAAATACACATTAAATTCATTTACAGTATAGGTTAAAATATGGAGAATGAGGCTAAGCTTACCATCCAGAACTGTCTAGGTCTTTTGATATAAATATGGTATAATATTAGAATAACTGCTTTTTAATATAACAATTTTCAATATTCTGTACATTTTTCCAGGATGGCTCAGGGAAAATGTTGGCATCTAAATGTGAGGCATCTGCAGAGGTGGACTTTGTTGGAGTTTATCTGGAAAGTAAGTAATTGCTAAACATATAAATTGTGAAGACTGGGGAAAAAGAAATGTACAAGAGACACGGGTTCCTGAGTTGTGAACTATACTGGAGAACTAAGTGATGAAATATACAGAAGAAGAGGTTTATGAAATATACAGGAGGATAGGGTCATTTATATACAGGAGGGGAGGGTCATTTATATACAGGAGGAGAGGGTCATATTAATAAACAGGAGGAGAAGGTCATTAATATACAGCAGGAGAAGGTCATTGATATACAGGAGGAGAAGTCCATTAATAGGAGAAGGTCATTAATATACGGGAGGGGAGGGTCATTGATATACTGGAGGAGAGGGTCATTTATCTACATCTATCTACATCTATAAGTTTACTCGGCAAAACCAATTGGCATCCCGCCGAGAGTGCAAGATTGCACTAAGGGGTGCAGCTTGTACACACCAGCTGCTTGTTGCCAACCTTTATACTCTGGCAAGGGAGTTTCTGAAGGATGCCGAGCTACCTGTTTCCAATGTAGTTAAATGAGGGGGAAGGTTGTTCCAGTCAGTCACTGTCCTTGGAAAATAGCTGTATTTATAAGGGTCACAGCTTGTTGCCATTTCGATATAGCGATTTCCATGGTTTTTTCTTGTAGGAGCTGATTTCATTTTGACATGATCTGGAAGTTTCAAAGCTATTTCACCATTTATAGCCTTGTACAATAAAACCAGTCTCTGGGTCCTTCTTCTCGCTGCTAGTGAATCCCATTTTAGGTCTTCCAAGATTTTAGTTACAGTGCCTGTTTCTCTCTTCCAGTTGCCAGCCACAAATCTAGCAGCTCGTCTTTGGACTGATTCTATGCGGTCTGTATCTTTTTTGAGGTAAGGGTCCCACACACTTGATGCATATTCTAAGTGAGGGCGCACAAGTGTATTGTAGGCAGCCTCTTTGATATTTCCTGGGCACATATTGAAATTCCTTCTTACAAATCCCAGTACTTGGTTTGCTTTGCAGACAATGTTGTTAATATGTTCATCCCATTTCATATCTGTTTGGAGTTCAACTCCAAGGTAGGGATGATGTTCAACATGTTGCAAGATGTGACCATTTAATGTATATTTTCTTGAATCAAGAGCTTGGCTTTTTTTCTTGCTGCTCAGGGTGTAGCATTTCTGAGCATTGAAGTCCATTTGCCACTCACTTGACCATTCCTCCAGCATATTTAGGTCCTCTTGCAGTTTCTCTGCATCATCATCATCTTCGACTATTCTATATAGGAGGCTGTCATCAGCAAAGAGCCTTATGTTTGAATATTTTAGCTTCTCTCCAATGTCATTAATATAGAGTAGAAATAATATTGGTCCAAGTACTGTACCCTGAGGCACTCCAGATTTAACATGGACAGGGTCAGATTCATCACCGTCAATAACCACCCTCTGTTCACGGTTTGTAAGCCAGTTTTTTATCCATGAACCGACCTGTCCTGAGATTCCGTAATGCCCAAGCTTCTGATTTAGACGCTCGTGACAGACTGTGTCAAAGGCTTTACTAAAATCGAGAATGAGCATGTCAACATTTTGCCCATCATTTCTAGCCTTGAGTATGTCCTGCAAGGTTGTGATTAACTGAGTTTCACACGAGTGGCCTGTCCTGAATCCATGCTGAAAATTTACCAGGATATTGTAAAGTTCGCAGTGATTCATCATATGTCTGACAATTATATGCTCCAAGATCTTACAGGGGACAGATGTCAAGGAAACTGGCCTGTAGTTTGCGGCACAACTTTTATCTCCTTTTTTAAAGACTGCAACTATATTTGCTGTGCGCCATGCTTTTGGAACTTCTCCTTTGTCGAGTGAGTCTTGGAATATTTTTTGGAGGATTGGAGCTATTTCATGTGAACATTCTTTCAAGACTCTTGTGGGTATTTGATCTGGGCCATTGGCTTTTTTGCAGTTTAGGTTAGAGAGCAATTTTTCCACACCAGCAACTGTGATGGTAATTGGCTCTATTTGCGGAGAAGTTGGATCACCTTTGTCAGGAATATTTTCCATGTTTTCAGTAGAAAAAACAGATTTGTACTGACGTGAAAGAACTTCTGCCTTGCCTTTACTGTCTTTCACTTCAATGCCATTTTCTGTTAGTGTTGGTACACCAACAGTATCTTTGCGCCTGGATCTAATATAGTTCCAGAACCTTTTTCCCATTGATGGTCTACTGAATTCAATGTCAGGTAAATCGAGTAGCCCAAGGACATATTCATTGTGGGATTCTCTCAACTTATGTTTTATGTGTTTCCTAAGGTTTCTGAATTTTCTACGATCAGAATCCTTTTTAGTTTTTTCAGCCTTGTTGTATAGTCTTTGTTTCCTTTTAATTTGCCTCTTGATTTCCTTTGTCATCCATGGCACATCCCATCTACCAGTTATTTTCTTAATAGGAATGTGTTTATTGATGGAATCCATAAGCTTGGCTGTGAACTTATTGTTCAGAGTTTCAACTGGGAGACTTGAATCCTTAACTTCATCTTCATAAAAGACATGCATGTCTTGTTTTATTGCATTCATATCTCCTTTTTTGTACAGCAGTACGTTTCTTGGCTTTTTCTTGGCCAGTGTGGCTTTTGCATTGATTTCTGTTATCAACACATCATGGTCACTCATGCCTGGATGGACAGATACTTTATTTACTAGGCTAGGGTTTGTTGTGCCGACCAAATCTAACCTATTGCCTCCCCTGGTTGGATGAGGATTTACTTGTGTGAGACAATGTTCATTAAAAGTATCAACCATTGCTGAATTTAGGTCGATCCCATATGCAGGGCTTGGCTTATAGGACATATTCTCCCATGTGATATCTGGTACATTGAAATCCCCTGTTAGTAATATATTAGGGATATTTGTGTCAGACTGGGGAATCTTTCCAAGAGATGCATTTAGTTCATGGACGTTGGATATATTTCTGTCTGTTGGCCTATAGTAACATCCTATGAACAGTGGTTTTGTTCCAGTTATGTTCAGTTTTCTCCATACAAGTTCACAGTCAGTTTTCAAACTCTCCTCCTTGGGGTCTGACAGCCACCTTTTATGGATACCAATCAGTACCCCACCACCACCCTTGCATCTGTCTTCTCTCCCTATATCATAATCAGGGTGGATGACACTGTCTGCAATAGTGTGATCAATGTGGGATTCTGTTATGCATAATATATCAGGATAATTATGCTCATTTATTAGTTCATGTAGCTCCAATTGCTTTTTGGTTGAGTTTAGGCCTCTACAGTTCACTGTCATAACCTTAAGCTTTTGAATTTTTTGCTTTTTTCTACCTTGCTTTGGTCTTGTGGTGCAGGTTTTCCCTACAGATTGATCTTCTGTTCTTTCACTTGTGACACTTTCATCACTTAGTGTTTCAAAGAGATTATTTGTTTCAAATTCATTTTCAAAGAAAGCATCAGAAATATTAGGAAGGCGACATTTCCAGCATTCCCATGACAGCCATCTTTGTTTATTGAATAACTCATAATCTCTATTTGTGAGCCCATCACATTTGATGTGTACGTATGTGTCACATTCATCACACTGCATGGCTCTGTGATTGTTGGCAACTGGTCGTTCACACACTCCACAGGGAAATTGGACTGGCCCTGGATGTGGATGAACATCACCACATAATAGTAGTAGGGATATTAGGAAAAGTAACACATAGATATTGCATCTTTTCTTTTGATTTGATTTATCCCAGTAGCAGAGATTTTGTTTCCTATATATGACACTGGCTTTGTGTATAGCAATGCCCAGTATTGGATTTCTCTGAATTATACTTTGCTTCTGGATTGAGCCATTATTCAGGAAGTATGCAGTACTTCCAGGTCTGTTGGAAGTATTGCCAGGATTTCCTGGGTGGGATATGCTTGCCACCCAGATGCAAACAAGGCAGCTCAAGATCAATTTTGTTTGGTATTGTTTCATTGTATCGGGGTTTAATGCCACCATTGAGGTTTGCGTACAGGATTTAGTGTCCTGATAGGTTAGGTCTATCTGTGGAGATAGGTTGGTTTCAGCGGGGTTTAATGCCACCGTTGAAGTTTGCGAACAGGATTTAGTGTCCTGATAATACTTTCTTAAGATAAATGTTTTCACGATATGATCAGACACCTTCAGTGCAAAAGGGAGAACTGAGAGAGCCTATTCTGTGGGTCAAGTCAGATAGTATGCAGTGTGGCCACAAATCTGAACCTTAATCCAGCTCACCCGTCTCAGTAGATGCGTGTCAGGTGTGTGTTTTTGTCTGCAATAGTTATATATAGTTATATATATATACCGGTAGGCTTGTATTGCCTGTGGTTGATCTATTTATAGAGAGGAAGAAATAAAATCCAATCAATAAATATACTATTCCTCTTATTAAAATAAAGGAGATGCTAAAATTGCTGGGTTAAATATGCTCAGCAATTTATTTAATGATGTGTGTTTACGAGCGATACAACGTGGTTAAGTTTGCCACCGCTGCTAATCAATACAGATTTCTGTGGGGTTAAATATGCCTCACACAGAGAGATCAAATGAAAATATATATACAGCAGTAAGAGAACTGCCCCGTTATATGATATCTTCAGGTTTTGTACACGTTGGCTTGCTGGCCACAGTACCTTGATAGAAAACTATCTCGAGATTCAAGGTGGTTAAATATGCCACCGTTGAGGTCAAATGCAGGATTTATGGTCCTGACTGTTTGAGTGAAACTAACTGGAAAAAAAACCACTGGGTAATATGCGAGTTATTCGTTATCACCAGTAATTATGAACCAGTTAATGATATTGTACAGAGAGGAATTACTTATGTATCAAACTAGCACTCGACACAGGCAGCTCAGAAAGGATACTCGTGAGCGCGGTGCCTCGCTAAGACAACACAGTATGATCCCGCCCTCGCAAGTGGATTCCGATCAAAACTGCCGTCAGAGCTTGCTAAAAGTCTGGTATAAGATAGATCTCTGTATGGCCGGGGTTCACTGTGAGAAAGTGTTGTAGTAGACTAGCAATAAACTCCAAAAAATCGGCAAACAAGACGATTTTTATCGGAGCTCAAGTAAAAGCCGCCATTCACTTTCACGCATTTATATACAGGATGAGAGTGTCGTTAATATACAGGAGGAGAGGGTCATTAATAAACAGGACGATAGGGTCATTAATATACAGGCGGAGAGGGTCATTTATATACAGCAGGAGAGGGTCATTTATATACAGGATGAGAGTGTCATTAATATACAGGAGGAGAGGGTCATTAATAAACAGGAGGATAGGTTCATTAATATTAATATACAGGTGGAGAGGGTCATTTATATACAGCAGGAGAGGGTCATTTATATACAGGAGGAGAGGGTCATTTATATACAATATACAGGAGGAGAGGGTCATTAATAAACAGGAGGGTCATTAATAAACAGGAGGAGAGGGTCATTAATAAACAGGAGGAGAGGGTCATTAATAAAGAGGAGGATAGGGTCATTTATATACAGGAGGAGAGGGTCATTAATATCCAGGAGGAGAGAGTCATTAATAAATAGGAGGATAGGGTCATTAATATACAGGTGGAGAGGGTCATTTATATACAGGAGGATAGCATCATTAATATGGGATGATCAGAATCATAAATAAGGGTAATAGGTCATACCATATAGGGAAACAGCTCGTTGCCAGAGGATATTATATATCAGATTTTCTGTTTCTGTCGTATTCAGCTTCATGTCCTTTCTGACACTGTCTTGTTCTGTTGTCTTTTTCTACAAATCAACTGCTTTTAAATTGCTACTGATCATCCAGTTTTGGTATACCAGTGGAAAGCACATGACTGGAAACAAATATATTGCCTCCCTTGATTGAAAAACAAGTAGCCCAAATGTCAGCTCAGAATGTTATTGCTTTCACCTGTGTGTTCAGTGTGTGTGTGTTCTCTGTGGTGCAGGCAGCATGACTTCTCATCATGCTTCTTGCTATTACTAATTTCTACCTCAAATCTCATGATTAATAATGTGGGTAATAAAACTCATAAATCATGTTAACCCAACTCCATTTGACAGACATCTGAAGGCTATCCTAAAGACGTATATATGATACCATAGGGAGCCCCAAGGCTCATCTAACAATGGCCTGTGAACACATGAAATGAAAATAAATCCTATTTTTTTCACCATGCTATGCCACCATCAGCCCTAAGATAATCTTAAGATATGCCTGCGGGACACGCACGGGAGCCTGCCGTGTACTTTAAGATGATGTTTGGTGATAAAACATCGTGGAAATGCCAGCAACTTTTATGTTGCAGCTAAAAGTTCCCGATAACCCATACAATGGCTTAGAATTGCCCAAATGTGGCCGATGATCTCCCGGTGCCCTCATGGCACCCGTGCTTGCAAATCTATTTTGTTAAAAGAAACCATCAACCGGGCATCTGTACTGAAATTGATGCATTTGTGACTGGGGTATTAGTCAAGTAAAGTCAGCCATGGCACTTACAAGACATAATCTGGCCATGCACAGCTATTGTTTTACCATATATGGTCAAACATAAACATACACATGCATGATCTGAATTGGTCATGTACTTCTTACCTCATCTGGGGTTCCAGAGTTCACACTGCTCACCTTTACACGTCACATGATACTGAGGGCTCTGCAGATAATCACTGTGTTGATAATGCAAATTCTTTCTTCTATTACATTGTCTCATGAGTCTATGCAAAACTTATGATGATCGTATATACATGTAGATATGTTTTTCATGAACCAAATTATAGGAATAATACCTTTAGTATCAGTTTATGTTATTGTTCTATGGGATACACATAGGAAGAGAGGAAGAATGTATCATATGTCAGACTAAGATTTAAATGCAGGGCTGATCTATAGTAGTCATGTAGCCACTTTGTGTCAGCATTGTCTGGGGAGAAGGAAACAGGTTGAACAAATAGAGCAGATGCATGTGACGTGTAACGTCAGGAAGGAAAAAAACAAAATAAAGAGATATCTGATTACAGCCAGCCTTGCATATACAGAAAAAAACAACATAAAAAGGTGTGGTAATAAAAGGTTGCAAGGTGATATGTTAGATCTGTATCTAAGTGGGTACTCAGCTCAGCCATCCAGCATTCTGCCGATTTAACATTCTACAGATTTGTGTGCCAGGGGATTTTATACTTTTTTTAAAAGGAAAATAAATCATCGGGAAATATATTGAAGTGAGAAATAGAGATTCACCCTCAATCAGAATACATGCTCTATAGTTTCTGAACAAATTATACATTGTTTAGTTAACAGAAGGGCCATTTTAGTGGCAGTTTGAATAACAAAAAGTTTTCTTTAAAAAGGAAGTGATAATCTGATGTACATGTAAACATTGTGTTAAGAATTATAAATAACGCAACAACTTTGGAAAGAAATTTTATATTTGAGATGTAGGTGTGATGCATTTGGGTGCAATTTTAGCAAAATACTGATTTTGACACATTTATACACATTTGCCATATTCTGCTCAATGCTTTAATAACACATTTTGCAGCAAGTGTGTCTCTGGTGCATTTTTGTGCAAATGCATTTTTTTTGCATGTGCAAAAAGAACTATTGTAACCGAGATGTACAATGAGATATTTTTAAGGTTTGACAATAATAGAGGTGTATGTTGGCAGCAAACAAAGAGATGCCTAGTTTTCCTCATCAGATGTCAAGCCTCTTGCCAGGCCAGTCCCAGTACGTAGTGCACTGTACACCCTCAGGTTTTATATACACAAAAAAACCTTACATTTCTGACAGATTAAGATAGCATATTAATAGAAATATAGAAGGTTGCCAAAACTCTGCCATTGTATTACTGATCGTTGTCACAAGGTGTCATAATTACCTAGGTTGAGGTTATTATTGTTGATTAATTGTGTTTGAATTGGTTATCTTTTTTCAATTTAAAATGAGCAATTATTAGTTCTTCTTTGATGAAAGTGGCCAATATATACATTTGTACATAAAGACACATACACACATACACATACTTGTATAACATACACATATACATTGCACATATAACATACATGTACACATATACATATATGCATACATACAATTAAGTCTGGTGACAAAGAGTTAAAACCTTTTATTGCGACATGTTTCAGTCCTTCAAGGGACTTCTTCAGGCTTAACTAACAAACCATTGAAAGTGTTCACTTACATGTACCGGTATATATCATTACAAGAGTATGTGGTAAACAAGCTCGTACCAGCTGATAAACAAACAGATAAACAATCAGATTAACAAGATGATTAGAGACACAAAGTTAATTGCACTTGTCTGCTTGCTGTATAGAGGTGTCAAAAAGCTGTTGACAACTCTGTCATATTGCGCATTGTTATAATCATAATACATACATTAAAGAGATTATAAAAATATAAAATATAAAATGGAAATCCTTAAAATACATCATAAAATAAAGTAAAATATAAGAAATTATAATAAGAGGACAATATTGTGAGGAACAGTCAGTTCTCGATTGTCCATTTTTAGCATTTTCAAATTACTTGAGATGAGCGTGTTATCTTTTCGCTCCCGTATTTATATTAGAATTTGGCGATTAACCACGAGGCATTTAAGTCGCCATTTTGCGAATCACCACAAAAGATGTTCAATTTCTTTCTTACTTATGTGTATGTAGTTTAGCATTGAGAATGTATAATTTTACCTTTCTCCTTGCCGGCCATCTTGGCCGGTGAGAGATACAGAGACTCGCCGTGGAGCCTGATTTTATGCTTGTTACGTCCCAAATTTTGGTGTTTAATGCTCGTCCCGTAGGGAAACAAGAGCGAGATTCGTCTTTTTCATAATATTAACTTTATATCGTCTAAAATGGCATATTCTTCATGTAAATAAGTTTGGTTCTAGCAAAGTAAAGTGTTCTGACTTTCCTTTTGCGCGCCATCTTGGCCGAGTCAATATTTGGCCTTCTGCGCATGCTTGAAATGACGTCAAACCAATAAAAGCGATGACACGTCACAATTTGCCAATCGAGTTCACAACAACGCCCGTTCTGCTGAAAATTCAGGCGAAACTTAAAGGGACACTTTATCGTTTCCAACAAGGTACATTTTCTGCAAAAAATAGATTGAATTAATTAAAAAAGACACTTCTGATAATTCAGAAGAAACTTTTGAGAATTGATGCTTCGGAAAATATCACTTACAAGAATTAATGACATTTAATCAATTATCAGCTCTTCTGAGAATTCAGAAGTAAAACTTCTGAGATTTCAGAAGTTCAGCTGAGATCTCAAATGATCCAAATCAGATGCTGCTGGAATTTCAAAGAACACTTAATTGAGATATAAGGAAACTCTTTTGTCATGACATTTAACATTTGAATTTTCTCTAATTAAGGGAAACATCAATTTTTTCTGATATATCAGAAGTGTCTTCTGAAATTTCAGAAGTCATCTGAGATTTCAGAAGTCTCCAGCAGGAACCCTGAAGAGATATACAATTTTATATTAAATCATATTGGAGAAACATTCACATTGGCAACGGTCCCTTGCCATGTGTATCAAGATTTGCCAGTACCAGAATTAAATTAGATCATATATGTTTATAGTTCCACTTCTGAGATTTCAGAAGTCCTGCTGAAATCTCAGAAGCCACTTCTGAGATTTCCTAAGTTAATCAGCACCTGTGATTCAGTTCAGAAAGCAGATGTATCAGAAGTCAACCTATAATAGAACATGAAAAGTGGCATTAATGTATAAGTGGATAAAGATATAACAATAAGAACATCAAGTATTTATGATATGACATTGTTTTACTGGTAACCAGTTTGTCTACATCAGTTATATGGAATTGTACATATACTATTCACTTGTCAACTTATTCGTCAATAAATCGTTGAACTGTTATTAGCGCGTCATTTTTTTGCCCATTACCAGTCTGACATACGGAAAGGTAGCTCAAGTATAGGAGAAACTAACATATGGGTAATCCCATTGCTATCGAGTTTGAAGTACTGTTCAACACTGGTTTATCATTGTCAATTAAAGAGTGTTCTATTCTGAGGAGTACAGAATAGTATTTTGTATTTTTAATTAATATAT
Source organism: Amphiduros pacificus (assembly GCA_949316495.1). NCBI lineage: Eukaryota > Metazoa > Annelida > Polychaeta > Phyllodocida > Hesionidae > Amphiduros > Amphiduros pacificus. The sequence goes on along the minus strand of OX439010.1, from coordinate 18,233,282 downwards.
ATATATATATATATATATATATATATATATATATATATATATACCGGTATATATATATATATAAATATATATACCGGTATATATATATATATATATATAAGTATTCTGATTGAGGGTGAACCTCCCTCTCCCTCCCTCTCCCTCTCCCTCTCCCTCTCCCTCTCCCTCTCTCTCCCTCTCTCTCTCTCTCTGTATATATATATATTTATATATATGATGTTTTCTGACGTCTGCATTTCTCTTTGTTTGTAACGAGGCTGTGGGCATTCAGCTTATAATTACCACCGAGGATGTAATTGCATTAAGATTGATCACATATGAGAAAACCTTGTAGGGATTGGAGCTTACAAGTACAACAAGGCCATAAAGAGAATCTTTTTTTTTTGCCTTTCCCAATTCCTCAGATTTTCCCATGAGATGTGCGCTTCTCCCATAGCTATAACCAATTATTTCATATGATGCAGTCTTGTGATTAAATTGTATAACATCTATTTTTCGCTCTTGCTTGTTTTGCCTTTAGGGGCTGGATGTTCAGGACTTTGCTGAATAAAGCCTGTAGCTTAAAGAGCATTTATTATATATCCTTGTTTATCTTTCTGCTTCCAGATGGCAATGGAAGAGTTTTGTCTCTTTGAGTTATTTTGCAATTTTATTTTTATTCCCTGGACTTTTGATGTGTTATAATTTGACTGAAATTTCTCAACCTTAATTTAAGAAAAGAATAATACTTTGAAATTATTGATAGCTGAGTTATAAAACTGGTATGATATTAGAGTATTTTATTTATTCGAATTTTGTATTTGGTAGTTATGAACCAATGAATTTTGACAGCTACAAACAGCTTAGTAAAGAAGTCTGCCTCATTTGATACCTTGAGAGAAATAAAATAAAAGCCAGAATGAAAATTAGAAATTCAGCAAATGCCAAATAAAAGAATAATGTAAATGCCCTATTAAATTCTTTTAAAAAGTAATGAATTGACTGAACTAATTGATGCTGATAAATCAGTTCAAAAAATTCTTTTCAAAGTTATCTTCTGATATAAAACTTGTTTTCTAAACCAAGATCAGATAAATCTAATGCTCTTTTGTCACAGAAATAGATGAAATTCAATTTGTATTTGATGATGAATCAATGGCTATTAAAACAATAAATTCATCCTATAATGAGATATGTATTGGAACATTGCCAGATTCATAGGGACCATTACTCAAAAAGACATTAATGGTGACTATTGAAAATATTCCCCATTACAATTTTAATTTGATGAAAGGCATAATAGACAAGATATGATTAATTAGTGTATAAAGGATGAATTCACTGCAGAAGTCTGACACACATTTATTTTTTCCCTCATCTAGAAAGATATTTTAGATTTACTAGGTTAAATACAAGTATGGTTTGAAGCTTTCGAAATGATTTTATAGATTTGAAAGGATTTGATAGAATCTTTGAGTGGTCTATATACAGGTATATGAGAGTTGGTTGATGTTTTCAGATGCCCAGGGCAAGGATGGGGTGCTGGAGATACATAAGGTAGCCAGGGAGGCCTGGATCAAGGAGATAGAAGGGCTGGTGGACAAAGCAGCAGCTAACAAGGGTGTGGCCACCGCCCCTGGGCCAATCCAAGACACCCCACCCACTCCAACCCCCGTATGTGTCAACCCTCCTGCAGGGTTCTTTACATTGTGTTTATTATTTGCTTATTTTCTGATAGATTTTATATATTTGTCAACATCTTTATCAGTAGCCAATGAGGATATTTAAATGGAAAAGTGATGCATCATATTGTGGTCTAGAAATGATGTGTAAGTCTGTAACCTTAACCAACCTTTTAAGGTCATGAGACTCTATCACTGGAAATTCTATGACCACCATATGATTGAAATAAATAAAGATAGCATCACCAAACTTAAAACAAAGGTATATCTTGTCTTATAATGGTGTGCTCATCAGGGATCTTGAGATACATATTTAAGATCATGTGGCCTGATCTCAGATAATCTTGGGACCATGTAATATAGCATTACTAAACTATTAAAGCAACAAAGCCCTACATTTCTACTCCTCACACTGTTATTATGAGTTGATCAGTTTCCGGCCAGTATCTTTGTAGTGGTAGAGGCTACTTGATGCATATTTCACTGTTTTTATGTGGCAGGATGGAGACCCAACAACTGAATCACAAGGTGAAGCGCCCTCTGTTGTCGCAGATCAGAAGCAGGAAGAGGGAGATCAAAGCAGCCAGGTGAGCAACAATGTTACACCGAGCTAATTATAGCACTACAAATCAATAGTGGCTGGGAGAGAGAGGGAATGAGAGAGAAGGAGAATGAGAGAGAAGGAGAATGAGAGAAAGAGAATGAGGGAGAGAATGAGAGTGGGAGAATAAGAGGGAGGTATGAATGAGAGGAGGTACGAATGATAGAAGTTACAAAGAGAGGGGGAGAATAAGAAAAGGTAAGAATAAAAGAGTGAGAGAATGAGAGAGAGAATGAGAATATGGGGGAGTGAGAAAATGGGAGACTGGAGAAAGAGGAGAGTAAAACAAGGAAAAAAATGGGAGGTGAAAATAGGCATTATAAGAGAGGCTGTTAAATATTTCTAGTATGTGAGTTGGTGTGTGTTTCACAAATGTGAATTGGTTGGGCAGGGTTAAAATATACTGTCAAAAATGTACTGACTAAACCACTGTAAATACATCATAGAGAAATATAAACTCATAGATTAGAATAGAGAAATATGTTTTTCTCAGCATGTATTGAATTAATTCCTGTTTAATCTCGTCTTCTGACATATGATTTTTGATTAATGATCAGCTGGAGCTGCGTTCTATTTGATCATGTTCTAAATGGACTCATGCAGTGGTCATATGTGACAATATTTGGTCTAATTTATGCATGACCACTTAAAGTACCGAATGATGATGATAAAATTGTGTAAAATGTAAATATGCATGTGATATTTTCTGAAAGCAGCACATAGAAACCTCCCCCACCCTGGCATGTTTGCAATAGTTTCCCCAAGAGACCTTCTTTTGTTCATGTATTAATTTTGATTATATTTTATTTGTGACATATAATGTGGCCATATTTGTTATATCTCATTTGATCATGTTCAGTCCAGTCATGATGTGGCAGTTCACATGTGATCTGATATCTTCCTTTATATCAAAAAGACAAATTATATGTCAGGACTTGACTATTTAAGCAGATGCTTTAAACAGAAAAAAAACCAAGAAAAAAACACCTGACACTAAGTTAATAGAGAAAGTATCATGCTTAAGATAATTTGAGGCAGTTTTCCAGTAAATAAAATGGAATATAATTTTCATTCTCAGGTGCTTTAGAGATAGTATCAGATCAAACTCTTCTCCCATCTTACTTATACATTAGATGGTGGGAAATGACATAAGCGCCACCATAACATATTCTTTACCATTGAAATATTAATGTGTTGCACAGTCGGATAAATCCTTTGGTTAGTTTTCATGAGGGTGACCAAATTGGTGGCCTATGCTGTCATATTTGTATGTACATGTATTTGAGATGGCCAGAAGCAAAATCTTTATCTTATATTTGTACCAAAATGACCCATACAGAACTGGAGGAGAAGGGCTCGGAGCCATTGTGCAAGCACTAATTTTGAAGCCTGTGGTATATTCAGAACATTTGTATCAGACATAACATCACATCTGATTTAAGCTTTATAACTTTAAATTAATAGCAAATAGATGGAATGAGGCACTTTCCATGACAGGCCTTGTGTGGCTTACAATCTGCTATAGAGAGGTCACTGGTCCTATGTGGCTGTCAGTCTGGTATATAGAGGTCCCTAGTCCTATGTGGCTGTCAGTTGTCTATAGAGAGGTCCCTGGTCCTATGTGGCTGTCAGTCTGCTATAGAGAGGTCCCTGGTCCTATGTGGCTGTCAGTCTGGTATAGAGAGGTCCCTGGTCCTATGTGGCTGTCAGTTGTCTACAGAGAGGTCACTGGTTCTATGTGGCTGTCAGTCTGCTATAGAGAGGTCCCTGGTCCTATGTGGCTGTCAGTCTGCTATAGAGAGGTCCCTGGTCCTATGTGGCTGTCAGTCTGCTGTAGAGAGGTCCCTGGTCCTATGTGGCTGTCAGTCTGGTATAGAGAGGTCCCTGGTCCTATGTGGCTGTCAGTCTGCTATAGAGAGGTCCCTGGTCCTATGTGGCTGTCAGTCTGGTATAGAGAGGTCACTGGTCCTATGTGGCTGTCAGTCTGCTATAGAGAGGTCCCTGGTCCTATGTGGCTGTCAGTCTGCTGTAGAGAGGTCCCTGGTCCTATGTGGCTGTAAGTCTGGTATAGAGAGGTCCCTGGTCCTATGTGGCTGTCAGTCTGCTATAGAGAGGTCCCTGGTCCTATGTGACTGTTAGTCTGCTATAGAGAGGTCCCTGGTCCTATGTGGCTGTCAGTCTGCTATAGAGAGGTCCCTGGTCCTATGTAGCTGTCAGTCTGCTATAGAGAGGTCCCTGGTCCTATGTGGCTGTCAGTCTGCTGTAGAGAGGTCCCTGGTCCTATGTGGCTGTCAGTCTGGTATAGAGAGGTCCCTGGTCCTATGTGGCTGTCAGTCTGCTATAGAGAGGTCCCTGGTCCTATGTGGCTGTCAGTCTGCTATAGAGAGGTCCCTGGTCCTATGTGGCTGTCAGTCTGCTATAGAGAGGTCCCTGGTCCTATGTGGCTGTCAGTCTGCTGTAGAGAGGTCCCTGGTCCTATGTGGCTGTCAGTCTGGTATAGAGAGGTCCCTGGTCCTATGTGGCTGTCAGTCTGGTATAGAGAGGTCCCTGGTCCTATGTGGCTGTCAGTCTGGTATAGAGAGGTCACTGGTCCCATGTGGCTGTCAGTTGTCTATAGAGAGGTCCACGGTCCTATGTGGCTGTCAGTCTGCTATAGAGAGGTCCCTGGTCCTATGTGGCTGTCAGTCTGGTATAGAGAGGTCCCTGGTCCCATGTGGCTGTCAGTTGTCTATAGAGAGGTCCACGGTCCTATGTGGCTGTCAGTCTGCTATAGAGAGGTCCCTGGTCCTATGTGGCTGTCAGTCTGCTATAGAGAGGTCCCTGGTCCCATGTGGCTGTCAGTTGTCTATAGAGAGGTCCACGGTCCTACATTTGTATGTGGCTGTCAGTCTGCTATAGAGAGGTCCCTGGTCCTATGTGGCTGTCAGTCTGCTATAGAGAGGTCCCTGGTCCCATGTGGCTGTCAGTTGTCTATAGAGAGGTCCACGGTCCTATGTGGCTGTCAGTCTGCTATAGAGAGGTCCCTGGTCCTATGTGGCTGTCAGTCTGCTATAGAGAGGTCCCTGGTCCCATGTGGCTGTCAGTTGTCTATAGAGAGGTCCACGGTCCTATGTGGCTGTCAGTCTGCTATAGAGAGGTCCCTGGTCCTATGTGGCTGTCAGTCTGGTATAGAGAGGTCCCTGGTCCTATGTGGCTGTCAGTCTGGTATAGAGAGGTCCCTGGTCCTATGTGACTGTCAGTCTGCTATAGAGAGGTCCCTGGTCCTATGTGACTGTCAGTCTGTTATAGATAGGTCCCTGGTCCTATGTGGCTGTCAGTCTGCTATAGAGAGGTCCCTGGTCCTATGTGACTGTCAGTCTGCTATAGAGAGGTCCCTGGTCCTATGTGGCTGTCAGTCTGCTATAGAGAGGTCCCTGGTCCCATGTGGCTGTCAGTTGTCTATAGAGAGGTCCACGGTCCTATGTGGCTGTCAGTCTGCTATAGAGAGGTCCCTGGTCCTATGTGGCTGTCAGTCTGGTATAGAGAGGTCCCTGGTCCTATGTGGCTGTCAGTCTGGTATAGAGAGGTCACTGGTCCTATGTGGCTGTCAGTCTGCTAAAGAGAGGTCCCTGGTCCCATGTGGCTGTCAGTTGTCTATAGAGAGGTCCACGGTCCTATGTGGCTGTCAGTCTGGTATAGAGAGGTCCCTGGTCCTATGTGGCTGTCAGTCTGCTATAGAGAGGTCCCTGGTCCTATGTGGCTGTCAGTCTGCTATAGAGAGGTCCCTGGTCCTATGTGGCTGTCAGTCTGGTATAGAGAGGTCACTGGTCCTATGTGGCTGTCAGTTGTCTATAGAGAGGTCCCTGGTCCTATGTGGCTGTCAGTCTGGTATATAGAGGTCCCTGGTCCTATGTGGCTGTCAGTCTGGTATAGAGAGGTCCCTGGTCCTATGTGGCTGTCAGTCTGCTATAGAGAGGTCCCTGGTCCTATGTGACTGTTAGTCTGCTATAGAGAGGTCCCTGGTCCTATGTGGCTGTCAGTCTGGTATAGAGAGGTCCCTGGTCCTATGTGGCTGTCAGTCTGCTATAGAGAGGTCCCTGGTCCTATGTGGCTGTCAGTCTGGTATAGAGAGGTCACTGGTCCTATGTGGCTGTCAGTTGTCTATAGAGAGGTCCCTGGTCCTATGTGGCTGTCAGTCTGGTATAGAGAGGTCACTGGTCCTATGTGGCTGTCAGTTGTCTATATAGAGGTCCCTGGTCCTATGTGGCTGTCAGTCTGGTATATAGAGGTCCCTGGTCCTATGTGGCTGTCAGTCTGGTATAGAGAGGTCCCTGGTCCTATGTGGCTGTCAGTCTGCTATAGAGAGGTCCCTGGTCCTATGTGGCTGTCAGTCTGGTATAGAGAGGTCCCTGGTCCTATGTGGCTGTCAGTCTGCTATAGAGAGGTCCCTGGTCCTATGTGGCTGTCAGTCTGGTATATAGAGGTCCCTGGTCCTATGTGGCTGTCAGTCTGGTATAGAGAGGTCCCTGGTCCTATGTGGCTGTCAGTCTGCTATAGAGAGGTCCCTGGTCCTATGTGGCTGTCAGTCTGCTATAGAGAGGTCCCTGGTCCTATGTGGCTGTCAGTCTGGTATAGAGAGGTCCCTGGTCCTATGTGACTGTCAGTCTGCTATAGAGAGGTCCCTGGTCCTATGTGGCTGTCAGTCTGCTATAGAGAGGTCCCTGGTCCTTTGTGGCTGTCAGTTGTCTATAGAGAGGTCCCTGGTCCTATGTGGCTGTCAGTCTGCTATAGAGAGGTCCCTGGTCCTATGTGGCTGTCAGTCTGCTATAGAGAGGTCCCTGGTCCTATGTGGATGTCAGTCTGCTATAGAGAGGTCCCTGGTCCTATGTGGCTGTCAGTCTGTTATAGAGAGGTCACTGGTCCTATGTGGCTGTCAGTCTGGTATAGAGAGGTCACTGGTTCTATGTGGCTGTCAGTCTGGTATATAGAGGTCCCTGGTCCTATGTGGCTGTCAGTCTGCTATAGAGAGGTCCCTGGTCCTATGTGGCTGCCAGTCTGGTATAGAGAGGTCACTGATCCTATGTGGCTGTCAGTCTGGTATAGAGTGGTCCCTGGTCCTATGTGGCTGTCAGTCTGCTATAGAGAGGTCCCTGGTCCTATGTGGATGTCAGTCTGCTATAGAGAGGTCCCTGGTCCTATGTGGCTGTCAGTCTGCTATAGAGAGGTCCCTGGTCCTATGTGGCTGTCAGTCTGCTATAGAGAGGTCACTGGTCCTATGTGGCTGTCAGTTGTCTATAGAGAGGTCCCTGGTCCTATGTGGCTGTCAGTCTGCTATAGAGAGGTCCCTGGTCCTATGTGGCTGTCAGTCTGCTATAGAGAGGTCCCTGGTCCTATGTGGCTGTCAGTCTGCTATAGAGAGGTCCCTGGTCCCATGTGGCTGTCAGTTGTCTATAGAGAGGTCCCTGGTCCTATGTGACTGTCAGTCTGCTATAGAGAGGTCCCTGGTCCTATGTGGCTGTCAGTCTGGTATAGAGAGGTCCCTGGTCCTATGTGGCTGTCAGTTGTCTATAGAGAGGTCACTGGTTCTATGTGGCTGTCAGTCTGCTATAGAGAGGTCCCTGGTCCTATGTGGCTGTCAGTCTGCTATAGAGAGGTCACTGGTCCTATGTGGCTGTCAATTGTCTATAGAGAGGTCACTGGTCCTATGTGGCTGTCAGTCTGCTATAGAGAGGTCCCTGGCCTATGTGGCTGTCAGTCCAGTATAGAGAGGTCCCTGGTCCTATGTGGCTGTCAGTTGTCTATAGAGAGGTCCCTGGTCCTATGTGGCTGTCAGTCTGGTATATTGAGGTCCCTGGTCTTATGTGCCTGTCAGTCTGGTATAGAGAGGTCCCTGGTCCTATGTGGCTGTCAGTCGGCTATAGAGAGGTCCCTGGTCCTATGTGGCTGTCAGTCTGGTATAGAGAGGTCCCTGGTCCTATGTGGCTGTCAGTTGTCTATAGAGAGGTCCCTGGTCCTATGTGGCTGTCAGTCTGCTATAGAGAGGTCCCTGGTCCTATGTGGCTGTCAGTCTGCTATAGAGAGGTCCCTGGTCCTATGTGGATGTCAGTCTGCTATAGAGAGGTCCCTGGTCCTATGTGGCTGTCAGTCTGTTATAGAGAGGTCACTGGTCCTATGTGGCTGTCAGTCTGGTATAGAGAGGTCACTGGTTCTATGTGGCTGTCAGTCTGGTATATAGAGGTCCCTGGTCCTATGTGGCTGTCAGTCTGCTATAGAGAGGTCCCTGGTCCTATGTGGCTGCCAGTCTGGTATAGAGAGGTCACTGATCCTATGTGGCTGTCAGTCTGGTATAGAGTGGTCCCTGGTCCTATGTGGCTGTCAGTCTGCTATAGAGAGGTCCCTGGTCCTATGTGGATGTCAGTCTGCTATAGAGAGGTCCCTGGTCCTATGTGGCTGTCAGTCTGCTATAGAGAGGTCCCTGGTCCTATGTGGCTGTCAGTCTGCTATAGAGAGGTCACTGGTCCTATGTGGCTGTCAGTTGTCTATAGAGAGGTCCCTGGTCCTATGTGGCTGTCAGTCTGCTATAGAGAGGTCCCTGGTCCTATGTGGCTGTCAGTCTGCTATAGAGAGGTCACTGGTCCTATGTGGCTGTCAATTGTCTATAGAGAGGTCACTGGTCCTATGTGGCTGTCAGTCTGCTATAGAGAGGTCCCTGGCCTATGTGGCTGTCAGTCCAGTATAGAGAGGTCCCTGGTCCTATGTGGCTGTCAGTCTGGTATAGAGAGGTCCCTGGTCCTATGTGCCTGTCAGCCTGGTACCAAATGAGGCTATTTCATTTCTTTGACTGGGTCCCTGGTGGGTTGTTGACCAGACTGGTTTAGACACTTTGAAGCTTTTAGCTTGTTGTTGTTTCATTGGTTCATGACTGATTAGACAGTAGCTACTTTTAGAAACAGGTTAAAACAAACACTGCTGCTACAACATTGGTCCCTCTGAGACCAATTTTGTACTTTTCCAAACACAGTTTGTATATTGAATTAAAGCAAAGAGATATTTAGTATTCATTTCTCATACCAGGTTTGAGGTTTTGTTTATTGTAATCTCATAAAACATAATAGTGAACTTCATTTTTGATTTAGTATATTTTTAATTTCCTCTGCATTTTATTTTCATTGTTCATGTGTGGTAGAAGTTCATTTAAGGACCCTGTGGACAAATAGTGCTCTACATTGCCCCCAAAAGGCCCCAATGGGAGCCTGTGATATCCTCAAACCATCTTCTTTATCTTCCCTGAGAGACTCCAAAATTATATGGATTTAAACCCAATCCACCAGGTTAATACCAATGCACCTGTAGAAATACAAGAGAGATGTGTGTTTGGTAGGGCTTTACTTTGAGTGATTTACCCATCTCCAGCAAATTCAGTTTTGAATATTTTTTATATCCTCCATCCAAGGTTTAGTGTGCTATAGCATTAGAGAGTTTAGATATTCTGGGTTCAGACAGAAATTTAAATTTGAAAGCTATCTTTTTTAAATTGTAATAAGCATCTAGCAAGGAGTCGCAAAAAGAGGAGTCATGGAAAAAAGCAAAGTAGCAAAAGGGGAGATGAAAAATCAGAGAAGAAAGAAGGTAAAACCCTGTCCGAGAAAAAAACAGTAAGAATTTCCATACGCATTGATGAAGCTCCAAAGGAGAACAGGAGTGCTGACCAAAGGTCAAGGTCAGAGATCAGTGGGAGGAGGTCATCGAGGGAGGTCACACCAAGGTCAACTCTGCAGCTGAGTGGCAGCCAGGCACTACGTCGGTCAGCGTCAGCAACCAGCAGAGTGTCAGCACCACTATCAGCGCCGCCACGTCGCTCATGTTCCTCAGCAGGTGGCGCTCGCTTACAGCCTGCTACTCCCGCTGGCAAGCGGTCTGCTTCAGTGAGCACAATCAGATCGGTGTCAGCATCCAGCCGTCAAACCTCCGCCTCTTATGCCATCAGGCCCAACTCCCGCAGGACCTCAAAGAAAAAAGTAATTATCTTTAAATCACTCTACGGACCCTAGCTCTCTTAGGCCTGCACATTACTCCTTAAAACCTATACACCACCAATTTAAACATCAGTTATCTGGGATACCACGTGACTAGATGTGAGTGATAGATGTCCCAGCACAAAAGGTACCATGTGACTACAAGATCCTCCACCAAAGTTGAATGCCTACAGTCTTTTGTTGAATGATAATCATGTGTGTTGTGCATTAATTTCATGCTTCATGTGTAATAGGCTGTTTTCAGGATTTAGGTCTGTAGATTCCTAGATTGATGTCTTTAGTTTGTCATTTTGATATCTGTAGTTTGAAATCTGTAGAATCTTTTATTGAGATCTGTTGTTTGAGATTTACAATTTCCTAAATTGAGATCTGTAGTGCATTTTCCTGGATTGGGATCTGAGATTTCACTAGGTTAAAATTTGTAGTTTTCTTGGATTCAGTTTTATAATTTTCCTTGATTTAGATCTGTAGTTTTCCTGAAATGAGGTCTGTAGTTTCCCTGAATTGAGATCTGCAGTTTCCTTGAATTAAGATCTGTAGTTTCCCTTAGTTGAGATCTGTAGTTTCCTGAAATTGAGATTTGTAGTTTCCCTGAATTGACATCTGTAGTTTCCCTTGGTCGAGATCAGCAGTTTCCCTGAATTGAAATCGGTAGTTTCCCTGAATTGTGATCTGTAGTTTCCCTGAATTGAGGTCTGTAGTTTCCCTGAATTGAGATCTGTAGTTTTCCTGAATTGAGATCTGTAGTTTCCCTAAGTTGAGATCAGTAGTTTCCATAAGTTGAGATCTGAAATTTCCCTGAATTGAAATCTGCAGTTTTTTTTAGTCTTGTAGGTTGTGGGTTGTATTCCCAGCCATGCCGAGATTGTATTCATGTATCAATTTCTCATATGAGTTGAGGCCCATGCCTGACAGTTAAACCTTTTAAGCTCTGCTGACTTCTATGAAGTCACAGAGCTTTTAGAGTGGGGAAAATGTCTGTCCATCTGTCAACATTAAAAAAAAATCTTTTTCTCCAAAACTACCTGTAATATATGTTTAAAATTGTATATAGGAGTAGATATAGAGGTGAAGATTCAGATTCCTTCACATTTTAGTGACATCACCATTGACCTTGGTGCAGTACAGAGCAAATCTCAGCAACCGCGCAAAGGAAGAAATCAATACGTGGTATACAAAAATGTCCTGGGTCATACCTGTGCTTCATCATACTTTTTTAGTCATGTTACCTTTGACCTTGACACAGTGACCTTGAGTTCAAACTTTGTGTGCATACAACATCCCACATTCATTAAAAGTACTTTATATCTATTATTCATCAACACTATGTCGAGCACCATATATATATTTTTTACAGATTTGACCTTTGACCGTGCCGTGACCTTGACCTTTATATTATTGTGCAGGCCATATCTCATTAACTATGAACTGGAAATACTGAATATTAGGCATGTATGACAATGGGAACTTCATACTTGGTATGCAGAAATGCCAAAAATTTATTGAATGAGACTTATTAACACTACATATAACTCTACTGTAAAGATATTGAATGAGTTTGTTGATATCAATTTATGATGTGATTTTTGCACAGTTATAATAAACAAGACAATGAGTATCACCTCAAAACTGAATTGGGATCATGTATGGGAAACCATAACCTGTTTGCTACTTACACTTTATCTCAGTTTATGTGTTTTCATTTAAGTCAGCACAGCGTGTTTTTGTAAATCTATGATCAAATGGATTGTCATATCAAAGATCTGCAGCATAACAATTGGGGAAGGCAGCTCTATGTCTGCTCCACCTAGGTCTTGTCATAAAATGACTGAAATAGTATTGAAAATGATATAAACCCCCAGAAAAATAACAATAAACATGGGACAAACTTCTTTAATTAGATGTCCCATTAAAGTGAAGAAAATCCCTAACATACATTAAAAAATCTGATTCATTTGACCAAATATTGGTGATAAAATAATGAACAAAGGTTTCATTTTTGGTGACAGTAAAATAACTATCTGGACATGCATGGCAGGGGATTGTTTGCATTTCTTTTATTGTTAAGACCTTGTTGCATAAGCAAAATCCTTAATTATGATGTGTAATTAGCAATTTAGTAAATATTATCACAACTAGAACATGAAGATTTGAAAAATACAGTCTGAATGGTATCTAATTTCCTTTTTATACTTTAAGAATTGAATAGTGGGAAACAAAATGTAAAAAAGCAGGTTGAATATGTATTGACCATAAATCCCAATTGAGAAATATTTACATATTTTTTGTTATAACATAAAAGATTCTTATTATCATAATCAATGATGATTATTACTCCACTGGGAAATTTGAATAGCATCTCATCAGTTGGACATTGTCAATACTTCCTTACAGGGGCTCTATCATAATGTAATCATGCTTTCAGGTTGGTTAATTAGTCATGTGAAGAATTTAACCTTGCCAGTTAATAAAATGTATTTGGATATTTTTTTCAAAAATAGGAAATTTATAGTAATAATAAGTAAGCCCTTCTCCCAGACAATGTCAGTTTATAGCACTTAAAATAAGAAGTGTTATGACTTGGTCACTTTCTTTGTCTGCTTGCATCCCCATTTTTAGTCTGTGATAGTCTATTCAGACAGAAAGACAACTGAACTATACAAAGGGGAATATGCAGCCCAAATGTCACTATGACATAATACGCCTAAGATGATTGAATATGGTAACCACCTATTGCTCATATCTGTAAAGCCTTTCTTCATTTCAGCCATAGATCACTATATCATATACATATATATATATAGGGCATAATATTATACTTTGTACCCAGGAGTGAGCTGTGATGCATTTATTTGAGAGTAGCCTTTTTTTCTCATCTGTTTATCTCACCGACTGGAGACAAGGCAGTGTTGTATAGATCACAGGGCTAGGCATGTGGGTAGGACGTGCGAGGCTTTGACATGCTGCTTCCTTAGGTCCTGCCAGACTTGTCTTCACAGCCATCATTAAGGTGTTCAATCTGAGCATCTATTAAGGTCACACATGTCAAGGCCAACATTTAATTATTTTGTGATAAACATGAAGAGTCTAAGCATGCTAAGAGGGAACGAATTGAGTCATGCAACATTTGAGCATATGACCTCATTAATAATGGTAATAAGCACCGACACATGTACAAGACCAAATCTTTTCATAGCACTTTTCATGGTAAATGCCTCAAGACAAGATGTTGTATAAAAATGTTTTGAAGTGATGTCAAACATGCCTAAAAATATGTTTGGTTCTTTAGATCCAACAAACTGTGCTTTAACTTGCATTGGTTAACGCCTGGTCCTGTTTGCTAGTCTGTGGCGAGTACAAAATGAATTGCGAAAGATACAATAATATATTGATTTTTGGCAACCACCTACTCCATCCCATTTTTACTGCATAAAAGGTGAATGGTTTGGTACTGGCAGACTTGACACCCTCTGCATACTACCTGACATCTGACACGGGTTCTGTTTCATTCATGAGGGTCTCATCCCACTCAATGCAAGGACAGGGGCACTATTCATTACAGGCTTAGTCAGGACCCAAAGAGGGGTTTAGCTGTCTCCCTCTGGTGGCTGATACAGGGATATAATATATGAGGTGCTGACTTTTTCCCTGAGCCTAGAACCACTATCTACTCATGATACACTCTGATATGGAGAAAGGTTTTTCACGGTGTGTCAGGACACAAGCTTTTTGTAGGGATTCATCCATATTTCAAAGGGAAGGTTTTCACACTACACCTGGTCTTTCATCATCAATCCATCTCCAGGTTATTACAGTATAGGCTGCAGAATATACTGACTTCATGAGATGATTATTGGGATCAATAGTGTCAAGTGTGTACGGTCACCAATATTGAGTCAACTGCAGAGTGAAATGACTTTTTTCTCTTGATAGAATGCATTTTATTATAATATTATCAACTGCAGACTGAAATTATTTTTTTCTCTTGACAGAGTGTATTTTATTATAATATTTGATGAGTCCAAAGCATATATTTTCAAATGTAGAAATAATGGCAAAGATCCTAGAGATGATCTTGACAATGATCGCAGTCCCTGCCATTTATTTTTCAAATGTAGCAAATGCATCAAATTCAGAAATGCACTCAGTGAGTATGAGGACTAACCTACATGTGTAGTCTGTTTTCATTGGAATCAAGACAGGAGTACTGTACCAGTGGGAATCTAGTCATATTTACATGAAAACACCAACCATCTCATTAGATATTTTTCATGATGAGGTGCATCCTATTTATCTTTTTCTAAAGACCAGGAGAACCATGCTTAATCAGATCAGATCTAACAATATCCGTCATATCCTTATTTCAATAATTTGTCCCCGTATCTGTCCTTTCTGGCTTTTGTGTTATAACAGATGCTGTATAGATATTGAGTTTTAATGAGTGTAAGCACGTCCACCAAGCACGCGTTAAGAGAGACCTTGCTGGCACCTGTCTGCTGTGCCGTGACTTTGACAAGCCCTCTTGTCCCATCTATTAACACTCTGCAAGCGACAGCCTGCACTCTACTACCTGCTTTAACATAGCAGTAATCTTCTCTCTGACTTGGTTATCACACAGAACCCACATTAACCAGACGGTTTCACTTAACGGTGCATTCACATAGCGAGATTAGCATTGTTAGTCTGTATGACTTCATCAGTTAAGGGACATATAGGGTATCTCAAACATTAGGCAAAGATTATTCCCTCAGTGGTATTGATGCAATTGGAATTATCTAGTCCTTGACACTATAAACCATACATCTATATTTGTAAAAGTGTTTAAGAAATAATGAGTTCCAAACTGAAGTGCCTAAAGCATCATGAACATGTATGTCTAAAGGTGTATTCATTATTTCAGCTTTTTTGTTCATGTTAAGCCTAAGCTACAAGTATGCAGCCTGTCTGTGAATCCGAGATATTATGTTTCAGACAAAAAAAAAGACAACAAAAAATGAGAAAAAAAGTCTGAGTGCTGGAAGCTGGTACAGATATGAGGTACTGGAGGTGTTGCCTGGTTGTATAAATACGCTTCTCAGACATGTTTGTTCAAAAAGGCCTTGTACAAGTTACTTATGTAACTGTGACTAAGCAGCTGCACTATGAAGAGTGGGGTATTTTATATGCCTCACAGTACGTCAATGCCCCACAAGACAGGTCTGAGAATGGTAAAAGCCCCATATCTGATGCAATCTCTTTCTATATATATATATATATATATATATATATATATATATATATATATATATATATATATATATATATATATATATATATTGAACCTCCAGTGTCTCATTCTACTAATCTAAATATAACATTATGAGACACAGGGCAGTGTGGGGATGATAATATTGGATTATCGCAAGGACACTACATAGCTGTCTGACATTGGCTGATGCCCATGTGGTTATCTTCCAGCAGAATGTCCAATGCACATCCCACGATTCTACACCATTAATATGGCAACCAAAGGATTGACGTACGGCACCCATCTGGATATCCCTCATTCTACAAAACATATTAAACCTGTAGGAAAGTGTGCAGAAAAAAATCTTATTTTCACCATTCAAAGTAACCAGTCGCCCTGAGATAATCTTGAGACATGCCCTGCAGGACACTGACAGGAGCCGGCCATGTCCATTACAGTGAATTCTGGAATAGAAAGTATCATGGAAGCACTGGGAACCTTTATGTTACAGTTGATTTGTTTGTTTGGGGTTTTTACATCACTTTCAACATTATTTCAGTCATTTCGTGATGAGACCTACTTGTAGCAGATATAGTGCTGCTTCACTGAATTGTCATGTCATAGGTCCTTGACATGACAACCCATATGTTACAGTTGAAAGTTGTGTATGATATCTAAAAACTGATTCAATGTAGCCAAAAATAGGAAATGGGTATAATTGTGAGAGAGGTATTAGTTTGATAACTTTGTCAAAACAACCTGGATTAATTGCAAATTTGCTTTCTAAATTCTTCAAAGAAATGTCTTGGTGGTCATTAACCATGACATCTCTGTGATTCTTTCGTCCTTGGAAAGTTGGTCAAGTTGGAAAATACCTTGCATGTTGCTTATAAGTGATGCCACACATACTACAAGATACAGAAACATATATAACAGCCTAGACACCCATTGTATCAGTGACAGACAGTGACCTAGATACTACATATCTTAATAATAATCCTATGATGTCAGCACACACATCCAGTTTAGGGACCAATCATGGCAGTCAAGACAATGGTGGGAGACAATGGCATACATTCCACCAGAGGGCGAAGTGGTGAACCTATAATAGTTTGCTTGTGCCTCTGGTGGACAGTGTGACAATGGCAATTATTTAGACCAGTCAGAGAGCAGCTATATCAAACAATCAATATAAGTGTCAACAGGCAGGAAGCAGAGATCAACATGTGTCTACATTTGAGCATTGCATAGGATGGCTTTTCGAGAGAAAAAATGTCCGAATTAACTGGCAACAGGGTCATTTGGGACAGCTACAGAGATTCTAGTATATATACTATAAGATACAGTGACAGACAGTGACCTAGATACCACATACATACTATAAGATACAGTGGCAGACAGTGACCTAGAATCCACATACATATTATAAGATACAGTGGCAGACAGTGACTTAGAAATAACATACATTCTATAAGATATAGTGGCAGACAGTGACCTAGATACCACATATATACTATAAGATACAGTGGCAGACAATGACTTAAAAACCACATACATGTACATATTATAAGATACAGTGACAGAGAGTGACCTAGATACCACATACACGCTATAAGATACAGTGGCAGACAGTGACCTAAATACCACATATAATCTATTATATCAGATACAGGGGCAGATATAATAGCCTGGACACTCTATGTACCAGTGGCAGACAGTGACCTAGATACCACATACATCCTGCTGCAAACAGTGCCTAATGCTCAGATTCTCATACTTATTTTGATAGAAACATACACGTTGTTTTCAATGTGAAATTTGGCTTTAATTGTCAATTTACATCTTTTTGTAATATAATCACATGGAATTGAAAGTTCTTACTAAATTTTATTAGTTTAATTGATTGAAGCCTTATGTTTCTCAAAATGATTCCTGCATATTTGATGTGTTATAAGCCACATGGAAAATAAACAGCACTGCCTTTCTCTTACTATTGGTGTGGAAGCGCTTTCAGTCCATTAACGTTGATGCATCATCATGGGAGGATATTTCATAATTTGGATAATGTTATTTGTGTTATGAGCCTGCACAGCTTGTTTGTACCACCCTGTAGCCATACTTGTTATTTGCCACACCATTTAGGTTATTTTATCCAAGCCGCGCTAGTAATCACTGGCTAATTAATCTTACCTGGGAGAACTGCCTGGCTTGTATATAGGCTTGTAAAGTTTGCCATGAAAAGCTGGTGTTCAGATCTGGTGGAAAACATCCACAGGGTTCATTGTCATAAACATGACAAAATTGGGAAACTCACAGCTGCTTTAACAAGTGATGCTAGAAAACTCAACACTTTTGTAATATCAGGTGTCTCTAATCAAACAGAGGTTATACTAGGAAATTCAATTCCTCTATAATATCAGGGGTCTGTAATCAAACAGAGGTTTTACTAGGAAACTCAGTTCCTTATAATATCAGGGGTCTGTAATAAAACAGAGGTTTTACTAGGAAACTCAGTTCCTTATAATATCAGGGGTCTGTAATCAAACAGAGGTTTTACTAGGAAACTCAGTTCCTTATAATATCAGGGGTCTGTAATAAAACAGAGATTTTACTAGGAAACTCAGTTCCTTATAATATCAGGGGTCTGTAATCAAACAGAGGTTTTACTAGGAAACTCAGTTCCTTATAATATCAGGGGTCTGTAATCAAACAGAGGTTTTACAAGGAAACTCAGTTCCTTATAATATCAGGGGTCTGTAATCAAACAGAGGTTATACTAGGAAATTCAATTCCTCTTTAATATCAGGGGTCTGTAATCAAACAGAGGTTTTACTAGGAAACTCAGTTCCTTATAATATCAGGGGTCTGTAATAAAACAGAGATTTTACTAGGAAACTCAGTTCCTTATAATATCAGGGGTCTGTAATCAAACAGAGGTTTTACTAGGAAACTCAGTTCCTTATAATATCAGGGGTCTGTAATCAAACAGAGGTTTTACAAGGAAACTCAGTTCCTTATAATATCAGGGGTCTGTAATCAAACAGAGGTTATACAAGGAAACTCAGTTCCTTTATAATATCAGGGGTCTGTAATCAAACAGAGGTTATACAAGGAAACTCAGTTCCTTTATAATATCAGGGGTCTGTAATCAAACAGAGGTTTTACAAGGAAACTCAGTTCTCTATAATATCAGGGGTCTTTGAGCAAATAGAGGTTATACTAGGAAACTCAGTTTCTCTATAATGTCAGGTATCTCTAATCAAACAGAGGAAACCCAACTTACTTCTATAATAGCAAACTGCCAAACTCTGTCATATCTAGTTAGTAATAAAAGCCTGTTTTATGTTACCCTGAATTGAAAGACCTTTATTATATATTGTCAAGCTTCCATAATGGATTCATACCAGTTAGCTAACAGTCCGAGCAGTTAGCTAACAGTCCAAGCAGTTAGCTAACAGTCCGAGCAGTTAGCTAACAGTCTGAGCAGTTAGCTAACAATCCAAGCAGTTAGCAAACAGTCCGAGCAGTTAGATAACAATCCAAGCAGATAGCTAACAATCCAAGCAGATAGCTAACAGTCAAAGCAGATAGCTAACAGTCAAAGCAGATAGCTAACTGTCCAAGCAGTTAGCTAACAATCCAAGCAGATAGCAAACAGTCCGAGCAGCTAGCTTATAGTCCGAGCAGTTAGCTAACAGTCTGAGCAGTTAGCTAACAGTCCGAGTAGTTAACAAACAGTCCGAGCAGTTAGATAACAATCCAAGCAGATAGCTAACAATCCAAGCAGATAGCTAACAGTCAAAGCAGATAGCTAACAGTCCAAGCAGTTAGCTAACAATCCAAGCAGATAGCAAACAGTCCGAGCAGCTAGCTTATAGTCCGAGCAGTTAGCTAACAGTCTGAGCAGTTAGCTAACAGTCTGAGCAGTTACCTAGCAGTCCAAGTAGTTGAGAATCTGTTATAAAATATATGGAAGCTTTTATTGTTATTTCATTTTTATGATACTCGATTGGATTTATTTTTCACATTGGAAACCTTACATGCCTATAATTTAAATGCTTAATAAATCTTGCAATTATTTCACATTGAAAAAACCAACATAATTTGTGATTTCATTTTGTCTGACTACTTTTTGTTAAGTCAAAGCACATACTTTTATGAAAAAAATAAACTGAGCAGATTTGTAATTTCCAAATGCTACTTCCCCAATTATCCACTGCTCTGGATTACACATTGCAATTATAGAGAGAAAAATAATGACTTTTTACACTAATTACAACTGGAGAAATCAATCAAGAATTTGTGCTAAACTTTGTTTATTGCATTGATGGTATAATCTTTAAGTGAGTTGGTAAAAGAATTATCTGCCTTGCATTTGCACTAACTTTTTTGATTGACATATTGTAATAATCCTATTTAAACCCTATTTAAACTAAGACCCTAAATAGATAGCCTCTTTTTTGAAAGAGCAGCCCTCGTTTTGCATCACTTTCAAGTTGAGTGTCACCAAAGACATTACCTGTTAGGCCCTTAATAGTATTTGAGGTATATCTTGACCAACTTACAGCCACCATGTTTTAATGCCTTCACAGCTTGACCACAATATTTGCTTACAGCTGAACACAATATGTGTGAATGCACTTGCAACTATGCCCCATTCAACCTTTTAATCTCCCATGCCAATTCCACACCAAAAGTATTTCCTTCATGATATGGTTTTTTTCTCATAAGGGAATAATGACATGTCATGGAGAAACTGAAGTCAGATGACATCAAATGAAAGTGGCAATATGCTTATGATGTCATCAAATACTTTGTCCTCTGAAGTGATTAAATGATGTCAAACAGATCTAACCTACTTCGAGCCTCAAATGGGGTCAGAAAGAGTTCACACTTTCTATCTTTACCTGTCACGTGCAGCTTTAGACCAAGATAGAACTGTGCTGATAGCACAACTTCTGTGCCAGACAAGCACTTATGTACAAATAGTCCTCTGTAGCCCAATGCATTCCCAATTCAGTTCCAATCTAAAGGTGCATACTTTACTTTCATGAAAGACAAGCCAAAACCCTACTCTAAAGTTTGATCTCATCATTATATACAGGAGAACATTTATGCTCTGATTGTGATTAAGTTGAGCCACTGTGGTAACTGCACAAAAGATACAAAATTAAACATCCTCTACGTTTGGTGGAGGCTTTGTTACAGTTATGAACTTTTACTACCCTTTCATTATTAATGGCAATATCAGGTGTGAAGGTAACATTTCTGGAAGTGGGAGTTGAACCTACCACATCCTAAAGACGTCTTGATCATTGGCAGACGTCTGTAGGATATCCTAAAGACGTCTATGTGATATCGGAGGGAGCCCGGTGGATCATCTGACGATGGCCTGTGAACACATGAAATAAATATAATCCTATTTTCACCTCACGATGCCACCGGCAGCCCTTAGATTATTTGCTGATGTCCCTGCGGGACACTGCCGGGACCCTGCCGTGTACTTTAAGATGATATTTGCTGATAAGACATCGGGAAAATGCCGGCAACATTTATGTTCCGGCTAAAAGTTCCTGATGACCCGCCCGACGTCTTAAAGATGCCCAATTGTGGCCGATGATCTCCCGGTGCCCGCACGGCAATCTGAACTGCCTGCCGATTTTGTAAAAAATACCCATCGGCCGGGCATCTTTACTGAAATCAGCGAAAATGTGACTGAGGCATAAGACACAGATCTTATTGCTCTACCAAGTATGACCCAGAAGCTCTTATCATGGTGATAATAATAGAAATAAGGATGGCCAGGGCAGGAGAGAGCACACCATAATGGCGACCCATTTATAGATACGAGTCATAGAGGCATGGAGATCAGAGGATGTACTCATTCTGTGGTCAAGACACCACGGTAGATTCATCAATAAGCCATTTAGAAATGTTGGTTGTACTCATCAGAAAGAATTAGGTACACATGTCAGTCTGTATGTCATGTTTGAGGTACGTGTTACTATATGTAGTGTATGACCATGTTTGAGGTACACATGATCTTATGAGGTCTGTGGCCATGACTGAGAAACACATGACCTTATGAAGTCTGTGGCCATGCTTGAGGTACATGTGACCTTATGAAGTCTGTGGCCATGTTTGAGATTCACATGAGTCACATGACCTTATGAAGTCTGTGGCCATGCTTGAGATACACATGACCTAATGAAGTCTGTGGCCATGTTTGAGATTCATATGAGTCACATGACCTTATGAAGTCTGTGGCCATGATTGGGGTACATGTGACCTTATAAAGTCTGGCCATGTTTGATGTACATATGACTGTATTTGACCATGTTTCTCCACTATGGGTTATTTCATGCATGACTAAACAAATGTGCATTTCTACTTTTCTTGTTTCTGGCACTTATCACATTGATATATCAGCTTTCCAAGGTAGCTGAGAGAAGCCATCGGGACCTTTCCATGTGTCCGTTTCAACACCTTATTGAGAGCAGTGAAAGATAGCAGATATCTATTGTAAAGAGCAGCTCAAATTCTCTGTCAATTATCATTGAGATATTTTGGAAAATCGTGTTCTGCAACAGATGATACTGGAAAGTTATCTCCAAGAGAAAATGGCTTATGGTCGATATTTTCTGTTATCACATTTCTACTTCGCTGCCCAGATATTTGCCTTTGAAATGTATTGGAGCCACATTTTAAAATGTGACACTTGTTGTTATTGCCAAGCTTTTGTGCCCTAATTTTGAAACTTTGTAACGTCATGCCGTGGCACTTCACGGAGCTATATTTTAAGGTTATTATGTTTCTTAAATGGTGATAATTATATATGACATTACTGATGTCTCAAAATTAAAAATGGGATGTGATGTCATGCTGTCAGCCCCCCCGGACTTCAGTGAAAAAGCTGTTATCAGAGATATAAGTAGAACGATCTTTTCATCATGCAAATAAACAGATCTCGCAGTATTATCAATTCCTTTGTCTGAAGTGACAATGAGAAGAGAGTGATGATGGATATTGTCATAATTAGCACAGGTTAATACATGCCTCCAACTGATTGACGGTGTAAAATGGAGGTGCGATAGGGTGTTTCATTTTTTGGACTTTTTTTCCGATCAAGCTGCTCATTAAAAGAAATGTTCTCTGATATGTAGTAAACCCACAGAAAAAAATTAAGACCAATCGATCAACTTCTGAAAAATATACATTTTCAAATTAATTTCACACTCATATCGGATTGTCTCCATTTCATTTTTAGCTCTGCTAAGACTCACAGAGCTTTAGGAGTGGGGAAAATGTCTGTCTGTCAGTCCGTCTGTCAAAATTTCTTTGAAAGTCTTCTTCTCCAAAACTACCAGTTATATGTTTCAAATTTTATACAGAGGTAGACATTGAGGCGAAGATTCAGATTCCTCCAAATCTTAGTGATGTCACCATTGGCCTTAGTGCAGTGACCTTGAGGTTAGAAATTTTGTACGGAGCATATTTCAGCAACCACTTAAAAGTGAATAAACATATGTCGATGGCCTTAGGGCTATGATTATCATTGCTTTTTTGGTATGTTTGTGAACATTTCTTCCTAACTGATCATTTAAAACCAATTCTGTGTTGTGAGACATGCAGTGGTCAATACCAAGTGGTCACAAATTTAAAAGTAGGCTACCAATAGTTTTTATTATGTTCTTGATTTTTAAAAGAATACATTTGTTTATTGGTTAGCATATAGATATATTAGGAGCAGAATAGAATATTAAATATATCATATAATATATATTGATATAATATGTGTGTTGTTATGTAATCAGTCAGATTTCCTTTTCACATGATCTATTATCTGTTGATAGTGTGAATGGATGTATAGGAAATCAGCCAGGTCTGAATTAAGTCATTCCTATTAGCAGTGTTTTCCTCGACTAAAATGGCCAAATCTAAATAATGTTTCAGGGCAGCAGCGAAATCAGCTTTCAGTGCTGCAGTAAAAAAATAAAAGTGACACGGAAAAACCAAACTAAAGTAAAAAGGAAGAAAGATGTAAGATTTCCGTGATTACTCACAAGTTGAATTTTAATTGAAAGTTGATAACAAGTTCATTTTATTGGTGGTTAATCTGTTAGGTTTATTGCAAAATAGACTCTACATTTAGAAATATTACCGAGTTTATTTTCTCGGTTTATATGGGGCGATTTTTTATCTCATCATATATACATAAATGCTTGGCTCTACCTGATTATTTTTAAACTGGAAAATCACCTCAAAACTCACAATTATACTATGGTTTCATCAGTTTCAAAGTCATTTTCAAAGTTTATTCCAAGAAAGTTCCCCAAAATGTATATTCGGTACATTATATTCCACTTTATTGAATGAATGAATAAAGTGGTTAGAAGAGGAATTTGTATACACTTACAAAGACCAACCACTCCTATACAAGAGATATATAGATGATATACATGTATATCTCATCTGGACCCTGGGTTGAAACACCCTTGATACATTCATAACCCATATGAAAAATGCATATCAAGGTATTGGTTTCACTGCTGATATCTCCACCCTAGTGGATGAGAATAGGAAACTATACAACACTTTACAATGTATATATAAAACCCACTGATACTCACACTTATCTTCATTATAAATCGACACACCCTTCCCATCAAAAGAAGAGTGGCCCCAATAGTCAAATTCTGAGAATCCGCAGAATTTGTAAGAAGGAAGCAGACTTCCTGAATAACGCTGAAAAGACGCTACAGTACTGTGCTGCGTGCGATTACCCCAAGACAATCCTGACGGATGCCTTGAATAGAGCAAAAAGTCTGGACAGAGCTACTTTGCTATCACCGAGTGATAATAGAGCGCCTCTAAGTGACACTAAGATACACCTAATTCTCACATGAAATACAGCTAATCCCAATGTTCAAAATGCAATCAAAGATAATTGGAACAACATCAAAAGTTCCAGGAATCTAAAAATACTGCACCCCACTGAAATAATCGTGGGATATAGAATAAACAAAAATATAAAGGACCTAGTAGTGATGACCAAATCAGATATCCCCCCAAAACGAGGGACTATCAGATAACTGGAAAGAATTCCAATCAATGCATGTATTACAACCCCTCACAATGTATTTACTGCCCGATATTGGACCTATCAGATAAGCTAACTAGCACCCAAACCAAACAACAGTATACCACCCCAGAGGATGGTAGCTGTGGCTGCAACAATCTGATATATCTGGTAACGTGTACGAGATGCAGAATTCAATATATAGGCGAAACCAAAAATTCCCTTGAGGAGCGTTTTTATCATCACATCTACAAGATTGGTCATGTCACTAACCCTAGTAGTGCTCCCCATAGCCCAGCTATGAAGGAGCTCACCCCATAGGAAACCATTTTGGGACTCATGCTGGCATCATGAGATCTTAATACCTACCTGATTATAGAGGTGAATGCACCTCATTCACTATAAGTCAATCATCCAGGACATCACCTGGCAGCCAGACCCCCCCCCCCTTTTCCTGCATGGACCATAACCGAGGGTGTGATACATCAATTTGGATGTTCCCATTCCCAGGGGCCTTTTTTTTAAATTGCACCCCAGACAACTTGTTGTCTTTTGATATCTCCCCCTAAAAAAGCTAGACTTATTATGGGACGGTCCCCCGGGTCTATCAGTGACTTTGAATACCTCTTTACCAGCATTTGGTATTCAGCAATTTTCTACTCACGAGCAGTAGAATTAATGCCATAGTAATAGTACCAGACAAGTTGTTGTTAGCAGCCATTTGCTACGTCATAGTAAGTACGTTGTTTACGGAACGTTTAACGTTCTACCTCATTCGTGTCAGTTTTGATTCTACCTTCTTCTGGTATACAATCAAAATTTTCTTGTCTAGCCTCTGAAGAGTCACCCTGAGTGACAAAACGTGTCAGGCATCTATTTTTAATAGATATTTCATTAGCCACAGTTTTTCTGATCACACCAATAGTCTGTGACACAACATTGATTGAATGAATATGATATTTCTATTTTGTTGTTTAACAAATGTAATATATCATTCCAACATCATTGAAATGTTTTAATCTTCATAGTATGAGTAAGAAATTGTCAAATAAGAGATCAGATGTCTCTTTATATTGACATCACACATTGTCATTTTGATATCACACAGCATCATGCTGCTTTGATGTCACTTAATGAATAGACTAACTAGAATTCTCACCAGAAATTTGAAATTATAAAAAAAATGTGTACCTCTGAATTCACACAAGGAAAAACTCAGAAATCATGCAATAAGGTAAAACTTACAAATCATGCAATAAGGTTAAACTCAGAAGTCATGCAATGAGGTAGACATTGAAAATCATGCAATTAAAGTTTAATATCATGCAATAAGTATGAACTCAAAAATCAAACATAAAGGTACAGACAATATTAGAAATGTTATTAATATGATTTTATTAACTAGTATCAAGGATTGTCATGATTGAACTGAGAGCTGAGCAATTTAGGAAAGGAAGACAGCTTTAGGCGTGATTATCATTGATATAGAGCTAATATCATCCTCTTAAAAGATCACAGGAACTGAAAGAACACAAGCTTTCTTCATGAGAAGAAAATCTTGTATAATCTCAGCATAGGTTCTTCATTCAAGTAACATGGTAATTCTCCATTTAGAAAGAAGAATGATTTCTGCTGAATTGTTGCCACGGTTACACAGCAACGATTATAGAAATGGCAGTGTATTAGGGACAATTCTGGGAAGCCTAGGTCTGCAGAAGTTACTCGTCATCTGTCAGATCAGAGTGCAGGTCAATATTGGAACGCAACTAAGGCTTCATATAAGGTGTAAATCTCCACCATGTGGCGCTAATGTCTTTGATGAGTTGCTGCTAATGATTTACTTCTTGAAAGCTATATTGTACATGTCTAGTTGAGTATAATAGTCATTATTGGACTTCTAATACAGGATATATTTAATAATATGAAGCATATCTTGGATGATGCAATGGATCCAATCAGATTTGAGCTGACCGGCTCATCAAAGCTTATGAAGTGTTCTATGGTATAAACAAGAAAAGGTGGTGCTCCATATGTAACATGGATGGGAAAAAAATTACAAGAAAACAATAAAACAAAAATTACAATAATCAAAACAAAACAAAAGTAAACACAAAATGAAACAAACATTGCAAACTGATGGGGGAGTTGAAATTATCTTTGTTCATCTTTTAAAAACATTTAATTTGGTGTATGAATGAATATTTTAGCAGAACCGTATGCAAAGCTGTGCCTTTCAGTTTTGACTATGTAACATCCTCTAATATCACTTAAGCGCTAACATAACTTATTGATCAGAACTTTCTGTTCTAATTTTCTAATTTACTTCAAATTTGAACTAAATCTACTCAGAATTCCATGTTCTATCAATTAGAAGGCATTTCCAAGCAATATTAATCAATAATCAATATTGAACAATGTTGTTATCTTGAAGTTTTTGTGATCACTCACTTCTTTATCTTTGTTTACATGTTACAAGAAACATGTTCAAAGCATGTGCATATCAGAACTTATTGCATGCACATGACAAACACTCCAGAGTGGCGTCAGTTGCTTATACAATATTGACCACAGAAAAAAATGATTTACAACCCACAGGAAATGACTACATATTCCCCATGACCGTACCGATCACAGATAAACACAGATAGTTCCTTTTTTGAGAATCATTGCTTCTCTAAAAAAAAGAACCATCCATGCTACAAAAACAAGTCTTGTGGTGAATGGTCCAGACATTCAGGCAGGATATGGTTACTGACAGAAAGGTCATATCCAATATGAGAAAAAAAAGAAGAGGTCAGTGTATATGTTAAAGGGATATCATTGTCCGATTTACCAATCAGAATTGCGGTGCCACAAGGGGTCAGTTTGACATGGCAGCTTGCTGAAGTCTGTGTAATAGCCATGTGTTGCCAAAAGCTGTGATGACAATTATGGGCAGGAAGGGAAAATTTGGCTTAGACCATGACAAGAATGAAGGCTCTCAACCTTGGGCACTGATAGGACAGACCACCAGAGGGAGTGGTTGATAGCACAGACCAGGACAGACCACCAGAGGGAGTCGTTGGTAGGACAGACCACCAGAGGGAGTCGTTGATAGCACAGACTGCCAGAGGGAGTGGTTGGTAGGACAGACCTCTAGAGGGAGTGGTTATCAGGACAGACCACCAGAAAGAGTCGTTGGTAGGACAAACCACCTGAGGGAGTTGTTGGTAGGACAGACCATCAGAGAGAGTGGTTGATAGGACAGACCACCAGAGGGAGTGGTTGGTAGGACAAACCACCAGAGGGAGTGGTTGGTAGGACGGACCACCAGAGGGAATAGTTGATAGGACAGACCATCAGAGGGAGTGGTTGAAAGGACAGACCACCAGAGGGAGTCGTTGGTAGGACAAACCACTAGAGGGAGTCGTTGGTTGGATGGACCACCAGAGGGAGTGGTTGATAGCACAGACCACCAGAGAGAGTCATTGTCAGGACAGACCACTAGAGGGAGTGGTTGGTAGGATGGACCACCAGAGGGAATGGTTGATAGGACAGACCACCAGAGGGAGTGCTTGAAAGGACAGACCACCAGAGGGAGTCGTTGGTAGGACAAACCACCAGAGGGAGTCGTTGGTAGGATGGACCACCAGAGGGAGTGGTTGATAGGACAGACCGCCAGAGGGAGTGGTTGAAAGGACAGACCGCCAGAGGTACTGTTGATAAGACAGTAGATGGTCTTATTTCATTTCCATGTCTATGTGCGTAGTAAGGCCCAACGTAAGACCAAGATTTTTCTTCTTTATTTTTATGTAATTATGTGACAAGGATAGCACAGGTATGTCTTTACATAATCAATAAATTGATTCATGGCCCTCTTCAGTTGCATGTGAATGTCTGTAATGATGAGAGAAATCAAGGAAAATATTTGTTTTATAACGTGATTATTGCGCAAGCACTCGCCATGGGTGGCTCCCCCTACAGGAGAATGATATAATTATCTTTTGCTTTACAAACATTTATCATATCTCTAATGACCAACAGAACCCCCTGGACTGTTTAGGAGAACCATAATGAGGTAAATTGGCACAATAATCATATTGCTAGACATGGAAATAATTAACAGGAAATGTTGACTTAGCATATGAGTTATTTCGAAGTGCATCCTTGTGGGCTGCCAGATGACTTTGTATAAGGAGAAAATATATTATATAAGAAATATAGTGAACAATATAAATTGAACCAGATGAGATTGAGTAATTGGAAATTACATGCAATAGCAATAGGGGAAAGTAGCAAATACCATTGGAAATGTACAAGAATTTTTCAGTGGTCGTAGAAGCAGATGAGGAGGTAGAGACATGTTACATGACCGTGACCAAATGAGGTCACGCAGGGCCATTGTATAATCATATTGCGGTATGCTCGAGGTATGCATGACCAAATCAGCTTGGGAACACTGAATGTGATAAAATGGTCCCAGACGATAGCCATATATGACGCCCTTTGGTCAAATTTATACGTTAGACCAGTCACAGCTGACACCAGAGCTGCGGTTCCATTTCCAAAGCCTTTTAAATGCATCTGTACTTTCAGAAATATTTTCTTGAATGGCTATTATTAAATATGTAAATGTGCCAACAATGTCAAATGGTGATAAAATTCGGCAATAGATTGATTATCTTGTCATCTGCAGTACTTTTGTCATCTGCAGCTCTGTTGTCGTTGGCAGCTCTGTTGTCGTCTGCAGCTCTGTTGTCGTTGGCAGCTCTGTTGTCGTCTGCAGCTCTGTTGTCGTTGGCAGCTCTGTTGTCATCTGCAGCTCTGTTGTCGTTTGCAGCTCGATTGTTGTTTGCAGTTCTGTTGTTTGAAGCTCTGCACATCTTCAATGATATTAAATTTCAGAACATTTGACTCAGAACACATAGAACTCAAAAGGTATTATTCAATCCAACTTGTGGAATTTACTAAATCAATGCTCATATTTTCTCTGTTAAAACTATTTTCTGAAATGTAATTTTCAGCATTCTTTGGATTGTATTCTCATTGCCAGTCATTTTTAAATCAGTGTTGAAAGTGTTGCAATTCAGAATCAAATCTTAATTAAAAATATATTGCAACTTACGTTTTGCAAGGTTGGAGTGCAGACAGATTTTGTTCACCATGTTATTGCAACTTGTAACCATTTTTAAGCTGTTCTTTCATTTGTTGAAAATAATGCTTAAAGGGGAATTTCCACTTCACGCAGTTTGGAAGAGAATTATAATGCACATTGATATGTGGGGTCTGTATGTATGACTGCACAAGGAAAACATGATTTTGGGAGAGAATTATGGCATTTTGAATGCATGTGCCGCCAGGTTAAAAAAGAATGAACTACAAATCATCGTGGGGCAATTACCTAGTACATATATAACTAATCAGTAAATGAAGAAGAATGCAGCCAAAATAGCTATGTCATGATTTCTGGTCTTTGATTAGATGCACCATGGAATGATTATATGCTTTGGAGAGAACATAAAAAGTGTGATAATTTGGCGTAAATAACCTGTCAATCAGACCAATATTAACAAAGCTATGACTTGTTTTATGTAAATTGAAGATTGAAAATTGAAGAAAATTGCAGCTGCACGCGAATTACATGGAAATCCCCCACGATGACATCATTGACACTAATTGCAGTAAATGATTATATTTTATGGGTTTGCATTTAATCATATAATTTATAGAATTTATTTTACTAGAAAGTATCTCTTTAACAACCCTATAATTAACTAATTGTCACAGCTGCCATGATCGGTCAGCAAATGTAAGAATGACAGTCAAAGATAAGTTAGCAAGGTGTACGATTTCAAGATAACTCTTTTATCTTAACCTCAACCCAATTTCAGTGGTGTTCTCCTTTAACAATCAATATTATCTGTGCTTATAACATGAGCATTTTCCAGGAAAAACTAAAATTCTGAGTAATTTTAAAATGCCTCAGTAAAATGGCCTACTTTTACCTGAATACTTTTGGCAAGCATTGACGTGGACCAAGTTTTAGGTCAGAAGCATTCCCATTTTCTTTTCTCTGTGAGTGTTTTGTGATGATTACACTTATGATTAACATGTGTGCCTTTATAACATGTCAGTGATATCAGTTGTGATTTTATTAAATCCTTTTTACCACCAAGTGCCGTGTCACAGTGCCGTGTCACAGTGCCGTGTCACAGTGCCGTGTCACAGTGCCGTGTCACAGTGCCGTGTCACAGTGCCGTGTCACAGTGCCGTGTCACAGTGACTTATCCGTGCCGTGTCACAGCGCCTTATCAGTGCCGTGTCACAGTGCCTTATCAGTGCCGTGTCACAGTGCCGTGTCACAGCGCCTTATCAGTGCCATGTCACAGTGCCTTATCAGTGCCGTGTCACAGTGCCTTATCAGTGCCGTGTCACAGTGCCTTATCAGTGCCGTGTCACAGCGCCTTATCAGTGCCGTGTCACAGCGCCTTATCAGTGCCATGTCACAGCGCCTTATCAGTGCCGTGTCACAGTGCCTTATCAGTGCCGTGTCACAGTGCCTTATCAGTGCCGTGTCACAGCGCCTTATCAGTGCCGTGTCACAGCGCCTTATCAGTGCCGTGTCACAGTGCCTTATCAGTGCCATGTCACAGCGCCTTATCAGTGCCGTGTCACAGCGCCTTATCAGTGCCGTGTCACAGTTCCCTGTAACAATGCCATACCACAGCGCTTTATCACCATGCTGTGGCCACAGGTCTGTCAGAGGGATGTAGCAATATCTGCCTGATCTGTGAGTGATATGATAGTTTCAGTGGTATTACAGATCTCATCTCAATGTCATGGCCGTTGTTGTATGGTGCACAATGGGGAGACTGAAAATGTTGCATTCTTTAATCTTTATATATCGATCATCATACACAAATGTTAAAGAAAATAACATGCTCATCAGTAACATACATAAGTATATGATGATCTGAAATTGATTTTTAATGAGATTATTGACACATTTTAACACAGGAATGTGCCCTAGTTTAAGATTGCATAACAAGGGGTAATTCCCGACTTGGGGGCACAAATATTACTGGAAAAACGTTATAGATTTATCATGAAATTTACACTATCATTAACAAGACACTGTTAAACACTCAACTGTAACAATATTTGTTAAATTTTGTGATAATTGTTATGTGATTTTGATGCTTTTTATGAGATATAAAAAAGTCATTATATAACAGAACTGCCCAGATTGGTTCAGAATTGGTTCAGAACAATGGTATGACATCATACCTCCCAGATATGTTTTGATTACCAACCAGCCTGAGATTGGTTCAGAGCTCTCCCACCCCTGAATAATGGCAGGAGTTGGCAAACAATATTGCTTTGCATTTCAACCTTGTGAAGCCCCAGAAATAGTTATATATTTGAATTAAAATTTGATTCTTGATTGCTTATTGAATATTGATCTAGGGTATAATATGGCTGAATCAAGGTCAAATTTTGGTACTAAAATTGATCTGTGGAATTAAAAAAAGTTTTTTTTAGTAAATTTGGTAAGCGAAACCAACATTTATATGTTGTTTAGGATACTGGTTTTTGTCAGGGGAAAATGGTTAATTTAAGAACAATCATTTCTTCCCGTTATAGCCAGAAGAGAAATGTGGACGGACATGTTATATTGCGCTTTATGAAATACCGAATAGTATGGTCAATAGTCACAACAAGTTCAATTTACAAGTTAAAACTATGATAGAAATTTAACAATGAAAAAAAGGACATTATGATCAAGATATGGGAGGTCGACTGCATAAATTTGATTTTGGAATTGTGGATTGGTCAGTGAAGAATGAAATTTGCTCAGGAAATAGTCAATAAAAAGTCAGGGATTCTTAGAATCTCATCCATGTGGCAACCATGCACTGAGCTTCATTAATGAACTGTCCAAATGGAATTTGTTGTTTTGTAATTTTGAATAGGTGAACCTTAGTCATGAAAATGTCCATACATTCCCATATACTGTCACTCTGTTGGCGTCAATAAATCTTGGAATGCTGTTTACGATGGTCAGCTCAATAAGGATCTAACATGTGTCAGCTCATATAAATGAGAGCATTTTACGTTCTGACAAATGAATTCCATTTCACATTGCCTTTAACCTATGCCATCTCCTGGCATCTTTATATAACTCGCCTCACCGAGCACTTTCAATGAAGTTGTCAACCTGTCTGTGCCATGATTTATTATCCCTGCTGATGTTTTTACACCATCTGAGGATTCAATAAGACTGATATCAAGTTATGGACACAATGTATACAACTGGTTCCAAGTGTCTCTAATACCCCTCATCTGATATCAATAATTACACAACTTGTCTCTAGTGTCATCAGGACTCCTGGTCTGATATCAATCACTGTACCTAACTGGTTCCTAGTGTCATCAGGACTCCTGGTCTGATATCAATCACTGTACCTAACTGGTTCCTAGTGTCATCAGGACTCCTAGTCTGATATCAATCACTGTACCTAACTAGTTCCTAGTGTCATCAGGACTCCTATTCTGATATCAATCACTGTACCTAACTAGTTCCTAGTGTCATCAGGACTCCTGGTCTGATGTCAATTACTGTACCTAACTGGTTCCTAGTGTCATCAGGACTCCTGGTCTGATATCGATCACTGTACCTGACTGGTTCCTAGTGTCATCAGGACTCCTGGTCTGATATCGATCACTGTACCTGACTGGTTCCTAGTGTCATCAGGACTCCTGGTCTGATATCGATCACTGTACCTGACTGGTTCCTAGTGTCATCAGGACTCCTGGTCTGATATCGATCACTGTACCTAACTGGTTCCTAGTGTCATCAGGACTCCTAGTCTGATATCAATCACTGTACCTAACTAGTTCCTAGTGTCATCAGGACTCCTATTCTGATATCAATCACTGTACCTAACTAGTTCCTAGTGTCATCAGGACTCCTGGTCTGATGTCAATCACTGTACCTAACTGGTTCCTAGTGTCATCAGGACTCCTGGTCTGATATCGATCACTGTACCTGACTGGTTCCTAGTGTCACCAGGACTCCTGGTCTGATATCGATCACTGTACCTGACTGGTTCCTAGTGTCATCAGGACTCCTATTCTGATATCAATCACTGTACCTGACTGGTTCCTAGTGTCATCAGGACTCCTAGTCGGATATTAATAGCTTTAAACAAGACTGTAGTGACCTCTAATGCATCAAGCCTGTGTTACCTTCTGCAGTGACGGGGGAATTTTCTGTCATTCTGTCTCTATATCAACTTTGATCTTCTCCTCTGAAGCTAGCTAATTGAAGGTAAGATGTACTTTCAGGGGACCAATTCTATCTATTTTCCATTTGGCTTAAATTATTTTTCATTTTTATGATTTTTGGAAAAATCTTACAGCTATCACTTAGTTGTCAAGGAGGCTGTCATTTTGAATAACATTTCAAATATGTAGTTCAATGTTGTAGCCGAATTCAATATGTGACTGTTCTCAACCAAAATAGCTAGGTAACATTTTTTATTTCAGACACAGGCACTTCCATAAAATGTTCACAAACATCACACAAAAAAATGATCAGCATTAAAGTCGATTGTGGGTCACCATCTTGACTGATTGGAAGTGCACTAAAAGCTATCAAAAATCCAATTATTTAATAAAAAGATGGCAACCTGCAATTGCACTATAGCAACACTATGGCTTGTGTTTTGTATAATGAAAGGACAATGGTCAATGGTCTCTGATACATAGGCTGATTGCTGATCTCCATTTTTTCCCCCATTGTAAAGTACACACTGAAACTGTACAACTTTACCGGAACCACAACTGTACAACTCCACTGTATTTAATCATTGGTCAGAGAGATTGGCAGGGGGCCTATGACAGCACTTGACTACTGTCATGAGGATATCAAATTGTTTCCACCGAAATGTGATTGATATATTATAACATTGCCAGGGTCCGGAAATTGTTATGAGATTTTGCCTGTGATATTGGAGGATCAGCATTTCCTGATGTTGTGAATGTCAGTCCTCTTAGCTTTGCTTGCATTGACATTTATATAAAAATGTTGGTCCGTAGGTTGGGTTGGTCAGTAAAAAAGCATGAATTTGTAACCCAAATTTTCAGATAATGCACAGGTACCAAATGCAAGTTGTAGGATTGTGCAAAGTGTGGGAAAATTGACCTTTCAACCAGAATTGGGAATAAATTTTGTTAAAATGACACCAGTATGATACCAGTATAAGACCAAATATTTGGTTGCCCAAGTGGGTCGATGCAGCACAGCATCCACTGGCCCAAACTGAGTATCTGGTGTCCCTGATCCCCTGAGCTAGTGTTAATGTCAAGGCTGTCATTGATATTTGAGTGATAACACCATGTATTATATTGCAGCCCAGGACAGTTATCTTGACAGGTTTAAGTGCTGAACAAGGTAACGTGTTCTCACAGACTGGCTGTACATGTGTGTTGATTGTCTACAGGTCATTGTGAAGGTTCAAGATTTGAGTACCTGATAAATATGAGGAGTGTTGCATGGCAAAAGAGATACTGATATGAGATAAGCTCAAGATACATGAAAGTTTATAATACATTTAATGCAGATACAAGACAGATATAAGAGAGATAAGACAGATATTAGAGAGATAGGACAGTAATGAAACAGATATAAGACAGATATAAGACAGATTTGTGACAGATATGTGACAGATATGAGACAGATATGAGACAGATATGAGACAGATATGAGACAAATATAGGACATTTTTTCGTAAACAAGCTCTGTGAATCCGAGGAATGTGCTTAAATAGTTTGCATATACAGAATAAATTCATGTTTACAGCTCATATAAGATACCTAAATGTATAAAAAATAATCGCAAAAGATATTGATTTTAACAGTTTTTGACAGGTTTTTGTTATAGAGGAATATATGTACATCATCAGTGTCCAGATGTATTGAATTAATCCTAATGATCTCTGCATCTGAGCAGCATATTTGGTCTCTCTCCTGCGGTAGTTATTGGTAATATCATGTTTGCAACTGGCCCCCATTTCAGTGGTGGTGGTGGTGTATGTGCTTGTTTTTGTAAGCGGATATTGTCTGTGAGGGAGATAGTGAAGCTATCCGGTGTTGTGGCCTACCGAGCAGCTGAAAGTTATTGACAAATTCTCTGTGTGGCTGGCTGTGTGCTGCTGTCTGTTGTTGTTTTTTTTGTTTTGTTTTTTTTTTCTTTGGTTCTGACATCACCAAGATAACTCTGCAGGCTCGTACACTCGCAAAAAATCCCCACAGAATCCCCACAGAATCCCACAGAATGTTATACACTAATGTCACAACTATGTAGAAGCAGTTTTCCAATTATATTTATTGGCCTGCAGGACTACTGTGAGAAGTACACATGTTATTACCTGAGGTGCAAATCTGACCAAGTCCCATCATAAAATGATGACACAATCAAGCATCATATAACATGTAAACAGGAAGTATTTTGCACATAGACTAATTAGTGTTGCTCACAATGTTTTTATCAGACTTATAAAAACATATTTAGAATTAGAATGAATTCAGTCATATTTGGCATCACATGTAGTGAAACTCAAATTTTATATCATATGACAACCCCAGAACGATGCATTACCAAATAATATTGTTACAGTATTTAATGGTGCAATATCTTGTTCTATTTTTTGATAAATCTCAAATAGTATATAGTATAAACATGACATTGTTACAGTAGGAAATCTCAAACTGTATGTAGAACATATGGTAATATCATGAAGTAAATCTTAAATCTTACATTATGCATGTACATATTGTACAATCATATGATAAGTCTCAAATAATCATATATATATATACATAAAAACTACTAAATTGTAAATCTTAAATTTTGCATGATATACCATTAAATACTACAGTAACCATATAGTAAATCTTAAATCTTTAATCATATACCATAAAATAATACAGTAACAGTAACCATATAGTAATTCTTTAATAATATACCATAAAATAATACTGTACCAGTAAAAGTAACCATAGAGTAAATCTTAAATCTTGTATCATATTCAGCACTGTCATTTATTAATCTAAAATCTTGCATTATACATGTATATGTGATTCTTAGAGAATCTTATGTGTTTGTACTGAACAAAATGATACTCCTGTGGTAGATCGAAAATTGTGCCTTAACTGAAGCTTAAATTATAAGTTTGATGTCACAGATAGCAGCAAGAAGTCAGCATTGTTAAGGCAGTTCCTATTTACTTACAATTCATATGCACCTCATCATGATATCATATTGACCTTTAGTGAGGTTCCAGTTAATTGTTTCTGTAATGTGTTACAAAGTGTTTATTTTGGAATTATGCAAGAAAAAACATACAACAAACATGCATATTAAACTTGAATTGCCTGAGTTAATATATAGTCAACTATGCAGTTCAGTCAAACAGATATGTTTACTTATCTCAACCTGTACCCCAGGTGAATTAGGGAAATAAAAGTACTCAGTAATATCAGTGATGTTGATAGAAATTGTAATTTATTGCAAAACATTACAAAAAGGTAAATTTAGTTTGAGGAAAGGTACAAGGGTTAATATCGCAAAATGTGATGACTGCAGAAAGTCTTATTTGTGACTGAAAGTTTAGATGATTTTTGAGATGCAGCGTAATATCAAGAACATTATAATTTTTTCCAATATTAGATTTATGATTTAAATCCATTTATCATGCTTTGAGCATATGTAGCTCAGGTGATTTGATTGTATCAAATTTCATAGAAACAACATATTACAATTTCAGTGTCACATTCTCAGTATTGCCTGTATCAGAAGATAAGTGCAAAACAATTAGTTCTAACACCTGATGAGATAATTGTGAATGACAAATGTATGATTTACTGAGAGAGGGTTATTGCCTGGTGGGACAAGGGTATAATTCACAGACAGAGGGTTATTGCCTGGTGGGAAAAGGGTATGATTTACTGAGAGAGGGTTATTGCCTTGTGGGACAAGGGTATGATTTACTGAAAGATGGTTATTGCTTGGTGGGACAAGGGTATGATTTACAGATAGAGGGTTATTGCCTGGTGGGAAAAGGGTATGATTTACTGAGAGAGGGTTATTGCCTGGTGGGAAAAGGGTATGATTTACTCAGAGAGGGTTATTGCCTGGTGGGAAAAGGGTATGAATTACTGAGAGAGGGTTATTGCCTGGTGGGAAAAGGGTATGATTTACTCAGAGAGGGTTATTGCCTGGTGGGAAAAGGGTATGATTTACTGAAAGATGGTTATTGCCTGGTGGAAAAAGCGCTATGAACAGACTTGTCTGGTATCAGCGCTATACAAATTTTATTATTATTATTATTATTATGATTTACTGAGAGAGGGTTATTGCTTGGTGGGACAAGGGTATGATTTACTGAGAGAGGATTATTGCCTGGTTGGATAAGGGTATGATTTACTGATGTGACCATGTTGACCATGTTGTTGGATGTGACCATGTTGTAGTTGATGGATGTGACCATGTTGTAGTTGATGGATGTGACCATGTTGTGGGATGTGACCATATTGTAGGATGTGACCATGTTGTAGGATGTGACCATGTTGTAGGATGTGACCATGTTGTAGGATGTGACCATGTTTACCATGTTGTGGGATGTGACCATGTTGTTGGATGTGACCATCTTGTGGGATGTGACCATGTTATAGGATGTGACCATGTTGTAGGATGTGACCATGTTGTAGGATGTGACCATGTTGTAGGATGTGACCATGTTGTGGGATGTGACCATGTTGTAGGATGTGACCATGTTGTGGGATGTGACCATGTTGTAGGATGTGACCATGTTATAGGATGTGACCATGTTGTAGGATGTGACCATGTTGTAGGATGTGACCATGTGGTAGGATGTGACCATGTTGTGGGATGTGACCATGTTGTAGGATGTGACCATCTTGTGGGATGTGACCATGTTGTAGGATGTGACCATGTTGTAGGATGTGACCATGTTGTAGGATGTGACCATGTTGTAGGATGTGACCATGTTGTAGGATGTGACCATGTTTACCATGTTGTGGGATGTGACCATGTTGTAGGATGTGACCATGTTATAGGATGTGACCATGTTGTAGGATGTGACCATGTTAAAGGATGTGACCATGTTGACCATGTTGCGGGATGTGACCATGTTATAGGATTTGACCATGTTGTAGGATGTGACCATGTTGTAGGATGTGACCATGTTGTGGGATGTGACCATGTTGTAGGATGTGACCATGTTGTTGGATGTGACCATGTTATAGGATGTGACCATGTTTACCATCTTGTGGGATGTGACCATGTTATAGGATGTGACCATGTTGTAGGATGTGACCATGTTATAGGATGTGACCATGTTGTAGGATGTGACCATGTTATAGGATGTGACTATGTTGTAGGATGTGACCATGTTGTGGGATGTGACCATGTTGTGGGATGTGACCATGTTGTAGGATGTGACCATGTTGTAGGATGTGACCATGTTGTAGGATGTGACCATGTTGTAGGATGTGACCATGTTGTAGGATGTGACCATGTTGTAGGATGTGACCATGTTGTAGGATGTGACCATGTTGTGGGATGTGACCATGTTATAGGATGTGACCATGTTGTAGGATGTGACCATGTTTACCATGTTGTGGGATGTGACCATGTTGTAGGATGTGACCATGTTATAGGATGTGACCATGTTGTAGGATGTGACCATGTTATAGGATGTGACCATGTTATAGGATGTGACCATGTTTTAGGATGTGACCATGTTATAGGATGTGACCATGTTGTAGGATGTGACCATGTTATAGGATGTGACCATGTTGTAGGATGTGACCATGTTATAGGATGTGACCATGTTGTTGGATGTGACCATGTTATAGGATGTGACCATGTTGTAGGATGTGACCATGTTTACCATGTTGTAGGATGTGACCATGTTGTAGGATGTGACCATGTTGTAGGATGTGACCATGTTGTAGGATGTGACCATGTTGTTGGATGTGACCATGTTGTAGGATGTGACCATGTTGTAGGATGTGACCATGTTGTAGGATGTGACCATGTTGTAGGATGTGACCATGTTGTAGGATGTGACCATGTTGTGGGATGTGACCATGTTGTAGGATGTGACCATGTTGGAGGATGTGACCATGTTGTAGGATGTGACCATGTTGTAGGATGTGACCATGTTGTGGAATGTGACCATGTTGTAGGATGTGACCATGTTGTAGGATGTGACCATGTTGTAGGATGTGACCATGTTGTAGGATGTGACCATGTTGTAGGATGTGACCATGTTGTAGGATGTGACCATGTTGTAGGATGTGACCATGTTGTAGGATGTGACCATGTTGTGGGATGTGACCATGTTGTGGGATGTGACCATGTTGTAGGATGTGACCATGTTGTAGGATGTGACCATGTTGTGGGATGTGACCATGTTGTTGGATGTGACCATGTTGTAGGATGTGACCATGTTATAGGATGTGACCATGTTGTGGGATGTGACCATGTTGACCATGTTGACCATGTTGTGGGATATGACCATGTTGTCTGTGAGGTGGAGAATGTTTACATGCAGATAATATTACTAAAAGCCACATACAATACCTCTTTAGCTCGATAATTAATGATTACATTTTTGATAGCAGGCAATCAACTTGTAATTTGGTAAGTATGTTTTACAAATATTTATATGCCGGTGAACTCTATTAAATCTGTGATCTTTTATTACCTCACAGAGCCCAGGAAGTCCTCAAGGCCAGACGTCTCCTCGTCCTGTGTCCTTCAAGTTTACGCCAACCAGCATTGTCCTGAAGGTCACGCCTCCACAGCCACCTCAAGGTCAGTGCTCATCTCCTCTCTGTCTTCTCTTTCCAGATGATTAACTCATCTCCTTATTTCAGCCAGACAAATTAGGAACTGCCTTAAATAATTGAGTCCTTAAACTTAGACTTTCTGATTACCTGTAATAATACTTGTTCTGGGGGACTTTCAGATTTCAACTTTGCATTTTTTTTTTTAAATTGCTTAGATTTTGAAATGGTTACTTTTTGCACTGTATGACTGAGATTGACTAGTAATGATCTGTTTTAACCTGTAAATCACCAAACTTTGGGAGGCCTTAATTAAACCAGCTTCAATTTCAATATTTCTTAAGGACTGTACACTTCATGATGTATCTTTCTCTGAATAGCTTAAACTTAATGTAACCTTTCATTAATACTTTGTGAACCTGATTGATTTAGAGTTTTATTAATACATTCTATAAAATTATTTCAAATAAAGTTGATTGGGAGTAAGAGTCAGAAGTTCATTTAGATTTATGTGATATTTGTGATAATCAAATACTAATTAAAAATAATATGGCACTTAAATATAAATTTACTTTAATACTATGACACCAAATCAGTATACTTAAATACTGTAGTATGGTACTTAAGTGTTACGGTACCTCAATGATATGATAATGAAATAGTATACTTAAATAATATCTTTTTGACATATTTATTAAATATGTTACCTATCTGGTACTTGAACTGTTTGCAACATTTTGTATTCTTAAAACTTAATTTCAACTCAAATTGCTTCAAGCAGATATATTTTATAATAATTCCATACAAATGATATATTTTCGTTTTCAAAATCAAGGGAAAATCAAAAAGCACTATGCTCAAATGAAAAAAGTGAATCCATTGTCAATGTGCCAAAATCAAACATGAAGATGTCTCCAAGTGTAATATTCTTAAAGATGAGGAAAGCTCTACCCCATCAATCAATATTGCAAATCTGCAGAAACATTTGCAAAATACCTGTTTAAAAAATATGACCTTCAAAAGTGCCATTAATAGACAGAGTTTAGTTTAATGCTGTATAAATTTATATAATTATTATTTATTGATGATTAACCCCTAAAGGACGAGCCGATCTAAACTTTGTTGATTGGCAGGCTGAACTAATTTTTTTCTGGATCAGTGTATCTGCATACTATTTAAAAAAAATAATAACCATGGTTATTCAATATGATCAATTGAGTGCTGGGGTCAAAAGTTAATGCTCCAAGCTGTCAGACATAATTTTCATAAATACATGTACATTGTAACAAATTATAGCCCAAGAGAATGTTACAAGATGACGTCATCCAGAGGTGCCAGCACTTCCACGCATTCCTATATAAGCAAGACTTAGGATAACGCAGTCAGTCCCCATCCAACTGACGAGATCCAAAGTGATTGAAACTGGTGTTGGTATTGGTTGGGACTGCGATCGTTTTATGCAGCATCGCCTAGTTACTATTTGTATAATCATTGATTTTGTGCTACATGATTCTGAGGTTGTAACATCGTTGCGCGTGTCTGCTGTTCGCCCACAGAGAAGCAAACAGCCAAATTCTCTATGACCTTAGTAGATTTGGTTTCTGGACCGATAATATTAAGACAAATTATTTCATTTTTTTTGTTACAGGAGTGGCGTGGACCTCTCCGCTACAACTGGCAAAGTCCATAGATCATGGTGAGGTGATTGGTACAGGCATGTGCCACCAGGTGTCAGTGCAGCATCTGGAAACAAGATTAGATATGTTCAAGCAGCTTCATCGACAGCACTGGCACCACCTCCCCAAGGAAGAGAAGCACGTTCCAGTGTGAGTTACCTCATTATGCCTCAAATCTCATGTTTGCATGTGGCAGCAAATTTCATAATTTATGGAGAGTTTGATTTTGCATTCGTCTTCCAGTCCTCACAAATGTCTCCTAAAATATTAAATAAGTTCCTATAGATGCAGTAGAAGCCATTATTTTAAATGAGTGACCTTGACCTACATTTACAAGATTACTAGGTCAAAAGGTCCTGTGATATGCTTCACCTAGATATATTTGCACTTGGCCTTCTAATTTTCTATTAAGTGATCTTTCATTGGAAGGCCAGAATAGTGAAAAGTGACATGGACCTAATTCTACCATATGAAATGTCAGTTTATGACCTTGAATCTAAAAGAATAATCAAAGAAGGTAGTTGTTTTTCAAGTATATACATGTACACTGAGCAAAATCATATAACTTTTAATATTTGACCTTGGTGTCGTGACATTGACCATGAAAATTGAAACTGTTAATTTTATCAGCCACCCTTAATAGAAAGTAGTATCTACATGTAGTATATTTAGAATGGCTTGATTGTTTGTGTGAGGTCATACAAGTTTTACTTATTACCCTTGACGTTACTGCAAAAAGCAAATCTGAA
Organism: Amphiduros pacificus; assembly: GCA_949316495.1. Classification (NCBI taxonomy): domain Eukaryota; kingdom Metazoa; phylum Annelida; class Polychaeta; order Phyllodocida; family Hesionidae; genus Amphiduros; species Amphiduros pacificus. Next base: position 18,190,416 of record OX439010.1, on the reverse strand, counting down.
TTCTGATGAAAAATGAGGTTATTGATATTCTCATCTACTTGGTTGTGGAGTAAGGCAATTAGGCTTTATCCAAGGCAGAGGGTACATGACTTGTTTTTTTATGACTTGCTCATACTTGGTGCTTTAAGAGAGTGTTCTGCACCTATGAGATATTTTTTTGCAGATCACCCCTTTGTCGAACTACTTTTGCAGATCACCCTTGTGCCTCGTGACATCCTTCCACTGAGGCAACTTGAGAGATCTGTCAGCCTGAACACTACACGAACCCAGGTCCTTGCCTTAAACCTAACTTCAGAGGTGAATCACAGCATGGCTTAAACTTGGTCCAAAGATGGCTTAAACTTGGTCCAACGATGGCTTAAACTTGGTCCAAAGATGGCTTAAACTCTGTCCAAAGATGGCTTAAACTCTGTCCAAGGTTGGCTTAAACTTGGTCCAAAGATGGCTTAAACTTGGTCCAAAGATGGCTTAAACTTGGTCCAAGATTGGCTTAAACTTGGTCCAAGATTGGCTTAAACTTGGTCCAAAGATGGCTTAAACTCTGTCCAAGGTTGGCTTAAACTTGGTCCAAAGATGGCTTAAACTTGGTCCAAAGATGGCTTAAACTTGGTCCAAAGATGGCTTAAACTTGGTCCAAAGATGGCTTAAACTTGGTCCAATAGGAATATTCACATTAAGTCAATGTTATAGTTTATTTCTGTTTATTTGCAGTTCCCCAACTTGGCATTTCCTGGCGGGAGGACGGATGCTTCCCCAAGGGTCAGAGGGAACCATTAAACCAGGTAAGATCCTTCAACCTATGATATCCCATCATAAACCAGGTAAGATCCCTCAGACCTTTGATATCACATCATAAACCATGTGAGATCCCTCAACCTGTGATATATCACATCATAAACCAGGTAAGATCGCTCAACCTATGGCATCACATCATAAACCATGTGAGATCCCTCAACCTATGATATATCACATCATAAACCAGGTGAGATCGCTTAACCTATGATATCACATTATAAACCAGATAAGATCCCTCAATCTATGATATTACATCATAAACGAGGTGAGATCCCTCAGACCTATGATATATCACATCATAAACCAGGTGAGATCCCTCGGACCTTTGATATATCACATCATAAACCAGGTAAGATCCATCAACCTATGATATCACATCATAAACCAGGTGAGATCGCTCAACCTATGATATCCCATCATAAACCGATGAATATAACAAAACATACCGAGTCGGGAAGCTGGGTGAGCAGATTCAGTGAGTTGGTGATTGCGGACGGATACCCTGAGCCGAAGGCGAAGGGTATCCGTCCGCCATCACCAACGAACTGAATCCGCTCACACAGCTGACCGACGAGTGTATGTTTTGTTTTTATACCTCAGACAACTACTGTATTTTTAAAAAATGATACATGAAACAAGCTATTTATCGTTACAAACATTTGTAAACAAAGCGCACCTCATTTGACCCCGTCACGTGACCCGAAAATGGCGCGTACAGCCATAGACTGGTTGCCGCCATCTGTGTATATACACGATGTTCTTGACACTCGATGGGGAACCAGTCTAAAGATGGCTAATCAATACTTTACAAATAATTGACATGCGCGTATTCATTCGAAATCGCATAAATACGCGCATCACTGAGGTATAAATCGCTCAACCTATGGCATCACATCATATAAGCTAACAAATGCATGACAATCAAACAAAATAGTGAAAACTGAATGGTCAACGACTCTCAGAGTTATAAAATAGTTGAGATAAACATGTGTCACATTAAAGGGAAACTTTCACTTCAATCTCTGATACACTTTTGTAGTTTGGAAGAGAATTATAACGCACATTGATCTGTGGGCTCTGTTAATATGACTGCATTATTGAAACATGATTTTTTGGGAGAAATATGACATTTTGTCATCGTGGGGCAATTACCTACTTCCATAACTAATTAGTAAACAAAGCAGGAAGTAGCTGATATAGCGATGCTATGATTTTCGGTCTTCAGACAGACCAGATTAGTTATATGCATTGGATAGAACATGAAAAATATAACATTTTGGTGTAAAAGCATGACAATCGAACCAATATTAGCGAAGTTAAGACAAGTTTTGTGAAAATTAAAAATGATTGCAGCTCGAGTTGCACTTGCAATAAATCCCCCACAAAGACGTCAATGGCACAAATTGCAATAACTGATCATAATTTATGAGGGTTGCAAGATTAGTTTTAAATGTTGATTTGTGTTGCCATGGTTACAGCTATATTTTTTGGTCTGAATTTCAATGTATTTATGCATCTATGATCATTTAATCGTATGATTTATGAAATGTATTTTACTAGAAAGTATCTCTTTAAGTAAAGATGGCATTTATCTACTTATAGTCAAATTAGTGAAATCCCTAATCCCTAAGAAGCGCAGGATACCATGTGACTGATAGCAATCCTCATCTCTGGCGATACAGTGATATGGTTCATTAGAATATTAACAGATTGAGTGAAAATATTAGAGTCATTAAGATATTAGTGCAAATGTGTGGTAATCAAGTTCTCAGAGATATACTTGAGTAAGAGGAGTAAGTAGATACATTGCAATCAAAGCAGCAGGATTTACAAGAGTCATTGCCATACATGTACATATGAGTGGGAATACAGTGAATGTTGCCAAAGGTCTATTTTATTAGACCTTAATAATGATGATAGTTGGATTATTTTTGAGATGTGGAATGAAAGCTTTAGATCTTTATTTAATGTGAATCATTGGGATAAGTTTGGAATAAGTAGAAAGATTGTCTTCAAAGCTTCACTTATCTTGGTCAAAATTGGTATTAATAAATAAAGATAGGTTTGGCATACATGTAGAATAGATATTTGTGGCTTATATTTCACTACTTTTTGGGCGTATGGGCACAGATACTTTCCTTTTAAGCGAAAATGCTTTAAATGGATTTGCAAACAACCGTTCTTTCTCAAAAAATTACAGTGTAATTAGTTTTGTTCTATATATTTATAAAAATGAGAAAAATCATTAAAATTACTTTGATCACATTGCAATATTACATACATTTTGACATGCTTATATTGTGAACTTACTGGTTGTAACAAGCTAAGGTAATTTTGTCCCACTACTAGTGGTATATGTTACTATTTCCCACTCACAATTGACATTGTACAAATATTTTATAAATATTATAATAAGTCCTTGTGTTAATATTTCTTCATAATTTGTTTTCATCACATTGTATCTTTACCTACCAAATAAAACATTGTTCACACCTTCTTTGTATTCTGGGAAGCCCGTAGATTTGTCTCGTATTACACTAAATAATGTACTGCATTATCAAACAACAAAGATATGCCATCTGAAAAAAAACATGTTTGGAACAACACCTCATCATTTCAAAATTCCCAGGCATTCATTATCCTGTCCTTCAATCACCTCGCCTCAATTGATTAATAACCAATCAGAATTCAATTTTGACTTGCATGATTTCAATAGTGTGAACTGTGTGCACACTTTCAATTCTTCCTGTTTTAACCACCATGAGAGTCATAATTTTACATTTTACATAACTTTAAATAATGTGTGTTTTTAAACAAGAAAGAAATCCCTTTCAGTGAAAAATCCTGCTAGGACAACTCAACCAGACCACCATTGTACCATCTTTGAAGTTAAACCAATTAACAAGGCAATGGTCAGGAGAGGAAGTTATTTATAGGCCGCCATTTGCTTCCTAAAGCTTCTAAAGGCCACTCCAACCATATTAATTGTTGTAGTTCAAGTTCTGTGTACTTAAATATAACACCCTGGATGTGAATATGTATGAAGAATTTTAGTGACACAAAATGGTCCCTTGTGACAGTAACTAATGTTTTTTTACCCTCAGCCCCTGATGTAATCAGGCTGAGGGTATTGCAGTACTCCTGGCGTGGGTATGTATGTATGTATGTATGTATGTATGTATGTCTGTATGTATGTATGTCTGTAGCGAACATCCTTGTCATCGCGATAACTCAAGAACAAATGATGGCAGCTTCATGAAACTTGACACACATATGCATCTGGTGAAAACCTCGGACGAGTTCGATGGACGGCGACCTTGACCTATTTTTCAAGGTCACAGGGACAATTATGTGAAATCCCAAGAATCACAATAACTCAAGAACAAATGATGGCAGCTTTATGAGATTTGACACACATAAGCATCTGGTGAAGCCCTCAGAATTTTTCCTATGAAACATGACCTTCACCTACTTTTCAAGGTCACAGGGACAATTATGTGAAATCATCTTGTCATCGCGATAACTCGAGAACAAATGATGGCAGCTTCGTGAAACTTGACACATATAAGCATCTGGTGAAAACCTCGGACGAGTTCGATGGACGGTGACCTTGACCTATTTTTCAAGGTCACAGGGACAATTATGTGAAATCCCAAGAATCGCATAACTCAAGAACAAATGATGGCAGCTTTATGAGATTTGACACCCATAGGCATCTGGTGAAGACCTCAGAATTGTTTCTATAAAACATAACCTTCACCTACATTTCAAGGTCACATGGACAATTATTTGAAATCATCATTGTCATCGCGATAGTACAAGAACAAATGATGGCAGCTTAGTGAAACTTGACACATATAAGCATCTGGTGAAAACCTCGGACGAGTTCGATGGACGGTGACCTTGACCTATTTTTCAAGGTCACGGACAATTATGTGTAATCCCAAGAATTGCAAGAACGAATGATGGCAGCTTTATGAGATTTGACACACACAAGCATCTGGTGAAGACCTCAGACTTCTCTTAATGGAACATGACCTTCACCTACTTTTCAAGGTCACAGGGACAATAATGTGAAATCATCCTTGTCATCGCGATAACTCAAGAACAAATGATGGCAGCTTCATGAAACTTTAGACGCATAAGCATCTGTTAAAAACCTCAGACTAGTTCGGTGGACGGCGACCTTGACCTATTTTTCAAGGTCACAGGGACAAATATGTGAAATCCCAAGAATCGCAATAACTCAAGAACGAATGATGGCAGCTTTATGAGATTTGACACACACAAGCATCTGGTGAAGACCTCAGACTTCTCATGGTGGACCATGACCTTCACCTACTTTTCAAGGTCACAGGGACAATTATGTGAAATCATCCTTGTCATCGCGATAACTCGAGAACAAATGATGGCAGCTTCATGAAACTTGACACACATAAGCATCTGATGAAAACCTCAGACATTTTTGTATGGAACATGACCTTCACCTACTTTTCAAGGTCACAGTTACAATTATGTGAAATCCCTATCATTGCCATAACTCGAGAACGAATGTTGGCAGCTTTATGAGACTTGACACACATAAGCATCTGGTGAAGACCTCAGACTTCTCTTGATGGAACATGACCTTTACCTACTTTTCAAGGTCACAGGGACAATCATGTCAAATCCACGTCATTGCAATAACTTAAGAACAAATAATGGCAGCTTCATGAAAATTGACACACATAAGCATCTTGGAAGTCTTCACATGAGTTTGATGGACGGTGACCTTAACCTGCTTTTCAAGGTCACCTGCCCATCTCAATAATTCTAGAGTAAATGATGACAGTTTCATGATACTTGACACACCTAAGCTATCAAAGGAAGTAGATTTTATGGGTTTTTTTTACCCCTGCATCAATTTGCCTTGGTGCAGTGACGTTTTGTTCACAAGTATTGTGTGGAGCAAATGTTGTGCAAAGAGTTACCAGGGCTGAGGGTTGATGCATCTCTGATGCCTATGTTTTCTTATTTGGGTTTGAACCGATGAAAAGTGCTGTACAGGGTAACATATTTTCAGGCAATTACTTGCATTTTCCTGCAGCAGTTTGCCTTGGCCAAGGCTGCTTCTCCATGGTCTTCTAATTTCAATAGAAAGATTAGTACTCCTACATATTATGCTATGACATAATTAGATAGAGACAAATTTCTATTTGGTCATTTTTTAATATGACTAAATGAGGTCACAAATAACCAGATTATGCCACACATAAGGTATGCATAACCAAATAGTGCCGATCAACAGCTATGCATGACCAAATAGTGCTGATCGACAGCTATGCATGACCAAATAGTGTTAAGCAACAGCTATGCATGACCTGATGATGTCATGCAGTAGCCATGTGTGACCTGATGATGTCACATTCAAGCGTGACCAAATAGATGGTTGGCTCTAACTGAATAATGATGATTACAAGGTTAGGATTGTGTTGAAATAAACGCTGGGGCTTATTGGAATTCATATATGCATCCAGCATAATTACATTGTATATAATTACAAGATTATGATGGAAATCTCTCATATTGCTTAACAAAGTGCTCTCAGGTCACAGATAACGTAGCCCAGTCAAACTTTGTTGTTGACATATCTTTGGATATGTCAACAAATATGTTTTTCTCTGTCATTGTTTTTCTCATGTTACCAATTGTATTACTTCGGAAGAGGATTGGTAACATTTTAATAATCTACAAATGATATTCAAGTAAATATCTCTTTTCATCCCTAGGTTGTTAATAGAAATATACAGATGATTATATAATTGATTATCCGTTTCCTAATCTCACGAATTAAGTCTGACACAAGCTGCTAATTGTTTATGCCATTCACGTAAGTCCATCACCCCCTCCATCTTGTTTTCTTTCAATTTTGTATTACTTGAATATGGATGGCAAAGTACAGATTAGCTTTCTGTTGGTTAATATATAAATAATTTGTGTTTTACTTGTAGATGTGGGTGGACGGCCAACCACAGTGGCAGTCTGGTGGAGTGGACATTCTCAAATGTGCCATTATCTGCTCATCAAGACAGCAAAAGGTATTATTCTTCATTATATCATAATAGTGTCTCATTCTTGCAAGCCATTCTCTCTTTTATACGATTAGAAATTATATTGTCTGAAAAATATGTGATATCTGTATTTTTTCTGTATTTCATTGTAAAATGTTTTTTTGGCAGGTTTTGAGTAATTATAGAGATTACAAAGTCAATTTGTAACATGTATTTTGATTGGTCAAAATTATCATCTGGTCAAGTCTGCACTGGGAAAGGATATAAATGATCATTTTTGAAGCAATTTTTAGAAAATGATCAGAAGCATTACAAAAAAAACAACGATCAGCACAGCTCTTAGGCCATCAGCCTAAGCTTTAAAATTCTGTTGCCTTTGCCTTTGCTAAAATTCTATTGCCTCTTTAACTTGGCCACTCAGCATAATCATCCTATTATCCTTTTAGCATGTGAGAGTGCATCACATTTTTTTCCAATGTTTCTGTTTATATGGTCTCTTCTATTAAATATTCCCTTATATGAAAGTGGTCTGTGAACAAGGTCACTTCTTTGAACAACGTCACTTCTTCTAATGTGAACAAGGTCACTTCTTTGAACATCACTTCTTTTAATGTGAACAAGTTCACTTCTTTGAACAACATCACTTCTTCTAATGTGAACAAGGTCACTTCTTTGAACAACATCACTTCTTCTAATGTGAACAAGTTCACTTCTTTGAACAACATCACTTCTTCTAATGTGAACAAGGTCATACTTCTTTGAACAACATCACTTCTTCTTATGTGAACAAGGTCACTTTGGAGATTATGGTCATATCTGCAATTATGGTCACGTCTATGAAATTATCAGTTATTTTGATAAGGGATTAAGCACCAATTTTGAAAAAAAAAACATTTAAATTAACATATTGGTGATAAATGTATTTCACATCTATTAACTTTTTGATTGATGCATCCCATTAGTTTTTGTGAAATCTATTTGAACACGACCCTATTGCATGACCTACTTTTGAAAGCACACTTCTTTCTTGGTGTCATTTTTATGTGGAGTGTTATCATAGAGGCACTGAAAGGTAAAATGACATCATAAAGGTATCATGGCAATATACTTATGACGTCATGAAATATATAGTCCTTTGAATAGTAAATTTAAGGTAATTTTAATCATGCTATGGACAAGACAATTCATTTTGATGTCTAACAGTTGCTGGGTTTACATTACAGTGCAGTTATTCAGTAATTACCGCATTGAATTTTATTCCTCCCCATAATTTATTTTACCTTCATTATGGAGAAGTTATCTTTTTGTGCACAATGAAAATGTTTTTTAAATCTCTGGTGTTAATTTCTTCCATCATTCTACCTCGTAATGAGCAATGAATTCAAAGAAATTTCATATGTCAATTTCATTGAAAAAGGACAATATTTGTTTTTTCTGTATGTACTTAATGACTGAGTTTATATTGTTTTGATAAAATCATAAGACATTAATTATGCTCTGGTTAAGGTATAAAGTAGCACTTGTACCAAACGGCATAAGGGGGGGACTCATTTGATATTGATAAAGTGGGCCTGAAAGGTCATCACTGAATGTCAATATAAATGTCAGCATGTAAATTGTATGAAGTAAGAGCCAGGTTAACATTGCCTCATTATTGTGGCAAGAAAACAGGTAGAATACAAATTGGCCCAATTTTGATCAAACATAGCAAACTATCACAAATGCCTTTTAAATAATTAACATATTCACTCAAATTCCGGATGGGATATTTAGCAATCCCTGAGCGCAGTTTAATTTTACTATTGTATATTGTTTATAATGGGTTTTATAAGCCAAAATTTCACTCGAAATTTCTTTATTTCTAAATGGAGAAGCTGGATTATCTATTACCTCATCCTTGTCTCTCTCGGCACTGGTAGATTGGACAAGCAGCTCCATTCAGCCTCGAGACAATGCCCAGTGTAAGGGGGACGGCTAATTTTAAGATATTAGTGAAGCAAAGTGTTCATTATCCGTAGCTATTCACGTACTTTGCAGAATACCAATCTTCCTGGCTGCTGAATTAGCCTGCGGCTTATATGCTGTCTTTAAATGTCAGTTAGAGTGGCAAGTAGCCACTGCCTGGAGTGTGTAAATTCTGGTACATTGAACCTCTCCCATTACACAGATTTGCAAGATATACATCATTACTGTGTGAAAAGATGATGTGAATATCAAACCATCAAGGAATACCATCAATAGCAGCATCAGTTTAGTGATGGTCATAATAGGCTCTACAGCTACATCTCGGTTAAAAGTTAACATTTCTGTAGTTTTTGATACCGGTCCATCTCTCTCATGTTTACAGTCAAGGATTTTTTAATGAAATTTTTGAAAAAATGTTTCTTGTTGTTATTGTATCCATTTGTGAATGTAAGGCTTCACTTATTGGGGGTCAGTCATAACCACTCTTCTATTCCTTACATACCATTGATGGACAATCAGAAGGTAAACTTGGCACTTGTCAAAACATCATTATTGATTTCACTACAGCATCATTGACTAACATCAAAATTGCACCAAAACCATCCCAAATGACAGCAAAATTGCACCAAAACCATCTGAAAAACAGCGCCAAAATCATCTGTATGACATCAAAATAATGCCAAAACCATCTGAACAACAGCAAAATTGCACCAAAACCATGTGTATGGCATCAAAATAACACCAAAATCATCTGAATGACAGCAAAATGGCACCAAAACCATGTGTATGACCGCAAAATGCCACTAAAATACAATTTACAATTTAAAAACATCTTAACACCAGTTCCTCGTAAAAATGACACAAAAACACAAAAAGACCAAAGTCAACTGAAATAAAAACAGTATGAAACCAACAGATGAGCATGGGATAAAACAAAATAGCACCATTTATGATACAAAAGAGAACCTTATTAAAAAGAAAATATTTTCTAAAACCTTATGTGTAGTTATTAATTTTTTAATTTAGATACTGTAGGCACATTATTACCTATTCTAGGGTGGTCCACATTTTACGTTTATCTCCATTGCCCATATAACACTGCACACCCACATACACACTGTGAAACTGCCCAAGGAAGCATCTTAATTGGATGATCAGGACATATCAGGTGTTCCAGCCAGTTTTCTGCCCAGACTCTCTTATCTTGATGACAATAATATTCTTCAATATCCATCCACCTTTATTGATAATTCATGTTATTACAAGTAAAATGCAATTATCTGCTGTATTGCATATATACATGTACTATATATAGAGATATAACCAGTTATTTCCAGCTAATACATTATTACAGTATGATACTATGAATGACACTATGTGTGTTTACCACCTACTACAGTATGAATGATGCTATGTGTGTTTACCACCTACTACAGTATGAATGACGCTATGTGTGTTTACCACCTACTACAGTATGAATGATGCTATGTGTGTTTACCACCTACTACAGTATGAATGACGCTATGTGTGTTTACCACCTTCCATAGTATTACAGTATGAATGACGCTATGTGTGTTTACCACCTACTACAGTATGAATGATGCTATGTGTGTTTACCACCTACTACAGTATGAATGATGCTATGTGTGTTTACCACCTACTACAGTATGTATGATGCTATGTGTGTTTACCACCTACTACAGTATGAATGACGCTATGTGTGTTTACCACCTACTACAGTATGAATGATGCTATGTGTGTTTAACACCTACTAGAGTATGTATGACGCGATGTGTGTTTACCACCTACTACAGTATGTATGATGCTATGTGTGTTTAACACCTACTAGAGTATGTATGACGCGATGTGTGTTTACCACCTACTACAGTATGAATGACGCTATGTGTGTTTACCACCTACTACAGTATTACAGCATAAATGATGCTATGTGTATTTACCACCTACTACAGTATGAACGACGCTATGTGTGTTTACCACCTACTACAGTATGAATGACGCTATGTGTGTTTACCACCTACTACAGTATGTATGATGCTATGTGTGTTTACCACCTACTACAGTATGAATTACGCTATGTGTGTTTACCACCTACTACAGCATAAATGATGCTATGTGTATTTACCACCTACTACAGTATGAATGACGCTATGTGTATTTACCACCTACTACAGTATGAATGACGCTATGGGTGTTTACCACCTACTACAGTATGAATGATGCTATGTGTGTTTACCACCTACTACAGTATGTATGACGCTATGTGTGTTTACCACCTACTACAGTATGAATGACGCTATGTGTGTTTACCACCTACTATAGTATGAATGACGCTATGTGTGTTTAACACCTACTACAGTATGAATGACGCTATGTGTGTTTACCACCTACTACAGTATGAATGACACTATGTGTGTTTACCACCTACTACAGTATGTATGACGCTATGTGTGTTTACCACCTACTACAGTATTACAGCATAAATGATGCTATGTGTATTTACCACCTACTACAGTATGAATGACGCTATGTGTGTTTACCACCTACTACAGTATGAATGATGCTATGTGTGTTTACCACCTACTACAGTATGAATGACGCTATGTGTGTTTAACACCTACTACAGTATGAATGACGCTATGTGTGTTTACCACCTACTACAGTATGAATGACGCTATGTGTGTTTACCACCTACTACAGTATGTATGATGCTATGTGTGTTTAACACCTACTACAGTATGAATTACGCTATTTGTGTTTACCACCTACTACAGCATAAATGATGCTATGTGTATTTACCACCTACTACAGTATGAATGACGCTATGTGTATTTACCACCTACTACAGTATGAATGACGCTATGGGTGTTTACCACCTACTACAGTATGAATGATGCTATGTGTGTTTACCACCTACTACAGTATGTATGACGCTATGTGTGTTTACCACCTACTACAGTATGAATGACGCTATGTGTGTTTACCACCTACTATAGTATGAATGACGCTATGTGTGTTTACCACCTTCCATAGTATTACAGTATGAATGACGCTATGTGTGTTTACCACCTACTACAGTATGAATGACGCTATGTGTGTTTACCACCTACTACAGTATGAATGACGCTATGTGTGTTTACCACCTACTAAAGTATGAATGACGCTATGTGTGTTTACCACCTACTACAGTATGAATGACGCTATATATGTTTACTACCTACTGCAGTATGAATGACGCTATGTGTGTTTACCACCTACTACAGTATGAATGATGCTATGTGTGTTTAACACCTACTACAGTATGAATGACGCTATGTGTGTTTACCACCTACTACAGTATGTATGACACTATGTGTGTTTACCACCTACTACAGTATGAATGACGCTATGTGTGTTTACCACCTACTACAGTATGAATGACGCTATGTGTGTTTACCACCTACTACAGTATGTATGACGCTATGTGTGTTTACCACCTACTACAGTATGAATGACGCTATGTGTGTTTACCACCTACTATAGTATGAATGACGCTATGTGTGTTTACCACCTTCCATAGTATTACAGTATGAATGACGCTATGTGTGTTTACCACCTACTACAGTATGAATGACGCTATGTGTGTTTACCACCTACTACAGTATGAATGACGCTATGTGTGTTTACCACCTACTACAGTATGAATGACGCTATGTGTGTTTACCACCTACTACAGTATGAATGACGCTATATATGTTTACTACCTACTGCAGTATGAATGACGCTATGTGTGTTTACCACCTACTACAGTATGAATGATGCTATGTGTGTTTAACACCTACTACAGTATGAATGACGCTATGTGTGTTTACCACCTACTACAGTATGTATGACACTATGTGTGTTTACCACCTACTACAGTATGAATGACGCTATGTGTGTTTACCACCTACTACAGTATGAATGACGCTATGTGTGTTTACCACCTACTACAGTATGAATGACGCTATATATATTTACTACCTACTACAGTATGAATGACGCTATGTGTGTTTACCACCTACTACAGTATGAATGATGCTATGTGTGTTTAACACCTACTACAGTATGAATGACGCTATGTGTGTTTACCACCTACTACAGTATGAATGATGCTATGTGTGTTTACCACCTACTACAGTATGAATGACGCTATGTGTGTTTACCACCTACTACAGTATGAATGACGCTATGTGTGTTTACCACCTACTACAGTATGAATGACGCTATATATGTTTACTACCTACTACAGTATGAATGACGCTATGTGTGTTTACCACCTACTACAGTATGAATGATGCTATGTGTGTTTAACACCTACTACAGTATGAATGACGCTATGTGTGTTTACCACCTACTACAGTATGAATGACGCTATGTGTGTTTACCACCTACTACAGTATGAATGACGCTATGTGTGTTTACCACCTACTACAGTATGAATGACGCTATGTGTGTTTACCACCTACTACAGTATGAATGACGCTATGTGTGTTTACCACCTACTACAGTATGAATGATGCTATGTGTGTTTAACACCTACTACAGTATGAATGACGCTATGTGTGTTTACCACCTACTACAGTATGAATGATGCTATGTGTGTTTACCACCTACTACAGTATGAATGACGCTATGGGTGTTTACCACCTACTACAGTATGAATGATACTATGTGTGTTTACCACCTACTACAGTATGAATGATGCTATGTGTGTTTACCACCTACTACAGTATGTATGACGCTATGTGTGTTTACCACCTACTACAGTATGAATGACGCTATGTGTGTTTACCACCTACTATAGTATGAATGACGCTATGTGTGTTTACCACCTTCCATAGTATTACAGTATGAATGACGCTATGTGTGTTTACCACCTACTACAGTATGAATGACGCTATGTGTGTTTACCACCTACTACAGTATGAATGACGCTATGTGTGTTTACCACCTACTACAGTATGAATGACGCTATGTGTGTTTACCACCTACTACAGTATGTATGACAATATGTATGTTTACCACCTACTACAGTATGTATGATGCTATGTGTGTTTACCTACTACAGTATGAATGACGCTATGTGTGTTTACCACCTACTACAGCATAAATGACGCTATGTGTGTTTACCACCTACTACAGCATAAATGACGCTATGTGTGTTTACCACCTACTACAGTAAGAATGACGCTATGTGTATTTACCACCTACTACAGTATGTATAACACTATCTGTGTTTACCACCTACTACAGTATGAATGACGCTATGTGTGTTTACCACCTACTACAGTATGAATGACGCTATTGTGTGTTTACCACCTACTACAGTATGAATGACGCTATGTGTGTTTACCACCCTCCATAGTATTACAGTATGAATGATGATATGTGTGTTTACCACCTTCCATAGTATTACAGTATGAATGCTGATATGATAGTCTTTTAGCTTATACTGTTATACCAATTTGAATTTTAAAGAAAGGGGGCATATTTTCTGCCTACATTTTTTTACCTGGTGTGACACGTTAATATATAATATCTTTATGTAGAAATTGTAATTAATATACAAAAATATTACATGTACATTTACGACAGATTAAAAGAATGAATCTATGGTAAAAATGGTGATGTTAATATTTGTCAGTGAATGACAATTCAGTAATATAATAAGCACCGTTATCAGAGCAGCTCTAATATGTTGGCCTCAGGATTTAATCATTTACATTTTAATTAAAGATTTTGTCACCATATCATTTCTCTGTAATTATCTTCCTCCCAGGATTATGAACACAGCAATATCCTCTCTTTACACATGTGAATAGCTAATACTTTTTCAGTGATCTTTGTTGCGAGTAATCTAGTGATTAAGATATTGTAAATGTCTTGTTTTTTTAACATGGACAGGGGTTGAGGAAGAGACACCCATACTTGGCAAGACATTCGGTCGTGGTCGTAAAAAATCTGAGGGTCCACAAGGAACTGAACACACCCGTTCAGGTGGAAATGATTTGATTCTTAGCATGTTTATGCTTGTATCTTTCATATGTACATGTACACTTTTTATCCATTCAAAATGTTTCTTCGCTGGTATATCTATTTGCTGGTATATGTCAAGATTCTTTAAATCTTTCTCAGTGATTAGCCCCATGAAATGTTTTTATTTTTTATAATTCATGGGCTTTATTTTGTAGAAATAATGTTTTTATTTCTTCACATTGTTGCTTGAAAGATATTTTAGGGGAAGCATTTCATCAACGTCAAATAAACTGTTGATGAACATTTTGATGCTTCACACATAAAATCAGTCTTCACATGTTAAATCAGTCTTCACATGTTAAATCAGTCTTCACATGTTAAATCAGTATTCTCCCTGTTATATCGGTCTTCACATGTTAAATCAGTCCTGACATGTTAAAGCACTCATCGTGTGGTAAAATAGTCTTCACATGTTAAATCAGTCTTCACATGTTACATCAGTCTTCACATGTTAAATCAGTCTTCACATGTTAAATTAGTCTTTACCTGTTAATCTAGTCTTCACATGGCCACATATACTGCTGTCACAATGTCACCCCTCTGGCTGTCTGGTAGCCTGTCAACAAGACTCGCCAACTTGTTTGCATAGATTTATTGAATATTATCAAAAATATCAAGGTATATGTGTATCATCTCTATGGATGCCTGTAAAGCTAGGCAAGATTATATCTCAATGATGCATGGCTGTTTTAAAGTAAACTGGTACATACATGTACTTAGTGCCAAATATTTTGGAGAAGCAAAACTGGGGAAATTCAGGGAACTTTTAAAGTCTGATTGTTTTTCTTACTTTGTATTCCCCAGAGTTGATTGCCACGGGCCATGACACACTTGTTTAGACCATGATCTTATTTATGCATTTATATTTCAATTTCTCTTAAAGCCCTGTTTCTATATGTCCGTGAAACATCACAAAACTGAAGCATACATGTGAACACCACATGACGCTTTACATAACGCACTGCATGACGTGCTGCATTACGGACAGCACATATGGAAACACACCCTAAGGGTTAATTCATTCTCCTTCTAAATCCTGTCTGTTTAGGTTGTCATGTCAAGGACCTGCAACGTGACAAATCAGTGAGACAGAAGTGAATCTGCTACAAGTTAGTCTCATCATGAAATGACTGAAATAATGTTTAAAACCACAAAAAAAAACTCCCCGATTTCCGTGAGGTAGAATCTCCCAACTCATTTTGTGATGGGAGACGGGAATTTTCCATCATTCCAATCATCAACTTTGATCTTCTCCTCTGAAACTACCGGGTGGAGTTCTTAGCTATTAGTAGGAAAGATGTTGTATTTTGAAGGGACCAATTCTGATTTTTTTTCCTTTAGGCTCAGATCTTTTTCCATTTTGTTATGATCTTTTCAAAAAATCTAATAGTTATCTCTGAGTTGTCAAGGAAGCTGTCATTTAGAATAACATTTAAATATTAGACAATGAGAATCAAGATAAGTTGGAGCCAAATTTAATATGTAACATGCGATTTGATTGGTCAAAATTATTATCTCACATGTTCTGCATGAGCATTGTACACAGTGACACCTACATACTTGTACTTGTTGTCTTACAGTAAGTGTTATTGAGTGTCAGTCCCAGAACCAGTTTTGTAATTAATACATAATATTTTTTTACAAAATAATAGGCATGTCTATCTTTAGTTTTACTTAAAAATAGAAAGCTATTTTTTTGAGAGAGAAACTTATTCCTTTGGAATAGTAGTTTTGTTCAACACCTTTTGTATTACATTCAATTTGATAATATCAGAAGACAAAACATGTTGATATGTGATAAGTTTGTGTGAAATATTTTAACTTACAAGTCAAACACATGTCACTGAAAAAATTATGGTACACTATATTTTTCCTTCAATTTTTCAAAATCTGATTTCTTTTGCAGTCGACCTTTTAAATCTTTGAAGGCTAATCTTTAATAAGAGCATTGCACTTTTGGCACAATAGATGTTTATGGCTGGGGGAATGTTTGAAAAGGGTAGAGTTAAATGAAGAAAATAAATCCAACAATAACAACAGTAACAAAACACACAGACACAAGTGCACGCAGAGACAAATGATGGTTGTCATGGCAACATTATTGAGCAATCACAGTCATAACATAATCAGATTGGGGGAAGGTCCCCATGTGTGCATGCGTGCAATATTTAAGATAAATGTTAAATTGTTCTGGCTGTATGGCACATACAATTCTGCATGGTGCACACAAGCCAAGTTGGCAACATGGTTGCAATGGCAACATAAATTGACCAATCACAGCCATTATCTAATCAGAATGGAGGGAGGTCCCCAGGAGTGCATGTGTGCAATATCTAAGGTAAATGTCAATGTAAAACGGTTGAGGCTGTATCATGCACACAAGTCATTTACCAAGATGGTCACCATGGCAACAAAAATCAACCAATCACAGCCATAACCTAATCAGATTGGGGGAAGGTCCCCAGGAGTGCATGTGTGCAATATCTAATGTAAATGTCAAACCTTTGAGGGCTGTATCATGCACACAAGTAATTTACCACGGATGCAAGCACGCAGCTCAATTTAATGTCCCCCACTTTTCGCATTGCAAAGAATGCGGAGGACAAAAAGCATTCAACTAGATGGTTGCATAGTAAAACCTTCTGTTGCATTGAGATTGTGCCTGTGTTATGACTTAGACTTTTGAATTGTTAAAAACATAGAATGACCTTGACTTTCACTGAATTGAATTGTTCCAATTACATATTCCTTCCCAAAAAACAAAGACAACATTTTTAATGTAAAGGCAAAGATGGTTATAAAATTTGAAATTTTAATCAAAATGAAAGACATTTCAATTTTTAGTTGCCACCCACGATGATGTTTTGTACATTAATACAGAATATCAGATGCCATAAGCACAGATTGAATTAATAAATGCCTTTTTAAATATAGATGGTGCCAATTTGGCGCTTCAAGCCATTTACTCGATTAATGAGAGACTTTCTCACTTTCTCCTATATCTGTCAACATTTTCCTTCTGAATAAATTTACCTAATTTTCAGTGCAGATGAATATTAGAATATTTTGCAATCAAAACACTCATTAGACAAGATGTTCCTGTGACATTGGGCTGGGAGCAATACATCAATTGTTGGCATTCCATACGCTGGGCGCATACACATCAAAAGCCCTAGGCCTATCACCATATGTTTTAAAGTTAGTTTTGGGGACAGTATATTGATTTTGCTCAGATGATCTAAGAGGTCTTGTACCTAGTTTAGGTGTCAGCATTTCTGATAGATATTCTGGTGCCTTGCCATTTGTATCTTCCATGTCAATAATACAGTTTCAATTCTGGCTTCCACAGGGAGCTGATGTAATTCCATTAATTTATCAGTTATGTGATCATTCTTTTTTATTTCTCCTACAACTCTGGCTGCAGCATTCTGCAATTATTGCAACTTAGTTGACTCACATTTAGGTAACCCTGCGAGTAGAGAATTTCCATAATCAAGAGTAGAGGTTACAAATGCATGTGCCAGGGTATTGGTAGTTTTTTCATCTGGACAGTTTCTTATTTGTGATATATTTCTAACATGAAAATAGCCATTTTTGCATATTTTTTAATTTGTGGCTTCATGGTAAGTTCTTGATCAAAAATGACTCCTCAATCCTTAACTTTATTTGATCTTAGAATATTTGTTTCGCCCACTAGAATTTAAGATGGAATTCCATCATATATTTTGTAAATTTGAATTTTTTCCACACACTATTAATTCTGTTTTGCCATCATTAATTTCCCTTTTGTTTTCTAGTAAAAACTTTTTAACACCTGTGATGCATTTCTATATTTCATGGCATGATAATTTAAAATTTTGTTTAGATTTTTGGGTCCAGAGTGATGTACATATATGTAGAGCTGAGTGTCATCTGCATATATGTGATGTTTCAGACCATAATTATTAATCATCTCAGTAAGGGGTTCTATATATGTCGTGAAAAGTATTGGCCTCATTACTGACCCCTGAGGGACACCATAATTAATATCCATATTTTTGGATCTCTTACCATCAATAATGACACTTTGCTTTCTATTTACTTTTTATTTGACAGATATGACATAAACCATTTTAGAGCATTTCCTCTTACACCACACCTTTTATCAAGTCTATTTATTAATATTTTGTGGTCATTATTATCAAAAGGCCACAGAGAGGTCAAGTAACTCTAACATTACCGTCTTGTTATTATCTATGTCAATTAAAATATAATTTTGAACCTTTAACAGTGTAGTCTTAGTACTGTGAAATTCCCAGTATGCCATTTGAAACATGTTTAATTTTATTTGCTATGAGGTCATTAGCAAACTGTTTGGCTACCCTTTCAATGAGCTTAGATATATAAGATAGACTTACATAATGTAATCAATTTTATATTACTACATGCAGTGAAACTAGGCCACCTATGAAGCACTATTTGAAGTGGGTGTAATTCTGTTTCAACTGGGTGAACAGTCATCAGTTTGAAGATTCCCACAAAAGGTTGCAGTCTCTGCCAACCGGGGTCCCACCTGTCTGTGGTCCAAGGTCCCCATGACACAAATCTAAAATGTTGTCTGTACATGTATGTTCATTTTAGAGAAACTAATACTTGATTTGTTGAAGAATTGGCCTAAGATTGATTACATTTATTTTATAATTGACAAATTTCATGACATTTATACACAAATATATTTAAATAAGCATTTTATTTATTTCAAAATTATGTAAATATGAAAAGAATCTTTTAAAAAAGATAAAAGGAAAGTAGTTCGGCACAGGGGTGATCTGTGAAAATAGTTCAGCAGAAGGGTGATCTGCAAAAAAATATCTCAGGTGCAGAACACTCTCTTGAGGCACCAATTATGAGATAAATAAATCTAATGTGTTCCCAAGAATATGTGTTAGTTTTTTTATATGATTATGCAGATTATAAAAGTCTAGAACCTCTTGGAATTAAATTACATTTGTATTTTTTGGCACAGTATTTATTGGATTACATAAACATGAAATGAATAATTAGATTGCATAAGCATGAAATGAATAATTCGATAAAAATTAACGCACATATCAACAGAATTAATATAAGAATCTGAGAGCAAGACAGCTAGAGATATTGTTCAATTAGTTGCATATATCATATTTGTTGTTATGGCATTGTTCTCGAACTGGTTCCACATCATATACAGTACTGATGAGCGTTTGCCTCGGTACAAGTGTACTGTGTATCACCAGCTTGTTTCTCTCCTGCAGGGTCTCACTCATGTAATTATAAATGCTGTCTAAAGTTATTTCTGGGGTTTTACATTACTTTCTCTTGATATAATATTCTTATGTTAGTATCTCTAAAAACATGAGAACAAGCTAAAAAAACTACGTTTTAATGGTTTTGTTTTCAAACTGGCTCCATGTCATATAGTTTCTGTAGGAGGCAGGTTGCCACCACCGAAACGAGAGCCAAAATCTATTATCAGGTTTACAATTAGTAATTTTACATGTTTAAGGTGTATTATTTCATAATGGGATGGCATAAACTCTCATTGTCAAAACTGTACTTTTGCAATATGTCACCATTCCATCATGCACCAACTGTCATTGTTATTGAATATTAGTTTTCCAGAAGCACCTTATTTTCAATGCAAAGTTAGATCGAGAATGTTTTATATATACATGTACATGTGGAATTACATGTCATAATGGAAAGAAAGCCTGAGAACTTTGCAGAAACCAACTGCTGATCTCCATGTTGTGTTTTTTACCATGGAATTATACAGACTGGATCTGTACAACTTACCAGACCAAGAACTGTACAAATCTAAAAATAATCAATATGCCTATTTAAAATCTGCCAAATTATTTGAAATAGATATATTGGCATTTGATGTAGATACTGTAAGTGAGATATCTTTCAAGCATTTGTATAAACAAATATATGTTGTTATTTGCAGAGTTGGAGCAGAGGCCAGACTTGGTGTGGCCACACCCGCATGCCATCGTGGCCACCGCTACCTCCCCCTGCACCTCCCTCATCTCCGTCGCCCTCAGCAACGGCTCTGTCATCATCTGGGACAAGCACCTAGGTAAATTCCAAAACATTATCTACCATCAGCAGTGCCTCGGTGTATCAGTGTCAAAGCAGTGGCTCGATATATCAGTGTCAAAGCAGTGGCTCGGTGCATCAGTGTCCAAGCAGTGACTCAGTGTATCAGTGTCAAAGCAGTGGCTCTGTGTATCAGAGTCAAAGCAGTGACTCGGTGTATCAGTGTCAAAGCAGTGGCTCGGTGTATCAGTGTCAAAGCAGTTGCTCGGTGCATCAGTGTCAACGCAGTGGCTCAGTGTATCAGTGTCAAAGCAGTGGCTCTGTGTATCAGTGTCCAAGCAGTGACTCAGTGTATCAGTGTCAAAGCAGTGGCTCTGTGTATCAGAGTCAAAGCAGTGGCTCGGTGTATCAGTGTCAAAGCAGTGGCTCCGTGTATCAGTGTCAAAGCAGTGGCTCCGTGTATCAGTGTCAAAGCAGTGGCTCCATGTCAAAGCAGTGGCTCTGTGTATCAGTGTCAAAGCAGTGGCTCCGTGTATCAGTGTCAAAGCAGTGGCTCCATGTCAAAGCAGTGGCTCTGTGTATCAGTGTCCAAGCAGTGACCCAGTGTATCAGTGTCAAAGCAGTGGCTCTGTGTATCAGAGTCAAAGCAGTGGCTCGGTGTATCAGTGTCAAAGCAGTGGCTCGGTGCATCAGTGTCAACGCAGTGGCTCAGTGTATCAGTGTCAAAGCAGTGGCTCTGTGTATCAGTGTCCAAGCAGTGACTCAGTGTATCAGTGTCAAAGCAGTGGCTCTGTGTATCAGAGTCAAAGCAGTGGCTCGGTGTATCAGTGTCAAAGCAGTGGCTCCGTGTATCAGTGTCAAAGCAGTGGCTCCGTGTATCAGTGTCAAAGCAGTGGCTCCATGTCAAAGCAGTGGCTCTGTTTATCAGTGTCCAAGCAGTGACTCAGTGTATCAGTGTCAAAGCAGTGGCTCGGTGCATCAGGGTCAAAGCAGTGGATCGGTATATCAGTGTCAAAGCAGTGGCTCTGTGTATCAGTGTCAAAGCAGTGGCTCGGTGCATCAGTGTCAAAGCAGTGGCTCGGTGCATCAGTGTCAAAGCAGTGGCTCCGTGTCAAAGCAGTGGCTCTGTGTATCAGTGTCAAAGCAGTGGCTCCGTGTATCAGTGTCAAAGCAGTGGCTCTGTGTATCAGTGTCAAAGCAGTGGCTCTGTGCATCAGGGTCAAAGCAGTGGATCGGTATATCAGTGTCAAAGCAGTGGCTCGGTGCATCAGTGTCAAAGCAGTGGCTCGGTGCATCAGTGTCAAAGCAGTGGCTCCGTGTCAAAGCAGTGGCTCTGTGTATCAGTGTCAAAGCAGTGGCTCTGTGTATCAGTGTCAAAGCAGTGGATCGGTATATCAGTGTCAAAGCAGTGGCTCGGTGCATCAGTGTCAAAGCAGTGGATCGGTATATCAGTGTCAAAGCAGTGGTTCGGTGTATCAGTGTCAAAGCAGTGGCTCGGTGTATCAGTGTCAAAGCAGTGGATCGGTATATCAGTGTCAAAGCAGTGGCTCGGTGCATCAGTGTCAAAGCAGTGGATCGGTATATCAGTGTCAAAGCAGTGGCTCGGTGTATCAGTGTCAAAGCAGTGGCTCGGTGTATCAGTGTCAAAGCAGTGGATCGGTATATCAGTGTCAAAGCAGTGGCTCGGTGTATCAGTGTCAAAGCAGTGGCTCCTTGTCAAAGCAGTGGCTCCGTGTATCAGTGTCAAAGCAGTGGCTCCGTGTATCAGTGTCAAAGCAGTGGCTCCATGTCAAAGCAGTGGCTCTGTGTATCAGTGTCCAAGCAGTGACTCAGTGTATCAGTGTCAAAGCAGTGGCTCGGTGCATCAGTGTCAAAGCAGTGGCTCTGTGTATCAGTGTCAAAGCAGTGGCTCGGTGCATCAGTGTCAAAGCAGTGGCTCGGTGCATCAGTGTCAAAGCAGTGGCTCCGTGTCAAAGCAGTGGCTCTGTGTATCAGTGTCAAAGCAGTGGCTCGGTGTATCAGTGTCAAAGCAGTGGCTCTGTGTATCAGTGTCAAAGCAGTGGCTCGGTGCATCAGTGTCAAAGCAGTGGATCGGTATATCAGTGTCAAAGCAGTGGCTCGGTGTATCAGTGTCAAAGCAGTGGCTCTGTGTATCAGTGTCAAAGCAGTGGCTTGGTATATCAGTGTCAAAGCAGTGGCTCTGTGTATCAGTGTCAAAGCAGTGGCTCGGTGTATCTGTCAAAGCAGTGGCTCAGTGTATCAGTGTCAAAGCAGTGGCTCGGTGTATCAGTGTCAAAGCAGTGGCTCCATGTCAAAGCAGTGGCTCTGTGTATCAGTGTCAAAGCAGTGGCTCGGTGCATCAGTGTCAAAGCAGTGGCTCGGTGCATCAGTGTCAAAGCAGTGGCTCGGTGTATCAGTGTCAAAGCAGTGGCTCCTTGTCAAAGCAGTGGCTCGGTGTATCGATCAGTGTCAAAGCAGTGGTTTGGTGTCAAAGCAGTGGCTCGGTGTATCAGTGTCAAAGCAGTAGCTCAGTGTATTAGTGTAAAGATTTATATAAAAGAGATACATATAGTTTACTTTAGATTTCAAACCAATGTGAGTGATATGTAAACAAAAAGATTTGGGGGGTATTAATCACAATTTTTATTTACAGCAGTATTTTGAATTTCAATACCAACATCTGCTTGTGGCCTCTTGTCAGGGGAGAGTTTTCAATTACAAGTCGTGTTGAGACTGCTGAAAGAAAAGATACAGTGAACAATCCTTTTAAAATGAAGCCGGGAATTTCCATTTCATTGGTGATGAAGGGGACGCCTTGAAAAGGTCAAAGGTTAGGCATTTGCCCTGAGAGTGGCAGTTTTCCCAGAAATGTGAACTGACCCCAACTGTCGGGCACATATGCAGTCAAGCTTCTTTCTTTCAAATTTGTATTTTCTTGTCAGACCACAAAGCAGTTATATTGTCATAGAATACCACGAGCACTAACCTCAAGGTGTCTCTCATGTTGTGAATATCACCTGCATTTTCTGTAAAATAGAGGTGATAACTTGAGCAGTGCCCTGACTGGGGTGATGTATCAGCTGTGAGTATCTCCCACGAGCACAGCAGGACGCCACCTTGTAAAACTGCCAAAACCCGAAACCCACAACTCACTCAAGCTCAAGCAATCTATGTCATCACAATACTCCCCTGAACTCAACACTCTCTCAGCACACCTCTCAGGCTTGGCATCTTGGAAAGGCAGTGCCCGGTTACCCCACTCATGTTCTTTGTGTTGGTTTGCTTCTAGTTTTGGGTCAAATTTTTGTTCCTTGTTTATAGCCAAATGCTGTTTTCATATGCTGTGTTTTGTATTAAATAACAATCAAGTTAAAGGGGGAGTTCCTAATAATCTAACCTTATTTTTTTTTAACATGTAATGAAATATATGGTAATAAGATATCATATCACACACATCCTACATTAATCTGGCCAACTGTTTATTTACAAAGTGGATCTTTTGTTGTGGCAGCAGGCTGTCCTGGAAAGAAAGGTCGGGTTCGGGAGGGTAATAAAACTTCGGAGATTATACGTCACGGGTGTAACTCCTTATCCCGGGAAACTGGGTCTCACAATGGTGGGTGAAGCTGGCCCCTCAACATGTACTCAAAATAAGCTGCTCTCATTGTCAGGGGAATTGTGTGTCATAAATATTTGCAACAAAAGTAATTGACAAGGGATCAATGTTTTCAATTCCCCAAAAATTGTGGCAACAAAAGTTTGAAATTCACAAAATACACAGGTTTGAAACACAACCAGGGTTATCTATGAAGAGAATATTTTGTTCTTGAGTCAGAATATGGCAACAGTTGGGCCTGAAACAATGACTACCAGAGGTTCCCTAGGCTAAAATGAACTGTAATTTTTATTAGACCACATCACAAACCTAGTGATGATTAGATTAGCTGAACAGAGGTCATTTCACAATCCACAAAACAGAGGAAAGAAGTTCTAGACAAGTCTCCACTACTGATGCCATGATCAAGTGGCAGTGTCAGAAACACTAGCATACGAGGTCAGGGTGCTGAAATGAGAGGTGAATGTAGATACCTCAGTGATTCAATGTGTTGTCCCCAGGAAAACATTTACCAAAATATTGTCAAATTTAAAGAAAATGGTCCTTAATTTTAAAACCTCTTTTAACTATTATTTTAAATGAACATGTTTGTGATATGCAAGTCTTTTCAAGATTTTAAACTTTGAGTATATACTTTGTGGTCCACACAAATGACTGAAAAATAAGATAAGTTAAATCGCATGGCCAAGGTTCGTGTTTTGTTTTCATAATTGTTAATTGGCACAGTGTGATATGTTGTGTCATAACATACTATCTGCTATCATAACATATACTATTTTGATTTGTTGAAGATCATCCCCACTGTCAGACTCTTCTCAATCACAGTTTGCAGGCTACGAGTCTTGTTTGTTGTGGGGGGTCAAATTGCCATCCCTGAACTTTACCCTGCTCAATAAAGCTACCTGAAGGTGGCTCAGACCCACTTCTTTCATCCTCAGATGATCCACATAAACTTTGGACCTCTATTATGTCAGAAACACTTGTTGAACAATCACTATCTGTAAAATCTCCCTCCGACTCCATGATGCTGGGCTAGGGGTTTTCCCAAAATGTTACACTCTCTACGTCACCACCCCACGTGACAGGGGGTAATAAAATTCCGGACTGACTTCGGAGATATGTCATGATCCAAACTTTGAAGTGAAATTTGATCATCACAACGTTTACAAGATACACTTAAAATTTGTGAGATGACTACTGGCAACCAAATGAATGATTTTATGACAAAAAAACACATGGTTTGGGGTACAACCCAATTATTAGGAACTCCCCCTTTAAGAAGACTGACTTCAATCATGTGACAACCATACATGTTACCTAAAGAAGATTCAATTCTTTAAAGCTTGATTACAGTTGGCTATTTATTATTTTCTCATCAAATTTAAAAAATTCCCAATGGTGAGAATCATATTTTAAGATTTTTTAGTTTAATATATTTAGTATTATCACAGCTGCCCCAAAAGAAAATCTGTCAGAACCTTAAAAAACACAGCAAAACTGCATTGTCTCTTCCTCTTGATCGAGAAAAAACATGTCTGTGATATGCATTAATAGTCATGCTTCTCACAAAATAAATGGCTGACAATAAACAAGGTGTGAGAAATATGAAGCTCATTGAGCCGCTAAACCTGCAAGCAAATTACCTATATCAAGGTAAGAAAATGAACTCACTGCTGCTGCCAGTTAAGGCACAGATCACGTAAGGCATACATCCATTACATTACAATGCAGAGATCGCTCATCCCTCTCAGGGTGTGAAAAACAATCACTAAGGTCTGAAATGAACCTAATGGTCACATTAAAATTCTAATAAATGTCCATAAAGTATGATTCTATTTTTTATTTTTCATTATTTTTGTTTATTTTTTTTCTATTCATTTATTTTATATAAAAATATTAAATATTATTAAATATTAAAATATATATATAAAATATATATATATATTTTATATATTATATTTTTTACATATATTTAAAACAAATTTTTTTCACTCTCTTAGTTTTGTTTGAAATGGAAGTGTAATGAAACTGGAGAAAATCAGAGGCTGGTTTCAAGTTGTTGATAGTACCAGAGGCCCCATGACATCCTCTGGGAGATCCAATGTCATATATTACATGTATACCATCTCATGTCCCCCCCCTCAAGGCCTGATGTAAGTTGTTGTTGTAAATAAACAAGTAGCGACATTGGGTGTCAAGGATGTAGTTAGGCTAGTGAGACAGCACAAATCAATGGCATTACAGGAGGTTGCATATATTCATGTTTATAACCAAATCATCATAAAAAGTAGCTCTTTTGACCCATGTCATGTTTCTGTATTGGCTCCCAGCTCACCCCTGACACATCACGGCTATTCCCAGACACCGGAAGAAGGCTCCATAGTGTTGTCTTTGGGCATTTGGTGTCTATATTCAAGTAATTGGATTGAATAGTTGGATAGATGGGAAGATGGGAGATACCAGCCTTCAACCACACTCAAGAGTTTTGTTCGATGAAGAAAGTTATTTGAATGCATACTAGTGCATCTTACTCTGGTGGTAAAGAAATCTGTCATCAAATATTCCGCTTCAGGTAATGCCTTGATCATAAAAGAAAATTTTAATTTGCACAATCAGTTTTATTCTGTCAAAAACCATATTTTCTGAAAGCTGTGGATCAAGGTGCTTCTGGTGAGTGGTGTTATCATTTGCTGTGTTCAGACAGTCTCACCCCCAATCAAAGGTGCATTTGTTGTGATAGAGAGACGATACTCATATTTATATGCTTCTAATGAAAACAAATGTGCTTCTGATAAAAAGATGCTTCTGATAAAAAGATGCTTCTGATAAAAAATATAAGAAAAGACTCTAATAAGAGATGCTTCTAATAAAAAGATACTTCTGATAAAAAGATGCTTCTGGTAAAAATGCCTCTGATAAAAAGATGCCTCTGGAAAAAAGATGTATTTGGAAAATGCAAGCTCCTGATAAATCGATGTTTCTCTTAAGTTGATGATTCTGGTAAATAGATACTATTGATAAGTAATTTTTCATTTGGTGTTCACAGTGCTTTACACAATCCGAACATTACAAGTCATCATTTTTACAATGTTGTAACTTTAAGCTATGATAGTGCCATGGTAGGGTTGCCATATCTGGTAGCCATGCCAGGTGGCCATGTCGAGTGGCCTTGAAAGGGTGGACATGATGATAGGGTGGCCATGATTATAGGGTGGTCATGATAATAGGGTGGCCATGGTAGGGTGGCCATGTCGAGTGGCCTTGAAAGGGTGGCCTTGAAAGGGTGGCCATGATTATAGGGTGGCCATGATGATAGGGTGGCCATGATAGGATCAGCATGTCGAATGGCCATGATAGGGTAGCCATAAAAGAGTGGCCATGATTATAGGGTGGCCATGAAAGGGTGGCCATGATGATTGGGTGGTCATGATGATAGGGTGGCCATGTCAGGTGGCCATGATGATAGGGTGGCCATGTCAGGTGGCCATGATAGGGTGGCCATGATGATAGGGTGGCCATGATAGGGTGGCCATGATAGGGTGGCCATGATAGGGCAGCCATGTCGAGTGGCCATGTTAGGATGTATTAAGGCCACAGTATGGAGGACCTGGTAATAATTACAGTGTCCTTGCTGAGTTATGGATAGTTGGCGGTGATGCCGACTCCGTCGCCTGCAGACTCCATCGCCTACAGACTCGTCTACAAATGATACAGGAAGTGTTCACCTCATTTGTCCACCTTACATCACCTGCCTAATCCAACGTCACACTTTCATTATGAACAAGGCCAAAATAGCAAAAATAGATCACCTTGGTATGAAAGAAACATTGTGCTTTGAATCACAGACAATATATTCAAATATTATTTACAAACCTTTCACCTTATTGAAATTATTTTGGTTAAAATATTTTATGCATTTAGTACCAAATAAAACTGACATTTTTGGACCATACTGTACATTTATCAACCAATATGCTGGACACACTGAAGCCTTCACACTAATATGGGATTGGTGCTAGTTTGGCAAAAACATGTACTCTTTTCTTATATGAATATTTTTTCCTGGTGCAGACTGTATGAACACTTTCTACTCATGTGTACTAAGCATGCTAAGGGTTTTATGTCACATTCAATTTGCAAATTGGACAAGAACCCTTTCATATTTACCTAGAAATTCTCAGAACATTAAATTTGCAGAGAGGTATGGTAACAAAAATGTTTATCAATTGGTAAATCTCCCAATGAGAATTAAAACCAATAATTTGGAAAATATGAACTCTTATATTAATTCAGTCACATATTTAGTCACACAACATTCAAAAACGTGATAAACTTGAGGACATATAGGTGGAAATACAAAGGGATTCATAACACGCGTCAGGCAAAAAAAAATACAGTACTGAAAGTGGCTTTACGCTTGACAGTTTGAGTTGAATCTCAAAGTTAGGCTTTCATAACTTTGTTCTGTAGAAATACAACAAAACTGCAATGAAAACGGGATGAACAAATAGAGATGCAGATATCTTCATGTAGAGAATTGATTTTGATTTTCTTTTTATTCATTGTTAATCAAATATATCAACATTATATCAAGAGTAAGCTGACAATATGACAAGATAACAGGGACAGTTTGCAGGCTGATTTGTGCAGCCTACACACTCCATTGTTTGCTTGGCTGGCTCAGCGTGATAGGAACGACTGCTTGTCAATATAAAACTGCTATTCACAACTTTGAATGAAATATGAAATCTGTCACAGGCATTTCATTTTGTATTGCATTTCCATAGCAACGACCAGTGGGATGTAAATTACCAACCAATTTCATTTTTAGGAGACAATTTGTTTTGAAAAATGGGTTCGTTTTGCATAATTATTTCTTATATGAAGACAAGTGTGCACATGAAAACATTTTGAATTAGTCGGATGGAATTTCCATATTACATTGGATGTCAACATATTTTTATCATCGTCTGATGAATAAGTATACATGATATTTGAAAAATTGAGCTTATTCATATTTAACAAAGAAAGGTCAGCTCTTACCATAGCTTGGCAAGTAGGTGGAAATATGTGCAACATAATGTACTAATTATAAGTAACCAGGCCAACCTCCACACAAAGAGGTCAAGCTCCCACAATGCACTGCTTCATCAAACACCCCTCCTAGGAGGATTTATAATTGGCAAAGCAAGTAGCGATTATGGTCCTCTGCTGTGGACTGGGTATGGAGTGAGAGGAGGACTATGGGTAATATTACCTGGGCCGTGCTTGTCTGACGACAGTGGAATGTCCAGGCTGAGCATGTTTATTGGTGTGGCTGCTCAGTGTATAATGGACATTAATACTCTCGTAGAGATACTGAGATCAGTTTATAAATGAGGTGAACTTTGACCTAAATCTCATTCCTTTTTATTCACACTCTGCCGATCAAAATTATTTGGCAGTGTTTCATTTGCAGTAAATCGTATACAGTATATCTGCTTGTGGGGGGCATTGGGTTTGGTTAAATGAGAAACAATTTGGAGTTCTCTCTCATCAAGATTAAAGGTCCAACACTTACATGTAATGCCTCAGTCACATTTGCACCAGGTGCTGGCCGGGAAGTAGCAATCGGCCGACTTCACAGGCGCCAAGGAGTTTATCAGCAACAATCTGAGATATGCCGTAGCTGTGGTCACATTGTTGAAGAGCACCGCATGGCACATGCAAGACTGAATGGCACAGACTTCGGTAGGATATCCTAAAGACGTCTTTATCATTTACAGATGTCTGTAGGATATCCTAAAAAACGTCTATGTGATATAGTAGGGAGCCCGTTGGATCATCTGACGATGGCCTGTGAACACATGAAATAAAAAAAATCCTATATTCACCGCACGATGCCAACGGCAGCCGTAAGATAATCTGTCGATGTGCCTGTAGGACACTGCCGGGACCCTGTTGTGTACTTTAAGATGATATTTGCTGATAAGACATCGGGGAAATGCCGGCAACTTTTATGTTGCAGCTAAAAATTCCCGATGACCCACACAACATCTTAAAGATGCCCAATTGTGGCCGATGATCTCCCGTTGCCCGCACGGCAATCTGAACTGCCGGCCGATTTTGTAAAAAATACCCATCGGCCGGGCATCTTTACTGAAATCGTAGCAAATGTGACTGAGGCATAAATCACCCCACTCAATCTAAGTGATGATAGTTAACCATTCTGCCAAAAACATATTCCCAAGCTGATTTCATGATTCTACACATAGTACTTTTTTTAACAATCAAGGCCAATTAGAATAGATAAATATAAGACAACTAACTTTGATATATTGTAAAACATTATGGAATCCTAACATAATTTAGATCTCGGAGCTGGATCCCTAACGACTGTTGCTACCTGAATTCATTCCAATGCTCTTCTTATGCTAAATCTATGTTCAACAGTTAATTGTTATAAGTTTGCTACAAATAATAAGCAAAATTATGGTTTGTTTTTTTTATTTTAACAAGGCTAACAACAATTATAAGCAACTGATTCAGAACTAATGAGTGGAATATTATAACCTAGAACATGATATTGATATTTATGGCTTCAACTCTATCCCCATTTTGAACTTGACAAACAGAATGTGCTTTCAGTATACAGAATTTGTCCGTGTTTATGGCTGACTTGTTGACATAAATCATCTGCAACATTGTAACATTAAAGTTTTATGAAATGCAAATTTCTATGACAATAGAATCTCCAGTTTCAAGGTGCCAAGTTCTGGAAGAACATGGTCTTGATTTACTTCATTCAACAACAACTGTGCCCTTTTATTTATTTCAATCTAAGTATTTTCCTTGCTTCAAATAAATATACAATTCATCAAATTTAATCTTGTTAATCTGCACCATACCAGGTGTCATCACGGATATATGTGTGCATTGACGGAAAGTTGAAAATTAAGTGAATATTTCATTGTAAGTTAATAAGTTGATATCGGGTCAGAAACGTGTTGTTTATCTCTGGTAACAACTGTTGGTCAGATTAGTTTGAAGGAAACAATGTTGTCCATAAACTGTGCTCTAGTTATCTGCAATGCCTTGTATATCTGGGCAACAACCAGCTTGGCGAGTATGTCATGTTGTAGTGATGAATACAGCTACAAGGCTGCCACTGGAATGTGTACCCATCACCAATGGAATAATGAGAATAAAATTCATCTCTTGCTGGAACTGGACATTGTTAGATTAAACCACTGAGTCAGATCTATAATGTAGCTTTAGTTTAGCACAGTAAAGTGCTTTTACTTTGACAATAATTATCAAACATTAAGGACACAGATTAGATAATGGACAGGTCATAGGTCAGTGGTGAGGCTACAGACGGGGGATACTAGAATATGTGACAGGACAGATAGTTAGTGGTGAGGCTACAGACGGGGATACTAGAATATGTGACAGGACAGATAGTTAGTGGTGAGGCTACAGATGGGGGATACTAGAATATGTGACAGGTCACAGGTCAGATGGGGGATACTAGAATATGTGATAGGTCACAGGTCAGTGGTGAGGCTACAAACGGGGGATACTAGAATATGTCTCTTCCTGTCTCTTCCTGTCTCTTCCTGTCTCTTCCTGTCTCTTCCTGTCTCCTCCTGTCTCCTCCTGTCTCTTCCTGTCTCCTCCTGTCTCCTCCTGTCTCTTCCTGTCTCTTCCTATCTTTGCTGTCTTCCTGTCTCCTTATGTCACCTTATCTCCTTATTGTGCTAATAGATGTTCAGGTGAATGACCTTAAGCTAACTGGCAATCACACCTTTCACCTGGAAGTTTTATGTACTAATCAGAGTAAATCATGTTTATGTAAATATAACATACTTTGAGGCCCCTAAGGTACACATTTTCTCAGAGTTGTTAATATGATCGGCCTATGGAAGTGTTTAAGTCTGCAGTGCACATGCTAGGCCATTCTGAAGGCTGCAGTGGCTCTCTATGGCTGAAATAACTGATGCTATAGATTTAGAACAATCTCCTAAAGTCCACCCCAGAATAGATTTTAGAAAATATCAAATTAAAAATATAAATGACATTGACCTACTTTTCAAGGTCACAAAGCCATTATCTTACCAACAAGATGAAGAACTAAATCATAAAATTAACTCACATAATGCTGTATAAATTTGTCTCAGATTTCACACAGGCCTATATCTTATTTCAGCAAACGACTTCAGATATCTTCCTAGCAGGATTTTAAAATGCCAGATTTTAGATGGGACAAACTAACTATTCACACTAACTGTAAAACTGCCTGACCATGTGGATGCTGCCTGACCATGTGGATGCTGCCTGATCATGCAGATACTGCCTGATCATATGGATACTGCCTGATCATGTGGATACTGCCTGATCATGCAGATACTGCCTGATCATTCAGATACTGCCTGATCATGTGGATACTGCCTGATCATGCAGATACTGCCTGATCATGTGGATACTGCCTGATCATGTGGATACTGCCTGATCATTCAGATACTGCCTGATCATGTGGATACTGCCTGATCATGCAGATACTGCCTGATCATGTGGATACTGCCTGATCATGTGGATACTGCCTGATCATGTGGATACTGCCTGATCATGCAGATACTGCCTGATCATGTGGATACTGCCTGATCATGTGGATACTGCCTGATCATGTGGATACTGCCTGATCATGCAGATACTGTCTGATCATGTGGATACTGCCTGATCATGTGGATACTGCCTGATCATGTGGATACTGCCTGATCATGTGGATGCTGACTGATCATGTGGATACTGACTGATCATGTGGATACTGCCTGATCATGTGGATACTGCCTGATCATGCAGATACTGCCTGATCATGTGGATACTGCCTGATCATGTGGATACTGCCTGATCATGTGGATACTGCCTGATCATGTGGATGCTGACTGATCATGCAGATACTGCCTGATCATGTGGATACTGACTGATCATGTGGATGCAGCCTGATCATGTGGATACTGCCTGATCATGCAGATACTGCCTGATCATGTGGATACTGCCTGATCATGTGGATACTGCCTGATCGTGTGGATACTGCCTGATCATGTGGATACTGCCTGATCATGTGGATGCTGCCTGATCATGTGGATGCTGCCTGATCATGTGGATACTGCCTGATCATGCAGATACTGCCTGATCATGTGGATACTGCCTGATCATGTGGATACTGCCTGATCATGTGGATACTGCCTGATCATGCAGATACTGCCTGATCATGTGGATACTGCCTGATCATGTGGATACTGCCTGATCATGTGGATGCTGCCTGATCGTGTGGATACTGCCTGATCATGTGGATACTGCCTGATCATGTGGATACTGCCTGATCATGTGGATGCTGCCTGATCCTGTGAGAATCATCAGCATGTCATCAGTGAAATTCAGAAAGATGGTTAAACGGAAACATTTAAAACAAGATTTAAAACAAGGATGAACAGTGCATAAATGTTTTGGTATAACTATTAGCAATCCTTTAAAAATCAAAACTAATAGCTACGACTTGATGCCATGTGACTGAGTATTAGTGTTTATTGCTGGTGTCAGGGAAACTGGCAAGCAGACATGCCTGTGAGGCTCAGCCTGGCCACTACTGAGGTTTCTATTGAATGCAGCCCACCACTTTACACATCTCATATAGCAGCCCCAGGTACATGCCATATCTCCCCAATTAAATCATCACTGAGACTCTTATATGCTCGCAACAGATTGTTGTACTGTATATCTACCAATCCTAGCAACTTATCTCTATCTTAAAGATCTCTATCTGAAATATATCTATTAGGAAGATCTTAATAGTTATTGACTTCTGTGTTTATTGATCTATGTTTTTATTGACCTCTATCTTCTTTAATCTGTGTCTGTATTGATATTTATCTATCAATTTCTGTCTATTGATCCCCATCCTTATTGTACGGATCTCTATCTATATGGATCTCTGTCTATATGGATCTCTATCTATATGGATCTCTGTCTATATGGATCTCTGTCTATATGGATCTCTGTTTATATGGATCTCTATCTATATGGATCTCTGTGTATATGGATCTCTGTTATATGGATCTCTATCTATATGGATCTCTATCTATATGGATCTCTATCTATATGGATCTCTGTCTATATGGATCTCTGTCTGTATGGATCTCTGTTTATATGGATCTCTATCTATATGGATTTCTGTATATATTGATCTCTATCTATATGGATTTCTGTCTATATTGATCTCTATCTATATGGATCTCTCTATATGGATCTCTCTATATGGATCTCTATATATATATGGATCTCTGTCTGTATGGATCTCTATCTATATGGATCTCTGTCTATATTGATCTCTATCTATATGGATCTATATATATATATATATATATATATATATGGATCTCTATGTATATGGATCTGTCTGTATGGATATCTATCTATATGGATCTCTGTCTGTATGGATCTCTATCTATATGGATCTCTATCTATATGGATCTCTGTCTATATTGATCTCTGTCTATATGGATCTCTGTCTATATGGAACTCTATCTATATGGATCTATATCAATATGGATCTCTGTCTATATGGATCTCTGTCTATATGGATCTCTGTGTATATGGATCTATGTCTATATTGATATCTATCAATATGGATCTCTATGGATCTCTATCTATATGGATCTCTATCTATATGGATCTCTATCTATTGTTATCTGTTTTCATTTATATTGATCTCTATCTTAATTTCCCTTTTTGTATTTATTGACCTCTTGTCTCTATCATTCCCTGCTTTTATTGACCTATAGACCTTCAGATATCTTGTTGTCTTTGATAGTTTCGGTATGTACTGATCTATACCAGGAATGAGGGCATCTGGTGAGATTTATATTTGCGTCTATGTCTCTTCTTGCAGGCATGCACCGCGGGGTGACACAGGTGGAAGCGAGCAGTCAGATAGTTGAGCTCAGCTTCCTGGACCCCAGCGTATGTCCTCAGGACAACCTGCCCTATCCACCCTATGCCACCTCTACCAATGTCTACGTGCTCGTGTGGTGTCAAGGTGGGGAACTCTTCCTGGTGAATGCAGGACTCTGCAAGGACCCCACTCCCAGGGACGTATCAACCAAGTATGTCATATATTGATTTTAATCATTTCTGCTTTGTTCTACTTTATATTGCTATAAAGATATTGCTCAAATGTATAATCAAAATAAATTTATTCTTTAAAATATTTTATTGATTTATATTGTATGTATGTATGTATGTATGTATGTATGTATGTATACCGTATCCGCTCGGGTTAGCGCCCATGGGCGGCTAATTGGGGACAAAGTAAAAGAGGGGGGTGGGCGTTTACCCAAGCATGGGCGTTTATAAAGATGGGTGGGCTCTTACACAATCATAAATCTTTGTAAAATGTACACAAACTTGCCTCTTTCATCGATAACATGGGGTGCCGTTGTGAGCGATAATACAGTGACACCTGTGACGTCATCAGTTTCAGTGCAGAAATTTGAATAAGAGCGCATAAAGCGATGACGAGTACACAACACAATGCTGGAGAAGATGCAAACTTTGCAGCTTTGCAAGCACATTTCTGTCAATTTTCACGAAACTCTACACAACTTTCACAAATAAATACACGTGAACACTGTGATAGGACATGATTTAACAGAATATTGGGGTAAGCTTCAAAGATTTCACTTGTTCATACTGTAGGAAGATGTTAAAAGTCAGATCTGTAGAGACCAATATGACATGATGGCGGACATCCAGGGAAGGTGGGCGTTTAATGATTTCTTCCTAAAAAGGGGGGTGGGCATTAAGCCAAGCATAGGCGCTAACCCGAGCGGATACGGTAGTACATTATAAATATACATCAACTCCCAGCCCACACGGCCGCAATATCATTTCTTACCCTAATAGATTTTTAGTTGACATCGAAGCCAGAAGAGAATATTGTAGAATATAAGTAGTTTTCTGCCTGGCAATGTGTAAAAGGAGTAAAGTGTAGATACTAATTGTTTGATTCAAGTTGATGGCAATTTTTCATGTTAAGACATTACACAGAATGAGGGATTATATGTGTTGACTCAATGTGTTAATGGCCTGGCCAAAACAGCTCAATTTTGTAGAGTGTTTGCCTTGACTCAGATATTCCTGGTTCAAATGCGGGCCAGTTATTATCAATCACTGAATGAGCAGACAATGTCTGGTATTTTCAGCTTTTTAGCTCTGATGACTTTTTAGGAAGGGGGAAAATATCTTTCTGTCTGTTTGTCCGTTTCTTATCTGTCCATCTGTCAACATTTCTTTAAAAATCTTTTTCTCCAAAACTACCAGTAATATATGTTTTATATTTTATATAGAGGTAGATACTTTCTTAGTCATGTGACCTTTGACCTTGACATATTGACCTTGAATTAAATATATGTGAACTTGCCACATCACAACCATTAGAAGTGAATTAAATGCACTTCATATCTGTTATATACCAACACTATTTTAAAATCTTCTCCTCCAAAACTGCCATTAATTTATGTTTCATATTTTATACAGAGCTAGATAGAGAGTTGAAGATTCAGATTCCTTCAAATCTTACTGATGTCACCATTGCAGTGACCATGAGGTCACAAATTTTGTACTGAGCATATCTCAGCAACCACTTATAAGAGGAAATTAAAACTTGGTATACAGAAATGCCTTTAAGTTAGATCATGTAGATCATAGCTGTGCTTCATCATACAATTTTAGTCATGTGACCTTTGACCTTGACACATTGACTTTGAATTCAAAATTTATGTACATGCCACATCTCAACCATTAGAAGTTAATAAAAAGTAGTTCATATCTGTTATATATCAAGACTGTTTAAAAATCTTCTCCTCCAAAACTACCAGTAATATATGTTTCATATTTTATACAGAGGTAGATAGAGAGTTGAAGATTCAGATTCCTTCAAATCTTAGTGATGTCACCATTGCCCCTAGTGCAGTGACCTCGAGGTCACACATTTGCATAGGGCATATCTCAGCATCCACTTATAAAAGGAAATTAAAACTTGGCATACATAATTGTGCCTTGTCCTACTTTTTAGTCATGTGACCTTTGACCTTGATATCTTAATCTTGATTTCAAAATTTGTGTACATGCAACATCTCAACCATTAAAAGTAAATAAAAAGTAGTTCATAACTGTTATATATCAACACTATATCAAACACTGAATGCATGATTTACAGATTTGACCTTTGACCTTAATACTGTGACCTTGACCTTTGTATTATTGTGCACGCCATATCTCATGAACGATTAATCGGAGATACTTAATATTGAGCATGCATGGCAAACGCAGTGTTGTAAGTGCTCGCCAAAAGATTTTGACCCACATCAGACAATATGTCCAACATTTAGCCAAGCAACGTCAGAAATTTATCTTCAACATCTGACATTTCAACACATATGCCCTTGAATCAGTTGTCACAAGCTACGGTTGGACTGGAACCCTATTGTAGTCGTGATTTTGTAGCAGCAAAGAATAAGGTAGGCAACCAGAGAAATGAAAGTCTGAAGCACTCAGTGTTTCTTAGGAGGTGCGTTATTACTGTGCATATTTTATAAATGGGTGAAAAGTGATTGGACTGGCCTGCACAGCCCGCAGAAAGTTTGCAAGTTACACAGTTCATGTGTTATTATTTAAGTCAGCAGAGCTATCAACCCATGGGGTTATGTTTAAATGATCAACTGTCTTCTCAATCATGATATTATTTGTGTATATGTGAAAAAATGTTTGATATAATAACATCAACAATTCTTTGAGGGAAGACAAATTTTAAAATCCGGACTGAGTAATTTTCAAATCCCAATGAGGCAAGACAAACTTCCAGAGATAATTCTCACCATTTTGAGGACATTTTGCAAAGGGCAACCCCTCAGCCTCCAACAACCAATAAACTAGAACAATAATGCTATTTTAAGCGGTAACTGTCTTCTGCTCTTAGGTGAAATATTGTTGTGGTTAATACCTATCACTTTCACCAACTGAAAGAATATTTATAGCTATTGGTCCTATTTTTATATGCTATATGAGCAATTTCTTCACAATTGCTGTGAATAATGTGTTTGCATTTAAACACAGGATGCCTGTTAATGATAGGGACCAGCTGGTGTGATACTGTTTTATTATGAGCTGGTCTGAATATAGATCCCTATTATTTTGGAAGATTGAACCCTGAACATTTGTAGTAGACCATGTGTGAGTAACTGTATTTACATGTACATGCAAAGATGAAGATAAAGATAAGATAAAGATAATTTTATTTCACATCCATCATTTGAACAAGAAACATTAACTGACAGCTGTTATCAATGACGGAAGGCACATTTTGATGAAAACTGATGGATGTTATGGATTTGCAGATATTGATAGTAAGATGAAAGAGAGTGTTTTGATATATAAACCAGAGCTTAATAAATTAAATGTATATATTTATTTTAGAAAGATATAATGCACGAATACTTGGCTGGTGCTTGGTAGTAATGGTACAACTAATGCTGAGAGACGCAGTTGTTAATGCCAATTTCTGATTCATGAGTCAAAGTATGCCCATCTTATTTGTGGCATCTGTCGAGTGGTTCGAGGCTTTAGTGTTTACACCTTGCAGGCAATTAACTTTCTTTAGTTACATGACTGATGTCAATGAAATTATACGGTTTAGCTGTTGCTATGTGGGTTTAGAGCTGCCTTCATGTCATCCATCTTTGATTAATCTCATATCTGTGTGCCTCTTTTCAAGGTGAATAAAAAACATTTAGAATTGATGATGTGGATCGTGGTTCCGTGGAAATCATTTAAGGCACACACACACACACACACACACATATGAGTAGACTTGGTTAAAGGCCCTCCAATGCTGACCAAGGCCCTCGTGGACACAGCCACTCATCCTGTGAACCCACAAATCTACATTATCATCATCAGCACAGAGAGTTGTCACCTCGTCTATGGAGAGTGTTCTCCTTGTCAGTGGAGTGTTCTCATCCATGGAGTGTGTTCTTGTCAGTGGAGAGTGTTATCATCTATGGATAGTGTTCACCTTGTCAGTGGAGTGTGTTCTTGTCAGTGGAGAGTGTTCTCATCTATGGATAGTGTTCACCTTGTCAGTGGAGAGTGTTCTTGTCAGTGGAGAGTGTTCTTGTCAGTGGAGAGTGTTATCCTTGTCAGTGGAGAGTATTTACCTTGTCAGTGGATTGTGTTCACCTTGTCAGTGGAGAGTGTTCTCATCTATGGATAGTGTTCACCTTGTCAGTGGAGAGTGTTCTCCTTGTCAGTGGAGAGTGTTCTTGTCAGTGGAGAGTGTTATCCTTGTCAGTGGAGAGTATTCAACTTGTCAGTGGATTGTGTTCACCTTGTCAGTGGAGTGTTCTCCTTGTCAGTGGAGAGTGTTATCCTTGTCCATGGAGAGTGTTCACCTTGTCAGTGGATTGTGTTCACCTTGTCAGTGGAGAGTGTTCTCCTTGTCAGTGGATAGTGTTCACCTTGTCAGTGGAGAGTTTTCTTGTCAGTGGAGAGTGTTCTTGTCAGTGGAGTGTTCTTGTTAACGGAGAGTGTTCACCTTGTCAGTGGAGAGTATTCACCTTGTCAGTGGAGAGTATTCACCTTGTCAGTGGAGAGTTTTCACCTTGTCAGTGGAGAGTGTTCTCCTTGTCAGTGGAGAGTGTTCTTGTCAGTGGAGAGTGTTCTTGTCAGTGGAGAGTGTTCTTGTCAGTGGAGATATAATCACATAAAATTACAAACTTTTCATAAAGGTTTTGAATTTCCAAAAGTGTCTTCAAAAATGACTGATCTATTTATCATTATTTCATACCTGGGGCTTGAAGAGAGTGTTCTGCACCAATAAGATATATTTTTTCCGATTACCCCTTTGCCAAACTACATTGTACTTTTGCAGATCTCCCCTGTTTATATTACACAACATAGATCTGCACTTGCTACAATGCTTGTACGATTTTGCTTTGTGCAGAGTGAAAAGCAACAAGCATGGCTGCATGCAGTGTTCAAGCTGACAGATCTCTAAAGTTGGTTCTGGTGGAAGGATCTCACAAGTCCAAAATTTGCCAGAAAGAGATTTGAGTGATACCTGTCCTGGTGCATTTAGATATTTCCTTAAAATAGTATATTTAGGAAGACCTCTTGCTGCCCAACTTCCTGGAGATGTAAGAGAAATAAGGCGATTCTTAAGAGATTTCTTAAGAAGCTCTCAGTGCATGTATTATATCTTTATACTTGACATCAGCTTTGTCGGGGAATATCGCTTCGCAAAGCAAATAAGAGGCAGACAAGTTTCTTAGACAAGCCAAAGCAGGAAGACATTTTACAAAGATAATGTCAGAACATTTTCTGTTTATCCTCAAAAAGCCATTATGTGCAGATTTATTGCTCATGGTTTTGTCTTTGGACCCAGCTTTGAGAAATAAGCAGTGTTAACGTAATGGCAACCACGAGAGGAAGGGGGGGTCATGCCACCCAACACAAGGATGGGACCCAATTAATGATGAAGGAGCAGAGATATGGCCAGAGGCTAGACATGCAGGTGTAGAATGGCCGACTCCCCAGAAAGACAGGAAACTGCTGTAATAGCTACTCTATATAACTACCATTATATTCACTATATTCACTATAAGATAAATTTCTCTAAATGAAATGTTTTTCACATGTGCCTCTATCATTGAGAGCACTTGACCCTGATATCAGACATCATTGAGAGCACCTGACCTCACTACCAGACATCATTGAGAGCACCTGACCTCACTACCAGACATCATTGAGAGCACCTGACCTCACTACCAGACATCATTGAGAGCACCTGACCTCACTATCAGACATCATTGAGAGCACCTGACCCCAAAACCACACATAATTGAGAGCACCTGACCCCAAAACCACACATTATTGAGAGCACCTGACCCCACTACCAGACATCATTGAGAGCACCTGACCCCACTACCAGACATCATTTAGAGCACCTGACCCCAATACCAGACATCATTCAGAGCACCCGACCCCGATACCAGACATCATTCAGAGCATCTGACCCCACTACCAGACATCATTGAGAGCACCTGACCCCGATACCAGACATCATTGGGAGCACCTGACCCCACTACCAGACATCATTGAGAGCACCTGACCCCACTACCAGACATCATTGAGAGCACCTGACCCCGATACCAGACATCATTGGGAGCACCTGACCCCACTACCAGACATCATTGAGAGCACCCGACCCCACTACCAGACATCATTGAGAGCACCTGACCCCGATACCAGACATCATTGAGAGCACCTGACCCCACTACCAGACATCATTCAGAGCATCTGACCCCAATACCAGACATCATTGAGAGCACCTGACCCCACTACCAGACATCATTGAGAGCACCTGACCTCACTACCAGACATCATTGAGAGCACCTGACCTCACTACCAGACATCATTGAGAGCACCTGACCCCAAAACCACACATAATTGAGAGCACCTGACCCCAAAACCACACATCATTGAGAGCACCTGACCCCACTACCAGACATCATTGAGAGCACCTGACCCCACTACCAGACATCATTGAGAGCACCTGACCCCAATACCAGACATCATTGAGAGCACCTGACCCCGATACCAGACATCATTCAGAGCATCTGACCCCACTACCAGACATCATTGAGAGCACCTGACCCTACTATCAGACATCATTCAGAGCACCTGACCCCACTACCAGACATCATTTAGAGCACCCGACCCCACTACCAGACATCATTCAGAGCACCTGCCCTCACTACCATACATCATTGAGAGCACCTGACCTCGCTTACCAGACATCATTGAGAGCACTTGACCTCGCTTACCAGACATCATTGAGAGCACCTGACCCCACTACCAGACATCATTGAGAGCACCCGACCCCACTACCAGACATCATTGAGAGCACCTGACCCCACTACCAGACATCATTGATAGCACCTGACCCCACTACCAGACATCATTGATACCACTTGACCCCACTACCAGACATCATTGAGAGCACCTGACCCAGATACCAGACATCATTGATACCACCTGACCCTGATACCAGACATCATTGAGAGCACCCGACCCCACTACCAGACATCATTGATAGCACCTGACCCCACTACCAGACATCATTGATAGCACCTGACCCCACTACCAGACATCATTGATACCACCTGACCCCACTACCAGACATCATTGAGAGCACCCGACCCCACTACCAGACATCATTGAGAGCACCCGACCCCACTACCAGACATCATTGAGAGCACCTGACTCCACTATCAGACATCATTGAGAGCACCCGACCCCGATACCAGACATCATTGATACCACCTGACCCCGATACCAGACGTCATTGAGAGCACCTGACCCCGATACCAGACATCATTGATACCACCTGACCCCGATACCAGACATCATTGAGAGCACCTGACCCCGATACCAGACATCATTGATACCACCTGACCCCACTACCAGACATCATTCAGAGCACCTGACCCCGATACCAGACATCATTCAGAGCACCTGACCCCACTACCAGACATCATTTAGAGCACCTGACCCCACTACCAGACATCATTGAGAGCACCTGACCCCACTACCAGACATCATTGAGAGCACCCGACCCCACTACCAGACATCATTGATACCACCTGACCCCGATACCAGACGTCATTGAGAGCACCTGACCCCGATACCAGACATCATTGATACCACCTCGATACCAGACGTCATTGTTTGCATTAGTACGAAGGAGGAAGTGATCAACAACATTAATGTCTTGCAGGATCAGTCACAGAAGATTGGTCACACAGAATCCATCACACTGGTCGCTTATAGCCGACTTATCTACTTAGCATTGCGTTGGGTCAGAGCCATCACAAGTAGGCCCAGGAATAATGAAGCACAACATAAACCTATGTAATAGATTGTTTCCGCCGATAGATATTCCCCATGTCAGACTCTTTTCTGGGAAATCAGGATGTAAACAGACATTTCATGATTGGATTCCCTTA
Source organism: Amphiduros pacificus (assembly GCA_949316495.1). Lineage (NCBI taxonomy): Eukaryota > Metazoa > Annelida > Polychaeta > Phyllodocida > Hesionidae > Amphiduros > Amphiduros pacificus. Next base: position 18,146,752 of record OX439010.1, on the reverse strand, counting down.
ACGTATTTGAGCTTTTGACGCAAATATGAGGTCTCAAATGTTCATAAATGGCAACCTATTCCCACATGCCTGATGTTTCATTCAAAACCTTATTTTCAGAAAATATAGGATTCTGTTCTTACAAAAGTAGGCTTTTTAGTTTAAGAAATGTTCTGGTGGCAGGTTCTAGTCAAATGTCAAATATGTGGGAGTATACCACATCAACTCATTCCCAACGGCCAAGAGGTAATTCATACCAAGGTTAGTCATAGAGGTTTACTGAGCTAATTTGTGGCATATATATGGTCAGAAAAAGAAATAGGTCATCAAACTAAGCTAATATACCATTAATGGTTCAGGGGTGGGCAAAAAGAATTTTTTAAATCATGAACTTTGCCAATCTAAATTTTTTTCACCATGGGAAAAGGGCATTACAATATTTCTTGCAAAAGTGATTATACATGTAGACACATTGCTGTATCAAACTGGATATACTTTGATAAAAATAGAATGGCCTCAAAGATAATTCTTGTTCAAAATAGATTTGGCATGTTTATTTTGCATCATGTAAAAGTTTAGTCCTTATTCAATCACCTTTTGTTTTAAAATGAGCGGATATTTGAGGGTTGATCGGGCATGATTAAACAAGCAGTTTATACAAATTAAACTAGAGCAAAACTGAAGTTATTACTTTTTATTAGTCCCAATAACCAATACATCAATGTTAAAGTCCTTATGATGGGATTCCCAGCCAGTGGCAGGCCCCACAGTTGGCTAATCTAGCCCAACAGATACCATAATCTCTTGCTTGGATTTCCAGACGACATTTGGGCCTTCATATTTTGCATTGCCTGAGAAATAGTGTCCTGGGATACTCCAAGATTGACCAACTCTGTCACAAGCCTATATCGTAAAGAAATAAAAAGAGACTTATTTTTCAACATTTATAAACTGATAATCAGCTAAAAGTATGGTAATATTTTTTAAAACTTCACTTTTATGAGACATTCTAAAAAGATCTTAATATTTGTAAATAAATACTTAATAAATACTTAAATTTAAGTAAAAGTACTTAAATTATATGGAGTCTGAATATTATATAAAGTCTTTAATTTAACACCGTAAAAGCTTTAAACCTGTAATTAAACTTTAATGGGAAAGGAGTCTAGTTGACAAGGTAGTTTGGTGTTTAGTACCACAGATATCTCTGCTTGCTAGACATTTAATTACTTCTGCTTCATGAGGTCAAGTTAGATAAATGCGCAAAGATTAACTTACTGATTCATGGCAACGAGGGACTCCTGCGCGACTTTGTCCTCCTGTATCGGAACGGCTGCAAAACAAGGCCACAATTAGCATCACAACTTTACATGCAATTCAATTAAAAATCAGATTTTTCCTCTCCTCAATTTTTCATGAGAACAATATATAAGATATGTCTGCACCACTTAAATTTCATGGTTTAAAGTCTAAGCTCTCATCAACAAGAGATTCAGTATTGAATGAATAATGATGCAGTTGGATCCACTATTAACAAATACACCGCAAATTAGACATGCAGAATACGAGTTAAACCTCTGTGTGCATTAATATTGCCACAATCTTTAATCCCTTCATTGTCCAGTACAGAACTACCAAGAATTAACACTTCAAACATCTTCTCATCTGGATATAAGAGTTTCAAAAATTGTAAATTTTGAGATTTCAACATCTAGCGCAAAGACAAAGAATTTCAAATGCAATCTAGATCCAGACATGCAATCTAGATCCAGACATGCAATCTAGATCCAGACATGCAATCTAGATCCAGACATGCAATCTAGATATTGTGTCCACTGTATATTGTTTTTCCATTTATAAATGATAAACCAATTTGTTAAAGATTACATTTCATTTTAAAAACCATCATAAAATATTAAATTGGCCAAGGGGCGACAAACAAAATGCCACAGAATAGAGAGTTTTGAATTACAAAATCTAATTTTGGCTTTGTTTTTAAATTCCAATGGTCTGCAACATTCTACTCTACAATTTGTAGAGGGTCCAGAGATTCTATGAATTTGTGATACATTTAAATCTATAAATTATTTCTATGCATAATTTTGAAGCAATAGTGGTGGATAAAAAAGATCCCTGGCATCTATTAAAAATTGTTCAGAGCATTATCAAAAGAGTTAATTGGTCGTGAAAAGTAGCCCTTCTATTTGTGAATGCAAACAAATAATAAGTGAAAATGAGGTAGTCTTTCCAAGATATATATATAACCTTTAAAGTTGGTTCAAACCTGAATTTTATCCCTCATCTCTACTTTTTTTTATTTACGTACTTATTACCAAAGTCAGATACCCAAATACCTGAAAATGTGAACTTCAGACAAAATTGGTCTCTTATTTTTTAACTTTCAAATCACATTGACAAAACCTTATAATTCAAAGTGGTCAAAAAGGTTTTAATGACAATATAACAAAGATATTGCAACAGACTTGTGCCACGAGGCGAATCTTCTAAATTCATTATTCAACATACAAGCAATGTGCAAACCGTATTCTATGCAGCTAGTCATCTTACCTTGTGCAGCCACAACCAGAGTCACAACAACAGCCACGAAAGTTAGAGAATTCATGATTGGCGAGAGTAGTGGTCTCTAGGATTCACCTACGCATGCACACTGACATTACAATTTCAAACAGTTTATAAAGGAATAGAATTGTGTAGATTATTGTAGTTCTGGAACCCCAAAGAGAAGGCAAAATACATCACAAAATCCACCACCATTCCCTCCACCTCCAGTTCAGAAGGTGGCGGAGACTGAGCTTTCCACCATCAGACTGCTCAGAAATAGACATAAGTCTATTTATTACTGCGTCAAAAGATTGAGTAAAGTTAGGTAAGGTAAATTGAAAACGAGACCTCAAGATAGGTTGGAATAAATGGTGGTTGCAAGGATTATGAGATGTGAATAACAGTTTAGCATGGAGTTACTCAAATCCAAATATAGATGCTTTTGTGTATACCAGAAATGGTACTAAACTTGAAATTGTTAGCCAAAGCTTAATGTTTAAATCGAGGATAAATTTTGAGAAATTATAAACAAGTGTAGTATTTTACTGTGGTTAAACTCTAAGATAACTTTAGTGAAAGTTGACGAATTATAGTCCGACATTTATATAAAAGTTTAAATTAGATATTATGTGAGGTGGCTTTCGCTGCCATAAGAATTGTATAAATTTATAATTAGATCCTGGTCCGCAACATAATAAGGTCGTTCGGTTTGGTTCTTTTCTGTTCATTTTAACAAAAGTGAGCAGACTATAAATGTTGTTTACCATGATTCCTTAACATTTGTCAATTTGAATATGAGATAAATGTTTTGATAAGATCAACTTTATTTCACACCCATTTGGAATACAATAAACATGACACATAAACATGTACAAACTGTTATCAAATGAAAATCATTCATTCACTAGAAGTAAAAATGATCATACATAACTTGGAAATCTTAGGATTTTCAAATCGTACTATGACAGCATGAAAATGAGTTGAACCTTTTCCTTCAAGGCACCAATTAGATCAGAAATTTGCTGCGTGACCTAAATAACTACCATTGGAAGCTGTGTCAATCAAGTCACCTGTTCTAGTTTTGAGACTTCTTAAAATGTTTTTGTCAATATTTCCTGGGTATAGATATTTGTAACTTTGGAAAGAAAATGTGTAGGCTGAGGCTTTTGATGAAATTCAGAGGAAAACCTTTATGTTGATATGTTTCTCTCAGAATATAAGGAAGGTGGTTGGCATTCATAGTCAGACTGCTCACACAGGCTTGGTCCTAATACAGCCATGAAGCCTGCCACTTCTTCCACAGTCTTCCTCTCCTAATAATCACCGTTAAACCAAAAATTACAATTCTTAAGAAGTTTACATTTACATGTAGTAAATATATTGGTGTTTTGCAGTTGTATGGTAATGATGATGTAGATGACTCTTTAAGATTTTTTTTTTTTAGTGAAGCTGTCGCTGATTGCGAGTGTGATCAATCATTTTGTGATCGCTGATGTTTGCTCACGGGGGATGTAGTTTTATGTGGTGCTTAGTAGAGCCGCTGGGGACATGAAAGGTCTTTGGCTAAATGCTATGTACTCCCCAGCGGCTAATATTGGGTAAATGCTGGCCCACCTAATGAGGGGGCCTATCACAATCAAGACGGGCCAGTCGGTGCCCCTTCAGGCCTCACTGCCATCAGTAAAGGTGCCATAATGCTAAACACCGCATTAGAGCACCTTCTTACAAGCTCTCACACTTTGTAGTAGTCCTAGTAAGGGTTTTACTCATGTCACAAATATACAACCTCTACATTACTCACAGCTCTATTTAGACAAATTGATATGCCGTCTGAAATTTGTTGATTTCACACACCAAGATTTTTTTAGCAATGTTTACAGTGTTCTGTCAAGAAAATGATAGATGAAATAGTGGATACTGTATCAAATTGCAAGAGGAAATGTAACTAGGGATTCTCTTAAACAAAAGATAAGCAGGCTAGCAAATTACTTCCTGCAACTAACGGCTTGGTTAATTATAAAGCCTTTAAAGAATTGATTAATGAGAAAAGGAGAATTGTTAAGTTCTTAAAATTGATACAGGTGAGCAGACCAGTAATTGTTGCACTCTTAGAGATGGCTTTAGTGAGTAGATACTCTTTGTTTGGGGGTTTACATCACTTTCAACATTATTTTATTCATTTTGTGATGAGACCTACTTGTAGCAGATATAGTGCTGCCTCATTAAATTGTCATGTCGCAGGTCATCCCACCTGGTCACAGATTTACAAGGACAACAGGTTAACCCTTTAGGCACGGGCATCAGCTCATATGGGAAATTGTATCACGAATTCAATCTCAGCACGGCCTGGGATCGAACCCATGACCTTTGGATCACCACAGAGGAACTGGTGTTAATAAGCTAGCATTCTAACCAAGTACGCCATAGCCCAAAGCCCTTAAAACTTTGGGGTTTATACCGACTGTATCTGATTCAAAGAATTTGCCATATTGGTTTAATGGGTCATAAATAAATACAGTCATTCTCTTTGCTCTAAAGGTTTGTATCATGTTGTCCTACCTTTCTTTCTTTTAAGGTTGGAGAGTAGTGAAGAGAATTACACCAAAGTCATCCCTGTGACCGGAATTCCACAATTGGTATGCTTGGTATATTTCTAAGTTTAAAAAAATGGTCAGCCATTGAGTAGATGAAATGCGGCAATGTATGGCTGATTATGATAGAATTCTGCCAAATATGGCCAGGAAAATTGGGAATATTGTGGAATATTTGTAACTTTCTGTGAAAGTAAATTTTAAAGTAAAATCCTTATTTCCATTAAACTCAATTAATTCTTAATTTACAACATTTACAATACTATACATAAGATTAAAAATATTCTCTCCTCTTTATGTTGTTTAAAAGAAATGTTTTTTGAAAAGTCCCCTACTGTTGTGATGCATAAGGTATTTCCATGATTCAGATTTTGACATGCAGAGTGAACGGAACCATGTTTCTTCATGATGTGTTAACCGGCCATGTTCTATGTGAAGTCACTTTGCCCAAAGGCTACCAACTGACCTCCCCCTGGGAACCCATCGTCACCACGGCTATGGATGGTCAGACGCTCTACGTCAGGGGTATGAAGCTTATATCAGCATATCTGAATAACTGCAATAATTAGATTAAATAGAACATGATGTCAACAGTTCACCTTTTGAATAAACAAAAGACTCTCTAACAAGAAAATAAGATTTAAAGCAATTATTAAAAAGGCTGAAACTATTATTGTTAAGATTGGGTGTATCAAAGCATGACCAATCTCCTCCTTTATTTTCCAGCATACCCATCAATTCCAAGAATATATATATCTTTATCTTATATCTATAAATAAGATGAATCAGATAAAACTGAACAATTCCATCTTTGGCTATTTTCTATAGATTCTAACAATTCTATCAATCCCATCTGTAGCATGTCCGATCCTACTGTGAAAATGAATGGGAAGAACTCCCTCAATCAGGACTTTATGTACACAAAATGCTGGTCTATTGATGGACCACCTATGGTGTAATTGTGTGATTAATTGCTTGATCATCTCCATCAACTATTTCAATCGGACCAGCCACCTGTACTAAGAAATGAGTCAGAATGATGTTCAGAATGATGTTCAGTTTAATTAATTAATTAATTAATTAATTAATTCTGACTTAGTTGATATATGTCCAATTACGGGTAATTCTGACTTAATTAATATATGTCTTGTTTCGAGGGAAGCATGACAACACCTTGGATTCCTTCATGTGTGCCCTCTTTATAATAAAAATCCATTCTAAATATTTCCTTTTAAAGATCTGTTCAATACTTTGTAAACTGTGGGAAGTGATGGTAGGGTGAATCATAATTCATCTGAATTATAGTTATGTAGATGGCCAAGCTCATATCATTCAAAAGTTCAAGAGATTATATGTGAAATGATGATCCTGTCTCCTGTGTCATAGAGTAGTACCACACTGACTCCAACAAGTTTCTTTACATGTTTTGGTCATTGAAAAGAAATAAATTATAAATCATCTTGATTGATGTAATACTGACACTCCAAGATCCAAATCTGAACAAAATATATCACTCAGTAACGGTGATCTGTTATCTGGTGACATCAGTGCGGAGGTCATTGGCTATGGTCTCTGTTACCTCTTCTTACTCAGACTGGTCAACTCTAGAGCTGATTGGGTGTTATTAACTTGATCAGGGTGGTGGGTCACACCAGGTATTGTTATGGTATTGTCTTATTAGTCTAAGATATTGACATAAAAAAGGTGAAGATCACATTCATTTTGTGCTTGATGCAAATAAACCAGGATTCAAACCTGGAATCCCTAGGTCTCGAGGTGAAGGTTGTACCAATTGACCTATTTGGGCCAAACATGCAATGCTCAGTGAATAATTTTAGGTAATGAATACATTAATTGATGGCTTTATTGCCCCATTTAGCTACATGTGCTCTGTAGAATGTAATTCAATTAATTTGTGGGAAATATATACATATTGTTGGAAAGATGAAATTGATGGTGAAATCCTTGGATCTTTGGTTATAAATGGATGTTTCTGCAAGATATTAAGATTGTTTAATTTGCCTTTATAGGTCATTTGATGGGGGAGACTGGAGCTGAGGAGGTCGTTGCCAAGGAGTCATTGTTTGCATTCCAGCTAAGGTCCTTCCCGACACTTGACGCGTATCGTAGCCAGCCACGACCCGACTTTCCCTACATCGTCCACACCACCGTGGAAACTCGTCTGGCTGGTCTGCTCACAGAGAGGCGAGTATCTTACCCTTATTGCTTTGCAACTAGCTCTTTTTAAAGTACAAAACTATCACGCACACCCTGTCCAAAGCAGCATCCCCATGCTGAGGTAATGGGATGGGCAGAGAGGTGAGAAGATGATTGCAACTGGCGGCTCTCTTCATTTGCATTCACAGCATCCCGCCTTGTGTTGGCCCAGGATTAAGAATAGTCTGGCCCCATGCCAGGTGGTCAACCCTTTTGATGCAAGAGCACGGTGATACTTTGGTCCCAGTTGCCACTACTATACTTCTGACTGAAGTGTGCAAATGCTAGATTAAATGCTCTTTGCGCAAGTGCTAAGAAACTTGTGTCGCAACCAGATTATTGCCAGCAATAGCTAACCATAGAATTTCTCCTTGTTATGCTTTATCTTTATATGTAATTATGCAGTTTCTGCATTCCTTTCAGTTTTTATTTTATATTCTATTCAAACAATGAATTCCAAATTCTTTATTAAAAAATTACAGATTATTAAGCTTTAGTGGTGGTTTTGAGTCAGTTAGCGATAAAAATTTATTGTGTTGAATATGGCTGTGTTGAAATATATACACTGAAGTCAAGAATGTCAGCTTACTATGTGATTTGCCCATGAGAGTGAAAATGGGCAGTGGTGACAAGGGTTGTACTCACTGGAGTAAGACGTTTTGAGCAAGTAATGTCCTTGAGTGCTGGTTTAGAGGCTTAATGCATGCTGGGAAGGATTCTCCATCAATGTTTTCATGCTGCAGTGTGAGGAAACATCCTTATATTGAGAGATATTTAATTGGTCCCTGAGAATGCTGGTGACAGTAACAAAATAAGAACTTGCGACACCTCTCAAGACAAATTGGGCAATAGTTGGCAATAGTTGAGAAATGGTTAATTTTATTTACATCTTATTATTTTTGACAAGAAATTTTCATAACCAATTATTTGCCAAAAAAAACAAAAAAAAACATGGAGTTTGGCCATCTTTGCTTTAATATTCCAATTTATGTTTTTCTTCAATAGAGCAATTTGAGTTATTCTATCAAAATTCATATTCAACCTTCAGTACGACCCCACAATGTGTCATTTTGACTACAATACAAGGCAAAGTGCTTCACTGTTATAAGCATGACAATTAACGTGATACCTTGAACTGACCAAATAAATTAAAGTAGTTTATCAAGAACCATATACACAATTTTCATAATTTTGACCAATGAGTTATATGTTTACATCATTTACAAATATTACAGACAGGGACTAGAAGGCTATAACCTGATAACACTGATGGTAAGACAGATTTAATGAATCTGGAGCACACGATAAACTAACTTTGCTGAACTCTATTTACAAAATAAGGTACATCTGCCACCTGATACAGGTGGTAGACCTAATGGACTCTTTTGTTTGCAGTAATAATGGAAAGATACAATATCCAAATTTAGCATTTTCTGATACTCTTTCCACAGTTGTGCATTGTTACAGGTGTTGATTTAGGTGACAAAGCATATATAGTAATATACACTCCTACATGATCGATAATTCTCTGTGGGATACATATTTCAGACTGTCTCAACAGGAAGCACGCAAGAATCAAATGCAGGAAAGATGGACACAGATGAAAAGTGAGCTTGAACTGCTGCAGCAGGCGAGGAGCGTGAAGCACAGTCGGCAGGAAATGAGATCTGCTTTTGTGAGTATATTCACACCTCTTCAACATATTATTTGATGTGGGAGTCTGATATGCCAGATTAGGTAGGGTACCAGTCACATAATAATACCAAAGGGTTATCATTGTTTGCACAGTGATAGGGTACCAGTCATATTGAAAAACCTCTGGGGTCTAATTGTTGGGGTGGAAGTAGGGTACCAGTCACATACAAAGTCATACTTATGCAATATTGGTCTAATTGCTAGCATATGGGGTACTACAGGGGTCTAATTGGTGGCATATCCGTAGGGTACCAGTTAATTTTATGCCATATACTTTTGGTGCTTTGTCCCAGGGTTATTCTACACTTGTTTCTTTTACCACATGTGCAGTGAGCTCTAGTTTGGCTTTAGTGTCATCATGGGATCAAGAGAAGTGGCCTCAGCTTTAGTTATTTCAAGAAGCAGTCTCGTAAACATTCCCAAATTTTCATCATATGCTAGTTTCAAAGTTCCATGATAAAACATGTTTTGTACCCTAGATAAGGTATCAAATTGATGTTTTATGACAGTCTTGTGTGGCATGTTTACATATTTCAGAAAGGTTTTTGTGGCCATAAGATACAATTATTAAAATGCTTTGATGATAGAAACACATCTGATACTGATAAGAATATGTGTCACTGAGTATTGGATGTAATCAGTTGTTAATGTGCCTTCCAAGAACCATTTAAAAAATATATATTTAATGATTCTAGTAATGTTCTCAGATAAAGATGCATATTCAATGAAATCTGTACTTGGCACTAGTTTGTTACATGGTATTTCATTTATACGACATTGTCAGCAACGTGCTGTGTCATGGTGCTAATAGTATGATTTCTCATACATAGTTAATGTCAGAGCATTTGTTCCATAGATCACAAATCTATTCTGATCTCTTCCAACTGATTAATATTTGTATGTCATGATACTAATGTTGATTATTTCTTATGATACTTATGCTGTCCATTTTGTGAGATTTGAGGTTGTAATATATGTTTCATATTTTATATATAAAAACTTGGTATACAGAAATCTCTTTGACCACTGTTGTGCCTTGTCATACTTTTTAGTCCTGTGACCTTTGACCTTGACACCTTGACCTTGAATTAAAGATTTGTGTACATACTCAACTATTAAAAGTGAATAAAAAATAGTTCATATTTGTTATATATCAACACTATATCAAACACCAAATACAATGTACATGTTTTACAGATTTCACCTTTGACCTTGAAAACAGAGAAATGAAAGTCTGAAGCAGCGTTCCAAAGATAGTGCGTGTGAATATACAAACTCCACCAGAGGGCGACCTGGTGAACCTATCACCTCTGTACAAGGTGCCTTTTGGTGCTGGTTCAGCACATCCACCAATTTTAGCGCAACTGTCTTTCTAACTTATATTTTTGCTTAAGTTGTACTCAGATTGGCAAAATGTGATATATTTCACCCTTAATACAAAAGTTTGTGCATACATAAACAACTATTTAGAGAAATAAAACATGGAACTACTTTCTCAAATGGAGGAGCCATTTCCTGGGGTAGTAATGTGGCGCATACACAACAAAGATGGCCGCTTTGTTTATAATTTGAATTCTATTTTTCTTTATTCTTTTGGTTAAAACAAACCAACGGAAAATGTTCAAATGTTAACAAATGAACTCTAATACAACTCGGGACAACTTTATATTTGATATTAAAAGATTAACGTTAACATGTTAATCATATTTATTTAAGTTTGACAGTTCATAAGCACATGGCCAGTAAAAGTAGGACCGGATGAATACTAATCTGGGTTGGCCAGAGGTAATAGTTTGCGTGTGCCTCTGGTGGACAGTGTGGTGAATATACTGTGAATATCTTATAAATTGGTGAAAAGCGACTTAACTGGCCTGCAGGGCCCGCAGAAAGTTTGCTAGATACACAGTTCATGTGTTTTCATTTAAGTCAGCAGAGCTATCGACCCAGGGGATTATGTTTAGGTTGTCCATATACTGTGATTCTTAAATTGTCCATTTCCTGTGATTCTTAGGTTGCAGAATGCTGCAGCAAGTGGGGAAAAAAATTGAAAGTCTTAAATAAATATTTTGAATATCAACATAATATTTGAACATCAGCATACTTTTCCAATCCTTTAATGAGTTCTACATTATCTGGTTATGTTTAAGTTTAGGTGGCTGTCATCAACTTACTAGGGTAGCTTTGTTTGCTACCCAGAGTCAGGCACCCACATTACTGTTATAATAGTTAGATTTCTTTCTCTCCTCTGGTTTTCTCCACCTTACACATGATGGCATCATGGCTTTTAAATATCTGTCTTTTATGTCAAGAGCCTGAAATCAATACCTATATTCATCTTAACTTGTTGATTTATCTGTTTAATTTTATAAATTCAAACTGCTTTTTGTATTTATCAGGTTTAATTTAGGAATGACAATATATTGTAAGGAGACAATTTTGTCACATTCAGAGCACAATTAGAATACTGTATACAGAGAAAAATTCGCGCCTAGTTATTTTCACGCCATCGCCGTTTCCGACAGGTTCGCGCCGTTTTATTTTCACGAAATTTAGATTTCTAAAATCTATGGGTTTCACAGAATCTGCACGCGAAATCCGCTTGTTGATATCTTGTTTAGAAGCAGAGAAAATCGAGTTTGAAATCTGCTAAAATTTTTGAATTACAGTGAAATTTTTGGAAAACAATGTCGTTTTATGCTTCATATATAAGGTAATTCTGTTTAAATCATAACTGACATGAAGAAACATTTTATTTTTGTTAATCAGGACCGGCAATTCAGGCATCTGGTACAAATTTTGGGCTCCTAAAACATCGATTATCTCAGCTGTCACTGGGTCAATATGGTCATGCTTGGTATCAAAATGACCGGGAGAGTCCCCTCTTCAATTTCGCGTCCATTTAATTTCGCGAATGACGTCCTGGCGCGAATTAACGCGAAAATAAAAAGGTCGCGAAAATTTGTCTGTATACAGTATAGCATGTGGAATTCAATTCAGAGAGACAATCACAAAAACAAAAAGGTTTTTCCAGTAATTGTGCACACAATTTGGAATCAATGGTCAAAAGAAGTAAACAACTCTGATTATGATATAGGAAAGAATTGTGTTGTTTTGAAATTCGATGATTGGCTTCATTCCCTGCCGCAGCATGACACTGAGAGCTCAAGATTAATGTCAGTAAGTGCATGTTCCAACCACTTCTAATACTCACGCCAACACAAATATGGTGCTGGAATGATGCAGGTGCTACTGATGCAGATGCTAGAATGATGCAGGTGCTAGAATGATGCAGGTGCTAGAATGATGCAGGTGCTAGAATGATGCAGGTGCTAGAATGGTACAGGTGCTAGAATGATGCGGGTGCTAGAATGGTACAGGTGCTAGAATGATGCAGATGCTAGAATGATGCAGGTGTTAGAATGATGCAAGTGTTAGAATGATACAGGTGCTAGAATGATACACGTGTTAGAATGATGCAGGTGCTAGAATGATGCAGGCACATGCAATACACACATTTTATCATTTATTATCATATCAGCTCTTTAAACAGTATCATATCATTATGTATGTTTCATGACTCCACTGTATATCACACACGTAAAGGCCGCCACTTTGCTACTGCATACTGTTGCTTTCCATTGTCTTGCTCTTGTTCTTGTCAGCTGTAATAAGGCTTATCTTTTAAAATGCTTCTTTCAGATGAAACAATCTTAATAATCCATGTATACAAACCTTCCAAAAAACCTATTGGTGATAAAAATGATATACTGCCATCTGACAAATACATTTCCTCCATGTGTGCTGTGAACAGTACGGTTTGCTTTTAACTTGCTTTCATATGCATATGAAACCAAATCTGAAGGTTATATGTTGCTAAAGGCAGATCTGACAATGGATTATCAAGTGTATTACCAGACCAGGTATTGCTGGTAGATTTCCTGATCTTTGTTCATCATATTCTGCCACAGGTCAAGCTTATATTTGTTTTGTTTATAGATATCCTGATAATATTCCTGAAACTCTTAGACCTGATGTTCCTATGCTAGGCAGAACTACCTTTTACCCCTCAGCAAATATTACAGGAGGGGCATGATGAGAGCTTTCACCATTTGGGCTTTTGTGTGTCTGTCCCTTTTAATGAACAAAATATAATGTCAGATTCTTAAACCATTGCTGCTCCCAATGGGCATCATGGTTGAAAAGCCATCAATATCCACAACTTTTGAAAGGAGATTAGACATGTGACAGCTTTAGAACCACCTTTGTCATTTCTGGGACCATCATGGTAATTGGCCAAAGCTTTCCTGAAAGCTATGTGTCAAAACATATGCCAGCTATAAGCTAAATAACCGACAATTGGATGGGAAATTTCATAACATATTATCCCATACCATGAGACTTGTTTGCCATTTTGAGCCCACCCTTGACTTCAGTGCATTGAAATATTCTGCGTGATTACATGTAACATCATCACAACATATAGCTCTCCAAGCTATATCGCACAGACATATGCAAAACTTACATCTTCATGACAGATCTTGTTTTGAATAAAACTATCATTTCAGTAATTGTAGCAAAGTAAATTAATATTTCCTCTTTCCCGATTTGCTGTTATAACTTGAGTGACAGAGGGAAAATAGGATACCAGGCCAAAATTATAGCTACACTTGCCACAGGCTCTATTTTATATTAAATGCTGATCTGCTGAGGAAATCCTATTTCTAAATACTTTGAGATGTCATGTTAAAAACAACATGCAAAGTAGCCCCGAGGAACAAGTTGTTTTGAAGATCAGTAAGGTCAGCTGACCTTTCCTTTTTTCTTGAGGGGCCATTGTCTTATCGTAATAATGTTGTTGTTTTTTAGCTCTGCTAACTTCTTGAAGTCGTAGAGCTTTAGGAGTGGGGAAAATGCCTGGCCGTCTGTCTGTCCATCCGTCTGTCAACATTTCTTTAAAAAACTTCTCCAAAACTACCAATAATGTATGTTTCATATTTTATATAGAGATAGCTAAAGAGGTTACAAGAAAGTACTTCATATCTGTTATATATCAAGATTATGTTTAAAAATCTTCTCCTCCAAACTAAATCTTGGTATACAGAAAAAAATACTTCATATCTGTTATATACCAGCACAATGTTTAAAAATATTGTTCTCTAAAACTATCAGTAAATTAAATATATCTAGCACCCTTTGACCTTGACACATTGACCTCAAATTCAAAATTTGTGTATATGCAGCATGTCAACCAATAAAAGTGAATAAAGAGTGACCTTTATATTATTGTGCAGGCCATATCTCATGAACGATGAACTGGAGATACTGAATATTGGGCATGCATGGCAAACACAAAGTGTTTTCACTGTTCGCCAAAAGATTTTGACCCAAATCAGACATGTCCGACATTCAGCCAGCCAACGTCAGAAATTTATCTTCAACATCAGACATTTCAAAACATATGCCCTTGAATTAATTGTCACAAGCTACAGTTGGACTGGAATCCTATTGTAGTTGTGATTTTTTAACACCAAAGAATAAGGTAGGCAACCAGAGAAATGAAAGTCTGAAGCACCCAGTGTTTCTTAAGAGGTGTGCGATCACTTTGCATATCCTATAAATGGGTAAAAAGCGACTTGACAGGCCTACAGAGCACACAAAAAGTTTGCAAGTTACACAATTCATGTGTTTCCATTTCAGTCAGCAGAGCTATCAACCCATCTGGTTATCAGCTTTTTATTTCATTATGTGCGCTAGATAGATGATAAACAAGAATAGGATAAAGGAAATGAGATTGATAGCTGACATATATATGTATTATGACTTAGAGGTGTGTGTTAAACCAACTGCTAGCATTATGAAGCTTTTGAAGAAGGTGTTGAGCAATTACCGGAGCAAACATGCTTGCTGGTCTCCTGACATTGCAGCAATAATCTGGCCATAGAATGGGCCCATTGTGATACCCCTCTTTAGCCGGCCTCACCGGGAATGTCGCCCACAGCTTGGGCAGGAGTGACTGCCACAGTAATTGGCAGTGAGCAGCCATAGCACTGCACAACACTGCAGAAGATGAAGTTCCGTTTAAGTGCTCTCCTTTATATATCAGCCTTTTTATAGGCTTCGTTAATTGCTTCTTTTGTTTTTTTTTACACTTCCTCTCAGTGAATTCTTTGTTTATATTATATTAGGCCAAATAGCAGGAAAAGATGATTGATACTTTGGTCGATTATGTTGGTTTTTTTAAACTTTGAAGAATTATATATCATCATGGTACTACCTAAATGACTTTAACTTTGCTTGTATGTAAATAAATAATTATGCATTTACATCTTAAAAACAATTACCTTTCAAATTACATATATGTTTATGTTAAGATAAAAATCTATTCATAAAGACCTGATTGAAGATGACGTATTTCAGATTAGTTCTGTCCATATGTTCTGGCTTGCTCAAATAGAACAATTTCCGTTATAATTGATTGGATGAGAATGATGATGAGAATATCAACAGAAAGAAGTAGATAACACGTATGGCTGCTGCTGCTGGCACTGAATGTAGGAAACAAGGCAGCAATTATATTAGAGGTATCCTGAAAAGTTTATACCTGCAAAATCTGAGGCACTTAGTGGATACCTCGAAAATACAAGGTTTCCTTACTCTTAGTGGATATCTAAGTTACCACGAAAATCTGATGTGTTAAGTGGATACCTTAAAAAAAAATAGTTTACCTCTTAAATTGTATGTGCTTAGTGGTTACCTCGAAAATACTAGTTGACCTTGAAAATCCAAGGCACTTAATGCATACCTTGAAAATACTTTAATATTGGTCTTGTTGAAAATCCAAGGCCTTAAGTGCATGCTGCTAAAATCCTTTTAACAAGGTTGATACTGCACAAATCTTAGGCACAAAATGGATACCTGAACATTTCTAGGTGATAAGTGGAAATCCTAATCAGAAAGTGGATATCTGAAATCCAAGCCATCAAATATACACCTCCAAATCTTATGATGTAAACTGGTAGGTACCTGAACAATCAAGGCAGCAATTAAGTACTTAGTGATAAAATGCAAAAGGGTAAAAGGGTACTTCAGAAACTCCAGGTTGCACAAAGGCATTTAGAAAATACTAGGGGGTTCAGGATAGTGAGGAAGTAATGATGTCTCCACTAACCTTCAGGTCAAGACTAAACTAAGCAGATATTAAAATAAGCAGATACACTGTATAGTATACCAGAGGTAAGACATGCAATATTAAAATAAACAGATAAACTACATAGTATACCAGAGGTAAGACATGCAATATTAAAATAAACAGATAAACCACATAGTATACCAGAGGTAAGACATGCAATATTAAAATAAACAGATAAACTATATAGTATACCAGAGGTAAGACATGCAATATTAAAATAAACAGATAAACTATATAGTATACCAGAGGTAAGACAGATTATAGGGATAAAGGATAAACAATTCCATCATTATTCAAAAACATTTTAATTCTGACTGAATGGCCTTTGCCAAACTGAGAAATGTATCATTTAAAGCATTCATGAAACCTGGAAGGTTCCAGGCGATTTTACAGTGGTTTAAGGTATCTGAAAACAATATATGATCTTAAGATTGACATACATACAAGCTATCTGTCTGAAATCCACAAAAGAACATCTGGCCTGAGAAGTATGATTTTTTTGTGACCACCAAGTACTGCCAGTACCAAACAGGAAGTGTGCTGTGTGACCTTGACCTTTGAACTGTCAGGGGGCTCCGTAAGTCACAGGAGGTGTTTACCAATTGTCAAAATTGGAGCAATACATATTTGGCCATTTTTTTCCACTATTTAGAGAATAAATTGGAAGATAACACTTATCATGATGATAGTGCATTTTCTTGGCTTTCTTTTGGTGGTAAAATTATTAAAAACGGATGAATATTTATGAAGTTATAAATGAAGAAACATCATTATCTTTTATATTATATATGTTTGCAAAAAAAAGTTTAAAAAAATTCTATACAGCCCAGCTTTTAAGGTGGAATCCATGCAGCCTTTGATGTCTTCCCATTCAGTGGTGTGAAAACCCCCAAATTTCATCAAAGAGGGTCAGATCATACATTTTACTGATACCAATTATCAGCATTCACAGTTTTGCCATTCAAAGTCCTTTTGATTTAAGGCCAAACCAGTGATCAAAGGGTTTAATGTCACTTTTTCAATATCACAGCCTTTAAGTTAAGGCGGATTCTATGCAGCCTTTGAGTCATGTCTTCCCTTTTTGACAGAAAAGTTTTCACATGCATAAGATACTTTTCAAATAAATAGTTTACTTTTCCCATAAATTATATATCTTCCACAACCATAAGATATTTGTCACAACCATAAAATATTTGTCACAACCATGAGTTATTTCATTGATTCAAATAATATTAAAATAATCTTATGTTGTTCTGAAGTATACTCCTGGCAATAAATTGACAAATTGTACAAAACATCTCCACCCTGTTTCCCAAGCTGGACAGGTGCCCAACTGGTAACTCATTAGGTGTTTACACGAGATCACAGACCAGCTAAACAAAGCTTGTTGACAAAGTGTTCAATTGCTGGTGTAGGTTCCAGCAGACAACTGATCAACTTTCAAGTACCACAGAAAGTTGTTAACAGGGAATATTTTGGGTACTACTACATAAAAGCACTGTTTAGGGTATAAACATTCATGTTATGTAAAGAAAATGTGTCTGAAAGTCAGGTTTCATGAATGCTTTAACTCAAAACAAAATCTGTAAATGGGCATGAAATGAAGGTGTGAAATAAGAATTGCAAAGTATTCACAAAACTGTTCACCTCCATTTGTTTCAATTGTTGTTATTACAACTTTCAGTCTCTAAGATTATACTAAAAGGCAATGGCTTATGTCAGATATGGTTACAACAAAAAGCATGATTAAAAACCAAGGTTCCAAATTGATATGTTATAATTAGGCAGTTTAAAAATGATATGATGATTATCATATCTGGCTAACAATATATATTTGATAACTAATTGTAAACCAGGAGAGGAGAAAGAACTTGAACCATTAAAAGTTATCACTTATTGAAGTGTTGAAGTGTTAAATTTGAGCCAAGCATAGCGCAAGAATGCCCCCCCCCCCCCCCCCTCAAGGTGACACAGGAAGCAGTTGTCACACCATGACAGTTGAGGGCAGGAAGCAGGTGAGATTGTCCCCTTGGAAATTGCCACCTACATCCCACACATCTCAAGTGACATCTTGATACCAACTGACTGCTGGATGTTGTTGTTCATTTTATCACTATCTGTCTATATGAGTGTTCCATTGATGTTGCCATGACAATTTGGATCATGTTTCATTTTTATTTTTAGCAGCTCAATTATCTTAGATAACCCCATTTGAATGTCATATAATTTTGGTGCTTCAGAGAATGTGTAGCCTACAATCCACATGTTAATACATAACACACAAGATAGATGGGATGATAGACCTTTGATGGCTCAAAATGCAGAAGAAATTTGTTATTTGTTGTTACTACAGTTCTTGTATTGATGTTTTGTGCTGTGTTTATCTCTCAGACAAATTCTATGATATTATGTATCTTTTTTTTTTGTTTGTCAGTGTTGAGCAAGAACGGTGAGTAGCCCTGTACCCTATACTAAACCCCACACACGCTACACCACTGGTCTATAACTGTATACGAGGAATGGTCAAAAATGCCTTAAAACCTCTGACATATTACATGATTTGTCTTACTTGAAGAAAGGGGCTGTAGAAACAGTATGAAATAATTATAATACCTGGAAGGGATTTATATTTATTTATTTTTTTAAATACTAACTGTGGCAACAAATTAATTAGATACCATTTTCTGTTAAATGATTGATTCCTTTGAAAACAATTTTGACTTTTCCTTGTATGGCTTATGTGCTTGACACTAATGGCTTTGGCCTAGGTGCAGATGCTTGACCCCATAGAGCAAATGCATAACTCTCAGTGTAGAAGAGGACTGTTAAGTTAGCTGGGGTTGACAAGATAAAAACTCCACTGCATGTTGAATAGAAACTTTGTGAATATCATGTGCTTTTCTTCTACCCAAGACTTTTAATGTGTTGGAGTTCCATATAGTGTGTAAGGAATTAGGTTTCTTTTTGTTTTTAATTTACATTTACACTGAGCTTCAATCCCTTCCTTGTATGGTCCCTCTCAGCTGTCAAAAGGTTGAACTTCATAAAGGAAAGAAACAGTGAAACACATGATGAAAAGTCATGACGTGGTGATGTCCTGCACAGAACTTTATGATTTCTTAAGTCATATAGGGGGAACTCCTCAAATAAAGCGAGGATCTAAAGTGCATAATATTTTATAGAATTACAAATGTCATTTAAATCATAAGCTTGAACATGTGCAGCATACTCACCTTGGCCCACTGTTTGGGGTCACTTACTATGAGACTCTGATATTCTGGTCAATGGGACATACCGTATCCGCTCGGGTTAGCGCCCATGCTTGGCTTAACGCCCACCCCCCTTTTTAGGAAGAAATCATTAAACGCCCACCTTCCCTGGATGTCCGCCATCATGTCATATTGGTCTCTACAGATCTGACTTTTAACATCTTCCTACAGTATGAACAAGTGAAATCTTTGAAGCTTACCCCAATATTCTGTTAAATCATGTCCTATCACAGTGTTCACATGTATTTATTTGTGAAAGTTGTGTAGAGTTTCGTGAAAATTGACAGAAATGTGCTTGCAAAGCTGCAAAGTTTGCATCTTCTCCAGCATTGTGTTGTGTACTCGTCATCGCTTTATGCGCTCTTATTCAAATTTCTGCACTGAAACTGATGACGTCACAGGCAAGTGTCACTGTATTATCGCTCACAACGGCACCCCATGTTATCGATGAAAGAGGCAAGTTTGTGTACATTTTACAAAGATTTATGATTGTGTAAGAGCCCACCCATCTTTATAAACGCCCATGCTTGGGTAAACGCCCACCCCCCTCTTTTACTTTGTCCCCAATTAGCCGCCCATGGGCGCTAACCCGAGCGGATACGGTATACAACACTTATCTATTTAAATGCTGAATATCTTTACTAGGGCAAAATGCATAAAAAGAGTTGTTTTAACACAATGTAAAATTTTCACGAATTCTAGTCCAATGTAAATATTTTCTTAACCAATTCTACCACAGTGTAAATAAACTCATCCAATTTGACCGCAATGTACATAAATTCAACTCCTCCACAATGTAAATAAAGTCAACCCACTTTACCACAATCTTAATAAATGCAACCAATTTTACCACAATTTAGATAAACTCAACCAATTCTACCACAGTGTAAATAAACCCAATTCTACCAAACATAAATGACCTACCACAATTTTACCACAAAGTAAATAAATCATCTGCAAGTCTACTACATACAATGTAAATATGTAAGACTACCACAATATTAATATTATCATAGAATTTCAAGGTAACAGATTTTTTTTATTATAACAGACATGAGGAAAAAGTCATCTTCCTGATACATAGAAATCATCCAAAAACCTTCTCCAGTTTAATACCCTTATATCTATTTGAGTAGATCTGAGATATATGAGCAACTTCATTAATTCCTTCAATACATAAATCTACATCAAAATGGCCTTGGGTATGTGTATAGACTTGGATTAGATATATTTAATCGGCTTTTTTCAGCTCTATTCTGCCCTGTAAGGGCATCATAAGTTAACTATTTGTTTCACATCACCCACCTCTCCAAATATTTGAGCATAGTTTGCCCTTAAATATGAATTTGTCGAGCGACAGAGTCATTTATGGGAAACGAGCGACCAAATTGTTGCAGATTTTGGATGTCTATTTCAGTTTCTTTCTTGGCGCGAATCTTGTTCTCACTTTCAAAACTACGCGATTTTAGCGTAACGTGGCAGACCTGAGCATGCGCATGAACAGGTTTGAAATAAGTATATAAAGGAAGGGAATCGCGACATGGTCAGTCGCTCGGGAACCCAGAGAGAGAAGGCAAACTACGTCGTTTTGAAAAAAAACCCTCCTTCCCCACCACCTCCAGTACAGGAGGGCGGATAGCTCCCACCAGCGGAGAAATGAGTTTTGACCCAAGTTTATTACTGGGACAAACTGGGGGAACAAATTTAAAGGAAAATGCAAACATTTAGCTAGGATTGAAATAAAGTAGGGTAGCAATTTAGAAAGAGAAGGGAAAAATTAACATAGTAAAAAATATATGGACAAGAAAAAGGTAATTGATGCTTTTTGAAGTAAAACTGGGTATACCAAGCAGAATTCAAAGTTAAAACTTGTTATTACTAACAGCCGTAAGGATTAAGCTTGAAGCAAACAATCAGTTAATCAGTGATTTAAAGGTATTGTTTCTAAACAAGGAAATCACAATTTGTTTAGTTATAATTCAAAGAAATGTGAGGATTATATAAAGTGGATCACAATTTGTGTAATTAGAATAAGGTGTGAATAACAATTTAAAAGGTATAATAATATATTAATTTCTCAATATGTTGTCATGAGGTTAAATATTATAAATGTTTTTCTGAGAGTTCTTTGTTTAAATTTTGGTTCAATGACTCATTGGATAAGAGTTCGGAAAATTGTGTAATTGGCAAAATTTTGGATATTGAAAATGATTATATTGTTACTTGAAGCTTTTTATGGGATAAATTAATTTAAATATGTTTGAAAATTTTAATGGGATATTGATATTGATTATGTTATGGCTTGAAGCCATTTATTTAAATATTATTTTAAATATGATTAAAATCCTGGTCTGCAACATAATACGGTCTTTTGGTTTTATATGAGACCGGAAGAAAACAGAATTGGAACGAGAAAAAAAAAAAGTCTTTTGGTTTTTGTTCGTTTCCCTATGGTTCGCTCACTGAGCGAGAGGACCATAAAAAAAACTTTGTTTTTCTTCCCCAACTAACTGAGCCTTCTTTTTTAGCCAGTGGACATGTGAAACAAAAAATTCACAAGGAAAATCCTAAATACCTTGATTCTACAATGTGCAACTGTCATATTCAGCATTGTCTTAAAGACAGCTGGAAAAAATACCTTCAAGCCTTTATATTTGAAGGTATTCTTTGAAATACTCCCAGGACTTGGTGATATATGCATTGAGAAGCATTAAATGTAGGTTTTGTCTCTCTCCATTCTGTTACTTAGCATTATCTGCCTCTATGACATAAATCATTTTTTCAAGAAATCTTCAATAAAAGCGTCCGTTGGGACGTTGAATGATATTATTACATACATATGCTCACGCAAGATAGATCCCCTGAAATAGAGACTGCCAGAGATTAAATCTACAGATGGAGGGATTTGAAATTATTTTTTTCTTTTTTTGTCAAAATAACAAAGGTTTTAGTAACATTTCCTAGGTTGAAGTAGGTTACTGTTCATTTTATCACTTAATCTATTGTATTTTAATAACAATTGAAATACAGTTAAATAAATCATTATGCTTTCAGTTCATTATGCTTGAAGAAACCACAATATAATTGTGTTGTCTTTATCCTGTTTATTAATGGCCGCTTACCAGCAGATAAAGCTTATTCCAAACTATAGCAAAACACCTTTAATGTTTATGCAATTCACGTCGAAAGAAAGAACAAACAAGAGGCAGAGTCTAGGAGTTCATTGTATATCATGACTGAGAGTTTTGACTGACTTATTTATCAAAGATCTCTTAAGAGCATTTTGGAAGGAACTGATTTTAGACTTTCATAGACACAACACCACCTGCCTGAAATTTTGGGATTAAGACAAGAAGATAAAAACAGTAAAAGATGGAAGTGAGGATCAAAAATGATCTGAATTAAAGTGAGGCTTGAATACTCCTTAATCCGCACTCCAAATGTGCAGATGGTAAAATGTAAAAAATAGCTGACAATCTTTCAATGTATATTTTCATACAATAATGTACTATTGACCAAAGAGATTTATGAGCATATGGTATGCAATTTGCTAGCGTACCCCAAAAATGGTTTAATAAATGTAATGAAAATAGTTAAGACTTGAGATGGAGAGTGAAGACGGACAAGCATCGCACCTCAATAGCTAAGTAGGTCAGGAGGGTAGAACAGAATTATACGCAGAGAGTTAAATCTGATTGCCCTAAGGACAGTATTAAATGTCGTCTTTTGACAAAATTATAAAAAAAAAAAAAATCCTAAACTTTGAGGTTTAATTCTAAATGGTGAAGTATTGTCAGAGAGACACATTCACTAACACGGAGGCTGAGATGTTGACATCACATTGTTTATTGTACTATTATTGTACTATTATTGTTTCCAGGTTGGCCTGTCGGTCAACCAGGGAGGACCTCTTATATACCCCAGGCCCCAGATGGTTAGCAGGCAGAATTACATAAAAATTACACAAAGACATAATCAAATTGCAAAAAAAAACATAATTAGATATACCCGAGAGAATTGGTTACTTTAACTATTTTCTTCGAATGCTCTTTTGTGATTGCTCAGACAGTTGAGGATTGAGGTGTATGAAAGAAATATAGTAAATTTACACCCTTATACATGTTATCTCCTAAGTATGAATGACATGGCCAATTTCTGTTGTGTTAATTATTTTACTGATTTGGTTACATCATTGCTGTTTGATTTTCATAAAAAGCCAATACTGTCCTACATCATTAACCTACAGAGACCTGAAAAGCACACTCACCCTTAATGATAAAGACATTGCAATATCTCATTACATAGACTTTGTTTAATTGCTATTCCTTTTAATAATTAGCAAAATGATATTTTTCTTTTCAATCCATTGCAATTCTTGTAGTAACTGTTTAATTGGTGGAGACTTTATTGGATGTCAAAGCATATAAATTGTGAAGTGATATTTTGCAGTAATATATGGCATTTGAGGTGTTAATTGATGTTTGAATTATGTGAGCATATCTCAAGAGTTGCTCAGCTTTAAGATGGCTACTCAGATCTGATTTGAACAAATTATGCTTTTATTTTGATTGAATACAGAATATGAATGAAGTGCATTATAAAGTTTATTTGATTTTGTTTGGTAAATGAGATTTCACATTTTTTGTTGTAAATATGGCTCTGATAATAGTTTTTTTTGTGATTTTACCTCTTTATGTCAGATTGCATTATCTTTTAAAAAAACAATCTTATCTGAATTTTATTTCATGGGTTTGGCTCGTGTTGCTACGATAACGAAAGACATTTATCAAAAAAAGAATTTTGATATTGATAAAAACATAAAGATAAAGCAAATAAGGCAAGCCAAAGGTCTCAACTGCTTTTTAGCTATGCGTATTATAGCTTCTGCAGTGATTGGGGGAAATTTTCTGTCACTCTCTCTGTCAACTTTGATCTTCTCCTCTGAAACTATTAGTCAGAGTTCTCAGCTATACGCAGGGAAGATATTGTATTTCCAGGGGACCAATTCTATCCATTTTCCATCAGACTTGGAATCTTTTCCATTTTTACAAAAATCTAACAGTTATCACTGAGTTGTTAGGGAGGCTGCCATTTTAAGTCACATGACAAATATTAGCCAATAAGAATCAAGATAACAAGTTGGGACCAAATTCAGTATGAAACATACATTTTGATGGATCAAAATTATCATCTGCTCAAGTCTGCTGTGGGAAAGGATTTAATTGATCATTTATGAAGCAATTTCCAGAACATGTTTACAAAAAAGCAAGGGTCAGCACAGAAATCACAACTCAACTTTATGTGTTTTAGATCAGTTATCAATGATTAATTGGTTTTATATTCAATATTTGCTACAGATGAAATATAATTATTTTCTTTCATCAGCATGGTTTATACATTTATATAGAAATTTCGGTGAATTTTTTTTTCAAGTGATTAAAGTGTCAGGTGATTGAAGTTGTTAATATTGTATGTCAAGATATTTTCAAGACAGGATCATTTTTTCCAGATTCCATGATCAAAATAATGTTCATTCAAAAGAAATAATCCATCTCATCTATCATTTTTAGGGCATTGTAGAGTATGCGCATGCATAAGTCATTGGCCAAACCTTTTTCTTCACATCCCTGAGCTGATGCTATTCATATCTTATATCAAAATCAAATATGAATTTTTCAGATTTTTAGCTCTGCTGAGACTTTAGCTCGCAGAGCTTTAGGAGTGGGGAAAATGTCTGTCCGTCCGTCTGTCATGTTTATATTTCTTACGTCAGTATGTGTCATAATTGCAATACAAATTTTACTTCCTCCCACACCGACAGTTAAGTGGGGACTGTGTGATAACCCCTGTACAGTAGAATTCTCACTGCTTGTGTAGGCCCTGCTGCCACCTAGTGTTAATATCCATCATTTTTTGGACATACAAGCTTGGTTCATAATAGTATCATTTGATGATTGATATGTCATTATATTTCACTCAGTTTTTTACACCCATAACTCTCTGTTCTTCTCAAGGTTCCATAGAATTAGATCCTCACATTTAAGACTTCTTTTGATAATATCTTGTAACCTTTTCCTAGAAATTGAGATTTGATTAGATATGTGATAGTCCTTCATGCTGACATCAGATATTGATTTGCATAACATTCAGTTTGAATGCTGCAGGGAGATGTACCTGAGTGCCTTGCATGCTGTGCCAAGCCTGGTAGAAATGTCATAAAATAAAGAGAGGGATATCATGTTTAGAAATCTAGGACAAATAATTACTTGACATTTGCTTTTTTGCAGTAGTAAGTTTGTTCAGAGATTATCAGAAGCGTGTGTTGGGAGCACACAAAATAATGATCTTTTTTTTCTTTCACAACTTTTGTTGCACCGCAATCATTATGTGCTAAATAACTGGGTCTTTTTTACCCTCAGCCCCTGATGTAATCAGGCTGAGGGTATTGCAGTACTCCTGGCGTGGGTATGTATGTATGTATGTATGTCTGTATGTCTGTATGTATGTCTGTAGCGAACATCCTTGTCATCGCGATAACTCAAGAACAAATGATGGCAGCTTCATGAAACTTGACACACATATGCATCTGGTGAAAACCTCGGACGAGTTCGATGGACGGCGACCTTGACCTATTTTTCAAGGTCACAGGGACAATTATGTGAAATCCCAAGAATCACAATAACTCAAAAACGAATGATGGCAGCTTTATGAGATTTGACACACATAAGCATCTGGTGAAGCCCTCAGAATTTTTCCTATGAAACATGACCTTCACCTACTTTTCAAGGTCACAGGGACAATTATGTGAAATCATCTTGTCATCGCGATAACTCGAGAACAAATGATGGCAGCTTCGTGAAACTTGACACATATAAGCATCTGGTGAAAACCTCGGACGAGTTCGATGGACGGTGACCTTGACCTATTTTTCAAGGTCACAGGGACAATTATGTGAAATCCCAAGAATCGCATAACTCAAGAACAAATGATGGCAGCTTTATGAGATTTGACACCCATAAGCATCTGGTGAAGACCTCAGAATTGTTTCTATAAAACATAACCTTCACCTACTTTTCAAGGTCACATGGACAATTATTTGAAATCATCCTTGTCATCGCGATAGTACGAGAACAAATGATGGCAGCTTCGTGAAACTTGACACATATAAGCATCTGGTGAAAACCTCGGACGAGTTCGATGGACGGTGACCTTGACCTATTTTTCAAGGTCACGGACAATTATGTGTAATCCCAAGAATCGCAAGAACGAATGATGACAGCTTTATGAGATTTGACACACACAAGCATCTGGTGAAGACCTCAGACTTCTCTTGATGGAACATGACCTTCACCTACTTTTCAAGGTCACAGGGACAATAATGTGAAATCATCCTTGTCATCGTGATAACTCAAGAACAAATGATGGCAGCTTCATGAAACTTTACACGCATAAGCATCTGTTGAAAACCTCAGACTAGTTGGGTGGACGGCGACCTTGACCTATTTTTCAAGGTCACAGGGACAAATATGTGAAATCCCAAGAATCGCAATAACTCAAGAACGAATGATGGCAGCTTTATGAGATTTGACACACACAAGCATCTGGTGAAGACCTCAGACTTCTCATGGTGGACCATGACCTTCACCTACTTTTCAAGGTCACAGGGACAATTATGTGAAATCATCCTTGTCATCGCGATAACTCGAGAACAAATGATGGCAGCTTCATGAAACTTGACACATATAAGCATCTGGTGAAAACCTCGGACGAGTTCGATGGACGGTGACCTTGACCTATTTTTCAAGGTCACAGGGACAATTATGTGAAATCCCAAGAATCGCATAACTCAAGAACAAATGATGGCAGCTTTATGAGATTTGACACCCATAAGCATCTGGTGAAGACCTCAGAATTGTTTCTATAAAACATAACCTTCACCTACTTTTCAAGGTCACATGGACAATTATTTGAAATCATCCTTGTCATCGCGATAGTACGAGAACAAATGATGGCAGCTTCGTGAAACTTGACACATATAAGCATCTGGTGAAAACCTCGGACGAGTTCGATGGACGGTGACCTTGACCTATTTTTCAAGGTCACGGACAATTATGTGTAATCCCAAGAATCGCAAGAACGAATGATGACAGCTTTATGAGATTTGACACACACAAGCATCTGGTGAAGACCTCAGACTTCTCTTGATGGAACATGACCTTCACCTACTTTTCAAGGTCACAGGGACAATAATGTGAAATCATCCTTGTCATCGTGATAACTCAAGAACAAATGATGGCAGCTTCATGAAACTTTACACGCATAAGCATCTGTTGAAAACCTCAGACTAGTTGGGTGGACGGCGACCTTGACCTATTTTTCAAGGTCACAGGGACAAATATGTGAAATCCCAAGAATCGCAATAACTCAAGAACGAATGATGGCAGCTTTATGAGATTTGACACACACAAGCATCTGGTGAAGACCTCAGACTTCTCATGGTGGACCATGACCTTCACCTACTTTTCAAGGTCACAGGGACAATTATGTGAAATCATCCTTGTCATCGCGATAACTCGAGAACAAATGATGGCAGCTTCATGAAACTTGACACACATAAGCATCTGATGAAAACCTCAGACATTTTTGTATGGAACATGACCTTCACCTACTTTTCAAGGTCACAGTTACAATTATGTGAAATCCCTATCATTGCCATAACTCGAGAACGAATGTTGGCAGCTTTATGAGACTTGACACACATAAGCATCTGGTGAAGACCTCAGACTTCTCTTGATGGAACATGACCTTTACCTACTTTTCAAGGTCACAGGGACAATCATGTCAAATCCACGTCATTGCAATAACTTAAGAACAAATAATGGCAGCTTCATGAAAATTGACACACATAAGCATCTTGGAAGTCTTCACATGAGTTTGATGGACGGTGACCTTAACCTGCTTTTCAAGGTCACCTGCCCATCTCAATAATTCTAGAGTAAATGATGACAGTTTCATGATACTTGACACACATAAGCTATCAAAGGAAGTAGATTTTATGGGTTTTTTTTACCCCTGCATCAATTTGCCTTGGTGCAGTGACGTTTTGTTCACAAATATTGTGTGGAGCGAATGTTGTGCAATGAGTTACCAGGGCTGAGGGTTGATGCATCTCTGATGCCTATGTTTTAATAAAAAGTGTTTTTCAAAATCAAGATTGCACATGATTAAAACCAAGAAAATCATCAAAGATGGTTACAAAATAGACATCCCCCCACCCACCCTTTGTGGCAAGAAAATGAAGATTTGATTTGTGATGTTGGTCAAGGTCAGACAGGTAGCAAATAATAGGCAGCCTCCATAAGTTGGTGAGAAAATAATTACACCCGCTATCATGATAATACCTCAATTTGAAACAATCTTAGTATTAATGAACTATCATCTCAGGAAACCCTATAGAGTCTGGTGTTGATTACTCTCTTATCTTCTAAAATGCTCTTCACAATTTTATTTTCAGAAATAATTCACACACAGTTTTATAGAGTACAGGATTATTTGTTGAAAAAGGGTAAAAATATGATATTTGTCTGGCCTAATCTAAATGTAATTGAATCAGATCATGTATAGACTTCCTCTGATGTTTACAGCAGTCACTCATTGGGATGGCAGTCAGGAGATATGTGTGATGTAGACTTGATTAATTCTACGATTACATGATATTATGACCCTTGTATTATGTCATATTAACCTCATGGAATGAGGCAACCCTTTGTGTGTCTGACATATAGCACAGAACAGTGCCCTGAAGAACTCTCAGACTTCATCGGTAATCCATTTTTTAGCACAGCATTCTGAGAAAAAGATTGCTTCAAATTACATTTGTATGATCTGTGAACTTCACCCTGATACATGCCAAAAGCGAATTATAAACTCTTTATTTCATATCAAGCATTACACTTTTGAGATAGTGATATATCTTATCTTTCTGCTCTTATCTTATAACGGTGATCTTTTAAACTTGAATCTCTGAAAAGCTTTGAAAAACTGATTCCTGCATTTAGTACTGCATTATAGCCCTGGGATATAAAAAACTAAATATCTATTTCATCATTAAACATTGATAAGTATACCTTATAAATTTGAATTACTTAAAATAGGTTTTATTGCAATTTTATTATTCTCCATTGCATCATATCATGATTGTGAGGCAACTATTATTGGAGACGGGCATGGTTTTAGATGACATAACTATTGCTATAACAAAGCATGACTGAATAATTAATGAGCAGTCAATTTGAATGTCAATATTGATCATAAGCGCTAGGCTAGTAATCAGAGAGAGATGGCCTTGCATAGTTGGGTACAATTTTATTGAAATTTAAATATATCTTATGTCTTGCTACTGAATTCAGTAATTAATTGGTCAGTTTGAAAGCATTCTGATACTGTTTAGTTTTGAATGTTTATATGTGAGTGTTGCATTGTGTGCTGTCTACTGCTAATAAGCTTTTAGGTCTGCAGTATCTTAACTTCTGCTTAGGTAGAAACCATTGTTGTATCATGGTCCAAACTTTTGGATTCGTATCCAAAAACTATATATATATGTTTCTTTCAAGTAAGCCTGTGTTCAGCTGGAACTGAACCCAGAACTCAGAAATTGCAAATATCCACGCAATTATCAACGTTTAACACAATCAATGCTGGAAAATACGTAAGAAATGATTGATGTTTTTTGTGTATTTGCAGAATGTTCCTACAACTAATCGTCATGTGTTGAGAGGAATAGACTGAGATGGGCTGAGTGCTGACAACAAGATGTGTACATACTACAGACTCTTACGATCTTCATGGTGAAGTGTATTTCAGCAAAAATACTACCAACTTCCAACATCTTCTAAAATATGAGCATGGGTTTTTTGTTGTACATCAATTGTTTCACTATTTATATGAGCTGAGTTTTGTCTGAAATATCAAAAATGGTAATATGTCTTCATCTAATATTCATAGAAAGTTGAAGCATACAGAATCAATTCTGCTTTACTTTATCAATACTTTTATAATTGCTACAATGTTCATTATTACCCTCAGCCCCTGATGTAATCAGGCTAAGGGTATTGCAGTACTCCTGGCGTATGTACATGTATGTAGGTAGGTAGGAAGGAAGGTAGCGAACATCCTTGCAGCTTCATGAAACTTGACACACATAAGCATCTGGTGAAAGCCTTCGAAGGTCACATGGACAATTATGTGAAATCCTAAGCATTGCCATAACTCAAGAACACATAATGGCAGCTTTATGAGATTTGACACACATAACCATCTGGCGAATAACTTTTTTTATGGAACATGACCTTCACCTACTTTTCAAGGTCACAGGGATAATTATGTGAAATGCCCATCATTGCAATGACTTGAGAACAAATGATGGCAGCTTTATGAGACTTGACACATATGAGCATCTGGTAAAGACCCCGGTGACCTTCACCTACTTCTCAAGGTCACAGGCCCATCATCTCAATAATTCTAGAGTAAATGATGACAGTTCATACACTTGACACACATAAGCTATCAAAGGAAGTAGATGTGAACTATTATATTTTTTTTATCCTTGCATCAATTTGCCTTGGTGCAGTGACGTTTTGTTCACAAATATTGTGCAGAGCGGATGTACAGTTTAATAGGGCTGAGGGTTGATGCATCTCTGATGCCTATGTTGATATTTGTACCAATCTGATATGCCCAATAAGGCAAAGAGAAAAAGTATCTTGTTTCTCAGTATTGTTTTATTGGTTAGGGTGGGAGTTATTTTTAGTTATTGAATCAAGGGTTTTATTTTTGCAGACACAATGGTATGTTATTCTTTTTCAGTGTCATTTGAGAACCTTATTTTTTGAGTTCACATTTGGAATTTATTATTCTTACAAAATATGGATAGGAGTCAATGAGTTCCAAGTCTATTATTTTGGCTTTATTATATTTTGATAAAGAACTTATGTATTGAAATATTTGCGGCCATTATAGATAACTTTTGCCAGGTAAAAGATGAATACTATCATAATGGAATCAGATTACTCTCTGAATCAAGCTTTTGACAAGATTCAAGATTCAAAACATCTTTATTAAAGTGACAAGAAGTAGACATATTCAACAAGACATTTACAGTTTAAACATACTTCCCAGCCATAGAGGCTTATTTGTCACTATACACACTTAATAATATAATTCAGGGTACTACAAGAGCAGGCAACATTAATTGTATATTTTTTGTCTTCTGTGCATGAAGGCATTATATGCAAATTTTGATACCAGTGTTTGACAGGACTCCATTAAGTACATAAACTTTTCTTTATCTTGTAAATCATTAAAACCAGGATATTTATCACAAACTTTAGTGTACAAATTTAGCCTAGCATCACTATATAATGGACATCTACAGATAAAGTGGAATTCATCTTCAATTTCATTGCTAGTACATAGTTCACAAATTCTATCTTCTAGTCTAATATTGTTATAACGGCCAGTCTCTACTTTCAAGGGAAGAATACCACATCTGAGTTTAGCTAAAACTGAGCGTTCACATTTTGGAAGATAGCTAATTATATATTTTTCCACCTCAGTATTTCTCTTAAAATTTACATATGTTCTCAGTTTAGGTTTATTGATACATTCATTATAACAACGATTAGCATCAATAAGAAAAATTTTACTTTTGGCTAAATTTAAATCACATGTACTCCTGTGATCGTATATATCACTCATATCAACTGAATGGAAAATAGCCCGGAGCTCAGATGACCAGTTATTATACAAACTTGCCTGAGAGTAGTCCCACTCAAATATTTTCTTAGTTAATCCAGAGTTAGACATATTAACAAGCCTATTCCAATATCTTAACATATTAATCCATCTCAAACTCTGCATATGACACCATCCAACCTCAGCCCTAAGTGCAGGTATAGGAATAAATCTATGAACTCCTAGATAAAAACGAATAGCTCTCTCTTGTATAGAATCAGGTATACGGAAATTTTTGTACCCCCAAATTTCAGAACTGTAGTCTAGTATGGGCAGGACACCAGAATTAAACATTTTTTCGTATGTAATAAAACCTATATCAGATAAATGTTTACTTTTCGCTATAACTGCACCCAGGGCTCTCCCAGCTGACTCAGCTAGAATCTTTGCTGTTATGTCAAATTCAAGATGTTCATTAAGTACAATTCCTAAATATTTATATTGTTCAACAGTATCAAGTACACTGTCTCCCAGTTTAAATTGTTGGTTAGTTACAGGTATACGCTTATTTCGAAAGTGTACGATATTTGTCTTCGTCTTGTTAACAGCCATTTTCCATGTACTACACCAAGCATACAAATTGTCAAGCATATACTGTAAATCATCTTCACAATCAGCGAGTAAAACAATATCGTCAGCATATAACAGTATTGAGACAAGAAAATCATTTATTTTAATACCCTTATCAAGGTTTTTTATATCAGATGCAAGATCATTGATAAACAAACTAAACAAAGTTGTAGACAAGACATCACCTTGTCTGACACCTGATTTACATAAAAAAGGGTCAGTCTCAAAACCATTAATTCTTACACTAGCAGTTGTGTCAGTATACATCATCTTAATGGCATTGTAAATTTTACCATCAATACAATTTTGTAATAACTTAAGGAACAGCAGATCACGGTCAACCCAGTCAAATGCTTTCTTCATATCCACAAATGCTGCATAAGTGGGCAGATTTGAACTAAGTCTATTACGTATAATGGAGGTTAAACTATATATATGGTCTTGACATGATCTGCCCCTCCTAAACCCATTTTGTTCATCAACAAACCAATTTTTCTGTTCTAAGTAATCAACAATTCTCACATTAATAATACTAGAATACACCTTGTATATACATGATAAAAGGCTTATTCCTCTATAATTAAGTGGTACAAGTGGGTCTTTACCGGAACCCTTTGGAACTGGGACAATAACGGCTTTCAGCCATATACTTGGAATCAGGCCCAAAGTAAAACATTTATTCAAGAATATGACGAGTACATTTTTCACATCATTATGCTTTAATATCTCATTGGGTATTCTGTCCACACCAACAGATTTGTTATTTTTAAGACGAGTTATGACTTTGTCAATATCCTGGAAAGTAATATCTCTATTTATAACTTCATTTTGTATATAGTCAGGACTATTCATCACAGTCTCTAAATACAATTTGTTGGCTATCAACTCACTGTAAGCAGTGTCGTCACATTCTGAGTCGTCAGACTTATTATAAAGTTGTGAAAATTCTGTTTTCCATTTATCAAGTACAATATTCCTATCTGTACAAATATCACTGTTAGTATTAGAATATACCTTCATAGGAATAGACATATTTTTCCTAGGTCCAAGTGACTTTAGAACTTTCCAGAATTCACGGGGGTTAGTAACATTAATCTCATCAATCTCAACAATCTTGCCTCTGTTATATACTCTTTCCTTCCTCCTTAATACTCTATCAAACTCTTTTTGGCATCTTACAAACTCAAAGTACTTATTATCTCTTACACGCTTAGACACATTCTTACTATGTAAAAACTCTATTTCACTGACACGATATCTATTCCATAGCTGTGTCAGTTCTTCACACCAATAGGGCTTATGGAACTTAAATTTCTTTCTAGTCTTGTGACTAACAGTAGGTAATGATAAGTAAGTGTCCATCTCCTTTGTCAGTATCCTCACCAACTCAGAATAGTTTTCATCTATATCTCTCTGATTATTAATTTGTAACTGAAATCTGTCAATTAACATTAATATACTTTCTCTCCATATCTCATTAGACATAAAATCATTAGGAAAATCTGATCTCTTATACCTAGGGTATATAGTAGGATGGTCACATGTGTCATTTGATTCAGAGCAAGTAGGGGTATAGCTGAGGATCATATCAGCTACAACAATAGAATGGTCAGGCTTCCGACATGTATATGAAAGTAAATGATACAAGTCATATTTATGTAAACAGTCAGTCATAGTGATAACTTCCGTTTTATGACAAAATTTAATGGCATCATGGTTAATTACAATGTAATCCACTACTGACTTTCCCAAGGGGGAGATAAAGGTATAATTATTCAGTTCAGGGGTTACTCTGCCATTCAGTATACATGTTTTACTGTCTTTAAGAAATTCAACAAAACTATCACCATGTGAGTTTTTAACATGGTCCAATGAAACACGTGGACTGATACCATCTACACCTGGAATTGCATCATTCAATTCACCAATACGGGCATTCACATCACCACATATAAAAAAAATGTCGCATTCTGCATGTATATACAGTTCAGCCAAAACACAGGCAAAAAATTCAACTGCGTCTCTTCCCCTTTGTGACTCTGCAGGGGGCAGATACAAACAAATAACAACAAATGAAAATTGTGATATCTTATCTATAAACTTAATGGACAATATTCCATCCAGAGGTTTGTTTATATGTGTAACATAATAGTCATTCAGTATCCAGTCTTTGACCAATACCCCACATCCCCCCGACCCTGTTTTTGCTCTAATATGTAAATCCCTTCTATTATGACCATAAAAGAAATAACCCTGTACAAAAATGGTGTCTTCTGTTAAACAAACAATATCTAAGTTTAACTGCTTAATAATCTCTGTCCTTAGACCTTTATTTCCCTCAGTCCAACTCTGGATATTCCAGGTTCCTACTCTCACTGAGCAAGGGCTGGCCTAGTAGTTTGTTACTGGTGCATCCCTCTCCTGCCTAAATGTTCTCAATGGTTCAGCTCCTCTCTGGAGAAAACCGGGCAAAGGATTAGGCTGTTCCATTCGTGCACCTGGTGGGGCTTCAAACATGCCCATGTTTCTACCATATCCTCTCCCCCTCCCTCTCTCATTCACATCTTTGGGAACAAGACGGCCAGATCCTGTGAATCTAAATACATCATTTATTTGCAAGTGATTCATAAGTGATTCTATGAGTCTTTCCTCATGTGATTTGGCAGCTCTTATATACAAGTTCTTGTAAGGTGGTTTGTCTTTCAATATTTTCTTATTCTTCAAAACGTCAACTTTTACTGTATCACTGATGAACTCCACCTTAACTGGGCCTGGATCTCCATAACAACGCCTAACACGTACAACCTCATAACCAGGTAGATTAAGGCCTTGGGCCACCACATCTTCCACTTTGTTCATAAGGGATCCCTCCGTTTCATCTGCAGCTTTAGGTAAATGGTATATCATGACACATTTTTCTGGCAAGTAAATTTTATTAGATGACAGTTCTTCAACTTTCATTTCAACTCTTTGAATCCTTGATGACATCTGATTGATCTGGAGGGAGATTTCTTCTCTGATCTCCTGGGCTGATTTAGACAAGTCATGTTTAATTTCATTGTGATTTGATTCCATTCTTTTGGCTAAGTCACCTATCCTAGAGAGAATAGTGTTTACATCTCCCTTTTGTAATTCAACATAGTGTTGAATCTCGAAATCAACATCTTCCTCCGATGATGGGGGTTTAGTAGAGGATCCACTTTTCCCTTGTCTTCTGGTATGAGCCATGTTGTGCAAGTGAGTGATAATGGAATGTAAACAATACAGGTATGGTCAATGGTGTTACCCTTGACTGAGCAGAGGGGTCAATACAAGAGATTACCTGGGTGCAATCACCTGGAAAACCTCAGTCCTACCTGCCACTTTTCAATATCCAGTCTCAGCAAACTAAGCAAAATTATCCAGTGATAAAGTATCCTATGCGATCTCTAATACTTTAAAAGTTTCACACTATATCCAAATTGGCCTATATGTTGTTCCTTCAGACAGAAAACAAACAATATCCAGCTCATGTAGAAATGTGGTATCCAGCTCATGCAGTGACCCCTGACCCCTGACCCCTGACCTTTGACATATTTAACTAGTCATGTTTCTGACAGGTTTGTGATTGGTTTTAACCAACATTACATTACAACAAATGTCTTCAAAGAAATTCTTACCTTTGTTAGTTGTTTATCCCACTTTTTGTAACCTGGTTGCATAACAGGAGTGCAATGTGACCTTCACTGACATCCCACTATGTGACCTTCACTGACATCCCAAGTTACATAACAACCTGTCATTTACCTTTACTTGTTGATTGCATCATCATCTGTTACATTATTTCAACATGCACACAGTACCAATGATTTCACTATCAAAGATTTGCAATCCATAACTTCTCACCAAGAATCTAGATAAATGCCAGATGTTCCATTACCAACTTTAAAAAAAGTTTTGGCACCTTTGAATGTTCTCAGCCCATTTATTTTCAATATGTTGGAAGCCATTAAAGAAATACACATCATTATGAGGAAAGTCAATATCTAACTAAAGTGTAGTTACCATGGCAACCAATGAGTTTCTTTAAACATGTGAAATTTTGGTAATTATTATTTTACTTTGTCATATCAATGTTGATTTTAGCTAGAACATATCGGTAATCTTTTCAGAGATGTTGAACTTCACATAATCTTTAAAAATTATCCTAGCACTTTTATATGTCTTATTTGGGTGTAATGTATGTAAGATCTGTATACTCAAAATAATCTTTATTTCATTCTTTAGTTTTTCATTAAAGACATGCTCAACTATTATTGTATATATCCCTTTTAGTGCAGAAAGATTTGTACATATTTTTCCTTGAGAATAAAATGATAAAAATATTCATGTGTTAAATATATTTTGAATTTTGTTATTTGATTGATTTGGTTAGTCCTGTTGATGAGGGGTATTGAGTTCCAGTTTATTATATCAGAACCTTGAGTCCCATTGACAGAAGGTATTGAGTTCAGTGTATTATATAAGAACTTTGAGTCCCATTGACAGAAGGTATTGAGTTCAGTGTATTACATAAGAACCTTGAGTCCCGTTGACAGAAGGTATTGAGTTCAGTGTATTATATAAGAACCTTGAGTCCCGTTGACAGAAGGTATTGAGTTCAGTGTATTACATAAGAACCTTGAGTCCCGTTGACAGAAGGTATTGAGTTCCAGTTTATTATATAAGAACCTTGAGTCCCGTTGACAGAAGGTATTGAGTTCAGTGTATTACATGAGAACCTTGAGTCCCATTGACAGAAGGTATTGAGTTCCAGTTTATTATATCAGAACCTTGAGTCCCGTTGACAGAAGGTATTGAGTTCCAGTGTATTACATGAGAACCTTGAGTCCCATTGACAGAAGGTATTGAGTTCCAGTTTATTATATAAGAACCTTGAGTCCCGTTGACAGAAGGTATTGAGTTCAGTGTATTACATAAGAACCTTGAGTCCCATTGACAGAAGGTATTGAGTTCAGTGTATTATATCAGAACCTTGAGTCCCGTTGACAGAAGGTATTGAGTTCAGTGTATTACATAAGAACCTTGAGTCCCATTGACAGAAGGTATTGAGTTCCAGTTTATTATATCAGAACCTTGAGTCCCGTTGACAGAAGGTATTGAGTTCCAGTGTATTACATGAGAACCTTGAGTCCCATTGACAGAAGGTATTGAGTTCCAGTTTATTATATAAGAACCTTGAGTCCCGTTGACAGAAGGTATTGAGTTCAGTGTATTACATAAGAACCTTGAGTCCCATTGACAGAAGGTATTGAGTTCCAGTTTATTATATCAGAACCTTGAGTCCCGTTGACAGAAGGTATTGAGTTCCAGTGTATTACATGAGAACCTTGAGTCCCATTGACAGAAGGTATTGAGTTCCAGTTTATTATATAAGAACCTTGAGTCCCGTTGACAGAAGGTATTGAGTTCAGTGTATTACATAAGAACCTTGAGTCCCATTGACAGAAGGTATTGAGTTCAGTGTATTATATCAGAACCTTGAGTCCCGTTGACAGAAGGTATTGAGTTCAGTGTATTACATGAGAACCTTGAGTCCCGTTGACAGAAGGTATTGAGTTCAGTGTATTACATAAGAACCTTGAGTCCCGTTGACAGAAGGTATTGAGTTCAGTGTATTACATAAGAACCTTGAGTCCCGTTGACAGAAGGTATTGAGTTCCAGTTTATTATATAAGAACCTTGAGTCCCGTTGACAGAAGGTATTGAGTTCAGTGTATTACATGAGAACCTTGAGTCCCATTGACAGAAGGTATTGAGTTCCAGTTTATTATATCAGAACCTTGAGTCCCGTTGACAGAAGGTATTGAGTTCCAGTGTATTACATGAGAACCTTGAGTCCCATTGACAGAAGGTATTGAGTTCCAGTTTATTATATAAGAACCTTGAGTCCCGTTGACAGAAGGTATTGAGTTCAGTGTATTACATAAGAACCTTGAGTCCCATTGACAGAAGGTATTGAGTTCAGTGTATTATATCAGAACCTTGAGTCCCGTTGACAGAAGGTATTGAGTTCAGTGTATTACATAAGAACCTTGAGTCCCATTGACAGAAGGTATTGAGTTCCAGTTTATTATATCAGAACCTTGAGTCCCGTTGACAGAAGGTATTGAGTTCCAGTGTATTACATGAGAACCTTGAGTCCCATTGACAGAAGGTATTGAGTTCCAGTTTATTATATAAGAACCTTGAGTCCCGTTGACAGAAGGTATTGAGTTCAGTGTATTACATAAGAACCTTGAGTCCCATTGACAGAAGGTATTGAGTTCAGTGTATTACATGAGAACCTTGAGTCCCGTTGACAGAAGGTATTGAGTTCAGTGTATTACATAAGAACCTTGAGTCCCGTTGACAGAAGGTATTGAGTTCAGTGTATTACATAAGAACCTTGAGTCCCGTTGACAGAAGGTATTGAGTTCCAGTTTATTATATAAGAACCTTGAGTCCCGTTGACAGAAGGTATTGAGTTCAGTGTATTACATGAGAACCTTGAGTCCCATTGACAGAAGGTATTGAGTTCCAGTTTATTATATCAGAACCTTGAGTCCCGTTGACAGAAGGTATTGAGTTCCAGTGTATTACATGAGAACCTTGAGTCCCATTGACAGAAGGTATTGAGTTCCAGTTTATTATATAAGAACCTTGAGTCCCGTTGACAGAAGGTATTGAGTTCAGTGTATTACATAAGAACCTTGAGTCCCATTGACAGAAGGTATTGAGTTCAGTGTATTATATCAGAACCTTGAGTCCCGTTGACAGAAGGTATTGAGTTCAGTGTATTACATAAGAACCTTGAGTCCCATTGACAGAAGGTATTGAGTTCCAGTTTATTATATCAGAACCT
Organism: Amphiduros pacificus; assembly: GCA_949316495.1. Lineage (NCBI taxonomy): Eukaryota > Metazoa > Annelida > Polychaeta > Phyllodocida > Hesionidae > Amphiduros > Amphiduros pacificus. The sequence continues at coordinate 18,107,005 of OX439010.1, read as the reverse complement.
TGAGTCCCGTTGACAGAAGGTATTGAGTTCCAGTGTATTACATGAGAACCTTGAGTCCCATTGACAGAAGGTATTGAGTTCCAGTTTATTATATAAGAACCTTGAGTCCCGTTGACAGAAGGTATTGAGTTCAGTGTATTACATAAGAACCTTGAGTCCCATTGACAGAAGGTATTGAGTTCAGTGTATTATATCAGAACCTTGAGTCCCGTTGACAGAAGGTATTGAGTTCAGTGTATTACATGAGAACCTTGAGTCCCGTTGACAGAAGGTATTGAGTTCAGTGTATTACATAAGAACCTTGAGTCCCATTGACAGAAGGTATTGAGTTCCAGTGTATTATATCAGAACCTTGAGTCCCGTTGACAGAAGGTATTGAGTTCCAGTTTATTATATCAGAACATTGAGTCCCGTTGACAGAAGGTATTGAGTTCCGGTGTATTACATAAGAACCTGGAATCCCTTTGACAGAAGGTATTGAGTTCAGTGTATTACATAAGAACCTTGAATCCCATTGACAGAAGGTATTGAGTTCCAGTTTATTATATCAGAACCTTTGAGTCCCGTTGACAGAAGGTATTGAGTTCAGTGTATTACATAAGAACCTTGAGTCCCATCGACAGAAGGTATTGAGTTCCAGTTTATTATATCAGAACCTTGAGTCCCGTTGACAGAAGGTATTGAGTTCCAGTTTATTATATCAGAACCTTGAGTCCCGTTGACAGAAGGTATTGAGTTCCAGTGTATTACATAAGAACCTTGAGTCCCATTGACAGGAGGTATTGAGTTCAGTGTATTATATCAGAACTTAAAGTCCTGTTGAGATCAGGTATTGAGTTCAAGAGTATTATATAAGAGTATTGAATCCTGTCAACAGGAGGTTTTGAGTTCAGTGTATTATATAAGAACCTCAAGTTCCATTGACAGGAGCTATTGGGTTCCAGTTTGTCTTCTGGAAAGATTTAATCACATTGACAGGAAATATTGGGCACTATTGTGTGTAAAATATCATTATATACACATATATTGTCAGGAGGTAAGGTGTTTGGAGGGGCAAGTTTGATGGTTGCGATAGGAAAGTAATATTGGTGGGGTTAAATCATTGTAAATAGGAAATAGAGCATATTCTTTGTTTCAAGTTGCATTTTTTAAAATGGATGTTTTAAGGCATCTGTTCCAAGGTTATTGTTTAAAGATCTTCATCTTATATCTGTAGTGAAGAACATATTGCAAAAAAGGATGTTGTTATGGTGATAATACCTCTGTGATGTGTAATGAAACATAATTATGGAATGTCAAGTAATAATTTGATCAAGGATCAAAGGGGTTCAGCATACCTCTAAAGATCAAACATTGTGGAGTCCTAACCGAGCTATGCCTGAGCAGATGTTATCCCATGGTACCTTCCTATTCTGATACTTGGAAGTTGTCACATTTAATCAAATCTCATAATGGTTTCTCATCACGAATGAAGGTTTCATTTTAAGTTGATAATCTTGTCTCCTTTGTATACAAATAACAGCACAAAAATAGCAAAAGCTGTCTGTGAGTTTAGACATGCCATAAATGTTTTATGTTAATATCAAAAGAGTCACCTTTACTTGAAGACTGCAGGTTTGAGCTTACGACCTGTTAAAGGAAACCTCATTACTCATGTCTATATCATAGGTAATCCCTTATAGGTGAGTATACATACATTTTAAAGATAAAGGTTTGTGCCCCGATCACATTCTCCATCGACCTGATAGCCTGTTTCATTTAGTTTCTGGTATGTTTTTTTCCTTCAGGGAAAGATTTAAGAGTCTGCAATAAAAATCCAAATGCTATGCTGAAAAAAGTCTCAACAACACAAACAAACCTTTATATGCTCTGATGTATAGATGTCACAAAAAGAAACATACCCCTGTATGCCTATATAGATGTCATAATAATTAAGTCATACTGCAGTATGCTGATAGAGGTCACATCAAGAGTCATACCTCTATGTGTTGGTATAGATGTCATAAGAAGAAAGTCATACTCCTATGTGTTGATATAGATGTCATAAGAAGAAAGTCATACTCCTATGTGTTGATATAGATGTCATAAGAAGAAAGTCATACTCCTATGTGTTGATATAGATGTCATAAGAAGAAAGTCATACCCATATATGTTGATATAGATGTCATAACAAGAATGTCATACCTCTATGTGTTGATATAGATGTCATGAGAAGAAAGTCATACCCCTATGTGTTGATATAGATGTCATAAGAAGAAAGTCATACCCCTATGTGTTGATATAGATGTCATAAGAAGAAAGTCATACCCCTATATGTTGATATAGATGTCATAAGAAGAAAGTCATACTCCTATGTGTTGATATAGATGTCACAACAAGAGAGCCATACCGCAATATGCTGATAGAGATCACGACAGGAGCCATTCTGTGTAGATATGCCTGATAAAGGTTACAGTGAATCTTGTAAAGTGTTGGGTGTGGCAATAGTGTTGCATTCATTTTTAATTTGGACCCAGCAGATGATTGTCATGTTCTGTATTGTTCTCCAGATTATTTCTGATACATTTATGCAAGAATATCAATTCGATGAACAGTCAAACACTTTGAGTTCCTTTTGTTATAAGGCGGAAGTTGTGAATATTTATATCTTACAGGCCTCCCAATGTCCAATCGGTCAAACTAACATTCACAGTTTGTGATCTATGCTTTCATGTCTAATTTGATATACACCAAGGTAATTGCCCTGTTCATTATTCATTATTTTGAGTCATATTCTAATGGTACTACTAAGACGAATGAATGTGACCCCAATGCTAAATGGCGGGTGAAAATGTGGCTGATTTCCTTAAAGGAATAATATGTACTAAGGAGAAGCAAATGATATCATAAATGGACATTTGAAACTTCTCAAACTGTTGAGAAGCGTTACTTTTATTAATCCACTCATAAATGGTACTTTTCCTTGGTATATGGCTTTTATTTTGATTTAGAGCTGAGAAGATCCTGAGTTTATGCAAGGCTCTGCACGTGTAGGATTTGACCATCCCTTATGAACCTGTTTTATGCAGTGAGGGTTCTTGAGGGAGGGTACTGAAGCTCAGTCAAATATATGTGAGCGATAATAACAGGTTCTCTCCCACATTTAAATGATTCCAAAGACCAGTCACGTGTAATATAATGGCTAATTGATGTCAAAGTTATGTTTAGAAGGTCATCAGAATACATGTGAAGCTTTTTCATTGAGTTAAACATCTAATTTCATTGATTGGTTATAAATAAAGGACAGAAAATTAATTATTCAGGGGTTAAGGAAAAAATAAAAATATTTAATCATCTCATAAGAAGCAAAGCTCAATAGTTCTTTTTCCCCTTCAAAGGAATCACTTGATTTATATTCACCCCCTCCTTGAAACATTAACGGTCCTTTCTTAATGACCTTAGAATTGCAGGGGGTTATAAGAGGTGAGCAATACACATGAGCATGTATATGATTCCACCAATTGCAAAGCTGAATGGTATTTGATAATGAGTGGTGGCCGCCCGGGGGTGGCCGTGTCCGCATTGAATTTATGACACAATTACTCATATGAGCTGGGATACATGCTGAAGGGTTAATCTGATGTCCTTGTAAATCTGACCATGATAATTCAGTGAGGCAGCACTATATATGCTACAAGTAAAATAACTGAAATAACCGAAATAATTTTGAAAGTGACTTAAAACACCCAAAAAGTATGCAAAAACTAATGTACTTCTTGGCATTACTGGCAGAGGTAGTATGTGAAGTATTGTGAGTAATTTTGAACCGGTATGACAATGAATAACAATAGAGTCATAGTTAGAGGCCCTAAATTGAGCTTTAATACTATGATATCATTTCTCATACCTGAATCTGGTAGAAGTATATTTCACCATGCTGAGTAATTTTAAACCGGTATGACAATGAATAACAATAGAGTCATAGTTAGAGGCCCTTAATTGAGCTGGTAGGTGTTGCGATGATGATGTCATTTGGTGTGGCCTTGAAGCCTCCCACCATGTCCGGGCACCATGTAGACATCTGGTTGACAGCAAACATTTTGATTTGATTGCTGATTTCCATTTCCATGGTTTCCTAGCTTGTACTGCCGTGTAGAATCATGTGAAGGGAATGAATGGCTGTTAGATAATGGACATTTTTGGGCTTTTTGGTGATATGTGAATTAAGGAAAATGGCTTTCTGTTGGTGACCTCTTTGAATCAAGTGAATAAAGGGAGACGACTGTCTTTTAATGACCTCTTCAAGAGAAGAAAGGGGGAGAAAACTTTCTTTTGGTGGCCTCTTCAAGAGAAGAAAGGGGGAGAAAACGTTATTTTGGTGACCTCTTCAAGAGAAGAAAGGTGGGATAAAACTTTCTTTTGGTGGCCTCTTCAAGTGAGCAAAGGGAGATGACTTCTTTCGATTATCTCCTTGATTAATCTGCAGATGTCATATCTCAGGTAACACCCTGCCCTCAGCACTATTCCTGTCCCTGTAACATGAGCACCTCTACTACTCATATTATCGCCAACTATCAACTAGTTTGCTACAGACTGGTGTTTAGGGCCAATTGGAATATCTGAATCCGACCGAGAAAAACGATGCCTGCACGCAAAGGGCAATAGGAGTTACGCTTTCAGAAGAATATTTTCAAGGACACTGCATTACCTCGCTTTGGAAACAAGAGATAGGTCCTGGCTGATTTAAATGTAAACTACCTTCATTTGGCTTGCATCAATTTTCCAAAATGTGACGTACACACGTCACATTCTTAGAGCTACAACATCAGAAAATTGGGTTCTGTTTTTTTCCCAGCGATTCCGTATTCAACGGATCTCTGTCAGTAATAGATTAATCTACAGGGATTCTAATGCACCATGTGCCGTAGTTGACACTTATCTGTGTGATTTTAAAGAAAAAGAGGTGGGATTTCACGTTTCTCTCAATCATGCAGCATGACCGAAGTTCATGCTGCGTCCAACTGGGAATCCATTACCAAATAAGCCATATCCCACGTGACCAGAGGGTCCTGCCTTGTGAGTATACAATTTGCACAAGCTTAATATGACAGCTTAACATCAACAATTTCTATCATCACTACTCCCAGAAGGCATATCTATTTAATCTTTAATTCTAAATTGAAAGGGCTTTTAGACAAAAGGATTTTTGTTTGTTTGTTTGTTTGGGGTTTTACATCACTTTCAACATTATTTCAGTCATTTCGTGATGAGACCTACTTGTAGCAGATATAGTGCTGCCTCATTGAATTGTCATGTCGCAGGTCCTTGACATGACAACCCGCCCAGTCACATATTTACAAGGACAACAGGCTAACCCTTTAGGCACGGGCCTCAGCTCATGTGTGAAATTGAATCATGAATTCAATCTCGGCATGGCCGGGGATCGAACCCATGACCTTTGGATCACCACAGAGGAACTGGCGCTAATAAGCTGGCGCTCTAACCAACTGCGCCATGGCCCATGGCCTAGACAAAAGGATGCCATTGGAGTATATCGATTCTGATGACCATGACCATAAGGTTTATAACTTGCATAGTTAAAATGTTCCATGCCCCAAAAAACTATGTATTGTTAATTCAGTAATATATTGGTAATAATCTTATATTGCTCTGACATGTATATCTATTTTCGATATAAAAGTGTAAACAAAATAATGGATATAAGGTATATATATTAAATATTGGAAATTACTCATTAATCTATTTTAAATTGTAATATATTCATACACCCTTAAAGCCACGGGCCGTGGCGCAGTTGGTTAGAGCGCCAACTTATTATCACCAGTTCCTCTGTGGTGATCCAAAGGTTATGGGTTTGATCCCCGGCCGTGCCGGGCTTGAACTCATGATACAATTTCCCATATGAGCTGAGGCCCGTGCCTGAAGGGTTAACCCACTGTCCTTGTAAGTCTGTGACCGGGTGGATTGTCATGTCAAGGAACTGCGACATGACAATTCAGTGAGGCAGCACTATATCTGCTACAAGTAGGTCTCACCACGAAATAATTCGTTTATCATGACCCCACTACACAGAGGTCTGACTCTTTTATCATGACTCCATTTTACAAAGGTCTCACTTTTTTATCATGACTCCATTACACAGAGGTCTGACCCTTTATCATGACCTCAACATACAGAGGGTTGACTGTCATAACATTACCTCCAAAAACAGAGGCCAGACTCTTGTCATGACCCAAACATACAGAGATATGACACTCTTATCATGACCTTTATGTTTACATTTAGAGGTATCACACCCTTGGGCTCTTAATCTATATGTTTACATACAAACATCGTTGTTCATGGATGTTTTGGTATCCAGAGAGATGAGAAGTGAGCGAGAGGGAATATTTTTGACATAATAACTTCTGCACTTTTGCGTCAGATGTAGAAGTTCTATATGATCTCCAGTGTACATGTTATCTCCCATTCCGCCTACTACACATTTGTCTCTCTCTGTTATTCTCATGTCTCCGTGAAATGATCATGCATTGTCAGACCACATCCCATATTTTGCTAGTTTTCTCAGGCCGACTGGGGCACCGTATCTTGGCCAGGAAGAAATGAACTTCTCAGAAAGCATTGATTTTTTCTCAGAGTCGGCGGTGCGGCTGGCACGCTTTCCACCCAATCTTTGCAATTATTGTCTGGTGGGATTCCCGAGAAGAAGAAACTCTCTCAGATGATATAAGATGGGTTGATATATGTTGCATACTGCCTTTGTCATGTACAGTGTACATTGAATTGTTGATGCCACATATCCGTTGTGCTATTTTGAAAAAGAAAAGAACCTTGATATGTGTTATGAAAATGATTATTTGACATATCCGCTTCAAACTAATTTTATACTATTGGTCTTTATGTTAAAATAATTAAACCTTATTTGTTGAAGGCTCTCGTGACATTTATTTTAATTTTTAGCCTATCCCGACAAGAGTGAGAGGGTTTTTGTTTTTGTATTTGTTTTGTTTTTGGTTGGGGGAGAGGAGAGGGCTTTACATCACTTTCAACGTTATTTCAGCTTCATAGCGGGGCCAGATATATAGTGCTGCCTCAATGAATGGTAATGTCGCAGGTCTTTGATATGACAGCCCACCCGGTAACCGATTTGCGCCCTTCATGTTTTAATTTACAACTTTGACTCAAACTCGGCATGGCCGGGAACCAAACTCACGACCTTTGGATCATCACTGAGTAACTGGGGCTACGAAGCTTGCGCTCTTACCAACTGCGCCACGACCTGTGTCCCACAGTTAAAGGAGCAGGGGGGAACTACAGTAGGTTTCTCAGGTGGACACTCAATGCCAGAAATAGCGCTGAAATGATATTGAAGCGAGGACCTGTGGGTCATATTTGCACTTGGTTGTCACTTGTCTGTGATTCATGAGCGAGAGCCAGACAATATGGCAATGGTCAGAGAATGTCACAAGTGATTTGCATCAGGTGGAGTGAAAATGGTGCTGCAGGAAATATGTATTAGCAGAGGTAACCGGGCGCTAACCATGCCCACTTACTAGTCCATCTATATAGGTGTGTACAGTCTCATCCAAAACCCCCCTCAAACTACACATACTCACATGCTTAAAGTCCCTTCCAAAAGACCCCTTATACTTCACATACTATCTCACATGTATCAGGCTCGTTCCAAAACACCCCTTATGCTCTACATGCATCTCACATGTATAAGGTTCCTTCCAAAACACCGTTAACCCTTCATATGGTATGACACTTGTACAGTGTCCTCTCCGAAGCAACCTTGCCAGTTAACACGTAAAGTACAATATAATTCAGGGTTCCTTTGGTGATTGGAGCATGGTTTTCTCAAGGAGTTCAGTGTTATAGAAATATGGTTTTAATGAAATTCTGTGTTATAGGAGCATGGTTTTAGAAGTGTGTACAGTATCATCCAAAACACCCCTCAAACTACACATACTCACATGCATAAGGTCCCTTGCAAAAACACCCCTTATATAGTTTCTATCATGGTATCACGGTTGTTGGAGCATGATTTTAAAGGAAGTCATTGTTGGTTATAGGCGCATGGTTTTCAAGGAGTTCAGTTTTATAGGAACATGCTTTGCATTGCCAGTAGCATGAAATTAAAGACTTTCAGTTTTACAGACGTGTATACACAGCTTTATGCCAGGTTTTAGTGGTTGCGGATCAGATGTTAACAGAGCCTGATGTTATTCTAGTGGTTGAGTGTGATTGAATGATTGAGTGGTTGAGTGTTTATTACCAGGATATGTATAGGAACATGGGCAATGAGTTACTGCTGTGTGGATAGACCTAACACAAAGCTGCAGGTCATTGCCTTATTACAAGGTCTATAATAACGGTGTTGTCTATGATCATGTCTCGCTTCACACGAGGAGTCCCCTAATTGATAAAGTTCGCCTGAATCTTACAGCACAAGTGCAGGAAATAACATTCTTGAATTTTGTTTTGTACAATATTAAGTTTTATGATCAATACTCTGGAAACATATTTGACGAGCCCACGCTTTATTTGCTTCAAATAAACAAGCAACCTACCCTAAAAGGTAACATTAATATCAGACAAACTGCCAAAACCTATTTCTGAACACGCCATATTTGAGGCCCAAATCATGCGCTGGTTGGTCATATCCAAACCTGGGTAAGTGACAATGACATGATGAAGGAAGATTTGACATTTTTAACTCTAATACAAAGGGAAGTGTCTCCAATGAATTATAAGGAAATGCCTCTTATCTAATGCGATGAGGTTAGACTGCATGGCCTACTGTCAATGTGATATGGTAAGCACCAGAAAAACCTCCTTGTCAGTTCTTTTCCACACTGCCATTGTCAAACATAGGAAGCACAGCTCTATGGTGAAGTTTCTTTTGCTTAAACCACCCCAGACGAATGTTTTGACATATTAGCAGAACTGCTAAAAATCCAGGCAGAATAAACCATTCCACCAGAGGTTGTTTTAAATGTCTCTGATTCCACCCATGCCAACAACCACACCTACTCTCATCATAAAGAACTTCCTAAAACGGTCATAAACCCAACAAAAATTATACACTATACACTATTGCAAACATACACACTATACAATATTGCAAACAACCCCGTAGCCCAAAAGAAAGAAACGGGAGCAATACAATTTGTTTAAACCCTACTACCCCGCGCCCGGGCAGTACAAAGTGCAAAATAAACGAAATCAAGGGAGACGGCCCGTAAGTTTAAAAATATTAAATAAAGAATCGAATTTGATTCTAACTGACATAAAAAGATATTGTGTACGGTTCACAAACATATGTACGAAGCTTTATAGCAGCTCAATAACAGAGTACACACCTTGAAAATAAGGGTTCCCCATAGCATCTCCACCAGGAAACCAAGAGAAACACCAAACACCTCCACACTGAAGGACCTCCACCTAATCCAATATAAACCAGACCTAGGATAACGCAGTCAGTCCCCATCCACCTGATGAGATCACAACCGATCGAAACCTTTGGTGCTGAGAGCAATATAACTTATAATTTATTATTGCTCTCAGATTGTTGGTATTGGCCAGGGACTGTGATCGTTGTCTACACCGCCTGCAAGATCTTACTTCTAAAGACATTATGTGTTATTTCCTTAATCAGTTTCATTTTATATCTTCGTTAAGTATACTTAATAAAGTATAAGGGTATCATTAGAAAAAAGGTGTAAATATTAATCCTCCAAACCGGCTGCTCTATTCACTTTTGGTTATGGTTTAAAGTTATGGTTTAAATATTCATCATATATATATATATATATATATATATATATATATATATATATATATATATATATATATATATATATATATATATATAAAACAATTAAGTAAAATAGGTGCGAAGCGGGTGAACTGCACATGCCCACCATCCACCTTCTTTGTTCAGTCATAAAGGGGGATAATTAATCGTTCTGGGAAGGAGGGGTTAACTCCTAACTCATGACGTGAACACATTTGGCGCGGTCATTAGTAAAACAAGTATAAAAATGTTACAAAAATCTTCTTTTTTTTTCAGCCATTTGAAAGTAGATGAAGTCTTCCGCTGAACTCAAACTCATCCATTGAACACTTTGTCAACCAACCTTGCTAATGCCTCAGTCACATTTGCTCCGATTTCAGTCAAGATGCCCAGCCGATTGGTATTTTTTACAAAATCGGCCGGCAGTTCAGATTGCCGTGCGGGCATCGGGAGATCATCGGCCACAATTGGGCATCTTTAAGACATTGGACGGGTCATCGGGAATTTTAATGCCTCAGTCACATTTGCACCGATTCCAGTAAAGATGCCCGGCCGATGGGTATTTTTTACAAAATCGGCAGGCAGTTCAGATTGCCGTGCGGGCACCGGGAGATCATCGGCCACAATTGGGCATCTTTAAGATGTCGGGCGGGTCATCGGGAACTTTTAGCTGCAACTTAAAAGTTGCCGGCATTTCCCCGATGTCTTATCAGCAAATATCATCTTAAAGTACACGGCAGGGTCCCGGCAGTGTCCCGCAGGCACATCGGCAGATTATCTTACGGCTGCCGGTGGCATCGTGCGGTGAAAATGAGATTGTTTTTATTTCATGTGTTTACAGGCCATCGTCAGATGATCCACCGGGCTCCCTACGGTCTCATACAGACGTCTTTAGGATGTCTTTCAGACGTCTGTCAAATGATACAGATGTCTTTAGGATGTCTTTCAGACGTCTGTCAAATGATACAGATGTCTTTAGGATGTCTTTCAGACGTCTGTCATATGATACAGACGTCTTTAAGATGTCCTTCAGACGTCTGTGTCATTTTCTTGCGGGTGCCGTGCGGTGGCCTTTCATAATGTGACCATAGCTACGGCATATCTCAGATTGTTGCTGATAAACCCCCCGGCGCCCGGCAGACTGGGAAGTCGGCCGATTCTTACTGCCCGGCCGGCGCCCGGTGCAAATGTGACTGAGGCATTAGCTGGAACATAAAAGTTGCTGGTGTTTCCCCGATGTCTTATCAGCAAATATCATCTTAAAGTACACGGCAGGGCCCCGGTCGTGTCCCGCAGGCACATCGGCAGATTATCTTAGGGCTGCCGGTGGCATCGTGCGGTGACTGAAGCATTAATAAAGGTTTGGGGCACCTTCAGAAGTTGTGTACCTTCAAATTAGGGCAATTGAGTGAGTCGGCTAATGCCTCAGTCACATTTGCGCCAATTTCAGTAAAGATGCCTGGCCGATGGGTATTTTTACAAAATCGGCAGGCAGTTCAGATTGCTGTGCGGGCAACGGGAGATCATCGGCCACAATTGGGCATCTTTAAGACGTCGGGCGGGTCATCGGGAACTTTTATCTGCAGCAATGGTCATATGCTTGTACTCATGTGGCTACATACATGTATAGTGCATGATATTTTCAATAAAACACAATAATTCTGGCAGGACCACTTTGGTTGATTTCATGGAGTTAGCTTTGTGTCATAATTTCATACCAGACACAGCAACACACTTAAGCACCCTGTCTGACAAAGCAGCACCTTTAAGCATCCCGCCAGACACAGCAGCAAACTTAAACACCCTGTCTGACATTGCAGCACCCTTAAACCATAAACACTTTGAGCACCCTCGGCAGCACCCTTAAACACCTTGTAGGACCTTGTTTTCAATGGTTCAGATTCCAAGTTGTCATATTCGATCTTTTTAATGCAGAGTGATTCTTACATATTCATAATTATATTGTCACTATATATCAATAAATTCCCATGTGCAACCATGATGATAAGGAAAATGTATTGTATGCTTATAACGAATAGAACATCAGACATTTTGTCATAGAAAAGTTGATATGATTGGTATAAATGACCAGTGACCTCGCCTTCGTTGCAATGTGCATGTGCGGAAAACATACAAATTGGTGGCCATATACATAATTAACAACTTAAAATTTAGCTTTGGGGTTCTTCTCTTCAATGATGTTAGTTTAATGCTCCATATATTAATTTTCATCTTTCAGCATAGAAAAGAGATCATTATGCAAAGGCTATGATCGTATGCGCAAAGGTGTGACCACAGTGACTCTGGCTTGTAAATAAGCCACCATGAATCTATCATAAGCCACCATGAATCTATCATAAGCCACCATGAATCTATCATAAGCCACCATAAATAAATGTGAGTCATCACCTATCTATCAGCTCCCATAATTAAACTGTCATCGTGAATAGTTCACTACTCATTAACCTTTCATGAATCTATCACCACTCATCATGAATCTATCACCACTCATCATGAATCTATCACCACTCATCATCAGTCGATTACCAGTCATTACTCTTTCACCACTCATCATGAATCTATCACCACTCATCATGAATCTATCACCACTCATCATGAATCTATCACCACTCATCATGAATCTATCACCACTCATCGTGAATCTATCACCACTCACCATTAATCTATCACCATGCATCGCGAATCTATCACCACGCATCGTGAATCTATCAACACTCATCATGAATCTATCACCACTCATCATGAATCTATCACCTCTCATCATGAATCTATCACCACTCATCATGAATCTATCACCACTCATCATGAATCTATCATCACTCATCATCAGTCGATTAGCAGTCATTCTTTCACCACTCATCATGAATCTATCACTACTCATCATGAATCTATCACCACTCACCATTAATCTATCACCACGCATCGTGAATCTATCACCACTCACCATTAATCTATCACCACTCATCATGAATCTATCACCACGCATCGTGAATCTATCACCACGCATCGTGAATCTATCACCACTCATCATGAATCTATCACCATTCATCATGAATCTATCACCACTCATCATGAATCTATCACCACGCATCGTGAATCTATCACCACTCATCATGAATCTATCACCACTCATCGTGAATCTATCACCACTCACCATTAATCTATCACCACGCATCGTGAATCTATCACCACGCATCGTGAATCTATCAACACTCATCATGAATCTATCACCACTCATCATGAATCTATCACCTCTCATCATGAATCTATCACCACTCATCATGAATCTATCACCACTCATCATGAATCTATCATCACTCATCATCAGTCGATTAGCAGTCATTCTTTCACCACTCATCATGAATCTATCACTACTCATCATGAATCTATCACCACTCACCATTAATCTATCACCATGCATCGTGAATCTATCACCACTCACCATTAATCTATCACCACTCATCATGAATCTATCACCACGCATCGTGAATCTATCACCTCTCATCATGAATCTATCACCATTCATCATGAATCTATCACCACTCATCATGAATCTATCACCACGCATCGTGAATCTATCACCTCCCATTGTGAATCTATCACCACTCATCGTGAATCTATCATCACTCACCATTAATCTATTACCACGCATCGTGAATCTATCACCACGCATTGTGAATCTATCACCACTCATCGTGAATCTATCACCCGTCATCATGAATCTATCATCACTCACCATTAATCTATCACCACTCACCGTTAATCTATCACCACTCACCATTAATCTATCACCACGCATCGTGAATCTATCACCTCTCATCATGAATCTATCACCTCTCATCGTGAATCTATCACCACTCATCGTGAATCTATCATTACTCATTTTTCTATTTTGACACATTAATCTATCACAGAATCACAAAACATCTCAAACATATCGTGATACAGAACGTTTCTGTCCTGATATTAGAAAATAATTCAATCCTTTCATATCGTGAGAAGCTCTGACATCCGTCCTATCAAATTGGCATTCATTGATTTATCATCTGTTTGCGTTGTTATTTTTTTAATGGGAGCATTGACAACGTGTCGGATATATGTATAGATTGACACACATACTATATATCACTACGCTGGATTAAATACCATGATTGAAGGATTAATAATATCTGGCAAAAATCCTCAGAATAGAAGCTCAGGTAGGTATTTTAATCCTCCTGGGATTGAGAGAAGCAAAGAGAAAAATGAAATAGTTCTCTATATTTTTAATACAAATCTCTGGAATATAACAGAGCTGACGCGGATCAAGAAAATGTTGATTGTGAAAATGCATCACTTTGGCCATGAGAAATGTATTGTATATTTATGTCTGTGAAGTTACATCTAATATATCAAACATTTACTTATTCGTCAATTGTTTTTCAGAGTTACAGTAAATCAAGCAAAATTTCATATTGTATATGTATATTTAAATATCCTCAAACCGAAGTCTCGCAATGTTGTTTGTTTATTGTTTGTTTTCTTGCTTGCTTGTATGTTTGTTGTACGACACTTTCAACCTTATTTCAGCCATTTCATGACAAGACCTTATTTGTAGCAAATATAGTGCCGCCTCAGTGAGCTGTTGGGTCACAGGTCCTTGATATCAACCCACTTAGTCACAGATTTACAGGTTATAAAGACAAGGTAACCCTTCCGGTAAGTGAGCCTCAGCTCATTTGAAAATTCCAAAATGAAATCAATTTCAGCATTGCAGGGAAACGACCCCACAACTGCTATTTACATATTCTAAATTTACATATTCTAAAGTATCATCTTCAAATATTGCTGACTATGAAATGATATATGTGTGCAGGCAAATGTAATGATTAACAAAAGAAAACCCTCACTGCAAACACCATGATGACAAATTAGGCTTGGTGAAATTAGATCACGAGTACATGTAAATATAGCAATGCAATTTAGGACATCCTGTGATCTTAGGTAACAGAAATAAAGAATACGTATTGAATCAGGCAGTTATATTCTTCTGTTTAATGTTGTAAGACGAGGGATTGTTGGTGACAGAAATCGACAAATCTCATGGACTAAATAATGAGAATTGTAAAGTGAGCAGGAAGTTGTTGCACAAGACATAATGGTGGGCGGAAAAATACTGGAAAACAAAACAACACATAAAAACATCACTGGATGTTAATTGATCACAATTTATCAATATTTTCTTGGATTCTTTCCTGTGCCAATTATAACATTGCATGCCTTAATAAACTTTGTAATGATGTTATTAAAAAGTGGCACCATTACAGCATACCTGGTACAGTGTCACCATTACAGCATACCTGGTACAGTGTCACCATTACAGCATACCTGGTATAGCACCACCATTACAGCATACCTGCCACCATTACAGCATACCTGGTATAGTGCTACCATTGTAGCATACCTGGCATAGTAGCACCACTATATCATACCTGGTACAGTGCCACCATTACAGCATACCTGGTATAGTGTCACCATTACAGCATACCTGGTATAGTGCCACCATTACAGCATACCTGGTACAGTGCCACCATTACAGCATACCTGGTACAGTGCCACCATTACAGCATACCTGGTATAGTGCCACCATTACAGCATACCTGGTATAGTACCACCA
Source organism: Amphiduros pacificus (assembly GCA_949316495.1). Taxonomy (NCBI): domain Eukaryota; kingdom Metazoa; phylum Annelida; class Polychaeta; order Phyllodocida; family Hesionidae; genus Amphiduros; species Amphiduros pacificus. The sequence goes on along the minus strand of OX439010.1, from coordinate 18,091,529 downwards.
TTACAGCATACCTGGTATAGTGCCACCACTACAGCATACCTGGTACAGTGCAACCATTACAGCCTGCCTGGTATAGTGCCACCACTACAGCATACCTGGTATAGTGCCACCACTACAGCATACCTGGTATAGTGCCACCACTACAGCATACCTGGTACAGTGCCACCATTACAGCATACCTGGTATAGTGCCACCATTACAGCATACCTGGTATAGTGCCACCATTACAGCATACCTGGTATAGTGCCACCATTACAGCATACCTGGTATAGTGCCACCATTACAGCATACCTGGTATAGTGCCACCACTACAGCATACCTGGTACAGTGCCACCATTACAGCATACCTGGTATAGTGCCACCATTACAGCATACCTGGTACAGTGCCACCATTACAGCATACCTGGTATAGTGCCACCATTACAGCATACCTGGTATAGTGCCACCACTACAGCATACCTGGTATAGTGCCACCACTACAGCATACCTGGTACAGTGCCACCATTACAGCATACCTGGTATAGTACCACCATTACAACATACCTGGTATAGTGCCACCATTACAGCATACCTGGTACAGTGCCATCATTAGAGCATACCTGGTGTAGTGTCACCATTACAGCATACCTGGTATAGTGCTGCCATTACAGCATACCTGGTATAGTGCTGCCTGCATATCAGATATGTTACAGTGGAATCAATTCAGTTACAGCGAATCATTTCAGTTACAGTGGACAACAATTTCAGTTACAGTGGAATAATTTCAGTTACAGTAGAATAATTTCAGTTACAGTTGAAGAATTTCAGTTACAGTTGAATCATTTCAGTTACAGTGGAATAATTTCAGTTACAGTTGAATAATTTCAGTTACAGTGGAATAATTTCAGTTACAGCGGAATAATTTCAGTTACAGTGGAATAATTTCAGTTACAGTGGAATAATTTCAGTTACAGTGGAATAATTTCAGTTACAGTGGAATAATTTCAGTTACAGTGGAATAATTACAGTTACAGTTGAATCATTTCAGTTACAGCGAATTATTTCAGTTACAGTGGAATAATTTCAGTTACAGTTGAATTATTTCAGTTACAGTGGAATAATTTCAGTTACAGTGGAATAATTTCAGTTACAGTGGAATAATTTCAGTTACAGCGGAATAATTTCAGTTACAGTGGAATAATTTCAGTTACAGTGGAATCATTTCAGTTACAGTGGAATCATTTCAGTTACAGCGAATTATTTCAGTTACAGTGGAATAATTTCAGTTACAGTGGAATTATTTCAGTTACAGTGGAATTATTTCAGTTACAGTGGAATTATTTCAGTTACGGTGGAATTATTTCAGTTACACTGGAATAATTTCAGTTACAGTGGAATAATTTCAGTTACAGTGGAATTATTTCAGTTACAGTGGAATAATTTCAGTTACAGTGGAATAATTTCAGTTACAGTGGAATTATTTCAGTTACAGTGGAATAATTTCAGTTACAGTGGAATAATTTCAGTTACAGTGGAATTATTTCAGTTACAGTGGAATTATTTCAGTAACAGTGGAATAATTTCAGTTACAGTGGAATATTTTCAGTTACAGTGGAATTATTTCAGTTACAGTGGAATACTTTCAGTTACGGTGAAATAATTTCAGTTACAGTGGAATCATTTCAGTTACAGTTGAATAATTTCAGTTACAGCGAATAATTTCAGTTACAGCGAATAATTTCAGTTACAGCGTCTCTGAATGTGGCTGCCACTTTGAGGTTTCTTCAGTGTTTCATTAGGGACAATTCGCGGACTCTGCAATCAGCCCATCAGGTTGATATACTGTGACATCTCACTTCCATAAAATCGATCAAATTTATTTGTTTGTGTCGGCGTGTGAGGACTGCCATTCTGACAGTGAAGCTTTACAACATTGTTTGTGAAAGAAATCTCTTCACATAGAAATTACGTTCGATTAATTGAAGAATAACTAAACAACGTTATATTGATATTTATCCTTCCTCATGACGTGTTATCATTAACCGCAGAGAAAATACCAAACTTTCAAATGAAAGTCTTGGGCACTGGAAGCAGCGAGGAAGATTAAAAGGTTGAAAAGGTTGAAAAGTATATTCTCGGGAACACAAATGCATTGTGTTATCGGAATAATCATTTCTAATAGTGGTAGCCAATCTGTGAAAGCACGGAAAACCTGATGGCTGAAAGTTGGACGACCACTGCCTGAAATCTTAAAATCTTAGGACTTTATAAATGATGTGTCAGTTTTTTAGTTGCAATGTTTTTTACATCCACAGGTGGTGCCACAATTTGTTAGAGCGCAAGCTTAGAAGCACCTCTGTTATGACCCAAGGTCATGGGTTCGATCCCCGGCCGTGCTGAGATTGAATTCACGTTATAATTTCTTATATGAGCTGAGGCACATTCAATGAGGGTGAACCTGTTGTACCTGTAAATCTGTGACTGGATTATCATATCAAGTTTGACAAGGCAATTCAGTCAGGCAGCAATATATTTAATTCATGAACATTCGAAATAAGTCTCACCACAAAATGACCAAAATAATGTTGAAAGTGATGTAAAACCTTATGAAAAAAAATTTCTTTTAAAAAAAGTATAGTATAAACTTCATACTTGATGGAGCTATATAATTTCAATTTCTAAACTAGCATTGATCCAGCATCAGGGGAAGTATGTTGGATTGGCAAGACAATACTTGGACGAGTTATGTCAAGTGAGCACTTCTTTATCCAGATAATACCTACCACCATATACACGTCATCCTCGGCATCAGTGCAAACACATCAATCCCTGGGTTAAATATATAGCATCTTGAAGATACTACGTAGTTATTTCATCTTTTATTTCGTCGGGATTTGCAGTATTTCCAAAAAGAAGTATTCTTGAATCTTGTTTTTTTTTTAATTTTAATTTCAGACAGTTATTTTTAATTCTAGACATTAACGTAACTTATTTGGTGCAGATATTTAACACATGTGAACATGCGTAATATGTAATATATTCAATTTGTTAGATTCATATTTGGTATATAAAATCACCACGAAAGTTAGATTTTCAATGTAAAATTAATGTGACCTTTGACTTTGTTTCAATGCCTTTCACCGTGAATCAATGTTCAGGCGCAATCTCAGCAACTACTTTAATAGGAGGTTTTTCACATCTACTTCAACATTGATTTGACCTGTTACAATGACCTTGACCCTGATATTTGTCCAGGCTATTTCCCGTGACCCTTCAGGAAGCATTCCATCTGATTTAACACCTTGCCTTAATCTTTTGGATAGAAAGCCTCGTTTTGACTTTTCACTTAATATAGTGCTCTATTTTTTAAACTCATAATATCGTTAACTCGTAATATCGTAAATTGTTTTTATATCCAGGCACTTTAGAAGAGAGGTTATTACTGCTTCAGAATGTATAAATCAAGTCATTTGGTACAATGCCTCATTTCATCACATCCTCGTTTTCTGATAAACATAATTTTAATGTAAATATTGAAACAATTACAACAAATGAGCAGATCCTCATGACAATGTTTCATTTCAAACATGTTAGCATAATTGAAATAGACGTGATCAGTGCCACGACGTGAGTTTGCTGATTTGTTTGCGATGCACACCAACAAAGATGAATATGATTACACAGCAGGCTGTCGTTTGAATGATAGGAAGTTGTGTTGTGTGACAGATACCCCATAGATAAATTAGCCACTGATTTCACACTGATGTCACCTGTTAACAGATCACTTTGTTTGATCCTGGAATGTTACTCTGATGAATCATCATCTCATTAAGGTTTTTTTCATTATCTCTTTCAAATGACCAAGGAGTATGAAATGAACAAATCACTGCTGGAAATTTTAAAAAGTATTATTATCACAACTACGAATAGATCAAAAGGCTGTGTCTTCATAAATATTTATTAGTCTGCACAAGATTATTAAACATTGATGATAATGAAGATTTTTCAGTGCTCAATTTTAATAGATTCTATCGATCACACAATAAACTTGGGTGCTAGCAGAAAAGATGGTCAAATAATATATGCCTGGCGGTTGCAAATTATGCAAAATGAGCAAAAGTAATTTGGGCTAAGGGACTGATTGTCAACTGTGTAAACTTGGTACAAGGGTATGATACCATCTTGCTATGAAAGCAGTCAACACACATTAAATCTTTGAATTGTTGTATTAATCAATTTATCTAATAAAACAGAGGTGTTTGACACACATGCACTCCACACACAAAGCCCCATACAGGACAACACATTGACCTGCTCGTGACTGACTCAAATCTATGTACATCTGACATCTGACTATTTGGTATTGGCTGGTTGAAACACAAATATGAATTAGTTCTGATCCTGTTTGTCTGATGATGTGCATTAAGGGAGGAGCCTATATGGATATTTATTGAAACCTTGGGTTTTTTATATTCCTTTCATCTTGATACATGTTGGACAAGACAAAGAAATTAGGTTTTACAAGTAGTTTGTTTCACGCAAATAGTTCTGTTTTACATAGTTAGCTTTGATTTATACAATTAGTTCTGTCTTTATAAAAGTATTTCTGTCTTAATAAAAGTACTACTGTTTATGCAGATAGCTTTCTCGATAAAGTAACTTTGCTGTGCGAAAGTAGCTCCATATATATATATATATATATATATATATATATATATATATATATATATATATATATATATATATATATATATATATATATATATATATATATATATATATATATATATATATATATATATATATATATGGTTTCAAATACATGATACAAATACATGTGGCTGACAATACATGTAGATCTCCGCTACAATTCTCCATTGTTTTACATGTGACTCTGTTATTAAACAAGTAGTTCTGCTTTTCTCCATAAGCACATTGCATAACAATGTCAACTGAATTATATAACAATTGTCAACTACATGTGTGCATGTTTTGTGACACTTCCACATCAACCTTGATGTATAATTAAGTCAAGTTGTGTCTCATCTCTTTGCCCTTTGCCACATAATGAGTGAAGTCATAAGCACAGTTTTTTTTATTCATATTGCTCATTTGCATAATTACACATTAAGTCAGTAAAGAGGCTTATGCTTATGAAGGGGACTTTGGGCATTTTAATGAGAAATAAAATCCATATAATCATTCAATGCCTAAATTTATGGTTGTTGTTGAAACTCGCAAAACAATTTGAATCAAAACATTTCATGTAACATACATGATTCACATGCCATGATGCTGACCGAAGAAACCCCTTGGATGTGTATACCAAAACTCAATATACATTATGTAATTAAATGACGCAGAATTAGAAATATCCTAATCTATTAGCTAATAAAGTAGTATCCCTAAAAAGTGAAGGTAGAAAATTAATCAATAGTCATGCATCTAAGCAACATATATTCTGTTTTACTGATGACGTCATAGTAATCAATTTTGAACCTCTTGTGAGTCATCAAACCAATAAATTAATCATCAACCTCTTCATAATCTAATATGTAAAATGTTTGCATGATAATCAAGTGTATATATTTTTCTCACCTTTTTCATGTCTGGTTGTAATTGCTTATACATGTACCTTTGTCTGTTTGATTTATACTCCCTCCAAACAAGAAATGACTTTCTGAATATATCTAGATCTTTCTGCACTCTGATTATTGTGAAACCTAAAATCAAATATCTCTATCTTAAACTGCAAACAACCTTGATTTACTTTTCCAATTCAGAGAAGTAATTAGTTTCAGGGTAGTAATTACTTTTTGTATTGTGTCATTCAAATGATTAGGCTTTCAATCAAGGACAGTTATGAGGAGTGAAGCAAATAATGATTATTTACATATATATAATTGTGCATGCTATTTCACTTATATTTTGTAAAATACCCTCAGATAACACCTTTATTAAGTCAGTACTCTAATTTATCAAGACGTGAGATTGCTTTCATCATAAATGACATCTTCATTTCATCACCGCCCACAATTAACAAAGTTTGCATTTCAGCAGAAAAAGTACTAATAACTTCCTGTCTTAGACTTTAGGGGCAGACATTCAGGGGGGGAGTGGAGGAAAGTTGGCAAAAAAAATATTAGTGAGACCACTTGGTGGAGAAAAAAATATATTAAGAATGCCAATCTTAAGAAAAAAATAATTTGAAACTTGCAAATCTGCAGAAAAAATTCAAAAGAGTCACAGAGTTTCAGCCTTGTAGAAGTCAATTGTAGAGGGGAAAAGGAAACTAAAAATACATTCACTCAGGTACAATCTATCCAAAATATGTTTTGCATGTTTAGGGAGCTAGTTTTGAGGCATCAGCAACAAATACAATTTACAACATTTAGGGTGACATGCAATCTGAGAACAATAATAAATGTTATATTGCAGTCAGATACAATCTTTTGTAAATATCTTTCATAGTCTGGATTTCTTAACTTAACATCAATTATAATATCTTTACAATGACATTTGCTTAATAACACATATTCAGCAGTTATATTATTTTTGGGGGTTGAGTGTAAGTTTAAAATATACATATGTCTCAAAGATTTTTCAATTGGGCAGCCAAACCTTTATGGTAACGAGGCAGAGAAAATGTATTGAAGTCAATTCATGAACAATCAAAACTATTTATTGATAATTTTAAGCTCCCAACACCTGAGCAGTGTGTGGGGCCGTATCATCGGTCTCTGTATGTGTGTTCATGGGTTGGTGGTTCTGTCTGTCAAAAAATGTTGATATTTTGTTAACTTATCAGTGATCTAAGATAGAGGCACCACACATGCATTACATAAAGGCCTAAATAGGATGATCTCAGCGATGTCTGCTGTTCCACTCCTTGTCTACAACAAATGGGCACACACTTTTGTGTGGCTCTTAGCGTGTATGTATCAGGTCTTATAACCAAGTCACATTTATTCCAATTTCAAACATGTGTTCCGCTTTCCAAAAAGGTGCTAAGGCGATGGATTTTTTTTACAAAATCAGTTTTCAACCTAGGGCACCTTTAGACTGCCTGATGTCTGGTAAAATGTGTGGTGTCCAGCCAATATATGGTTGGTGCTCGGGTGGCCTAAGCCACTAAGAAATAAATTGAGAATGGCCGAGTGGCGAAAAAAATTGGCAATTTTTTCCTTCACCCCCTGAATGAATAATGGTCCGTCCCTTATCATCTGCAAATATTGTATGGCTTGCATGAATGTTTTCTGGTATATGATAGAAAAAGACCTGAATCTGTGAGTTTGGAAAAGTGACACTGTAACATTGTATGTTTGTGCAATACAAATTAACAGTTCTGTTTTTTTTTATCAAAAGAGAGCTGTATTTATCGTCCTTTCACTCCTAAAGCATAGATGGTTTCATGAAAGGGAACAGACAACCAAACACATCTTTGCATTCAGCCAAGTTTACCTTTTTATTTATATAATTATAATTTATTTCAATAAATATCATTTTCAGGTTACACTACCTGAATCTGAATCCTTAATTTTAGATCTTTTACAATTTACTTTGATGCTTTATATATTTTCAGTTATACAAACTTCCAGTTCTTAATATTAACTTCTCATGTGCATTACACCAAAATACTTTATCTTTGTTTGCACCAATTTCAAGATTTCATCAATTTGTAGTCTTTCCTCGTTTTCTTTATAATCAACATCAATTCATCATCAATTCGTGCATTAAAATTGACAAATTATCTGACAGTTTAATTTTCTGGGTAATACCCAAACTGTGAACTGGGTTTGTAGCTCCCTATACTGGCAAGCTTTTTCACCCCTTTTTCACCCGGACGACACCTTATACTGAGACTTGAATTCTAGCAAATTCTTTATACTATACCCAAAGACATCGTCAAAAAAGACTTGAAATCCACTGTTTCCATAAACATCACGCACTGCCCATCCAAGTAAACATATGATGACAGCCCTGTTTGAAAATATTTCTTTGTTATTTCTTCATCTCGGCATCGTTTCGCCATTGTTTACGAGATTGCGCAATGATGTGAAAGTGGGTCATTTTATTCACGGGAGTGGCAGCAACAATCTGGAAACTCCACAACGTTGTGGTTCTTATGACGTCATATGAAATTTCTCCCTTGGTGTTTCCATGACGTCATCACTTGGACTCTTCTGAATGTCATTTCACGTTGTCATGTTTGAAATCGGGTAAAAAACTGAAGAAAAAACACTACAGAATTCACACAGATTTGCAATTATAGATATTATGACTGGGAAAGACGATGACATGGATCAGAACTGCAACAGTCAATCGCCGGAAGTCGATATTAGTCAGTTCAACATTGTTTTGACCCACTTGGATCAGTATTCAGAGAGAAATGTACGAATTTCTTGTTTTTACCTCAATTTGGTTACTTAAAAAAAATGTTTCACTAGCCATACAATTCTGCCTTAAATAATTATCAAGGGACATAGGATACATTCCTTTTATTATTAGTCAAAATAGCCAAAAACAGGTGTTTCAAGAAGAACAGAGGGAAGAGTTTTATCAAAGGTAATAGCATAGTTTCCAACTGATCATATTAACGTTAGGGGGAACAGTGTCTTCTAAAGTTCTTTTTTCCCGCCAAAAAAAGTCATTTGAACCACAAAAAATGACATGGTACAAGATAGTTGCTTTGTATGAAAATAACTACAAAACGGATTTCAGCCTTTAATGTATCAAATGCTTCGGGATTGATTTTTCTTTTGATTTGATTTTTAATTTGTTTTTAAAATTTTTTCATTTTTAATCATTTTAGATTTAAAGTTGAAGCAAAAATCAGAAAAAGATGTTTTTTTTGTAACAATTAAAGAAGGGATAGAGCTAACTTGAAAAACATTTTTGGGAATAAGTACACTAACAATCTGCAGAACTAAGCCATTGATCTTTAGCTAGAATGATGTTATTTAGTTTAAATAGACAGAATTTTAAAAGACGTCTTATAATTCAAGTAATTTGTGTTTTTGTAAATTAAATTATTCAAATAAATGTAAATTTTTGACACCATTTGGTAATTTTTGACTTGAATTTGAAGAAAGTTAGATATCTCAAAATAAAGACAATTAATCAAAATTCCCTCTATTTAAACTAATTAGAATAATATTTGGAATAAACCTGTTCTTAAAATTTGGTAATTAAAATTGCAAAACTTCTCAATTTTGTCATAAAAAGCGTGGGAAATTTTGAGAAATATGATATTTTGTAAACTTTCTTTTCTGTATCACTGGGCAGTGATGAGGTCGAATGCAGCAGCTACTGGCTATTGGATTAGTCATAAAAGATTACAAAATGATGTTTCCATATGTATATAAAAACATTGATCCTTTTTCAACAGAAATATGTTATCTATTTAGTTAGCTTTGATGGTTTATAATAGTGCACTATTTCATGTAGTTGAAGGAGCAATGACGTCATAATGGTGCTTTGGTTATTTATCAATGAAATAGTGACGTCTTACTTGTTGGTATCTTAGCAACAATCAACAACACATTTCATACACCTGTGATCCTCTGCATGAAGCGTCCCTGTTCCCCCTAACGTTAACATAATTTATGATGTTACCATGACACTACTATGATGACACTTTCTTGTCTGATGTCACTATGACCACTCATTCTTGTCTGACGTCACTATGGTGACACTTTCCTGTATGACGTCACCATGTTTATCTTGCTCGCAACGTCAATACAGTTTTAGAGCATGGAAAATCAACGAGCGTGAAGTTCATTTGATATTTGATATTTGATATTTGACGTTTTTTTCAAAGTATGCCTCCAAGTATATATCTATACACACTTATAGGATATGGGTCAAAACAGGATATAAAAGGATATATACCCTGTCAAAAGCGGATATATCATTTTTATTCGCAATAAATCCAATTTTTATACATTTATAACTTAGAAATGTTTTTTAAATGATCTCAAAGACTTTTGATTGACTAATGGGACCTTAGACATACTTGGTAGACATGTCTAGATTACGTCTAGCCCCCTCAATATGAGAGCATAAATCTGAGTTCAATGGAATAGCCCTTTTCCCCTGACAAAGTCAATATGTTCGACCTACTGACTGGTATGAGGTTGGGGAGGAGGGATGGAGAGTACTAAAAGGACTTTTGATTGACTAATGGGGCCTTAGACATACTTGGTAGACATGTCTAGATTACGTCTAGCCCCCTCAATATGAGAGCATAAATCTGAGTTCAATGGAATAGCCCTTTTCCCTGGCAAAGTCAATATATTCGACCTACTGACTGGTATGAGGTTGGGGAGGGGGGGAGAGTACTAAAAGGACTTTTGATTGACTAATGGGGCCTTAGACATACTTGGTAGACATGTCTAGATTACGTCTAGCCCCCTCAATATGAGAGCATAAATCTGAGTTCAATGGAATAGCCCTTTTTCCCTGGCAAAGTCAATATATTCGACCTACTGACTGGTATGAGGTTGGGGAGGGGGGGAGAGTACTAAAAGGACTTTTGATTGACTAATGGGGCCTTAGACATACTTGGTAGACATGTCTAGATTATGTCTAGCCCCCTCAATATGAGAGCATAAATTTGAGTTCAATGGAATAGCCCTTTTCCCCTGACAAAGTCAATATATTCGACCTACTGACTGGTATGAGGTTGGGGAGGAGGGATGGAGAGTACTAAAAGGACTTTTGATTGACTAATGGGGCCTTAGACATACTTGGTAGACATGTCTAGATTATGTCTAGCCCCCTCAATATGAGAGCATAAATCTGAGTTCAATGGAATAGCCCTTTTCCCCTGACAAAGTCAATATATTCGACCTACTGACTGGTATGAGGTTGGGGAGGAGGGATGGAGAGTACTAAAAGGACTTTTGATTGACTAATGGGGCCTTAGACATACTTGGTAGACATGTCTAGATTACGTCTAGCCCCCTCAATATGAGAGCATAAATCTGAGTTCAATGGAATAGCCCTTTTCCCCTGGCAAAGTCAATATATTCGACCTACTGACTGGTATGAGGTTGGGGAGGGGGGGAGAGTACTAAAAGGACTTTTGATTGACTAATGGGGCCTTAGACATACTTGGTAGACATGTCTAGATTACGTCTAGCCCCCTCAATATGAGAGCATAAATCTGAGTTCAATGGAATAGCCCTTTTTCCCTGGCAAAGTCAATATATTCGACCTACTGACTGGTATGAGGTTGGGGAGGGGGGGAGAGTACTAAAAGGACTTTTGATTGACTAATGGGGCCTTAGACATACTTGGTAGACATGTCTAGATTATGTCTAGCCCCCTCAATATGAGAGCATAAATCTGAGTTCAATGGAATAGCCCTTTTGCCCTGACAAAGTCAATATATTCGACCTACTGACTGGTATGAGGTTGGGGAGGAGGGATGGAGAGTACTAAAAGGACTTTTGATTGACTAATGGGGCCTTAGACATACTTGGTAGACATGTCTAGATTACGTCTAGCCCCCTCAATATGAGAGCATAAATCTGAGTTCAATGGAATAGCCCTTTTCCCCTGGCAAGGTCGAATATATTGACTTTGTCAGTAGGTCGAATATATTGACTTTGCCAGGGGAAAAGGGCTATTCCATTGAACTCAGATTTATGCTCTCATATTGAGGGGGCTAGACATAATCTAGACATGTCTACCAAGTATGTCTAAGGCCCCATTAGTCAATCAAAAGTCCTTTTAGTACTCTCCCCCCCTCCCCAACCTCATACCAGTCAGTTGGTCGAATATATTGACTTTGCCAGGGGAAAAGGGCTATTCCATTGAACTCAGATTTATGCTCTCATATTGAGGGGGCTAGACATAATCTAGACATGTCTACCAAGTATGTCTAAGGCCCCATTAGTCAATCAAAAGTCCTTTTAGTACTCTCCCCCCCCCCCCCCCCCTCCCCAACCTCATACCAGTCAGTTGGTCGAATATATTGACTTTGCCAGGGGAAAAGGGCTATTCCATTGAACTCAGATTTATGCTCTCATATTGAGGGGGCTAGACATAATCTAGACATGTCTACCAAGTATGTCTAAGGCCCCATTAGTCAATCAAAAGTCCTTTTAGTACTCTCCCCCCCTCCCCAACCTCATACCAGTCAGTAGGTCGAATATATTGACTTTGCCAGGGGAAAAGGGCTATTCCATTGAACTCAGATTTATGCTCTCATATTGAGGGGGCTAGACATAATCTAGATATGTCTACCAAGTATGTCTAAGGCCCCATTAGTCAATCAAAAGTCCTTTTAGTACTCTCCCCCCCCCCCTCCCCAACCTCATACCAGTCAGTTGGTCGAATATATTGACTTTGCCAGGGGAAAAGGGCTATTCCATTGAACTCAGATTTATGCTCTCATATTGAGGGGGCTAGACATAATCTAGACATGTCTACCAAGTATGTCTAAGGCCCCATTAGTCAATCAAAAGTCTTTGAGATCATTTAAAAAACATTTCTAAGTTATAAATGTATAAAAATTGGATTTATTGCGAATAAAAATGATATATCCGCTTTTGACAGGGTATATATCCTTTTATATCCTGTTTTGACCCATATCCTATAAGTGTGTATAGATATATACTTGGAGGCATACTTTGAAAAAAACGTCAAATATCAAATATCAAATATCAAATGAACTTCACGCTCGTGGAAAATCATCTGTCTACTCCAATTATTGACGAAACTGTGGTCATTTGTATATATGATATTCAGTGGAAAGAAATGTGCATCTCAGAGCCTCACGCAATGTGTTTACCTTGCTCGCAACGTCAAATCATCTTTCTACTCCAAAATATTGACGTTATAATGCCCTGTTTGATAGCCTCATGCAACCAGGTTTACCTTGCTCGCAATGACAAGACAGTTTCACTGAATTATCTTTCTCGAATTTTTAATAATGTGTATAATATGAAAATAATAGTGCCCAGTGTTTCATATTATTGTCGGTTCACTTGTTATCAATAATATGAATAGGAATGATAGTCATTAATTAATTCAAACACGACATCCACTGCACCGATTGGCTTGATCTTGGGCTCATTGGAAAGAAAAAGGTGAAATATTAAGAAAGGTCGAAGGGACATAGCATACATTTCTTTTATTATTAGTCAAAATAGCCAAAAACTGTTATTTCCAGCCGTACAGAGGGAGGAGCTTACCAAAAGGTAACAGCAGTATTGTACATGATCATATTAACATAATTTATGATGTTACCATGACGTCATTATGTCTGACATCACTATGACAACACTTTCCTGTCTGACGTCACTATGATGACACTTTCCTGTATGACGTAATAATGTTTATCTTACTTGCAATGTCAATATGATCTTTCTACTCCAATTATTGACACAGGTATGGTCTCTTGTATATAAAATATTCAGTTGAAAGAAGTATGCATCTCGTAGCCTCATGCAACTGTGTCTACCTTGCTTGCAATGTCAAGATGTCTCCATTACAGGTTAAATCATCTTTCTATTCCAAGTATTGACGAAACTGTGGTCTTTGTATGTGTAATATTCATTTGAAAGAATTGTGCACCTGGTAGCCTCACGCAACTGTGTTTACCTTGCTCGCAACATCAAGACGTCTTCATTGCAGGTTAAATCATCTTTCTACTCCAATTATTGGCAAAACTGTGGTCTTTCGTAAATATTCAGTGGAAAGAAATGTGCATCTCGTAGCCGAACGCAACTGGGATTACCTGGCTCGCAACGTCAAGAGGACCTCACTCCAGGTTAAATCATCTTTCAGCTCTGATTATTGACAAAACTGTGGTCATTTGTACATACGATTTTCAGTCCATAGAAATGTACATCTCATAGCCTCATGCCTCATGCAACCTTGCTTGCAACGTCAAGATGTATTCGCCAATGTGCATAATATGAAAACGCCAATGTGTATAATAATAGTGCCCTGTGTTTCATATTATTGTCGGTTCACTTGTAGTAATAATAATGATGATGATGATGATGATGATAATAATAATAATAATAATAATAATAATAATAATAATAATAATAATAATAATAATAATAATAATAATAATAATAATAATAATAATAATAATAATAATAATAATAATAATAATATGAATAATATGAATAGGAATGAGAAAGTCATTAATTAATTCAAACACGACATCCACTGCACCGATTGGCTTGATCTTGGGCTCATTGGAAAGAAAAAGGTGAAATATTAAGAAAGGTCGAAGGGACATAGCATACATTTCTTTTATTATTAGTCAAAATAGCCAAAAACTGGTAATTAAAGCAGTACAGAGGGAGGAGCTTACCAAAAGGTAACAGCAGTATTGTACATGATCATATTAACATTATGATGTTACCATGACGTCATAATGTTACCATGACGTCATTATGTCTGACATCACTATGACGTCATTATGTCTGACATCACTATGACAACACTTTCCTGTCTGACGTCACTATGATGACACTTTTCTGTATGACGTCATCATGCTTATCTTACTTGCAATGTCAATATGATCTTTCTACTCCAATTATTGACAAAGGTATGGTATTTTGTATATGAAATATTCAGTTGAAAAAAACGTCTATCTCGTAGCCTCACGCAACTGTATTTACCTTGCTCGCAGCGTCAAGAAGTCTTCATCGCAGGTTAAATCATCTTTCTATTCCAATTACCTGAATTATTGACGAAACTGTGGTCTTTTGTATGTGTAATCTCATAGCCTCACGCAACTGTGTTTACCTTGCTCGCAGCGTCAAGACGTCTTCATTGCAGCTTAAATCATCTTTCTACACCAATTATTGACGAAACTGTGGTCTTTCATATGTGTAATATTCAATTGAAAGAGTTGTGCATCTCGTAGCCTCACGCAACTGTGTTTACCTTGCTCGAAACGTCAAGACGTCCTCATTGCAAGTTAAATCATCTTTCTACCCCAATTATTGACGAAACTGTATGTGTAATATTCAGTTGAAAGAGTTGTACATCTCGTAGCCTCACACAACTGTTTTTATCTTGCTCGCAACGTCAAGATGTCTTCATTGCAAGTTAAATCATCTTTCTACCCCAATTATTGACGAAACTGTGGTCTTTTGTATGTGTAATATTCAGTTGAAAGAGTTATACATCTCGTAGCCTCACGCAACTGTGTTTACCTTGCTAGCAACGTCAAGACTTCTTTCACCATTGGCATTGCAAGTTAAACCTTTTTACTCCAATTATTGACAAAAATATGATTTATATTAATTTTGCACCTCTGTCATTTCATATTATTGTCGGTTCACTTAATAATAATAATAATAATAATAATAATAATAATAATAATAATAATAATAATAATAATAATAACAATAATAAGTTTGTTTGGGGTTTTACATCAACATTATTTCAGTCATTTCGTGTAATAATAATGATGATGATGATGATGATGATGATGATGATGATGATGATGATGATGATAATAATAATGATAATAATAATAATAATAATAATAATAATAATAATAATAATAATAATAATAATTATAATAATAATAATAATAATAATAATAATAATTAGTTTGTTTGGGGTTTTACATCAATTTCAACATTATTTCAGTCATTTCGTGATGAGACCTACTTGTAGCAGATATAGTGCTGCCTCACTGAATTGTCATGTCACAGGTCTGTGACATGACAACCCTCCCGGTCACAGATTTACAAGGACAACGGGTTAACCCTTTGGCACGGACCTCAGCTCATGTGTGAAATTGTATCATGAATTCAATCTCGGCACGACTGGGGATCGAACCCACAACCTTTGGATCACCACAGAGGAACTGGTACTAATAAGCTGCGCCATGGCCCGTGGCCATAATAATGATAATAATATTAATAATAATAATAATTTATATGAGACAAGGTCTGTTCATGGCTCTAAATGGGGAAACTAAGAGATAAGTCTTCAGTCAACTGAGGGAATATCCCTTATATTTGTGGGGATGGAATTCCACAGTTATGGGGCGATTGAGGAGAAAGCCCTATCCCCAACCGGACCTGAGATTCCTAGCACTATGTCTCAGAAGCCAGGTAGTAAGAAGAATAGTGAATTTTATCCTTGCTTGTCCCTCAACTTTTGAGATATATGATCAAATGTTCTTATCCTACCCACTACACGTGCTGCAGAGTTCTGCACATATTGCAACTTTCTGATGTCACTATTGGGAAGCCCAAACAAGAGTCTATTTCCATAGTCAAGGGTAGATGTGACAAAGGCATGTGTCTGAGGTACTGTCTAATGGCTGCAATATCTCTAATCTGCTAATGTTCCTTCTTACACATTAATAATATAACTACGTGCCTTCATGTCCATATTTGGATCTTGAGTGATACCGAGATCAATCACAGACTCACTAGGTGTGATGTCAGCATCACCAATCTTCACAGAATTGACATCTAGATTACTGGCAGCCCTATGTCTGTCAGCACATATCAGAATTTATTTTCATCTTATTTGCTATCAGGAACTTTACTGATGCATCACTCAAGGATGTCAGGTGGTGGAATCATATAGATTGTGAAGAAAATGATCTTCCAACTTTTGTTTAGAGATGTCTAATTCTTGTCTACTCAGGTATGTAAATCTGAGTATCGTCAGCATAGATATGATAATTCATACCATATTTTCCAAGGATGTCAGCTGGTGGAGTAATATAGATTGTGAAGAGAATGATCTTCCAAGTAGCTATGAGGGATACTAGTCTCTTGTAGTTGTACAAGTACCCTTCTCTTTATATTCTTGTGCAACAGGAACCTTGATCTGGTTCAATGTAGTACCATCTCTTTGTATTCTTGTGGCAACAGGAACCTTGGTCCGGTTCAGTGTAGTATCATGCTAAGTATTACAAGCTTTACCCGTAACCTTTTAAGATGCCTACTTACCCTCAACACCCTTTATCCTAATCATTTTCAGCCCCCTTTCCCCATGCCACTGTGTTTCCAAACTACTTATGGAATCTATAGATAATCCTACCTACTCTATATATATCTCTAGTCTACATATGAAAGAGTGTCACCACAACGTCTTTGTTTTCCATTCCATCAGTATAGCATGTTATCTGACTCACACTACCACAATACTTCATGTCTCTCTAGTCTACAAGTGAAAAGGTGTCCCTACAGCAACGTCTTTGTTTTAATTCCAGCAGTACAGCATTGTATCTGACTCAGACTACCACAATTTTTTACATTTTAAAATATTACCTTGTTTTGGTTTTAGTATATTGTTCATTTCTTTGTCGATTTCTTTTCAACTATTGAAAACATGGCTTTACATTTTTTTGGTTTTGCCATATGTGTGCCACTACATATGTGAGGCTGGCACTGCAAAATCCAGACCTGGTATATCCCAATATTTCAAACAAAAATAACAACCCGGCAAATCCAAGTTATATCAATTTATTAACCCGGGAAAACCATGGGTGTTCTGGATTATTTTTCGTCACACATGATATCAATGTACAATGATATCGATACTTATTAATCTACTACATCTATTAAACTTTTTTACAAACTGAGAGAGAGTTTGAGAATATCTCAAATAGTTCTCAATGAAATGTCAGATTTATGTGTATGTCATGACATATGGACTGTGTTTTTAAGCAACATTTTATGAGTAGATTAAATACTGTATCGTAATACTGTTCTCACTCGTCATTTTTTGTCTAGATTTCAATTTACATGGGGACAGGATCACAGCAGAAGGATGTTTGCAGAAGAAAACCAACATGTTTAATGGGTTTTTTGATACATTTTAGGTGCACTTTGATAAGCCTCACATATGTAGCGGCGCGCATATGGCAGTAGCCCCCACCCCCCCACCCCCGGGCGGCCAGCTCGACCCCATTCTTACAACAATTTTAATATTTTCTCATTTTTCCCCTTTTCATTCCAAAACCTTTGTAAATGCTTCTATTAATATGTTATGTATAAAATAAACACAACAAATTTCACAGTTAATTTCTTTCTTTTGGTGCAAATAACAGGCAAGAAAAATGGCGGACTACACTCTGATGATTTTTTTAAGCATATATAATCATTAATTTACCTTCTTCATGACTAAATATATGAACTGTAAATTTGTTCTCAATACTGAGTGACTTATTTTACACGTAAATGTGTAAACGAGAGATGGAATGGAAAGAATGATTCAGCGCGCTTGCGCAGAGCACCTTCGCACCTCTATTGGCCAACCATTTCCGCTCAAAATTAACATATTAAAAATAGCAATGATGTCTCCCATAAAGTCAATTATTTTCAATAATTGTGTTATATGAACGGAGCTACATGTACAGAGACAGAGCTATTTTTATAGCAACACAGCTGATAGGGGCAGGCCCAAATGTAAATGAGAAGGGAATGTGAAGTGCACAAGCTAAGAGCCGCACCATTAAACTTTCAGAGAATATTGGTGAGATCACTTGGTGGGAAAAATATTGGGAATGCTAACCTTGAGGAAAATACTCAGACTCCATCCATTGAAAGGCAGTTGTACAGAGGGTAGAATATCCAGGGAAAACATGTTTCAAGCTTGTAGAAGTAAATGTTCAAGGGCGTATGCACCCAAGAAAAGAAAATGTCCAACACACCAATATGATTGTATAATTTACCCAAAGCATGTTTGGAGTAGTCAGTTATTGAGGGGTCAGCAAGAAATACAATTGTTTCACACCTTTATGTAAGGTCAACATACAATCTGTTCCAAATAGGTATTTTATCGTTCAAGATATTGAGCTCAGTATCTATTATTGAGCACAAATATACACATGGTTCCCGAAAGGTTTTCTTTCCTTTTTTAAAATTTATCTTTCAAAGATGTTTATTTGAATTTCTGAATATAACATGAGTTACTGTGGATGTCCATATCTTACATATGACATTTGCTTAATGACACATATACAACTGTAAGAATTTATTTAAGGAAGTCGGAACGATTTGATTTTTCAGATGTCTGAAACATGTTTGGATTAGGTCGTTTCAAAGAAACACAGAAAAATACCTTGAAGGTAACTAATTAATTAATCAAACTTCAAACATTTTGACATGTTTAGCATTGTTTTTCTTTGTCATAGTCAATTCAAAATGTACCATTTATAATTTTTAGAATATTCATTTATGTATAATCTCCTTTGCATCGGGCTCAGTATATAACACCTATATTGAAGAGGTCTAGTAAAGCTGGGTAATTCATGTAGACACCCACTAGTTAATGCATACATATTGCTGTTTGAGAACAATATAATTGTCATGCTTATGTGATATCGGCTGTAATGAATGACTACTTGAAATACTTAGATGTACACAGCAGTCCAAATAAAGCATTTAATCATTTTTGATTTAATTTCTCTCCTGTAACATACACATGTATAAAGATTAGGATATACGCACACAGGGAAAAGTCGTGGTCCAACTGACTGACAGAAAAGAAATTATGTTTTGGTTAAGGAAAAATATTGAGAATGGCTTTACATTTCTTTCCCTCCACCTCCCTGAGTGACTTGTGGTCCATCCTTAGTCCCTAAGTTATTACACGCCATTAAACCTTACAGAATGGGCGCATAGTGGTAGCAAATTGACAGAGATCTTGATGAGACCTGACAAATCCATTGCACTGAGAGCTACTTGAGAAAAAGTATACTATTTCTGTGGGTTCAAAACCAATAAAATGTACAAAACAATTCTGATGGTCATGGCGCATTACTGAATTATTTCTAGGAAGGAAAAGATGAGAAAAAGTGCATACTTTCAGGGTTAGAATCTAGTTACCATTAGATGTATGTATCTACCATTTTCCTCGACGTCAAGAAGGAGGAAACAACTTTTTTTTCAGCAAACTTTTTTAGCTAAATCACAAGGAGAGCACTCCTCGGGGAACCCTTCTGATTGGCCGAGCATAAACCTCGTTTCCAACATCTAGTGGTCGATAATAAAAGTCTATGATGTTTAGGGCATTAGATGCTGCGGTGAGACCAGTTTGTAACCATGCCCTATCGAGGCAATACACAATAGACGCTCGTTATGCCTTAATGTTTTCATGATTATCTCGTCTTTTCTCACGAGAGTCTCCCTGCGAGAAGATGTGACTAAAGATGCCAAAACGAGGCTCCCCAGGGTAGTATTAACATGGTGGTTTCTGATGCCCTGGGATACCAGACCGGTCCCTGATAGAATCAGCCCCCTCATGCTTATGTCTAGCAGCAAGCTCAAACTTCTCATCACTGGGAAGGCCACAGATTGCCATAAATTTAGGAGGAGGTCTGTGTCATGGCATTTGCCCTCCCTCATGGAGAGCAAAGTCAAATAGAAACATTGAATAATTTGCTATAGATTTGCTGGTGTAGATTTGTACGGCAATTATTCTCAGTGTGTTGTCTTTTTATTCTCTATGATGGGTGCAGCTAATCTCTATAGAGGGCATGGTACCGCACGTCTTAGCTTGCAGAAGGGAATAAACGTGCCAACCATTAACAAACATAGAACAACAGAACTGGTAACTGCTAAAAGCGTGGTTTGGGCAAATGTTCCCAGTTCATCGCGGGCATTGTGAACAAGTATCTCGCTTCAAATTCCGCCTTACATCCCAGAATTTTGTAAACCGCTCCCCTGAGCTCTAGGTTGACGATTTTATCGCCAGTTCCTCTGTGGTGATCCAAAGGTTGTAGGTTGTGGGTTTTATCCCCAGCCATGCCGAGATTAAATTCATTAGACAATTTCACACATGAGCTGAGGTCCGTGCCAAAGGGTCAACCCGTTGTCCTTGTAAATCTGTGACCGGGTGGGTTGTTATGCCAAGGACCTGCGACATGACAATGCAGTAAGACAGCACTATATCTGCTACAAATAGGTCTCATCACGAAATGACTGAAATAATGTTGAAATTGATGTAAAATCCCAAAACAAACAAACAAACTTACACCAATAGACCGTTCGCCCACTCTTACCCCAATAGACCATTAACCCCCTCTTACCCCAGTAGACCATTCACCCACTCTTACCCCAGTAGACCATTCATCCACTCTTACCCCAGTAGACCATTCACCCCCTCTCACCCCTAGAGACCATTCACCCCTCTCACCCTAGTAGACCATTCACCCCCTCTCACCCTAGTAGACCATTCACCCCCTATCAACCTAGAGATCTTTCACCCCCTCTCACCCTAGTAGACCATTCACTCCTTTTTACCCTAGTAGATCTATCTGTTTCCCTCTTTTTCTCCAGCATATTGATTGCTGTGCTCGTTATTTGATAAATATTGAGCACAAAGACTTCAGAGGCTTTCTTGTCAAAATCAATCTTTGTCTCATCTTCACATTGGAGATTCCTTGATCCAACTATGAATAAAATAACTGTATATTCCAGTGTGAGTTACAGCTCAGAAAGCAGGACAAACACCCTTATAGATTGTTGAGGATACAGGGATGTTCTTAGAATTGTGTTCAGGTTGCATGAAGATAATCAGTGCAGTGCTGAGGTTACAAGAATTCCCTTATTTAAACATGTTACCAAGAAAAACCAGGTAACCTGAGGTTTATTTTCACAAGAAACTTCTTTTTGCCTGAATACTTTACTAAGGACATGTAATCTCAAGTGACTTGGATGCTCTTAGTAAAGCACTCAGGCTGCATGGATGTCCTCAGTAATTCAAGATTACATGAGTGTTATTAGTAAAATGCATTGGTAATATGAATGTTTCTGACAATGTATTCGAGGTTCACAGCACGATATGTTCGCATTGATAGCACAATAGTGTCTTTGGGGGTTCTGGGTATACAAGGGTCTGTGGAGTAATCCTAAAGAAAGGCGTAATTTCGCTCGAATTGTCGAGTTACACCAATACTCCCAAACTCGACCAATCCAAATCTAACTCCCATCACTCACACAAAAATCAATTACTAGTTGGGGTTCAAATTTGTGTGCTTGTTGTGTAATTGACGTAGTTTTGGGTGATGTGATTTTTTTGTTGAGTTAGTTTATTGAGTTAAGTTTCGATGGGTGCAATTTTTTTTGGATCCCGTGTGAGATTTGGGTTATGATCAAGTTTCAATTGGGGGTGTGTGTGTCACGATGTTGTTGTAATTAGAATTTAGGGGTGATTGTGTGGATAAGTTATATTCAAAGGTGGAATATATTGACATATTAGAAAATATTACAAAAGAAAAGGAATAGGTGAATATATTCCTTCAAATTATAGAATATATTTGAATTAGACACAGTTATTTACATCGAATCATTATCATAAATTCATAGAGAAAAACTTTACCAATAAATATATATGTAAAAAAGACCAAATTTTACATATAGGACCGAAGAAGTGTTCAATGTAATGAAGAAAATGGTTTAGAATTTATGAATTTGATGGAAATACAAAGAAATTATAAGGATCAGATTTTGAGATTGTATTGAATCATGTACATTATAATAAACTTCAACCACATACAGAAGATCTTATCAAAAAGGAAAAGATAAAAGGCATCAAATTAAAACTTTGCAATGTTTCAATTGTTTATCATTTATGAGTAATGTGTGATTTCACAAAAAAAATGAAATAGTAACTGTAATAAAAAATGCATTTGATTCGTACTCTCGTGATCTTAAATTTCTGGACAGGTTTGCAGCGTGTGTGTATTGTTTATGCCTCAGTCACAGGCGCCGGGGATTTTATCAGTGACAATCGGCTCTGGTCACATTATACCACAGTCACATTTGCGCCAATTTCAGAAAAGATGCCTGGCCGATGGGTATTTTTTTTTTTTTTACAAAATTACTAAAATCGGCGCAAATGTGACTGAAGTATTACTTGTAGCTCACTGCACGTGCTAGTCATTGAGGTCTGTGATTTACGGAAATTTCAAATTGATGAGAAAATATAGATATCATTTTACAAATGGAAACTGTTCTCAATCAAAAAAAAGACTTTCTTGTAATGCTACCTGGGTCCCGGACACCAGAAGGGAGCTAGAAACTCGGTCAATGTTTAGATACGATGATTATAAATACAACTTTCGATCAAGATGAAGTTAGTCTCGAACCATCTCAAATTAATTAAAGTGTCATATCCAAGAGGACTTTATTTGAGAGATGTCAGAATGCTACAGGTGTTCATTAATCACATAACAGTAAATTGAGGTCGAAAAAAATATCACAAAAACGAAGAAGTGCCCCTTATTTCTCGGAATCTCAAGAATTTCTAGGACATGGTGTGCCAGATGAACATTTCCTTCAAATAGTCATTTAATTACAAATTAGTGTATGTTTTATTTAAAAGGTAAATATACTTTGTCTCGCTTACCGTATTTGCCATATTCCTGATAAACTCCTGAATCAAGCTAGTATGGATTGTCCGATTTGCTTGATATTTGAAGTTATATTTTGAAGAAAATGATAGTTTAGTGTTTTAGAAATTGTCATATGAGGCTGTCATCATGTTATTTAGAAATTTCATTTGACAACAATATGAGTTTTTCATATCAAGATATCCTGACGTGCGGTGGTATCCTGCACCTGAGGTTTCTCATCCAAACGTGTTAATTACAAGTCTCGGTTTTTCTCAGAAGCCGAGACTTGACGTGAATGGCTCCGATACCTATCAGAAGCGCAAAATGTGTACTCATTAGCAGGCAAATATTGATTTCTATAGTTAGAAAACTAATAAATACCTCTGTGCTGGGATATGACAAGTCTCATGACGACCTATTGTGGGCAAACTGAGGTGAGTTTGCATTCCCACTTTGCTCTCTAAAGTTTAAGGTTGAATCTTAAGACGTTTGTCTCTTCCGCCGCGTGACCTTTGATAATTGTCCTTAAAAATATAAATTGCAAGTCTCCAGAATCAGGTGTGCCCTTGTAGAATAAGTAATATTCCGACAATCTATCATCTATCCCATATTCTGTTTGAAGTCAACGATATATATCATTATTTAAGACAAAGGCAATCATTTGGAAAGGACCGTAACTGCTGGATATCAGATGGAGTGTAATTTTTTTCAGTCGAAGCCAAACATCTATTTTGTCACACATGTGAAAAAATGACGTCACGCACGACCATAGCGTGACCATAGTGTGTCAGGCACGTGAACAAATAGTGCCACGCAATACTCAACTTGATGATGTCACCCAAAACCCATGTATGACTTATTTGGTTTCTTTTATGCGTTGCCAAATATATGTTTGGGTAGAATTGACAATAAGGAATGTGTGTGAACTTGGGTACTTATTCACTATTCACAGTTCATTATTCAGATTTCTTTCAAATTTATAGTAGACGATGTCAACATGCCAGATTTCCAAAATTGTCTTCCAAATATCATCGTGCTGGATTTTGGGCCATATTATGTGAAAGGAAATTAATTATAAAAACCAAAATATCATATAAACAACCAGGAAAAAAACCAAGTGCAGATCAATTCAAAGGTCACCAAATTTGGTATGCGGGTTGAGAGTGGTCTTATGATGTAATTTACGTTTTCCCGGCACACTTGATGGTAGCAAGATGGCCCCACATACTACTATCAGAATTTTATAAATATAGGAAATTCATTAGCGCAATAATTATAAAAGATATTTTTCACTTGGAATATTATTTTCCTTTCACATAATATAGCACAAAATCCAGCATGGTGATATTTGAAAGACAATTTTTGAAATCTGGCATGTTGATATCGTCTACTATAAATTTTGAAAGAAATCTAAATAATGAACTGTGTATAGTGAATAAGTAACCAAGTTCACACAAATTCCTTATTGTCAATTCTAGCCAAACATATATTTGGCAACGCATAATGAATAAGTAACAAAGTTCGCGCACATCAATAAGGAGTGTTCTACACTAACATGAGACGATCTTGATTATTACACGGGCATTTACGTGGCAGAAGGCCGAGTGGTACTTGCACACCTTTGGAGATGATAGTCCATGGTTCAGTAATAAATATTAGCAGTTATGCTATTTATAAATATAGACTATATCCCATTCTTAACCAGCGCACCATAATTAATGTGTTTTAAGACTCTGGCTTAAAAAAGAATGTCTGTATGAATAAATGTGTGACAATGTAAAATAAATATCGCAAGCCATTCCCGCACGTAAGCCATTCTTCGTATTTATAGATTATTATGTCTCGGTGGGAGATTTCTATCCCTGCCCTGAGAGTCTTGATACGTTATGATACGTTAGACATGAAGGTGAAGAAGGCGATAACTATAATACGATATTATCATCTTTCTGCTTCTTTAAAGAATACGATATTTTTCAGACACGTTTTGATTTTTTTTGTGTTTTCGGTGGTTCTTAGAACTCAGACCTGTGAGACGAGAATGATTCATGATCATAAATTGTTAGCTGCAACTATTCTTTAAAATCATATAAACCCCACGTGATATGACCAATAGCTGGGTATATGTCATCATCGGCTGTATCGTCAATATATAAATGACAATTCCGTAGTTACAGATAGGCTGGACTAACCATTTAACCAAGAGGATAACAAACAGGAGTAACACAAACAGAGGATATCCACGAGGGTTTTTAACCGAATCAAGAATGGGGACAAGGTTAAATAAACCAAAATGAGATACTCAAAGTTCAATGACATAATCAGGATAGTATACCCAAGGTTCAATAATACGCCAAGAGGATATACCCAAGGCTCAATGACACAACCAAAACGATATACTCAAGGTTCAATGACATAATCAGGATAGTATACCCAAGGCTCAATGACACAACCAAAACGATATACTCAAGGTTCACTGACATAATCAGGATAGTATACCCAAGGCTCAATGACACAACCAAAACGATATACTCAAGGTTCACTGACATAATCAGGATAGTATACCCAAGGCTCAATGACACAACCAAGAACATATACTCAAGGTTCAATGACACAACCAAGAGGATATAGTCAAGGTTCAATGACACAACCAAGAGGATATACTCAAGGTTCAATGACACAACCAAGAGGATATAGTCAAGGTTCAATGACACAACCAAGAGGATATACTCAAGATTCAATGACACAACCAAGAGGATATACTCAAGGTTCAATGACACAACCAAGAGGATATACTCAAGGTTCAATGACACAACTCAAGATTCGATGACACAGCCAAGGAAATACTAATGGTTCAATGACATAATCACGAGGATAGAAACAAAGCTCAATGACACAACCAAGAACATATACTCAAGGTTCAATGACACAACCAAGAGGATATAGTCAAGGTTCAATGACACAACCAAGAGGATATACTCAAGGTTCAATGACACAACCAAGAGGATATAGTCAAGGTTCAATGACACAACCAAGAGGATATACTCAAGATTCAATGACACAACCAAGAGGATATACTCAAGGTTCAATGACACAACCAAGAGGATATACTCAAGGTTCAATGACACAACTCAAGATTCGATGACACAGCCAAGGAAATACTAATGGTTCAATGACATAATCACGAGGATAGAAACAAAGCTCAATGACACAACCAAAACGATATACTCAACGTTCAATGATACAACCAAGAGGATATACTCAAGGTTCGATGACACAACCAAGGGGATATACTAATGGTTCAATGACACAACCAAGAGGATATACTCAAGGTTCGATGACACAACCAAGGGGATATACTAATGGTTCAATGACACAACCAAGAGGATATACTCAAGGTTCGATGACACAACCAAGGGGATATACTAATGGTTCAATGACACAACCAAGAGGATATACTAATGGTTCAATAATATAATTATGATTACATATCCAAGGTTTAATCACACGACCAAGAGGATGTTCTTTGGATGATTGGATTGGGATTTGTTCATTTAAGGTCTTGTGTCCATTTTACTTTCTTAATTGTCTTCGTAAAGGAGAACTCAATTGTTTTGTGCATATATTCCGACCTCCCAATCTTCTCAACAATTTTCCATGAGACTACACTGCTCCACCTTATGACAATGTATTGCTGAATACGCCTGAGCAATTTTTTGTTGACTCTTATTTTATTAGCTTTGTAATATCAATATCATCTATAACATTATCAAATTTGATAGAGGATAAAAGTGCTATCAATTGTCACGATTGATTTATGATAGATGTTCACTTGGTTTTTATATTGTTATTCACTGACATGTGGTTTTTCCTTCTAAAATCAGGTGTATCTTCTATTATATCAACTCTTCGTAACATTATCATTATCTCATTCTTTGGTCCCAATACAATACATCCTAATGAAATAATTAACTCTTTTTATCTTTAATAATATTTATTCTTTATTTCCACAAAAATGTTCAATTCTCTGTATGCTTTACAATTTTACCTCGTTTTAATCTCACAATATAAATAACTCTTTATTTATTCAAGTTCAAAACTGTGTCCTTAATAATGTCCAACTCTTTATACCTGACAATTTGTTGACTTACACATTTTTTATAAAATAAACATATGCTCATAAAGTATTATATAGTCTGAAAAGATAAAAAGTAGTGAATATTAGACACTTAAATATGGCAAGTCACCTTTTTAAATGGAATATATATACATTGTCTACTTTCATATACAAAATTAGTATCACAATGGGATATCAGCTTTTAGACTGCTTGGGAATGTACACAGGGATTGTTTGTCAAAATATATTCTTTGGTCATTTAAGCTTAGATTGACTAATAGTATAGCATTGGTTAATTACATTAATGATATGGAGAGAAAATATTCTTAGTGGATTAGGAAATTTGAGACACACATATAATGAACAAATAACGTAACACTGTTCATTTTATAATTAGTTTTAAAATATTGATTTTGTACTTCCAATCGACTGATAATTGACATTTTATCACCCATTTTACTCTTTTAAAGTAGAACGTTAAATGGTGTCAAATTTGTATCAGAGGCATACCATATTGGTGACGCAATATGGTCTTTTGCTATTCCTAATGAAAAATGATGCTTCCAAATCTACTATAGTGTTTCACTCGACATTTATATGATATGTTTGATTGGCCATTTAACAAAGATAATACAGCTTGAAATCAATCTACCGATATCACAAACGCTGGTTATTATGAGATCAATGAACTGGCTGACAAAATCAGTTCATAACCTTAGAGGTCTGTGAACTATCCAATGAGATCAGTGAACTAGCCAATGAGATCAGTGGACCAGCCAATAAAATCAATGATTTAGCCATTGAGATCAGTGAACTAGCCAATGAGATCAGTGAACTAGCCAATAAAGAGATCAGTGAACTCGTCAATGATATTAGTGACCTAACCATTGAGATCAGTGAACTAGTCCATGATATCAGTTACCTATCCAATGAGATCAGTGACCTACCCAATGAGATCAGTGAACTAGCCATTGAGATCAATGAATTAGCCAATGAGATCAGTGAACTCGTCAATTATATCAGTGAACTAACCATTGAGATCTGTGAACTAACCATTGATATCAGTGAACAAACCAATAAGATCAATGAATTAGCCAATGGGATCAGTGAACAAGGCAAATAAAATCAGTGAAATAGGCGTGAATGAGATCAGTGAAATAGCCAATTAGATCAGTGAAAAAGCCAGTGAGATCAGTGAAATCTCCATGCGGGGAGTGGGGTGTGGGGGGGGGGGGTTCTTTCAAAGAGCGGGTGTCTGTGCGGATGATATGGGATATCTTGTTTTGGCATCTTGGTATTGTAATGGGTCTATATCAAGGCTTTGTGGTTATGACAGTAGGGGCCTCTCCTTACTGGTGTCAGGTCGCCTCATGATTTCTTGCTGAGTCCTATCTGATGAACATATGGGCCAGTTATCTCCCTGATATGATTTTGTATTAATTAAGGTATGTCACAACAAGAGTTCTGCAACTCATAAATAATAACGGAATCGATAAACAAGTTGATTAAGTATAAAATTGCGAGATAGCAGTTGACATTTTTAAGCAAAAGCATAAATCCAGTAGTAAATATTGATTTTATGAACTAAAGGTACGGGAATAATTAATGCATACTGCCATCCTAACCCACTCTACAGTAAGATTCTTGAATGAATAATGCTTTCTAATTAAGTTAATTATGAAATAAGAATGGTAAATGGAAACCAGACATAAAGTGGAAATAGCCAATGAGATCAGTGCCACATATTTGTGGAGTGACGTCACGATGGGAAAGGGACCACGTGACACCACTTAGCAGTAAGTACTCTTGAAAACAACCAACCCGGCCTTTCAGTCAACGTCGAGGGGACTGACCAATTAGCTTTCAATTCCCCCAACCCCAATTCCTTTCATAAACTCTGTGCTCGGGGTTACCTGAGACTTAAACGCCATCTTCAGCAATGTTTAAGACGATTTTGTATTGGCTATCAATTTCACAGGATTTTTTTTATATTTTTGTTTCTTTGGGTTTGTATCAATCCAAATTACTCAATGTTTGTATTTGTAATACAAATCGCATTTCTAACCCTTCTCTCATATATCTAATCATCTGAACAAAATAATATCCTGCTTAAAAAGACGTCTTGCAATCAGAAAAGGATCTCAAGTTGTGCACAGCAGCTTGCTCCAAGGGAAAAAACGCTTCTTACAGTATATCATATACAAAAATAAATAATATCACCATTGTACCGGCTTTACTATAGAAGTCTCCTGGTGAACGACGATTCTGAGCTTCCTCTGACATGGAACTTGTGCAGATTGTCAGCAGTGAGCCTGTTTTCCAGAGGGATATCAGTCCTTGCTGTTTTGGCCCGGATTCTGAGCGACGGAGTATCCTCCTTAGTGGACCCCCAGTTATGAGCCACGTTCTTCAGATGCTTGTGGAGGCGACCTAGCAACCGTTTTAAGCCTCTCCTGAAAGTTCTACCGGAGAGATTATAGAGAAAAAAGTTCACAGAGAAGTTGATGTAATATATAAACTGGAAAAGTTTGTGCCAGTAGACGTAATTAGTTGGGGGTGAGTAGGAGGGTTGTATTATGGAGGTAACAATGATATGCGTGCGCACAGCATGGCTGGGTAAGTTGAGCAGGAGGAACACACTGGACACAACCAGCAACATTTTAGTGACTTTAATCTGGGACTGAGCTGAGCTTCTGTGGATGTTCGTTCTTGTTGTACCTTTGTGCCAGTGTTGATGGTAGCGGTGACAGTGAGGAACTCTGTGAACTACTCCAGGAGATGACACTATCACTAATCGCTTCCGGTAGAACATTAAGACGGTGTACGTTATCTTAACATTGCAGGTGATGATGAGGATCACGGGGATGATGAAGGTGATGAGCGTATCTATGTTGTTTAAGGTGGAAACATAACTCTGGTACTGAGGCAGGGGTGCGCAGATGGACTTGTTCTTGTAGTCGGTGATGCCTAGAGTGATTGGAGAGAAGGTGTAGATGATAAGAGCTAACACAGCACATCCTCCTACCACCAGCTTGGCTCTCCATGTTGTACACATCTCCTGTCTCTTAAGAGGGTAACAGACCGCGATGTATCTCTCTATGCTGAATGCCACCACGTACCACACAGACAGGAAGCTAGTAACATAAGTGAGGTAGACAAGAGTCTGGCACCAGCCATCCTTGTTATACACATCAAAGCCTACCTGAGACAACCAGGACAAGAGAATGCACACCAGGAACACATTATCTGACCAGGCCAAAGCAGCCAGATACACATTAGAACTGTACCTTCTAAGGTAGGAACCCATGAAGACAGCAAAGGAGAGGGTGTTCCCTACCAGCCCCATGAGAACCACGATAGGTAGTACATACAGGTCCAGAATCTGCAGGACTCGCTTCAACTCAACATTCACCTCCTCCTCCACTCCGGAGATCTCCTCAAAATATTCTGTCAGGTTATTATCGTAATCAAATATGTAGGTGTATTCACCAATGATGTTAAAGTCTAGACCCCAATTGACATCGTAAGGGGTGTACGTGAATCCCAGCTTGTTGTCATAGTGATCTTCCATAATGGTGGCCCAAGTTTCACTCATTGTGCCACAATATCACCGCTGACAACATATCACCTCTGAAATGTCCGCCTTCTCTATGCATACGCAATTAATCTTCTGTCTTTCAATGAGCGGGGAATTTCTCTTCATTTCCAAGCCGATGTCTGGTGCTGCGAGCACTCCTTCTCGGTGAACCAGGGGGCCCCAATCATCTTTGTAGAGGAGAAAATTGCTAGCAAAAAGTAATTATAACTGTCAGTTTGAATCACAAGTTTCATTCATTTCTGGCATTAATGACGTGCATCATATTCACTGAGAGAACATTCCGGTTCCCACCTGAATGTCTCATATACCTGCTCCACAACATACCAATGAAAACTTTATAATTATAAACTTGATAATTATAAATATCCTCCTTATTACGTTACGTTTAAAACCGGTTAATATCACAATAAAAACGTAAAATCCTTATGACAAAGTATTCCTGTTTTGATGATATAAAAGTCAACTTCTTATTCAGCACCTTATCAGAATACAATTCGTTCCAAATATGTTGTATAGAACACGCATGACATGAAGATGTTTTTTGTCCATAACATAATCCCGTGAGATGTTGTAATCCCGTGAGCTGTTGTACGGCGGCTAGCTTTGTTACGGCAGTACTGAGTGGGACATGAGAGGCTGATAAGATATATACATGGCCTACCAAACCAAGCAGCGCCACCAACCTACCTGCCTGTATCTCACTCACACACACCCACATACACACATACACACACACACACGCCATTCACACCTCTATCCTGCATGTGATACCATTGACGCTTTTTGTGCACATGGCCTTTTCATGTCCATCTGACCTGCTTTTTTCATCTGTTATATTTGTTCAATATTCTCTGTGGATGTCACGCGCTTATTGATGTATTTGACTGGGGTCATATTTATCTGTCAGAACTTAATACATGTATACAACAGGCGCTATATCACCGCATCACCTTTGGGCATTGTCGGCCTTTGAGTTTCATTTTGATCAAGCAATTTACATTCACTTTTATATTATACATCAGATCTATGAGCCGTATAAGACGTGATCTGGAGATAACAATATTGGACATAGGCAGACTTGGGCTTTCTCACTATCAAAACTGTATTTGTGTTTAATTCTAAAGTTAAGATGTCTTTTAAACTTTTCAGGAGAAGCTTGTTGGTGTGCTTTATGTTACCTTGTGATTTGATTTCAAATAAACGAGTTTTTGTCAGCACAATTATAAGTTGGAGCCTGTCGCTATGACCTAATGCCCTGCGGTTTTCAAAGAATTAAATAATGGCTGAGCATCTCAAAACTTCCATGAAATCATGGAGTCACAAGCAATCTTACAGAGATTTGGGGTCAAACAAAGTTGAATGAGGCTTTATTGAAGAGACATTGAGAATACATTTGCAAGCAATCCTTGTCAGAAATGTCAATCTGTTAAAGACAATGGAATATCAATCTTTACAGAATAGTAGAACAGTACAATGTATATTTTACATACTTACGATAGTAAACTAAGCATTATTCATAGTTTTGATACATAGATATAAATATATATGCTTGATATAAATATATATGCTTGATATAAACATATATACTTCCTATGAATATAGATACTTGATCATCTAGGAGGAGGGTAGTTAAGAGAAAAAAATTCAAAGCGATACCAAGTCTGTGTTTTCTTAAGTGGAGTGCATACCCATTGTTTTCCTGCAAAATGCATTAACAAAATTGGAACGTAAATGTGTTTTTATATAATGTGATTTCTTTACTTCCGGCCTTAAATATAAATATAAATATTCGCTTAGAAAATATAGATATTCGCTTCAAGGATCTCAGCAATATATTTCTTACCATACTGAATAATGTTTGGAACATCCCAAAACTTATCCTGTTAATCCTCCATCAGAATGACACCGTGGGAGTCATCTCCCATAAACTTCCTGAGAGGTTGAAGGCAAACTTTTTTTTGGTCACGCATGAATGTGAAAATGTCACGCATGGCATCAATTGGTCACGCAGAGCTGTTGCGCACCACCTTTATTTGGTTATACATGTCTCAATCATGGCGTGAAATTCTCACGTGATTGTAATGCTTTGCGTAATTAAGTCACATAAATGTGTGACCAAATAGATGGTTGGTTTTAACTGGTGATGGTTTACCGGTATACATTGAATCCACTGCCGCCTACCAGTTTCCCCAGTAATACTTGCATCACATGACAATGAATTGTAAGCGATAATCGGGGATAATTTCCATATTTTCTCTGATATACTTTGTCAAATCTTCACCGATCACCAAAGCTTATCCTCTTCTGGCCACCCAATCACCCACTGGGCAATATCTCAATATATCAGTCATGGCTGGTCGGATTTTTCGGGCTTTTTCTTCAAGATAGTGCTTCCGGAACCAGATGCCAGAGGGATATCACCAGGATGCCAGAGGGATACCACCAGGATGCCAGAGGGATACCACCAGGATGCCAGAGGGATACCACCAAGATGCCACTACGATACCACCAGGTTGCCAGAGGGATACCACCAAGATGCCACTAGGATACCACCAGGATGCCAGAGGGATACCACCAAGATGCCACCAGGATACCACCAGGATACCACCAGGATGCCAGGGGAATACCACCAGGATGCCAGAGGGACACCACCAGGATGCCAGAGGGACACCACCAGGATGCCAGAGGAGCACCACCAGGATGCCAGAGGGGCACCACCAGGATACCACCAGGACACCAGAGGGATACCACCGGGATGCCAGAGGGATACCACCAGGACACCAGAGGAATACCACCCTGATGTCAGAGGGATACCACCAGGATACCAGGGGAATACCACCAGAATGCCAGAGGGATACCACCAGGACGCCAGAGGGATACCACCCTGATGTCAGAGGGATACCACCAGGATTCCAGAGGGATACAACCAGGACACCAGAGGGATACCACCAGGATGCCAGAGGGACACCACCAGGATGCCAGAGGGACACCACCAGGATGCCAGAGGGACACCACCAGGATACCACCAGGACACCAGAGGGATACCACCAGGACACCAGAGGGATACCACCAGGAAGGTAGAGGGATACCACCCTGATGTCAGAGGGATACCACCAGGATTCCAGAGGGATACAACCAGGACACCGGAGGGATACCACCAGGATGCCAGAGGGACACCACCAGGATACCACCAGGATACCAGGGGAACACCACCAGCATGTCAGAGGGATACCACCAGGACACCAGAGGGATACCACCAGGATACCACCAGGATACCAGGGGAATACCACCAGGATGCCATAGGGATACCACCAGGATGCCAAAGGGATACCACCAGGATGTCAGAGGGATACCACCAGGATAACACCAGGACACCAGAGGGATACCACCAGGATACCAGAGGTATACCACCAGGATGCCAGAGGGATACCACCAGGAGGCCAAAGGGATACCACCAGGATGTCAGAGGGATACCACCAGGATACCACCAGGACACCAGAGGGATACCACCAGGAAGGTAGAGGGATACCACCAGGATACCAGGGGAACACCACCAGGATACCAAGGGAACACCACCAGGATGTCAGAGGAATACCATCAGGGTGCCAGAGGAATACCACCAGGATGTCAGAGGGATACCACCAGGATGTCAGAGGGATACCATCCTGATGCCACCAAAGAGGCTGTGAGCAGGATCCATCAGCGAGAATGAGTGACATAGCGCATGTAACGGGTTTATAGCAGTGGGAGGAGCGGACGTCCAGAAAGCACCCTGCAGAGCACTTTCAGTTTCATTTAATATTGGCTGTGTTCGACTTCCATTCACCAAATCAACCATATAGATTGACATTTTTTTCAAAAATTATCAAAATGTTATAACCCAATTGACTCTACATTCAATATATTTTTCATTATATTTTTTTTTAATCATTTCTATTCATGACTAATTTTCTGATATTTTTCAGGGAATATTTCTTCTTTTTTAGGTATTATTATGATAAGAGCAGCTTATTGCTGATTATTTTCTGAAATTAGATTAATATTGAATTTATCTAATATCTCAAAAAGAAATGTTAGGTCAAATTAAAGTCCGTCAATTTGTCACTTTTGTAACCCTACCGATTTAAGCTATTTTTAATCATTTTAGCTTCATAATAAACCTTGAAATTGACGGACTTTTTTTTCAATTTCTTTTTAGTATTAATGTGTTTTTCTGTGCAGTATTCTATATATTTTCATAAACTAACCCCCAATAAGCTGGCATTTTAATATTATTTCAAAAAATCTTAGTGTTATAGTATTTTCCTCTGTTTTCCCTTATAGATTGACCACAAAACTATAAATTGCTCTCAAATTGTTAATTATGAACAGATTTTGATGAATAAGGACTCTACGAGCTCGTATTTGAAAGATGTAGATGATAGGATAATAAAATATGTAGATAATTTCGTAGAAATAGGCTTTCTATTTTCAAGGTCATTGAAAGGTCACTTCAAGGTCACTGGCAATATTTGATTAAAATAGCCTAAGAAGGTTTACATTCGATCACATATCATTTGTAGATGTATTCCGAGTAGTAAAAAAGTTATATCCCTATGTCTGCCATTTCTAGTGATGGCTAGCAGGGGTGGGGGGGGGGGTGTGATATATCACTAACAGCTTGGGTTATGTACAGAAGTAAGGGTGATACTGAAAACACAAACTTTAACCGGAAGCAATACAAAACATGACATCCTATAGCAATCTCTCCAGTCCCCATCTATTACATGTTCTACAATACTCTTTTAAGTAAAACCCCATAATAGTAACAAAACCTATGAGATCTACTCCGTACCGTCTGTACACAAATATATCATCTGTTTGTTCATCACTGTCTGTCACATAGATTCACCCGTTATTGGATAACAAAATAACAAGATATTGGTGATAATAAAATAACAAGGCTATGCGCCAGGTGCAGAGGAGATAATACTCCTCAATTCAAGAATGATACCAACTGGTTCCATGTGGCTGTGGTATCATAGCACATCCGTCCCATTTAATTTGTTTCATCTTTATATGAACTGTACAGATTCCTTGAAGTCAGTTGTGACGTTAAAAGTGATTAATATTAACGGACCGAATGACGTTTGAATCGCTTGTGATTTTCTAATGTCTAAATATGCATTTCCGATCTCATCCTTTTCACATCCTGTTTATATTAATGACGTCCTTGCTGCCCCAATCGGCGTCACGGCCCGAAAGTTGCATCTATTAACGGAGGATGAGTTCATGACAACTTGGGTTCACATTTGGGTAACTATTGATGCTCCAATATGTGAGGCCTTTGCGATAAATATCCAGAAGAGAAAGAAGGCCTTTGAGACATAGTGACACCTAGCGGATTGACGCCAAGTGGACAATGGCCCGGAAGTTGTCAAAATCCAGCTGTCCATTAATTGGTTTTCTCACAACAAAATTACACATTTGTAACATTTACCAATCCTATTCCAGTTTGTATAAAGGTCAACAAATGAAGAGTTCTTCGGATGAGAATATTCACACCTTTAAATGGGCATGATGAGTCCTATAATCGCTTTGAATGGTCTATTCCCCATCAAGCGACCCCCATATGGATCTTAAATAGGATTAATTATAGAATCTGCCTCCTGGTCGATCGCGAACCATGCATAGGCCCCCTGCCAATCTCTCCAACCAATGATTAGATATACATGATATAGTGGAGTTGTGCAGTTCTGGTTCCGGTAGAGTTGAAAAGTTCCGGTGTGTACTTTTCAATGTGAAAAAAAAACAACATGGAGATCGGCAATCGGCATATGACATAAATATTACACTTTTCTTTCAGTGTTTGTTTGTCTCTCTTTACCTTTTCAAGAAAGGTACGCTTTGATGATCTGACCTATGTCAAAGTCAAGGTCGTGTGAAGGTCACTCTGTGGCCATTTCAGAAGGTAATTTTTGAAAATCTGGTCCATCAGGACCTTTTTGCCTGGAGGCCGTTATATGTTGTTCCTTAAATCAAAGATGATTATTTCTCGTTCTCCATGTTTCTTGCCAATAAGCTAGAATAGGCACACTGCTCAGTCCGGAGTTGTTCTAATGACTGCCTATCAAAGGCGGAGATTCTTCTTGATAGGCATGATACCACAAAAGAAAGATCCCAAGTCACTCTTCGAAAACAGTAGGGCATTGGGTCTCAGTGACGGGCTTCTATATGATTAGATGTAAGTTAAACAGTGCTGAAAATGTTATTAATACAAACAAATAAAACATGAAAGCTTTTATCAAATCACAGACAATTCCACGAAAAAGGGTAATGTTTAAATGGTGTGATACAAAGTAGTTCAAACAAAATCAACCAAACTACACCTGCCTGGATTGTATGTAACTCTTAGAGCAATAATAAATATATAGCAATCGGAGACGACGAAGGCTGTTGGCCCGCAAATCACTGCAAGCGAGTTCCCCCAGTTTACCATAGGATAGCCCAGATTATGCCTCAGTCACATTTGCGCCGATTTCAGCAAAGATGCCCGGCCGATGAGTATTTTTTATAAAATCGGCAGGCAGTTCAGATTGCCGTGCGGGCACCGGGAGATCATCGGCCACAATTGGGCATCCTTAAGACGTCGGGCGGGTCATCGGAAACTTTTAGCTGGAACATAAAAGTTGCCGGCGTTTCCCCGATGTCTTATCAGTAAATATCATCTTAAAGTACACGGCAGGGTCCCGGCAGTGTCCCGCAGGCACATCGGCAGATTATCTTACGGCTGCCGGTGGCATCGTGGGGTGAAAATAGGATTGTTTTTATTTCATGTGTTCACAGGCCATCGTCAGATGATCCACCGGGCTCCCTACGGTCTCATATAGACGTCTTTAGGATGTCTTTCAGACGTCTGTCAAATGATACAGATGTCTTTATGATGTCTTTCAGACGTCTGTCATATGATACAGACGTCTTTAAGATGTCCTTCAGACGTCTGTGTCATTTTCTTGCGGGTGCCGTGCGGTGGCCTTTCATAATGTGACCATAGCTACGGCATATCTCAGATTGTTGCTGATAAACTCCCCGGCGCCTGGCAGACTGGGAAGTCGGCCGATTCTTACTGCCCGGCCGGCGCCCGGTGCAAATGTGACTGAGGCATTAGCAACCCCTACTTAATATAAAGTTTCTCTCAGACCAGTTCATGGGCAGTCCTAGGACTTTCCTCCTTGAGATCTGACAGCTAAACAATACAACACCACCATCTCTCTTCGCTCCCAAAGTAATAGACTGGATATAGGCTGGACATAGACTGGATATAGGCTGGACATAGATTGGATATAGGCTGGACATAGACTGGATATAGGCTGGACATAGACTGGATATAGGCTGGACATAGACTGGATATAGGCTGGATATAGATTGGATATATATATGCTGGACATAGACTGGATATAGGCTGGGCATAAATGACCAGATTGCACTTTTGATTGATCGACAAAAGCGGGCAGAACCAACGAATGAAATTAGAAGGAAAAACGAAAAATAGTATCTGTAGAATTTCGAACTGCAAAATCTTCGCAATCCACTCTGCCTATTCGTGTAAGTGTGACCACACTTTTAGGTCTCATGTTGCAATGTGTTTCAAGATTGATCCTGGGGTTTGGTTTGGCTATGACACTCTAAATTCATAATGTTCAATGAATGTTCAGAGATTTTTTTGTTTCAACTCAATGAAACATCAGAATTGAGATGGCATACTCCTGAAAACACTCTTTACTTATTGAATAATTAATATTCATAGAGAGCCCATCACACCAATCTCTACATTTCCCTTACTGCATTGCGGCTCTTTGAGTTTTGGCAGCTGGTCTTTCGCACACAGGATATTTGGACTGGTCCTGTCTGCGGATACATGTCGCCACATAGAAGTATCAGGATACAAAGTAGGATGGATATTTTGTAACTTTAACTGACATTTGTTTTTCCCTGATGCCAAACGAAATCTGTTTTTTTTTTGTATGATACTGGTATGGAATATGTCGAGACTCGATACAGGATTTCTTTATTTAAAGCTTGGATTATTCTGTAAGTTGAAAAGGTCATATTAGTAACTGGATGTATCATCAAATATTTCTGCATAGAAAATGCATGATTCTAGAATTCACAGAAGAGAGTTTAGAATTAGTTTAGGTAGATACTGACAGGGTGATATTCCAAGCCCAGGTATGTTTGCTGTCTGTACAAAACTTGCCAGTCGGCCAAGTAGATTGTTTTTCTTGAGTACCTTATAATGTCTCCACTAAACGGTGTTGTCATGAAAAACATTTTTTATTGGGAATTCTTGCATCAACATCCTTGTCAAGATACTCAGAAAAGGTTGGTATTTTTAATATAAGTAACAAAACAAACTTTTAAGAAGAAATCGGTAAGCAAGGATACAAAAGATAGCAAAGGATATTTGGACATATCTGGTTTGACTAGTATTCGTGTGTCTTGAGTCAAGAATAACATTGCATGGTTAGGGATACAAAGAATAGATGCATCATAGATATTTTGGAAAATAGATATATTAATGTTCTAGTATTTTTCCAGTTAATGCAAATTAAATCATGGATGGCTGGGTGAGGTTTGACAAGAAAAGAATCTTTGGATAATTCTATTTAATCGCTATTCCAAGACTATTATATGGAATTGTGTTTATTGTACTGGCAGAGTTGTGTTGGTCAGAGAAAGATGATAATGCTTATGTTAGGATGTGATGTTAGGATGTAATGTGCTGGGGGATTTAGGTTGGTTGGCAGCTATGTTACAACATAGGAAAGAATGTATGTTTGGGTAGGTATGAAGGTATTGCAGCTCATTAAGTCATCACTTAGGGACTGGCATTGCCCCTTGTTGTGATTTTGGATAGATAGGAAATACCCCTTCTTTAACAGAAATATTGATAGGCCCTTAAGAGTGCTAGGGATTGTAGGCACCAAGAAAGGAGGAGTGTTTAGGATTTAATGTTGACAG
Source organism: Amphiduros pacificus (assembly GCA_949316495.1). Classification (NCBI taxonomy): domain Eukaryota; kingdom Metazoa; phylum Annelida; class Polychaeta; order Phyllodocida; family Hesionidae; genus Amphiduros; species Amphiduros pacificus. The sequence goes on along the minus strand of OX439010.1, from coordinate 18,051,494 downwards.
TGTTGTGGGAGGGAGTGAGACAGGGTAGTTGTTCACAATTGTAGGGACCTGTACCGGGTGGTCAGTGCGAGCCGCTATACATATATATTAAAGATGCTGGTTCTCACCTCCAGTCATGTAGCCATGCTGCTCAGGCTCTGAGCGGTGATGAGACATTAGTGGTATGGCCAACTTCACAAATCAAATCAAATAAATAAAGAAACAAAGAATTTCTTTTCAGACAAGCTACGTAGTGGCAGGTATAGAATACATCCTCTTTTTCTTTAAACTGAGTTTATTTATCTTTAGGGTTGATCTAGATATGAAATCGATGACCTTCGGTGAACTTTATTTGACCTTGAGTGGCAACTTCAATTAAGCAACAAATATTTTAACCATATATTTCATATTTCTTGTACGAACACAAACTGAGAACACCAAAGAGCATGAAACTATATCAGTTAGAGCCAATTTTACAACCATTTAAAGATTTTTATGTCAATGTGAGCAAACTTATAATAGAAATGACAGGACAGAAATAATAACACCTTATAAAATGCCCAAAATACCTAATAAAAAATATTTTTTTAGTCTCATGACATTTTTCTTGAGCCAACATACCTGACTTGGAGAGGAAAGTCTCTGATACCAGCATGAAAGATGTGAGTTGGTGAGCATTCTTCATGCTGAGAACACTTGTTCGTTGAGATAAATGAGTCATTGTGCATGAACAAAAAACAACCAGTTTTAGATTTAGCTGATATTAGGGATAATTGCATTCTAATGTGTGGAATATATACCTGTACACAAAGAATGTTTTGGAGCAGAGGCAGTCGTATGCATTGGGAATCTTAAAAGCTAATATATTGCAGTGGTATGCATTGGGAATCTTAAAAGCTAATATATTGCCAATATTTATTTATCAATGTAATGCCAATTGTCCATACTGTCATATATTACTTAAGGGATGAAAGCTGAAATCACAACCTTGGATGAGAAGATTTTAATCCATGTATAAGCTTAATTATACTTTCATGACCTGAATATATATGTGGATATTTCAGTCGGGTACCATCCACTCCTTAAATGCAGTGATTCAAACCTTGCCCTAGTCTCACATTGATTCATGTTTCTTCCCATATCCAGGAGCATTTTAAATAAAAATCAAAAAAGTTTGTGATCAAGTTGAGGAAATTATGGAAATGAATCGTGTGCTACAGAATACTTTCTAAATCCTGTGCTCAGCTGCGTGCAATAATGCCTTGTAGTTCTTTGCAAATAGTATAAGAAATTGAGCAACAAGGATCACAAAATTTAAAATCTTTCTGGGAAGTTATCTTGTTCCACCACTCAATCACCGACTTTTTCTCATTTCTCTTGGGAGCAAGTTTAAATTTCAACTTCATGATAGAAATGTTGTAAGAACAAAAAATATATGGTTTGCAGATTCTAAATATACATTGCAATCTTAGCAATGTATAAATTATATCCATTAAATTTAGGATATACCTTACTATTCTTTATTTAATTTGAAACACTGGATTGAAAGAAATGTGGTGCAAGAGTTTCCATTCCTTAATTTCTATACATGTACAGTACAATACTATTTATATGCACATGGGTGAGATCAATTCTGTTCTTATTATTTGGTTTGCAGATAGTTCATGGAGGTATGCGACTCTACATGTACCTGTTAACATGCTGAGTACAATATTTACAAAATACTTTGCTCAGTGCTTCAGCGGACATATATCATAAAACCAGAAGCACATCCTTGTATTGAACGATCTGGTCCACCATTAAAACAATCTAATCAACATCTCATGATATAACAAGTTTTCATATGTAGTAGTTTCCTTAATTTTACTTTATACAAATATATTAAATATTAAATATTTAAAAATAATTTCTGATCTTGAAAACTATAAACAAATAAACTAAGGCTCCAACCGCAGTTCGGCTCATCCAATTTCTGGAACAGACTACGTTTGATTTGACCTCATTTGGGATTGCGTTCCGAATGTGAGTTGCATAAAGTGTGAAAGTATTTTTAACATTTCTAATTTTGTGGTATTTTAGATTAAAATGCATCATCTTAGTTAATATGGGGTTGTCTTTTTGTTTGAAGATTCATTACATATAAAAGATGGGTTTAGGTTTTAGAGACTTAATTAAACCTGCTTTTGATATCAAATTTGTGTTGTGCTTTGTGGGCATTGAGAGAGAGGGGCACATTAGGCCTCTATCAAAGGTGCAAAACAATGGGGCAGTAGCCATGGTAACTAAAATTCGGGAGTACAAAAGATCTGCATATTGACCTTTTTTCCCTTTCTCTTGAAATATTCTTACAAACATATATTATGTTATCCTTCTAGGTCGTTTTCTAACAAAGATTGTTCACATTGTTCATATTTTACACTATTTTTTCACCTACCATTTTGAGTATCCAATTGCCCCATTGCAATATTAAGTTAGATATCCAAGATTGCATACAAACCATCATGAATGTCAAATGTCAAATATCAATAACTAAATGAGTAATTATACCCACCAATATACCATAATGAGTATCCGATACAGGTCAGTGAATGACACAGTAACCGAGGTGTTAGGCTTAAGTTGCCTTATTGAATCCCTATTCATATGTTAATGAGATATTGATACATATGTGCATCGCCTATTATAAAATGAAAAGCGGGGAGCTGCTGGTTCAGCTTCTTCAGAAATGGGAAAACACTCTTTTTGAGCTGTTGGTTTGAATAGTATATTGACATATAAAACTTCGTAATTGGCCCGAGGCTTAGATACTAACAAACACCCAATCATTTAATTTATGTTATATTATTTGAAATATAACTACATATTTCGCAATTTCCTACATATGTGGAGACTGGGAGGTGGTGGGTTCGACTCCCACTGCCTGCATTGTTACTTTCACAATGTTTAAAGGCTTGAAAGTCGACATGATATAGCCATAGTTGCTGAAACGTTCTTAAAACACCATTTCACATTTTTTACAATTTCCTTCAGATATATCGAATGTCAAAGAGAACATTGAATATTGATGATATTTGGACTAAACTATAAAAGGCCATATATCATATTTGGATCCAGATTCACGCCCTCAAATTAACATGATTGAAAGTGTTAAACAATGTTAAACGTGACAGTCATATGTCCAAACATTGTCTTACCACCCACTACTCAATGTGCATACATTGTCTTAACACCCACTACTCAATTTGCATACATTGTCTTAACACCCACTACTCAATTTGCATACTCCCATAACGTATGCATGTTATAACAGCAAGATCAGAGACAATAATGAATAAATGAGTCGAAGGAAAAATGGCATACATCTGCAGATCTTGATTCACCTTATCGCTTTAAAAGCTTAAAACACATACACGTAGCATAGACATGTCTGCTTAATGTCAAACCACCCATTAGCAGAAAGAAAAAAAAAACAAATATATGTGCCAGCATGTAAGTATTATCAGAGACATTTAAAACATGTTTAAATATTTCTGGTATTGTCCAAGATGCAATGTCATTTTTAAAATAAGTAAAAAATATACCACAGGAAAATGCAACAGAAGTGTTGTAAATGGTATATCATACACAATATATTGGTTTAAAAATTTTAAGAAAGCATCGTGTACAATGGCTTACAGAACATCGTGTACAATGGCTTACAGAACATTATGTTCATCAATTTTATTAGTCCAGCTAAATCAGTCCTTAAAGTAGCCCAATCGTGCACTTCGTGTTAAAAGCGTGAAATTTGGCACAGGAGTAGCTTAGGGGTTACAAATAAGATATCAAGCGAGAGCCACGTTGAGCGGTCCCGTTTAAGGTCTTTTTCAAGATGGCCGCCTCAGGACCTCTTAAAATGACCTAAAATTGATGTAAAAATTGTTTCTTCAGTTGCATGACACTTAAAACTCACATGAGTAATGAAATTGTACCACTAGTCATGAATGTTACATTTAGAACAATATTTTGGAAATTATTGACCAATAATGGGTCATTTTCAAGATGGCCGCCGACTCATAATCTATCTAAATGACTCAAAATGATTTTCCCATATTTTTACATTTTCTTGTTGCCATATACCTTATTTATATTAGTGTATTCTTCCTGATAAATGCCCCTCCCATATTGAAGAGGTGGGTATGCTGAATATGCCAGTTTTTAAAGTTTGTCTCTATCATTTTTAGTTGCTGAGATATCACAACTTTAAGTTTCCCTTCAAATACGAGTTATTATAATTAGCAAGAAAGAAATCTTCAATTGCTGATATCTTGACAACCAAAAATGATAGAAACAAACTTTTAAAACTGACATGCTCTGGGGAACAAGTAGATTGTATTTATTGCAATATATGTCAATTAGCTAAGCGTCCTGTGGCGCTAATAAGGAAGAATACAGGATATAAAAATATCAACTTTTGATATCTAATACTACCCAAAAACAAATGGTAATCTTCTATTGAATACCTTATTTATACAAATATATTTATGATATGTACCAATCTCATCTAGATCTAATATATCAAAATCAATAATAGGGCCACAGATGACATGCTGCCATGGGGCACACCTTGACCTACTTTACTAAAGTAGGTTACTTGTGACATCACAGCTGCAAATCTGAACTTGTTCCACTGATCACAGTTTGCAAGAATCAGCATATTGTCAATCATCACCATGTATATTACTACAGGTGCGTAAACTATTTTAGGGTTACATTAGAAGCCATTGATCAACTGAAAGTTGATTAAGAAAGGTACACATGAATGATTATCATTGATAACCCAGTTTTGATGGCCTTCTGCAAGTACTGGAACATAACTCATAAAATTGAAAAGTGTCACTCTTACACATTTATCAATTATACAATGTACATTGGATAATTCTCCCCTATCTTTGACATATAGATATATAACTAATACTATTTCACTTTGTTGTAGGCCCATAATCTGTCAAGACAATGCATGCAATGTAGAAAGAAGTAGCCTAGAAGCACAGCAATATAACAAATTACTGGTGGTGGTTAAGCTGGTTGTATATAAAGTAGAGACATAGAATAGAACAGAAAATGGCCCAAAGAAGCAAAAAGACTCAAGTCATGCCACAGGCAAGTGTTGATACCAGTGACCCTGAAACATCCCCATTGACTACAGACTGGACAAAATGCATTCTCTGTCAAGTGGATGGGCAAAAACTTAGATGTCCAGGTAGAGGCAAATCTGAAAAAGGGTATGAAACAATGTCAGAAATGCTCATAAAGTTTGATGAAATTGGATACCTTGACTTTGACATCCAAAGACTGAACGATGGAACAGGAGTGAAGGAAACATGTGTAGCACATGAGGCTGGATGGCATAAGTCCTGTGAAGCAAAATTCACAAATGTAAAGTTGGAACGTGCAAAAAAGAGAAAACTCTCTGGAGATGACAGTTGTGAGCAAAAGAAATTCACAAGACAGTCACAAAAAGTCCATTCCACCTTCCAGGAAGCTAAATGTCTGTTTTGTAAGGATGCATCCAAACAGGAAGATATTCTCAGTGATGTCAGCACATTCAACACTTGCCAAAAAATTCTTGATAGTGCTGAGATTTTACAAGACCAAACATTGCTGGGCATATTAGCTGAAGGTGACCTCATAGCCAGAGAGGCCAAGTATCACTTGAAATGCCTCATGCTCTATTATAGGAAAGCCAAATATCAGCAAGTCAATACAAAAACAGGTGATGAACTGTCTAACCATGAGAAATGTTTGGAACATATCAAACAGTACATAGATATAGCCAGGGAAAGTGATGTGGCCCCAGTATTCAAAATGAGTGACATAGGCAAGATGTACACACAAAAACTTGAAGAGCTGGGTGAAACATCTGAAACCAGAGTCCATACAAAATGATTCATTGAAATGATTTGAGATAATCAGTGCCCATTGTTTTATCGTTGCATGTTCCCAACACAATTGGCAATTTCTATAACTGTTTTATATACACGCATGATCATTACTGACAACCTTGCTTTTCTTCAATGATGATTTTATGTTTATGGTATATCAGAAGCATGTATATAAAATCATGACTCTGTACAATGCTTTTGTATTACTTATTGTAAGATAATGGTAAGACAATTGTATGTTCCTAAATGGCCCATAATGACCCAATGGCAATACACAAGAAAGTTAATATAGTTCAATCAAGTTGTCTAATGTAAACATGTTGTCCATTAAAGAAAAAAGTAAACATTACAAAACGTTTCTCTTTTATGTTAAAGTTACCCTGCCATTGAAAGTAACCATTATGTAAAATGACCCATAATGGGTCAATATTTCATGAAAAATATTGTTCTAAATTTTCTTTTTATGTGTAGTGGTGCAATTTGGCAACCCTTGTCAGTTTACATTGCGCAAAAACTGAGGAAAAAAATGTACACGCATTTTGGGTCATTTTCAAGATGGCCGACTCACGACCTGTAAAAATGACCCAAAATGCATGATTGGTAAATAATTTCCCCCAAAAAATTCTAAATGTTACATTTATGACTAGTGGTACAATTTCATTACTCATGTGAGTTTTAAAGTGTCATACAGCTGAAGAAAAAAAAATTACATCAATTTTAGGTCATTTTAAGAGGTCGTGAGGCGGCCATCTTGAAAAAGACCTTAAACGGGACCACTCAACGTGGCTCTCGCTTGATATCTTATTAGTAACCCCTAAGCTACTCCTGTGCCAAATTTCACGCTTTTAACACAAAGTGCACGATTCGGGACTGATATAGCTGGACTATATTTCCGGGTCCGTGTTATAGTATTTACCGTTATATTCCAATTATAGAATAATCTGCCCAGCACTCTCCATCGGATACATTAAGACAGTCAATGTTCATGATGTTGGTGGCGAGTGTCCTCTGTTGTCAGAATTTCTAAATGAACTACTTTCATTTTATGTAAAAAAAATCAACAGTTTTCAGAAAAAAAGTACTAGAATCTTTTTCAACTGCCAAAAGAGTTCCCATTTCACTAAAACTGCCCAGTGATGATATGATATTTACATTAATTTGCAATGAACTTATTGATATTCCATGGATCTGATTTAAACTATGTTTATAATTAACCCTGTATTACAAGGCTATTAACTGGATAAAGATATTCGTTGAAAATATAGTTTGAGGGGATAAAAATTAAATATCAAACATCAAATGAACAAGCGCTCGTGTTGCACCATAATTCAATGTAATTTGATGTATGTGAACTTTGTTACTTATTCACTATTCACATTTCATTATTCTTTTTTTCTAAATTATTGAGAGACTATGTCAACATGTCAGATTTCCAAAATTGCTGGATTTTTAGAGGAATCAGGACCCATTTACTAAAACTGTCCAGTGATATGATATCAACATTAATTTGCAATGAAATTATTGATATTCCATGAACTGGATCTTTTTAAAACTCTGTTTAACACTGTTTTGAAGGCTATTAAGTGGATAAAGATATGAGCTGAAAATATATTTTGAGGGGAAGTAAAAGTAAAAGTAAAATATTAAACATCAATTTGATCAAATGAATGAACTTAGGCTCGCGCAGAAATGAAATTTCTAATCTGCCACCAGGGGACACTCATTGAAAAGACTTATAAAACTTACAAATTCCAACCTCAAAGAGTAAAAACCCTTTTAAGAAAAGTGAAAATATTATTGACCTTATGCCACAGAAATTGTACAAATGACATTGAATTATGGTGCAATATAAACGCATATTTTGTTCCTTTTCCAGTCTTTTCACCAGATGACACCACCTGCCACCCGGCACGGTTCAATCGGCCTTGACCTTGACTCTCGTAGCGTTTAAAATGGCGGATGTTTTGGAAATTCACGAGGCCGAAGGTGGAGATGATTTCGAGGTTGACGAAGAAGGAGACCGTAAGTTTGCTTAATTCTATAGACAGATGAGTCATGTTATTAGTAAGGATCATTTACGAATTACTTAGTTTATTCTCTGAACCAATTTCTCGTTGGAGAAGCGCAAATAAGCCAAACCCCAGAACCACACGCACCGGCAACGTCGGTTTGCTGAATTATCGCCCAAATACATCTACCAAGTTAATTCGGCAAATTAAGATCAGTCCAACTGCAACAGGCCTTCCCAATGTACTGTATTTTCCCAGCAGACATTTTTTTCTGTCGTTCCTTTCCTGTCAACCCCGTACATGGGAGATCTATCAGATGTGTTATGATATGAGCCCAGAAATAAATTGGTTACTTGTGCCCGACCAGTTTTCCGTCGAATGCTACCAATTACGTATTATGGTCAAAATAGCCGCGATTCCAAGTGGACCGCGGTATTGAACTGTCACATTGAACCGCGGTCAAGCTGCTCAATCTGCGCAATTTATCAATGTACATTATCTACAATTGTAAATTAGAGAATATTTGAGCCTTAACTTTACTTAGAAATGCATTTTATTTACGTTTTGGAAGATTAAATGGCCGCCAAACTTGAATGCGTAGTTCTAATTTTGGGCCTGGGTGAAAAGTGAGAATATTCACGGAATCATATGCCAGACAGTTGGTCTAATTATGGCGGAAAGTAGCTTATTAATATTAAGATTAGCAGATGACCCTTTTAGATAATTTACATTGAAATATTATCCAAATTCAGCTGCTTGACCGCGGTCCAATGAGTCAGTTCATACTGCGGTCAACTTCGGATCGCGGTAAAGCCGAGAGGGTACCTGGTCAAAACATCCGCGATATCACGTGGACCGCGGTATACACCCCTTGCCAATCTCTCCGACCAATGATTAAATATAGTGGAGTTGTACAGTTCTGGTTCCGGTAAAGTTGTACAGCTCCGGTGTGTACTTTTCAATGGGGAAAAAAAAAAACATGGAGATCGGCAATCAGCCTATTGAACTGCCACATTTAAACGCGGTCAACCGGCTGAATTTGTATATTTTATCAATGGGCTCAGCCAAGGGGAAGTGAACATTAACATGAAAAAGTGAAACTCAAAATATGTGCTTCTTTTAAATTGTACCTTATAAACTAGAAACTGTAGTTTCTGAAACTGTTTTATTTTTTTCTCTACCCTTATTGGGTGCGAAATAATCACAATTTGTTTAAAACCCTATTTTGTTGGTTCATTTTGCTGTCTGTCATCGTTTTTCTATCAATTTAGAAAATATGGTGTATTTTATTAGAAATCACATGCAAAGTAGTGGAAATGGGACTTTAATAAAGTTGAGATGCTATGTTATCATTATTTAAAGTCAAATTCTTGGCACACAAGTCCAAAGATGTTTTGGGGGAAAAACTTTAAAATATGAATTTGTCCCTCCGTTACATGTCCCTCCGTTACAAAAAATATTGAAATTTTTACCTCATGCTATAATGCATATCACAAGGAATGTGAAACTTTCTAGAAGTAAGGTGCTTATAGTGAAGTATCATAACCTTCTGTATGCTTTATGAAACTCATTTAATTTTTGGTTGATTTTATATGAAGAAAACCTGTCCCTCCGTTACTAGTAACGGAGGGACAAATGTTCAGGTTCATGCAAGTTGTTATTATTTCAGTTATTTGCCAGAAATTTTTATTTCTTAAAGTGGTTTATGTCAAGTGGAAATGGACACAAACAATTTATTTGGTTAAACATGTATTGGTTGGCTAATATGTGGTCTGTCACCTGAGAGACAATAGACACTTCATGTTTATACTCATGCATCAATCAACATGGTCATTGATACATAATTCTATTTCCCTGTCTACATACTCATGTATTATAAACACTGGTTTTCAATACTGTGAGTTTATGGCAAAGAAAATCATATTTGTTTGCATTGGTACTTTAGTCAGAGGAAGAAAGCCACCAGCTGACTTGCACTGGGTACACAAGCTGTCCCATCAGAGACAACACAATTGCTGTTTGATAGGTGTGATTCCTTGTGACACTATGTAACCGTTTGATCTTGTCAAAGTGTCTAATTTACCTGACAAATCCATTCTTAGGGATAATGCAGTGTTCCTGGCTTACAGTTAGGATAACACAAGGCTAAGAACATGATGATGTAATGGAATGAGATGTGTGTGTCATCCTTATGATGACCAAAATGACCATGGTCAAAATGACCATGATACAAAGTGGACTGCTGGACCAAGTGCATGTGCATTTCATTTGATAGCTATGTATTCCCTCCTCTTATCTAAAACCTGAACATAGCTGCCAATATTAATCTTATTCAGCTACTTTCTGCCATCATTATACCTCATGTCCGTCATATCTTTCTGTTAATATTTTCACTTTTCACCCAGGCTGGACATTAGCATAACCTTTAAAGCTTGGCGTCCATTTTAAGTCTTAGTCTTCAAAAACATAAATAGTATGCATTTCTAAGCATTGTTAAACTCATATTTTCTCCAACTTGTAGATAATTTACACTTGTGGATAATTTAGATTCATAAAATGTCCAAATTCTGTCTAATGTGGCAGTTCAGTACCACGGTCACCTTTGTCACATGGTTATTTTGACCATAATCCATCCTTAGTACCCAGTTGTCATTTGTGGTGTGTATTTGGTCTTTGTTACTTATGTTATTTCATTCAATTTATGCTGTAAATTTATTCTGTCAAGTTCATAAAGATTTAGCACCTAAATAGTACATGTACAGTTTGCTACAGAAGTTACTTGTTGACAAGATTACAGCTGAACATTTGTGTCCCTCCGTTATTATTTTCTGTTGTCCCTCCGTTACGACAATATTTCTTTAATAAATAAAACAGTGTTAAGGTTATAAATTTGATATTTTGGTATTTACTACTAAGGTATGTGTAGATGATATATGATATAGTGATTTTTAAGAATATTCATAAGAACTTTATGTTAAGCCCATTTTGCTACATGACTCCAAAGCTGCTGTTCAAAAGTGTCCCTCCGTTACAGAAAACATATTTTGATACTATACATTAACTGTTACAGTATGATCCTCAATACTTTGGCATATTGTAATGTTCAGTGGGCTTTGTCAAAAACAATAATTAAGTATTTCTAATAATTTTGTATTTCTGGAATAAATGCATTTATGTTATGCTGTTCAGTGATGCTGTCCCTCCGTTACCGCTTGGCCGAGCCCCAATGTAAATTATCTACAAGTGTCAATTGCCAATCTTAATATTGATAAGCTTCTCTGCGCCGTAATTAGACCTCATGTTCGGCATATAATTCTGTGAATATTCTCACTTTTCATCCAGGCCCAACATTAGAACTACTAGGGTATCACACCGGTACGTGATATTATCGAGATAACGGTATACAGACATCGATACGATAACCGGTATTGTCATACTGGTGCTTCGATATATTATTTTTATTTATCTTGATGTCATATTTTCATAAAGTTCCACATTATTTTTGAATTGTCTCACTGGTTTCATTCTAATGACAAGTTAAATATTTTATTTTCATTTATTATATGCTGATTATTTTTTTGCAGAGGGTCTCCAGAAACTCAAAGAGAAGGTTAAGAAGAGGAAAGGAAGAGGATTCGGAGGAGGTAATTACAGTGATGATTCTGGTAAAGTGAGTCAATTGGGGAATCCCCCCACCAGGTAGAAAACAATGGGGGATTTTGAGAATCCAATGGGGGCAGTGGCGAGCGCAGACCATGAGCGTCGAAGGTGCAAATAATAATAATAATAATAACAATAATAATAATGATTTGTATAGCGCTATATCAGACTAGGTCTGCTCATGGCGTGATATTCAGCTTATAAAACCTACATACCTACATATCTACCTACATACCAACCTATATATCTACCTACATATCTACCTACATACTAAACTACATACATACCTACCTACATATCTACCTACATACTAAACTACATACCTACCTACATACCTACCTACATATCTACCTAAATATCTACATACATACCTACATACATACCTACATATATATTTCTGATCATTTCTCAATCGAAAATTAATCAAATATTCATTTAAAAAAAGCTAAGAATATCCAAAGTTGTAAAATTGATTTGTATAGCGCTATATCAGACTAGGTCTGCTCATGGCGTGATATTCAGCTTATAAAACCTACATACCAACCTACATACCTCCATATCTACCTACATATCTACCTATATACTAAACTACATACATACCTACCTACATATCTACCTACATATCTACCTAAATATCTAAATACATACCTACCTACATATATATTTCTGATCATTTCTCAATTGAAAATTAATCAAATATTCATTTAAAGAAAGCTCAGAATACCCAAAGTTGTAAAATTGTCGTCTGCTCTTCTCAGGCTTTTTGACTGGTACGTGCCGTTTTTAATATGAATTTGAACTAGAAATAATGATAGGGGACCAGACTACGAACGACATTTGATTTATGTGTAAAGTCGTGCACATTTTTTTAATTGTTAAATGAGTATGAATCCCGAAAACGTGCTCGACTTTTGAACAGGAGTGAACACGGCGGAAATAATCAGGCGGGGACAAACGTAATGACCCGGATGTAGCTCAAACTTTACAAAATGGCGGCAACCGAAAATCTCCGAAAAACGAACCAATAAAACGTATTTGTACCGACTACAATGAGAAACTGCGCAGGTAAAGAATGGCGGACAATTTGGCCACCGTTTTCAGTCATTATCGGCGGACAATGTGAAAACACTGGCAGTTGCTGATGCGCATTATGGACGCGTTGGTCGACATTTGATTGCGGGAACAGGCTAAAATGATGGGGGAATCGCGCGCTGTGCGGCCCCAAAAACATCTCTGAATTATGTACAAGTATCTGGTAACTTTTTAAACAAGAAAAGTGGTGCTCCACAAGTGACACGGATAAGAAAAAAATTAACAAACAAAACAAAACTTACAACAAACAACAAACTTAAAATGAACAAAACAAAAAGTTCCTCTTATGTCACATGACTAGTGGTGGATATCATATGAAAAAAACTGATACAATGATATGATACGATATATAACAATACAACAAGAAAGTCATGAATATAACAGGTCAGATCTGAGTTTTTCATTTCAAAAAGTTTTCATCAGCAAGATATGTACTTAAAACTGCCAATTTACGTCAAAATCATCATAAAACTGTAAAATGCTTCTTGGTTGAGTCAAGCAATGTCGACTGCCCCAGCAGCTATTTTGTATTCTGCAAATATAAATTTTCGCGAATTCTGATTGGTTAATAATCACTTTCCAGCGCACCAAACTTCAGAAGGCAAGAAATGGTGATGTTTACTTGAAAATCAAAGACAATTTACCAGTGTTTTAGCATATTAAATGTAAACAGGGTTGGGTTTTAGCCGGCTAAAACCTATTTTAGCCATGACACATGGCTAAAACTGTAAAAAAACTAGGTTTTAGCCACTTTTCGACAGTTTTAGCTGGCTAAAACTGGCTAAAACGTGGCTAAAATGTGGCTAAAACATATTGACGCATAACTTCAGTTGAGAAAGATGAACCCTCAAGCCCAACAGGGTGTCCCCCATCAGATTTTTGTGATAGGCCTTTACTAGGTCAAGGGTCACCCTACATAATTCTTTCTTTCTGCTATGAGCCGGGTGTTCTGGAATCCTGCCTGCCCTGCAGGCCAAGGGTTTGGAAGCCACCCTACATAAGCACATCTTTTGGTCACATGAAACTGTAAGCCAAGCATGGGGAAGCCACCCTACATAATCCCTGTTCAGGGGCATTGCATGATAGGCCAATTATCAGGAAGCCACCCTACATAATTGAAGCATTTCACATTGCATGGTAGCCCAGGCATCAAGAAGCCACCCTACATGATTACAGCTTTTTGTCACATTGCAAGGTAGTAGCCTAGGCATCAGGAAGCCACCCTACATAATCCCTGTTTGCAGCTCCCACATATATGCTCAAGTGACACCAGAATATGGTCTATAATGAAAGCAACTGGCATTTGTATTATGTTCTTTGTAGTATATGTAGATAATAAGAGGAAATAACTAGAATTTTATACACTTTTAGAGAGTTTTGGCCACTTTCAGAGGTTTTAGCCACTTTAGGTGGCTAAAACTGGCTAAAACCCATTTTAGCCGGGGTGGTTAAAACCGCGTTTTAAACCGCTTTTAACCACCTGGTGGCTAAAACCCTCCAACCCTGAATGTAAATATCTGACTGAGAACTGAGAAATTGGTTCAAATACAGCACACAAATAATATGATCCAGAGTGGCATCAGTTGTTTGAACCATATTGACCACAGAAAAAGGCAAATTAAAACCCTCAAGAAATGACTACACATTCCCCATGATCATGCCAATCGCAGAATAACACATTGATTGCCTGTCAACGATTTATGTGATCTCCTTTGTCAAAGCCAGTGATTTGTGCCAAACCCACAACTGCGCAAATGGTACCTACGGCTAAGAATGCAGAAAATGGATCTGCATGCCCCCTTTCAAGTGTATATTGTCTAATATTGATCTCTGAGTTGGGTCAACAGTAAACCTTTAATTATAAATGTAAGGAATCCACTCATTGTGTCAAAATCTTGCTCAACAATTTTTTTGTTTTGGAAAATTTGATAAATTGCATTCTTGTTCTCGTACCCATTCTATGAGAATTTTACATTGTGAGGGGCCATGCCCGGTCACAGCTGTTGTTGAAATAAATCTATTTTTTAAATACCAGATATGGGTATAGAAACAAGACTTTTTGTTTCAGGGCTTTTTATAATAAAAAAATTTAAGTTAACAAAATCAATAAACAGATGATATTTATAACATAATTTTTATGTTGTGTCTGACACTGTCTGTGGTTTGGCCTACAGAAGCAACACGAAGTGGAGTGGAGGATTATGAGGGAATGGAAGTAGATGGGGATGATGCCTCAGGACCCGGACCCCAGAGATGTGAGTACCCCCTTATATCATATAGTACATCTATAGGTGTATGAGGGAATGGAGGTAGACAGGGTTAATGCCTCAGGACCCGGACCCCAGAGATGTGAGTACCCCCTTATATCATATAGTACATCTATAGGTGTATGAGGGAATGGAGGTAGACAGGGTTAATGCCTCAGGACCCGGACCCCAGAGATGTGAGTACCCCCTTATATCATATAGTACATCTATAGGTGTATGAGGGAATGGAGGTAGACAGGGTTAATGCCTCAGGACCCAGACCCCAGAGATGTGAGTACCCCCTTATATCATATAGTACATCTATAGGTGTATGAGGGAATGGAGGTAGACAGGGTTAATGCCTCAGGACCCGGACCCCAGAGATGTGAGTACCCCCTTATATCATATAGTACATCTATAGGTGTATGAGGGAATGGAGGTAGACAGGGTTAATGCCTCAGGACCCAGACCCCAGAGATGTGAGTACCCCCTTATATCATATAGTACATCTATAGGTGTATGAGGGAATGGAGGTAGACAGGGTTAATGCCTCAGGACCCGGACCCCAGAGATGTGAGTACCCCCTTATATCATATAGTACATCTATAGGTGTATGAGGGAATGGAGGTAGACAGGGTTAATGCCTCAGGACCCGGACCCCAGAGATGTGAGTACCCCCTTATATCATATAGTACATCTATAGGTGTATGAGGGAATGGAGGTAGACAGGGTTAATGCCTCAGGACCCAGACCCCAGAGATGTGAGTACCCCCTTATATCATATAGTACATCTATAGGTGTATGAGGGAATGGAGGTAGACAGGGTTAATGCCTCAGGACCCGGACCCCAGAGATGTGAGTACCAACATATAAATAAAAAAATCTAAAAATTGAAAGATTCATTCATTGGTGGCATAGTTTTTGACTGTGCTGAAAAAAGAATCAGTATTTGTGATAGAAGTAATTTTCTTTTTGTGACAAACAGAGAAGACTTTAAAATCATTTTAATCATTTATTTTGATCATTCATGTCAAGAAAAAACATGAACTACAGTAGAGCCCAAAGAGTACGCCACGTTATATCGCGAGATTGGTGGCAATACATCGGCAATAAAAATCCCATAAAACTGTCAAGACTTTTCTGCCTTCTCTTAATTGGGGGTTTAACGCGTTACAACTGGGATCCTGTTTCTTCATCAAACATAAATCTCAGTGGGCAAGCACCCACCTTTGACTGTGGTGTGAATTGCATTTACAGCTTCCTTGCCTGGTATTCCAACATTTACTATGAAATTAATATCATTCTTCTTTATTTAATAATTTTCCTGTGAACATGTCATATTTTTCGTTTTATTATAATTTTCCTTTCAACATATTATGAGGGAAATTTGCAATTAAAAAAAAATTCACACGAAATTGCTTATTTGTAAGGTTACTATAAAAACCATGTTATTTTGTTTAAATGAATATGCATGTGTGAGTGGTCATGATATACAAGATATAATCATAACATGCTTCCTGTTACTTAAACACCTAAAGTACTCATATTTCTTATATGAATGTTGAACATGCTTGTTTTCAGTCTAAGGTCTCAGTTTAAAATCAATATTGGTTTATTTTTAAGAAATTACTTAATATATCCTGATTCCCAAAAGAATATTCCACAAAAGCTCTGTTACATAAAGTCATGAAAGTCATAAAGTATATCAGCATGAGGGTTAAGCAGTGAAAGATTAAAGTCATTATCATTTCACACTGATTTGGGTAATGGTGTATGCAACCCCTCAAGACATGGCATTACCCTTCATGCTTAGATACTGCACCATAGCAATGTGAACACTGTTTATGTGGTGCACATGTGCAGCACTCATATAGTATGTCAACGGAGGTGTTCAGCAGATGGTTATCACCACAAAAATATTGAAATGATCTTTGGCTAAAACAACAGTGTTTTAACAAATAAAATTTCAAATGAATGAATATATATATATATTAACAAATAAAATTTATATATATTAACAAATAAAAGTTTAACAAATATAAAATTTCAAATGAATAAATATATATATATATATATATATATATATATATATATATATATATATATATATATATATATATATATATATATATATATATATAGAAGCCAGTTTTAAGAAGTGATCCAGTCAGTTGACACCTAAAACAAACATGCATGCCAGTAAATAATCTGCCCATCTGCTGAATGGTTTAGGGGTCAAGTGATCGTAGCACAGTCAAAATTTATGTTATTTATTGCTAAAAGTATTTGCTAATGACCTTATTCTCACTTTAGAATAGTCCAGAAGGAAGAATATCACTTGCAGATTGAAGTAACTGACATATTATGTTAAAGCACTGAATGCAGTTATCTAGAGTGCGCATGTATGAGACCTTCAGGGACAAAGATATAAGTGTTGCGCAGGTTTGATATTTATCCAGTATAATCCTAGAAATTTGTTAAGTTTACTGAGGGACTGATGGGAAATCATGGAAAATAAAGTAAACAGGAGTCAGATTCTTATCAACAGTGAGTTAGATAATCAGTTTCAGAAGTTGGCCGCTTGCTCTGCCTTCATCTGAGGCACCTTGACCCAGTGATGGCAGGGGGTAAATTAAAATTATGTTACATAATGCCATAAATCCAGAGCTGGACCTCTTCTCTTCTAGTCTTGTTGCTTTGACAGAACATTAATTAGGGATGGGTATTTGCACAGAAGATGTTAAATTAATAAAGGAAGCATGTAAAAGTGTCTTGCAGATTACAGGATTAGTCTTTGTATCAAGTGATTATGGTTAGAATGCTACACTGTGGAAACAATTAAGTCACATCTTGATGCGGTGTTAGGTTGCAGGTTGTGGATATAGTACACTGACCACAGATGGGTGGTCAAAGAGGATATGGGAGGGGTGCAGAAGTGGCATTCAGGCAGGCCACTGGTAAATTTAGATATCACAGGTGGCAGCGGATTAAACCCACTGAGTGAAATTTGTGAACCTGACCCATTTTCGTAGTGGAGTTGGGCAGCACATATTTCATCATCACACACCATATGAAGGTCTTTTTGCAGATTCTTACAATTCAATAAATTTAATTTCAGCATTCATGCAGTCTTCCTGATAACCGCCGGACCGCCGGTCCAGACCGATATTTTTTGCCACGGTCCGGCATATTTTCTGTCGTAGTCGGACCTCATGTCCGACATGTATTTTTGTGAAAATTCTAACTTTTCTCAAAATTTATCCCTCGGCAGTCATTTTAAAAGTAAAACGTAAATATGAAGTGTCAGGGATCCATCATTGCACAATACATTAATATTTTCAATGCGAATGAATAGCGTCCGATCATTTTCGCGCCAAAAATACGAGCCTGTCCCCGTCACTTCCGGTTTTCATAATGACGACCTCGTGTCTTATATGCGTATTTAAGCATTGTTAAACTCGCATTTTCTCTGACTTGTGCATACTTTAAACTTATTAAATGAAGGCGGACTATTGCCGACACGTGTCAGAATATTTCTATGTGCAAAATAAAACAAAGATTTGAATTATATCGCCGTTTGGGAAGCTTGTACCTGGCTTGTTTACTTTTCACGATGATATTCTTTCTTTTTTTTACGGTCCGGTAAAAATGCTTTCAGTCCGGCGAAAATGTCAACTTTGTCGGACCGAATGTCCATTGAAGGTCTGGTGACTATCGGGAAGACTGTTCATGTGATCATTTTGTCTACCAATTTTGTTAAAAGATGTCTGAAACAGTTAACATTTCATTATGTCTTCATGTCTGATTGTGAAATCACTTTTTACATTACTGTAAAACATTTTATCATGATATGAATCTGAGAGATATTGTTGCCTGGTCACACAATTACATTGCAATATCAGCACTATATGGCACATTATGAGTTATATAGACAGGATCTTTACTTCTAAATAGTTACATGTCTGTAGTTTGATGTGCAGTGTTAATACTAAATATTCATTGCACAGTTATTTGAGGATTTCATAGATACCATTTTTCAGTCGTCGCATTTTATGCTGTGAAGCAATGAATATTTTTGAAATTTTGATAAAATATGGCTGAAAATATTTATATTTCATTGTGTCTACATACCTGAGGATAAAATCCTATCAATATATTGCCTACAGCACAGATTTACCGTGATATCAGCCCAAGCGACGTTAAAATTGATGTCTGGTCATGCTTTAGAACTAAAATATCAGCTCTATATGAGACATTATAGGACATGTGGATAGGATATTGAACTCTGAATAGTGAAATGTCTTTGTTTTGATGTACAATAATAATATTAGATCGTCATTGCACAGTTATTTGAAGATTTTGAATTATTTCTTTATTAAGACAGAGCTCATAGATACCATTTTTCAGTAGTCGCACATCATTTTATGCAGTGAAACAATGAATATTTTTGAAATTTTGATAAAATATGGCTGAAATTGTTCATATTTCATTGTGTCTACATACCTGAGGATAAAATCACCAATATACTTTGCCTACAGGACAGTTTTATTGTGATACGAGTCTGAAAGATGTTAAAATTGGTGCCTGGTCATGCTATCAAATTGAAATATCATTTCTATACGAGACATTATGAGGAATATGGATAAAATATTGACCTCTAAATATTCAAACGATTATATTTTGATGTGCAATGTTAATACTATATACTCATTGCACAGTTATTTGAGGATTTTGAATTATTTCTCTATTAAGACAGAGCTCATAGATGCCATTTTCAGTAGTCACACACCATTTAAGCTGTGATACAATGGATTTTTTTTAAATTTTGATAAAACAAAGCTGAAACTGTTATTATTTTCTTTTGTCTACATACCTGAGGATAAATTCACCAAAATACACTGCCTGCAAAACTGTCTTATTGTGACTGGAATCTAAAAGATCTTAAAATTGATACCCGATGTCATTCTCAGTGGCCGCACACAATTTTATGGTTTGATGCAATGATTTAAACTAATTTTTGGATAAAATATGGCTAAAATTGTTTAGATTTTCATTGTGTCTACATACCTGATCACTAAAATGCATTGCCTGCAAAACAGACTTATCGTGATACGAGTCTAAGAGATGATAAAATTGATGCCTGTTCACATTATCAATCTGGAATATCAGCTCTATATGAGACATTATGAGATATATTGATAGGATCTTGACCTCTAAATAGTTACATGTCTATATGTTGATGTGCAATGTTAATACTTGACATTTATTGCAGTTATTTGAAGACTTTGAATAATTTCTCAATTACGACAGAGCCCATAGATGCCACTTTCAGTAGTCGAACATCATTCTAAACTGTGATACAATGGAATTTTTTTTATATTTGATAAAACATGGCTGAAATTATTCATATTTCATTGTGTCTACATACCTGAGGATAAAATCCTATCAATATATTGCCTACAGAACAGATTTATTGTGATATCAGCCCAAGCGATGTTAAAATTGATGTCTGGTCATGCTTTAGAACTGAAATATCAGCTCTATATGAGTCATTATAGGACATGTGGATAGGATATTGAACTCTGAATAGTGAAATGTCTTTGTTTTGATGTACAATAATAATATTAGATCGTCATTGCACAGTTATTTGAGGATTTTGAATTATTTCTTTATTCAGACAGAGCTCATAGATACCATTTTTCAGTAGTCGCACATCATTTTATGCTGTGAAGCAATGAATATTTTTGAAATTTTGATAAAATATGGCTGAAAATATTTATATTTCATTGCGTCTACATACCTGAGGATAAAATCCTATCAATATATTGGCTACAGCAGAGATTTACTGTGATATCAGCCCAAGCGACGTTAAAATTGATGTCTGGTCATGCTTTAGAACTGAAATATCAGCTCTATATGAGACATTATAGGACATGTGGATAAGATATTGAACTCTGAATAGTGAAATGTCTTTGTTTTGATGTACAATAATAATATTAGATCGTCATTGCACAGTTATTTGAGGATTTTGAATTATTTCTTTATTCAGACAGAGCTCATAGATACCCTTTTTCAGTCGTCGCACATCATTTTATGCCGTGAAGCAATGAATATTTTTGAAATTTTGATAAAATATGGCTGAAAATATTTATATTTCATTGCGTCTACATACCTGAGGATAAAATCCTATCAATATATTGGCTACAGCAGAGATTTACTGTGATATCAGCCCAAGCGACGTTAAAATTGATGTCTGGTCATGCTTTAGAACTGAAATATCAGCTCTATATGAGACATTATAGGACATGTGGATAAGATATTGAACTCTGAATAGTGAAATGTCTTTGTTTTGATGTACAATAATAATATTAGATCGTCATTGCACAGTTATTTGAGGATTTTGAATTATTTCTTTATTCAGACAGAGCTCATAGATACCCTTTTTCAGTCGTCGCACATCATTTTATGCCGTGAAGCAATGAATATTTTTGAAATTTTGATAAAATATGGCTGAAATTGTTCATATTTCATTGTGTCCACATACCTGAGGATATACTCCCCAAAATATATTGCCTACAGAACAGTTTTATTGTGATATGAGCCCGAGAGATGTTAAAACCGATGCCTGGTCATGCTATCAAACTGAAATATCAGCTCTATATGAGACATTATGAGGAATATGGATAAGATATTGACCTCTAAATATTTAAATGATAATATTTTGGTGTGCAATGTTAATACTATATACTCATTGCACAGTTATTTGAGGATTTTGAAATATTTTTCTATTAAAACAGAGCTCATAGATGCCATTTTCAGTAGTCACACACCATTTTATGCTGTGATACAATGGATTTTTTTTTAATTTGATAAAACATGGCTGAAATTATTCATATTTCATTGTGTCTACATACCTGAAGATAAAATCCTATCAATATATTGCCTACAGAACAGATTTATTGTGATATCAGCCCAAGCGACGTTAAAATTGATGTCTGGTCATGCTTTCATACTGAAATATCAGCTCTATATGAGACATTATAGGACATGCTGTGATACAATGGATTTTTTAAAGGTTTTGATAGAACATAGCTGAAACTGTTATTATTTTCTTTTGTCGACATACCTGAGGATATAATCACTGCCTGCAAAACGGTTTTATTGTGATTTGAATCTGTAAGGTCTAAAAATTGATACCTGATGTCATTCTCAGTGGCCGCACACAATTTTATGGTCTGACACATTAATCATTGTTAAAGTCTTGATAAAATATGGCTAAAATTGTTTGGATTTAATTATGTCCACATGCCTGATGATATAATCTCCAAAATGCATTACTTCAAAATAGTTTAATCATGATATGAGTCTTCGATATGTGAAAATTGATGCCTGGTCATACTATCAACCTGGTATATCAGCTCTATATGACACATTATGAGATATATAGATAGGATCTTTACCTCTAAATAGTTACATGTCTGTTGTTTGATGTGCAGTGTTAATACTAAATATTCATTGTACAGTTATTTGAGGATTTTGAGTTAGGTCATAGATGCCATTCAATAGTTGCACACCAACTTATGCTATGATACAATGAAGTCTTTTGAAATTTTGATAGAACATGGCTGTTCATATTTCATTGTGCTTACAGAACAGATTTATTGTGATATGAATCTGAGAGATGTTAAAGTTGATGTCTGATCATGCTATCAAACTGAAATATCAGCTTTATATGCAACATTGTATGGAATATAGATTAGATATTGAATGTAAAATATAATTTGTAGATATTCACTGTGCCTTTATTTGAAGATTTTGATTTTTTTTCTGTTTGGACAAAGCTCACATTTGTAAGGTTTGATTGTGATCAAATATGTCTAATCTTGATAAATTGCCTGATCACACACTCAAACAGAAATTTACCCTTCTCACGATATTGAAAATTTCTTTCTGATCACTTCACTAATTATTCACTCTGATTTGCAGGATGGATATTATTTTATCACTGAATTGTCATTGTCATGTATGTTGACTATCAAATGAAGTAATATCTGAACTTTGGACAAGGGCAGAATTGCACTGATTTACCCCTGTCCAGGAAAAGTGTTGTCTTGCTTCTCTGATCACAAGAATGTCTGTTGATATTCGATCTTTATATATCAGTCATGGCGGGAGCCAGAGGGTATAACAATTAACCTCTTACACAGGGCTGTACTATGGGTTGCTTCTGACATTGATACATTTGTGTGATAACATTGTCACCATTCACTCTGCCTTGCATTTAAAACTCTTTGGAGTAATATTTTAGAAATATATCCTTTTGCTATTGAGTTAATGATGCACTAAATGGATGTTTTTGGTTTATAGAGATATATTACATTTTTTATTTCAGGATATATAAGTGGTCAAACTAAAAGATAAAAGTACTTCTTGTATGGTGCGAATATGTTCTCAAGACTTGAGGGTCATTAGTAACACACCACCGCCCCAGCACACATTAAGGGCTGACCATGGCACACTTCCCTCATTACTGCTCATAATCACATTCATTTATGCCACAAAAGCTTCAAAGTTGTATCATATTCTAATACATCAGTTTTCTGGTCTTCTCAGTACTGCGGTCATGCCACATCTATAATATCAATACAAAGGCCACTCTTCATCTGTGTCATCAATACAAAAATCATGCTTTATCTTAATGCTGCAGTCATCATACATTTATCTCATTAATCCAGCAGTCATGTCCATTTGTCGTCATTAATACTGCAGTCATGTTTAATCTATGTCACCAATACTGCAGTCATGTTTCGTCTTTATCATCAAAATTTGTGCTTCATCTATCTACTCAATACAGTAATCATGCTTACTCTATGTCATCAATACTGCAGTCATGCTTCATCCATCCATCAATACTGCAGTCATGCTTCATCTGTCTTCTCAATACTGCAGTCATGGTTCATGTATGTCATCAATACAAAAGTCATGCTTCATCTGTCTACTAAAGTCATGCTTCCTCTATGTCATCAATATCAATTTATGCTTCATCTCTGTCATCAATATGAAATTCTTGCTTCACATATCTACTCAATACTGTAGTCATGTTTCCTTTATGTCAAACATTTATGCTTTATCGGTGTCATCAATACTGTAGTCTTGTATGCTTCATTTTTGTCATGCATTTTATGCTTTTTCTTTGTCATCAATTCAAAAGTCATGCTTCATCCATCAATTATAGGCATGCTTCATCTTTATCATCAATACAAAAGCCATGTGTCATTTACTCAATATTGTAGTCTTATTTCATCTCAATACCGTAGTCATGCTTTATCTGGCTTCAATAATGTAGTCATGCTATTCATTTATGTTCTTAATACAAAACTCATCCTTCATTTATCTACTCAATACAAAAGTTTGCTTCACCTGTTACCAAAACTGCAGTCATACTTCACGTAATAATAATAATAATAATAATAATAATAATAATAATAATAATAATAATAATAATAATAATAATAATAATAATAATAATAAAATTTGTATAGTGCTGATACCAGACAGGTCTGTTCATAGCTCTACTCAATGTTGCAGTCATGCTTGACCTATATCACTACAAATGTCATGTAGTCATGTTCCTCATCAATACCATAGTCATGTTGCATTTAAATTATCAATATGGCAGTCATGCTAAATCTATCTCATCAGTAATACGGTACACATTACATCTAGCTTATATAGCTTATATCTGCTAAGTATGCAACAACCACACTATCAAGATTACTTAAAGTGGGATGTATTAATACTCTGTCTTGTTATGATACTTATATGTCCTCATCAGTGAGAAAGTAGACATACCTAAGCACACCATATGTCACACCATATTTTTGTCACACCATATATATATATATAAACTAAGGGAAAAACAAGTGTCAGTTAAATAAAACTTAAATGCACCTCAACAAGTACAGTAGCCATTATCAAGATAAACATTATGACCCCCAACACATGCCCAGATAGCAATCTCCCACAGCATGCCCTCCAGGGGTTGGATTAACCCCTTGCCTTCACTTTAATCATACTTTAACATTTAAATGGTCATTTCTTATTGGAAATCTCACCATGAACCTCAATGTTATATTGCACAATTTGGAGTATTTGATAAAATGAGCATATCAATTTTAGAGCCAATAAAGTTTTAATCCTGCCCTTTCACCCTGCATTCTACTATGATCCAATCTACATGTGTCTAAATTGAATATCCTGGTTTCTTAAAGGGGCTTCTAAAATGAAGGGTGTAGAGGTATTGCAGACCTGGCTTGACAGTTTAATGAGGGGTTCATCGCGTTGTGAAGTCCCATGTGGGACATTCACATTAACACCACCAGGAATGATAAACGATCCATGTGAGATTCATCGCGATACATCGCGTTGACGACATCGCGTTAAAATGGAGCGTACACTTCGGGCTCTACTGTAGATTGAATACTATCTTAGCATTATCAACTCAAGTTTGTCAGGACCTTTTGGTGTACATGTATTTCCAAGATATGTTATTGACCGATATAAACAAAATTGTAATTTCGTCTGATCAAACACTTACTAAGTGGATCTAAATGGCGTGAAATGAGTTGAGTTTATTTCTGGATTTGCAGCGGTTGAAGGTTGGATCTTGTTCATCACTAGCGTTCATGAGGAAGCTGGGGAGGATGATATCATAGATAAGTTTGCTGACTATGGAGAGATTAAGAATCTGCACCTCAACCTGGACAGGAGAACAGGATTCATTAAGGTATAGACTGCAAAATCTTCAAATATGCAAAATAATAGTTTTGTGTTATTGAAAAATAAACATATTTTTTGTGCAGTAATGAACAGTATCCTAACAACCAAATAACAGCAAATAAAATGTTTCTGTTGTTGAATATGGAAAAAATGAAACCCAACATTGTTCAGTTTAAAAAAAAATTATATTAAAAAAAAAGTCTTTCCGTAGTATACTATGCTTTTTCAGTCCCTGTATGTACCCTCACAGCAAATTAAAAGGTTTGTAAGGGATGGAAACAGTCAGTTAGATAGTTTTAGACAACTAACATTTTATAAATACAAATTACTGGTATTTTATACTATATACTGGGTGAACACACTCAAAAGATTGATATTAATAATTTTACAGAATATTTTCAGGAGGTGAACTTTCAGGATGTGTTTCTTTTAACATGTTTGTATCGAATGTGATAATCAGGTGGTGTAACATACATTGACCATGATTTCAGGGTTATGCATTGGTAGAATACGAGACATTTGCAGAAGCTCAGGCAGCCACTGAGAATCTGAACGGCAGCGAGATCCTGGGACAGAAGATCAACGTAGATTGGGCATTTGTCAGAGGACCAACAGGCAAAAAAGGGTCAGTAGAAAGATTCTTCTCCACTCAGCCTGCCCATTGCTTTGTGCTTCTGATATCAATAAGATTGAGAAAAATCCAAGATTTAAAAAGAATAAATATCAGAATAATTTAGGTTTTGTACGAAATATGCATTTTGGATCCTATCTTTGTTGTAAAGCCAAAATTGGATGACAATTCTGCACTTCTCAAAAAAGATAGGCTCCATTGTTATGCAAGACTATATTTTTACTCAAATAGAATTTTAATGATAGATTTAACATTTTGGGTTGAGAATTGGTTTATTGCAGTAACTGCTCTTTGGATCGTGATTTATAACAAATTGTCACATGCTTAAATATATAATAAGAATGATAAATGAACATTTAGAATCGTAACTTCTCCCTGTTTGAATCTCTTGATGCCCATCTTTTATGTAGGGGGGAAGCTGAAATTCTTTGGAGTGATATATATTATAATTGGTTGTTATTTTTGTCTTATTTAGGAAGAGCAGGAGATCAAGACGGGATTCATCACCTGA
This sequence comes from Amphiduros pacificus, assembly GCA_949316495.1. NCBI lineage: Eukaryota > Metazoa > Annelida > Polychaeta > Phyllodocida > Hesionidae > Amphiduros > Amphiduros pacificus. The sequence continues at coordinate 18,024,663 of OX439010.1, read as the reverse complement.
CAGAGACAGTAGAAGTCGGAGGCGTTGATAGAGGGCACCACCTGCAGGGAAAAGAGGGAAAACTGCTGTATCTTAGAAGGCAGTATAACAAGGGAAGAAGGGGAAAACTGCCACATCATAGGAATTGTGACACTGACATTTCACTTAGCTGATGGCATTCCATTGGCCACTGATTTATAAAGGACTATTTTTGGATATAATTCCTTCATTTTCAACTATCACAGAGGCCCTAGACTAGTTTTGATTATCAATATTATCTGGGGGTAGATAGGGATATTTGTTTTGTCAGGACAATTGACTTGAAACATCTTAGTGTCATGGGTCCAATTTCTTGTTTTACTCAGAAAAAAAGAACTCATATTAGACCTGATACATTGGCATAGATGAATGTTTGATCTTGATAGACTTCTCTATATGTTTGAAAATATTTTGACTCAACTGTTAAATGAAACAAATGAGTTTGTTTGTGTTAAGGTAGACAATATGAATTATACCAACAGCAGTGTACACCAGGGGCAAATATAAATATATTACCCTCACCAAATGTTGGATTAAAAAGGAGAAACACAGGTTTGCAGAACTTCAACATAAAATAACCCATTTCATACATGCTGTTTTTATACTGTATTTATGTATCACAATTACATTGTAAAATTTAGATGTACAAAGAAGATTTGTATATTCAATCGTGTAAAAAAAGGTCAATAAAAAATCTTTTAAACCATCTTATGTTTATTTGGATGAAATGAATAGATAATTTAAATGATATATAAGCCACCATAACTATAGCTAGGATAATATAGAAGCCACCATGACTATAGCTAGGATAATATATAAGCTACCATGACTATAGGTAGGATAATATATTAGCTACCATGACTATAGCTAGGATAATATATTAGCTACCATGACTATAGCTAGGATAATATCGAAGCTACCATGACTATAGCTAGGATAATATATAAGCCACCATGACTATAGCTAGGATAATATAGAAGCCACCATGACTAGCTAGGATAATATATAAGCCACCATGACTATAGCTAGGATAATATAGAAGCCACAATGACTATAGCTAGGATAATATATAAGCCACCATGACTATAGCTAGGATAATATATAAGCCACCATGACTATAGCTAGGATAATATATAAGCTACCATGACTATAGCTAGGATAATATATGTCACCATGACTATAGCTAGGATAACATATAAGCTACCATGACTATAGCTAGGATCATATAGAAGCTACCATGACTATAGCTAGGATCATATATAAGCTACCATGACTATAGCTAGGATAATATAGAAGCCACCATGACTATAGCTAGGATAATATATAAGCCACCATGACTATAGCTAGGATAATATAGAAGCCACCATGACTATAGCTAGGATAATATATAAGCCACCATGACTATAGCTAGGATAATATAGAAGCCACCATGACTATAGCTAGGATAATATATAAGCCATCATGACTTTAGCTAGGATCATATAGAAGCTACCATGACTATAGCTAGGATCATATAGAAGCTAACATGACTATAGCTAGGATCATATAGAAGCTACCATGACCATAGCTAGAAAAGTATGCAAGCTACCGTGACTTAAAACTAGGATTCTGCACAAGCCATTATTAATTACAACTAAGACGCTGTACCAGGTACCATGACTTATAAATGAGATCCTGTAGGAGGTACCATGACTTACAACTGAGATCCTGTAGAAGGTACCATGACTTATAGCTGAGATCCTGTAGAAGGTATCATAATTCCTAGTTTAGAGCCTCCAGAAAGCATCCTGACTTACAGCTGAGATCCCATAGAAGGTACCATGACTTTTATAAATGAGATCCTGTAGGAGGTACCATAACTTATAGCTGAGATCCTGGACGAGGTACCATGACATAACAGATCATGTAGAAGGTAATATAACTTACAGCTAAGGTCCTGTAGAAGTTACTATGACTTACATCTAGGATTCTTCACAAGCTTCCATGACGTATAACTGAGATCCCGTAGACCGTACCATGACTTATAACTGAGATCCTGGAAAAGTTACTATGATTCATAACTAAGATCCTGCAAAAGGTACCATGACATAACTGAGATCTCAGAGAAGGTACTGTGACTTCCAGCTAAGGTCCTGTAGAAGGTACTATGACTTATATCTAGGATTCAGCACAAGCTTATAACTGAGATCCTGGAGAAGGTACCATGACTTAACTGAGATCCTGGAGAAGCTACCATGACTTATAACTGAAATCCTGTAGACGGTACCATGACATAACTGAGATCTTGTAGAAGGTACCATAACATTATTGAGATCCTTTAGAAGGTACTGACCTTTAGCTTAAATCTTGCTTAAATCATGCAGAATCTTTTACAAGATCAATAACACAAGCTGGGATATTGTTCATTACATGAGAGATATGATTGCACACAATGCTATGATTGGTCCAGATCATAAGCAAGATGACTTACTAAAATAAACATAAGAGGAATTATTCACAATCGTTACATAGGTTAATTGGGGAATTTATACTGTCTTATTTATTAATTAGTTATTGAGTGATATGTGCTGGTTTGTCCTTCTGGCACCCCTCTTACTCTACCTTCTGTGAAACTCTGGGTCTTAAAACAGAGTAACTCTGGGTCTTAAAACAGAGTATGTGTGTAGACATGTTTACCCTTTAAAAGATTCCTATATCTGATTTTAATTTAAAGCAACTAGGCTTGACCTGGAGGTGGAATATGGCATCCTGTCTGTTTCATTAAATCATTAAATCTTGCTTTGACAAAGTAGTAGATGTCATATTCAGGAGCAAGGAGCTCAGAGAGTTTGTTCACAGTTATGACCGAGGGAGAGCTGATTCGCCTGGTGTGGTTCAGCACTTCTTTAGACTTTGTGGCTGAAATATAAACCAAATTACTTAATTACTTAATTAGAAATTACTTAAAACAGTTACCCTTCAACCATGTAAAATGGAGGTAAAAGGTTATAAGTTATGCCTCTCTATATAGTCAGGATGTTTCTCTTAGTGATAAGTAGGTGATGTATACCCATATTATCATAGAGGCGGAGTATTCCTTTGAAGTATTGTGGCAGGAGGCATTGAAGGAGACCCAGATATTCCCTCATCTGCTCCAGTATCCCCACTACCGCATAGTGCTTCACTATATTCTGCTTGGCTTTATTCAATCCTGCCAACGTCCTCGTCCTGAAAATGATTTATAAAGGTTAAATACTCTTATAAGTAACCCTTAAATAATTTGAGAAATAAAATAATAGGAAATTTCTAATAGATTCATGAAAATCTTATATAAAACATTATATTATCATATTATCATGAATTATCATAAAATATTTGACATGAACATGTATGAAGTATTTTGAAAGAATATTCACAAAAAGATCTTAAAAAGTGTTGAAATTTTAGTGGCAAGGATTTGGAATGTAACCTGCATATAGGATCATAGCCACAAAAGTAGGACTGGGAGACAAGTAGCTCTTCTGAACTGGAGCATTCTGTGTCCTGATCCATCACACAGCTATCCAGGGTCTATAGGTAACATAAATGGGAAAGTAAGTCATCAATCATAGCTATCCAGGGTCTATGGTTAACATAAAGTGTAAAGTAAGTCATCAATCATAGCCACCCAGGATCTATGGGTCGCATAAATGGGAAAAAATGTCATCAATTATAGCCATCCAGGGTCTATAGGTAACATAAATGGGGAAAATGTCATCAATTATAGCCATCCAGGGTCTATAGGTTACATAAATGGGAAAGCAAGTCATCAATCATAGCTATCCAGGGTCTATAGGTAACATAAATGGGAAAGCAAGTCATCAATCATAGCTATCCAGGGTCTATAGGTAACATAAATGGGAAAGTAAGTCATCAATCATAGCCATCCAGGGTCTATAGGTAACATAAATGGGAAAGCAAGTCATCAATCATAGCTATCCAGGGTCTAGGTAACATAAATGGGAAAGTAAGTCATCAATCATAGCTATCCAGGGTCTATGGGTAACATAAAGTGTAAAGTAAGTAATCAATCATAGCCATCCAGGGTCTATAGGTAACATAAATGGGAAAGTAAGTCATCAATCATAGCCATCCAGGGTCTATAGGTAACATAAAGTGTAGAGTAAGTTATCAATCATAGCTATCCAGGGTCTATGGTTAACATAAAGTGTAAAGTAAGTCATCAATCATAGCCACCCAGGATCTATGGGTCGCATAAATGGGAAAAAATGTCATCAATTATAGCCATCCAGGGTCTATAGGTAACATAAAGTGTAGAGTAAGTCATCAATCATAGCTATCCAGGGTCTATGGTTAACATAAAGTGTAAAGTAAGTCATCAATCATAGCCACCCAGGATCTATGGGTCGCATAAATGGGAAAAAATGTCATCAATTATAGCCATCCAGGGTCTATAGGTAACATAAATGGGGAAAATGTCATCAATTATAGCCATCCAGGGTCTATAGGTTACATAAATGGGAAAGCAAGTCATCAATCATAGCTATCCAGGGTCTATAGGTAACATAAATGGGAAAGCAAGTCATCAATCATAGCTATCCAGGGTCTATAGGTAACATAAATGGGAAAGTAAGTCATCAATCATAGCCATCCAGGGTCTATAGGTAACATAAATGGGAAAGCAAGTCATCAATCATAGCTATCCAGGGTCTATGGGTAACATAAAGTGTAAAGTAAGTAATCAATCATAGCCATCCAGGGTCTATAGGTAACATAAATGGGAAAGTAAGTCATCAATCATAGCCATCCAGGGTCTATAGGTAACATAAAGTGTAGAGTAAGTTATCAATCATAGCTATCCAGGGTCTATGGTTAACATAAAGTGTAAAGTAAGTCATCAATCATAGCCACCCAGGATCTATGGGTCGCATAAATGGGAAAAAATGTCATCAATTATAGCCATCCAGGGTCTATAGGTAACATAAAGTGTAGAGTAAGTCATCAATCATAGCTATCCAGGGTCTATGGTTAACATAAAGTGTAAAGTAAGTCATCAATCATAGCCACCCAGGATCTATGGGTCGCATAAATGGGAAAAAATGTCATCAATTATAGCCATCCAGGGTCTATAGGTAACATAAATGGGGAAAATGTCATCAATTATAGCCATCCAGGGTCTATAGGTTACATAAATGGGAAAGCAAGTCATCAATCATAGCTATCCAGGGTCTATAGGTAACATAAATGGGAAAGCATGTCATCAATCATAGCTATCCAGGGTCTATAGGTAACATAAATGGGAAAGTAAGTCATCAATCATAGCCATCCAGGGTCTATAGGTAACATAAATGGGAAAGCAAGTCATCAATCATAGCTATCCAGGGTCTAGGTAACATAAATGGGAAAGTAAGTCATCAATCATAGCTATCCAGGGTCTATGGGTAACATAAAGTGTAAAGTAAGTAATCAATCATAGCCATCCAGGGTCTATAGGTAACATAAATGGGAAAGCAAGTCATCAATCATAGCCATCCAGGGTCTATAGGTAACATAAATGGGAAAGTAAGTCATCAATCATAGCCATCCAGGGTCTATAGGTAACATAAATGGGAAAGCAAGTCATCAATCATAGCTATCCAGGGTCTATGGGTAACATAAAGTGTAGAGTAAGTTATCAATCATAGCTATCCAGGGTCTATAGGTAACATAAAGTGTAAAGTAAGTCATCAATTATAGCCATCCAGGGTCTATAGGTTACATAAATGGGAAAGCAAGTCATCAATCATAGCCATCCAGGGTCTATAGGTAACATAAATGGGAAAGCAAGTCATCAATCATAGCCATCCAGGGTCTATAGGTAACATAAAGTGTAAAGTAAGTTATCAATCATAGCTATCCAGGGTCTATAGGTAACATAAAGTGTAAAGTAAGTCATCAATCATAGCCATCCAGGGTCTATAGGTAACATAAAGTGTAAAGTAAGTCATCAATCATAGCCATCCAGGGTCTATAGGTTACATAAATGGGAAAGCAAGTCATCAATCATAGCCATCCAGGGTCTATAGGTTAAATAAATGGGAAAGCAAGTCATCAATCATCGCCATCCAGGGTCTATATGTAACATAAATGGGAAAGCAAGTCATAAATCATAGCCATCCAGGGTCTATAGGTAACATAAAGTGTAAAGTAAATTATCAATCATAGCTATCCAGGGTCTATAGGTAACATAAAGTGTAAAGTAAGTCATCAATCATAGCCATCCAGGTTCTATAGGTAACATAAAGTGTAAAGTAAGTCATCAATCATAGCCATCCAGGGTCTATAGGTTACATAAATGGGAAAGCAAGTCATCAATCATAGCCATCCAGGGTCTATAGGTTACATAAATGGGAAAGCATGTCATCAATCATAGCCATCCAGGGTCTATAGGTAATATAAATGGGAAAGCATGTCATCAATCATCGCCATCCAGGGTCTATAGGTAAAATAAATGGGAAAACATGTCATCAATCATCGCCATCCAGGGTCTATAGGTAAAATAAATGGGAAAGCATGTCATCAATCATCGCCATCCAGGGTCTATAGGTAGCATAAATGGGAAAGCATGTCATCAATCATAGCTATCCAGGGTCTATAGGTAACATAAATGGGAAAGCATGTCATCAATCATCGACATCTAGGGTCTATAGGTAAAATAAATGGGAAAACATGTCATCAATCATAGCCATCCAGGGTCTATGGGTAGCATAAATGGGAAAGCATGTCATCAATTATAGCCATCCAGGGTCTATAGGTTACATTAATGGGAAAACATGTCATCAATCACGTGGTATCAACACTGTAATACGGTTCAGTCATCAAGTTAATCACTATGTTGAAATAGTCTACAATAAATTTAGAAAAAAAAGAATAATGAACTGTGAATATTGAATAAGTAACAAAGTTCACACACATCATAAAACGTCCAATTTAGCTGAAGTTATGAAACATGCATGCACCAAATGGATCAATGTGTCAAATATATTACAAGCAGTTATCGTTCTTTTATCAGCATGATCAGTTGGCCACTAATATTTCCTGTATTTAAGATGAAGGAAATCTTGGAATGGTGTCAAAATTACTGATTAAATTTTTTTGGTATTGCTTAATATTGCCTAGCCTTACCTGACATTACCCGGTATTGCTTAATATTGCCTAGGCTTACCTGACGGTATTGCTTAATATTGCCTAGGCTTACCTGACATTACCTGGTATTGCTTAATATTGCCTAGCCTTACCTGACATTACCTGGTATTGCTTAATATTGCCTAGCCTTACCTGACATTACCTGGTATTGCTTAATATCGCCTAGCCTTACCTGACATTACCTGGTATTGCTTAATATTGCCTAGCCTTACCTGACATTACCCGGTATTGCTTAATATTGCCTAGCCTTACCTGATATTACCTGGTATTGCTTAATATTGCCTAGCCTTACCTGACATTACCTGGTATTGCTTAATATTGCCTAGCCTTACCTGACATTATCTAGTATTGCTTAATATTGCCTAGCCTTACCTGACATTACCTGGTATTGCTAAATATTGCCTAGCCTTACCTGACATTATCTGGTATTGCTTAATATTGCCTAGGCTTACCTGACATTACCTGGTATTGCTTAATATTGCCTAGCCTTACCTGACATTATCTAGTATTGCTTAATATTGCCTAGCCTTACCTGACATTACCTGGTATTGCTTAATATTGCCTAGCCTTACCTGACATTATCTAGTATTGCTTAATATTGCCTAGTATTACCTGACATTACCTGGTATTGCTTAATATTGCCTAGCCTTACCTGACATTACCTGGTATTACCTTATATTGCCTAGGCTTACCTGGCATTACCCGGTATTGCTTAATATTGCCTAGCCTTACCTGACATTACCTGGTATTACCTGATATTGCCTAGGCTTACCTGACATTACCTGGTATTGCTTAATATTGCCTAGCCTTACCTGACATTACCTGGTATTGCTTAATATCGCCTAGCCTTACCTGATATTACCTGGTATTACCTGATATTGCCTAGGCTTACCTGACATTACCTGGTATTGCTTAATATTGCCTAGCCTTACCTGACATTATCTGGTATTGCTTGATATTGCCTAGGCTTACCTGACATTACCTGGTATTGCTTAATATGTCCTAGACTTACCTGACATTACCTGGTATTGCTTGATATTGCCTAGCCTTACCTGACATTACCTGGTATTGCTTAATATTGCCTAGGCTTACCTGACATTACCTGGTATTGCTTAATATTGCCTAGTATTACCTGACATTACCTGGTATTGCTTAATATTGCCTAGGCTTACCTGACATTACCTGGTATTGCTTAATATTGCCTAGGCTTACCTGACATTACCTGGTATTACCTGATATTACCTGATATTTGCTCGTACTACCTGACATTGTCTGGTATTGCCTGGTACTACCTGATATTGTCTAGCATTGCATGGTATTTTATGGTACTATCTGATATGGCTTGATATTACCTAATATATCCAGAAATAGCCTTACCATGGTACGCTTCCATTCTGGCATGGGATGATAGCGATCCGTCCTGAACCGCAGGTAATGGAAGTCTGAAAGCTTCCTCTGGAGAGGGTCTCTGATCAGGTTGATGTATACTGGTAGTCTGACATCTGTAAATCTGCTGAGAAAGTAGCCATCATACAAACAAAGTATCAGAAAATGATTTCATGGGTGCGAAGGAAATCAGCAATAGAAATTATCAATATTACATCAGAATTTTTCATAGGATATATATTGACCTTGAGTGAACTCATGAGAAGGAAGACCACTATTAAAATATCATAAGGATAATTATTGAGAGAATGTGGATCAGTTGATTGAACATTCAACAGTTGGATTCAAATATTTATTTTGTCACGCATGAATGTGAACAAATAAGGTCACGTAGGGTTTTACTTGACATCATCTGTTAAAGTTAAGCTGTTTTGTGGCACTATTTGGTCATGCATACTTCACGTGTGGCACTATTTGATCATGCATACTTCACGTGTGGCACAATATGGTCATGCGATTGTTGTGCGTGACCTTATTAATTTTGTTTATATTAATGCGCGATCAAATAGCTGTTTGGATCCGACGGGAGGGCGGAGGGAGAATGAATAATTACTATATTTTTTTTCCTGTTGGACACCAATTCCACTTTTAGTATTTTTCTACAGAAATTTATCCTGCCATTTTGTTTTTATGCCGTACAAGCTCTTATACTAATCAGAACATATTATCCTTTCACGCCTCATTATTAGGAATTCTCATGTTTAATCTCAATGACAATTCTGGGCATTACATTATGACCTTTATTATCTACCCAATCCTCTTTTACATGGTTAATGGTTCTTCCTTTGAAAAGCTCATTCGATACTTGAAGTTTCAGTAGCTCGTAACGATTTAATTATCTAATAGCGACTTAACCTTTTAGGAGTCAAGACTAGTGTTACTTGCCTTGAAAAATCAATGAAGTACAAATGTTTAGCTAGAACCATAGGTGCTTTTATACTATAAAACTTTCCAATGAAATCCATTATCTGTAAAGAAACACCATTTTAATAGAATCTTTGAATAGGAATATCAAAAATAAAGATATACCTATTATATTCTGACGAACACAATTTGAAATATTAGATTCAAAATGTTTTATTGGTATGTTTCCAACAAATGCACTCCCGCCTCAACTAGAGTCAAGTATTTAATCCCCACACATTGACGTTCACAGTTCATTTTTCAAAAAAAATTTCCGAAAATTTGACTTTGCGTTACATTTTAATTTAACATATGACGGAATGCTTCATTTCTTTTCAAATTATCAGGGATTACTACCAGGGGATATATATGTGCCACAAAAAATCCCAATGCAAAAAATAAATTTAAAGGTGAAAAAAAAATGTTGAAATTGGACTTTGAAAAAAAACCAATATTATATATTCTGCAATTAAAAATAATTATGAGAGCTGTTTCAATGGTGGTGTCCTTTATAGGGATTCATCTATAGGGTCCCTAGTATCTTCCAGAATTTTTCACTAATTGAGCAATTATCAGAAGGGGTTAAATTAAGAGGTCAAACATGAGAAAGAAATTAAAAATTAAAAATCTCACGTGTTTGATTCTCTCAACAAATGGTGCGCATTTTTCTAAGATATTTGTTAATTTATTATATTTGCGCAATAGTGCGTTCATATCGTCATCATAATAATTATCATTTTTATTAAATGTATTTTCGACATCAGTGATGAAATCCTTGATTTTTTTATACTATGTTTCCCAAAAACTCAAAATGTTTCAATATAGCCAGTTTCAATGTTATAATTTATTTTTCGACTTTCCTCCAATCCCCCCCCCCCCCAAATGAATAATGGTCCACCCCTGAGGGAAACAGGTCATAATTTATATGGGTGTAACCTCCTGGCAATTTAATCAGACCAATTAGTATGTGGTTCATAAAGCATAATTTGTGAAACGATCAAGAGTTTATCTCCAGCATTTTATTATAGACTATCTGAATAATAGTATAATATTATTGCAAACTACCTGGTCATCATTGTCATAGCGCCCAATAGATGGAGTTATTGTCCACTCCCCCTGTTGGGAGAAATTGTTTTTCTTAGACATTTTCTGGAAGAGTTTGATAGACGTCTCGCTTCCGCACTTTGGCACTCTGTTGTAGAAGATTCTCTCTGCTTCACGGTACTTGTTATGTATGTCCATGCTTATATTTTCTGGCTTTCTATTATACATGTCCTTCATTTCCATGCTTATATTTTCTGGCTTTCTTTTATACCTCTCCTTCATTTCCATGCTTATATTTTCTGGCTTTCTATTATACCTCTCCTTCATTTCCATGCTTATATTTTCTGGCTTTCTATTATACCTGTCCTTCATTTCCATGCTTATATTTTCTGGCTTTCTATTATACCTCTCCTTCATTTCCATGCTTATATTTTCTGGCCTTCTATTATACCTCTCCTTCATTTCCATGCTTATATTGTCTGGCTTTATGTTATACCTCTTCTTCATTTCTATGCTTATATTGTTTGGCTTTTTATTATACCTCTCCTTCATATCCATGCTTATATCTGTCTGTCTTTTTCCTGTACTATCAATCGAAGTATCATATTGTTTCCTTGCATAGCTATTCCTTTCTGTGTTAGTAATCCCAGCATGATATTTGTATTTTACATTGACACCTGTATATTTATGTTTTTGGTTGTTTTGAATGACCATAGATGCAATAATCTTCTTCTCAGTATGTTTTTTTGTATCATCACCATACTTGTTAATGGTAATATCAGACCTGTTTATATCCTGAATAACTCCTGGTGTAGACTGATCTTTGATATCTTCCTTTAAATCCATTGAAATGCTCTTGACATCATGATAACCATGATTGATATTGTGAGACTCTTGGCCAATGACACGCCCTTCTTTATCTATTGACGCCATAATAAAACAATAAACATTATCAGCTAAATGCTGTGAACTATTTCAAAGCACATACATATGAACATAATCAAACAAGAATGTTTGATAATATCCCACTGTCACATACAGACACCCAGTATAGAACCTACCTGAAGGTTTGACAAGTATTCCACTGTCACATACAGTATAGAGCCCACCTGAAGGTTTGACCAGTATTCCACTGTCACATACTGTATAGAGCCTACATGAAGGTTTGACCAGTATTCCACTGTCACATACAGTATAGAGCTTACCGGAATGTTTGACCAGTATTCCACTGTCACATATATTGTAAAACCTACCTGAAGGTTTGACAAGTATTCCACTGTCACATACAGTATAAAGCCCACCTGAAGGTTTGACCAGTATTCCACTGTCACTTACAGCATACAGCCCACCTGAAGGTTTGACCAGTATTCCACTGTCACTTACAGCATACAGCCCACCTGAAGGTTTGACCAGTATTCCACTGTCACATATTTTGTAGAGCCCACCTGAAGGTTTGACCAGTATTCCACTGTCACATACAGTATAGAGCCTACCTGAAGGTTTGACCAGTATTCCACTGTCACTTACAGCATAGAGCCCACCTGAAGGTTTGACCAGTATTCCACTGTCACATACTGTATAGAGCTTACCTGAAAGTTTGACCAGTATTCCACTGTCACATATATTGTAGAGCCCACCTGAAGGTTTGACCAGTATTCCACTGTCACATACAGTATAGAGCCCACCTGAGGTTTGACCAGTATTCCACTGTCACATACAGTATAGAGCCCACCTGAAGGTTTGACCAGTATTCCATTGTCACATACTGTATAGAGCTTACCTGAATGTGTGACCAGTATTCCACTGTCACATATATTGTAGAGCCCACCTGAGGGTTTGACAAGTATTTCACTGTCACATACAGTGTAGAGCCTACCTGAAGGTTTGACGAGTATCCGACTGTCACACCCACTCAGCAGTAGCAGCAGCCAAAGACACATCATCACTGTCACATACAGACACCCAGTATAGAACCTACCTGAAGGTTTGACCAGTATTCCACTGTCACATACTGTATAGAGCCTACCTGAAGGTTTGACCAGTATTCCTATGTCACATTCTGTATAGAGCCTACCTGAAGGTTTGACCAGTATTCCACTGTCACATACAGTATAGAGCCTACCTGAAGGTTTGACGAGTATCCGACTGTCACACCCACTCAGCAGTAGCAGAAGCCAAAGACATATCATCACTGTCCTGCACATATTGAACATACAAATGATAGTTCAATATGTATCAAACTATTATAATATAATGTGATATGTATTATCAAATGTACAATTCAGGTTTACCATCTGAATATTGTGATACATAATAGTCCTCCTATGCTCTGACATCATGATTTTCGTGATCATCAAGCCTTTATATGTCTCTGTCAAACCAAGCTTGTACGTTGTTTCAATGATAAATGTGGAGATCCGAGAAGGAGACTGCTGGTCTAGCAAGCATGCTGTTAACATGAGAACCCCAAGAGGCACAGGTATGAATCATATCACTTACAATGTACTGCCATATCCTATTTCAACACAAGAGTACGTGCGGGAAGTTATTTACCAGGTACCAGTTACCAGTTCATTTTTCGACATTGTGTTCCATTATAATTTAAAAACATATCATGCAATGCTCCAATTATGTTCAAATTTGCAAGGATTACGACCAGGGGATATATATATATATATATATATATATATATATATATATATATATATATATATATATATATATATATATATATATATATATATATATATATATATATATATATATATATATATATATATATATATATATATATATATATATATTTAAAGGCGAGAAAAAAAATTGTTGAAATTTAACTTTTTGAAATTGAAACTAATAATATATATTTTTCTATTAAAAAATATTATGAGTGATGTTTCAATGGTGTTGTCTTGTATGGGGATTCATTTATAGGGTCAACAGTATCGAGGATTGTACTAAGAGGTCAAACATAAAAAATTACAATTATCTGTAAATTTTGATTTGTATGGAACATTAATTTTTTCATAAGAGAGTTTCAATGGTGTTCCAATGGTGTATTCCTTTATAGGGATCCATCTATAGGGTACATAGTATCTGCCCAATTTTTTCATTAATTGAGCAACCATCATAGGGTGTTGAACTAAGAGGTCAAACATGAAATTGAGTATAAGGGATTGACTTAGGTGGTCAAACATTTGGGAAATGTAATATTCTCACAATTCTAATGGTTTTTTTGCACAAAAAGTATTTGATATGAGAGATGTTTCAATGTTATTTTCCTTTAAAGGAATCATCTATAGGATACCTATAGTTGCAACTACTTTTGACTGTACATTATAAAGCCTTCCACATGACTGCAAGTAGGGTAGTTTCATGATACACTGATACACATGATACACTGTTCAGTTTCAAGCTGTTTATGTATTGTGGGTTTTTCACACCAAGATCAAGACCAAGGTAATTAGATTCCCTGCAGCAGTAGTGTCCCTCAATTCTGACCCAACCCAGAGGTTACAGGAGATTCTCTTATGTTATCTAGTAGTCCGGCGGAACATCGTTTTAGGGTATATACAATTTATTGCATTTTCTGCTACTTATTATTATATATTATTATCCAGAGGGTGCCATCTTGTCACGCCCGGGGAAAAAAAATTATACCCAAAATAAAAAATGACCCAACCCAGAGGTTACAGGAGATTCTCTTATGTTATCTAGTAGTCCGGCGGAACGTCGTTTTAGGGTATATACAATTTATTGCATTTTCTGCTACTTATTATTATATATTATTATCCAGAGGGTGCCATCTTGTCACGCCTGGGGAAAAAAAATTATACCCAAAATAAAAAATGGCCGCCAGCAAAACTGTTATATTCTTAAAGATACCCAGATTTCAAGTATTTGCCATTATGTTTCTTCATGACAATGAACATGGATTGCATAAAACTATTTGAAACATATTAAGGAAGGTAGTATGTTAATAACAGTGTGAATGTACTTGTAACATTAGCATAATCTATTCAAGAGATTTTAATTTCAAGTCATTTTATCTACAGTAGGCTATATTAGGCACATAATACAGTCAAGCCCCGCCAGTCCGTCATGGTCTGTCACACATAATTCTGCCGGTTTCACGAGTCTGACGGTTTGATGAAACGGACATCAAATGAATACAAATAAAGAAAGATTAGAATGGTTGCAGCCAAATCACTGTCGGTAATTGATATGCCGGATTATCGGGGGACGGTCTGGCGAGGTCTGACTGTACATCAATTTCAGGTGAAATTTTCCAAGGAATGTAATGGTTCATAGTATATTTTGATAAATAAAGTTTTTAAAATTCTTGTTGTCACCAATGGATGCGTTTTATAGGGAAAATGTGAATTAGTGACAACCCAAAACTATTGTGGTCCCAAGAAAGTCCTATGATTAAGCAACAGAATATCAATTTCATCTGTATTTTACTCAAGTGCTGATATATCATTTCTCAAATATCTGATCATGACAAAATATAGATGTTTTATTTTTTACTCTTTACAAAACATGAAACACCTCATTGACCTTAATATTCTTACATTGTACAATGTGTCAGAATACTTTCATGTTGTGAAGTCTCAAACATCAAACAATAATTAAACTAAATTTTTATGTTGTGAAGACTCAAACATCAAACATAGTAAATAATATTTGACGCTAATAGGTGAATAATACTGACATTATAATTGGCAGTAATAAATGAATAATACTGACATTACATAATGATAAGTGATGTCGAGTGTAACTAGAACTTAGAACTAATGATACAGAATAATATATAAAACTTAAGACTTAAATCTAGTGATATAACACTTATAACTACAATCTCAGCATACCAAGTGTACGACCAACGTAACATGAGATATTGTCTCTGTGGAGTCTCTAAACACCTGTGAGTGTCTTTATAATAGTCCTTGTATAAAGTGTGATGGAACTAAATTATATAGAACATATTATCATGAGATGTTATGCATGACACTGTTAACTGTCATTGTGTAAATGTTTGCAATTATATATAATCATCATACTTGGCCCGTTTTTAATGACACGACCGGCTTGTGTAGTATTGGCTGTACATGATTGGGTCCGGCAAGTTAGCCCGGGTTATCCCGTTTCTCCACGATTGAACCGGCAGGTTCTGGTGGCGGAAGGTGGCGGACGCCGACCTCCGCCCTCTGAATACCCTCGGCAATATATATATGTGTGATCCACATCACAGGAAGTCAGTAGGGAGTCAGTCTACAGTGAGTCTACAGTCAGTCAGTTTGGAGTTGAGAGAAACAACAGGAAAAACCTAATATACATATTGTATCACATTACTGGAATAAAATGGATTCTAAAGTGAACATGGGTCTTAATTGATTTGTTCACTGGAAGCTGAACACGTTAAATATATAAATATATCTACATTTTGCCTCACCCACAAAAGGGGCGAATGTGCTATAGCTTGGGTCTTAATTGGTGTTCTGTCATCATTTGTTTTGGACACATGTTTTTCAGATCTTGGCATATGCTTCTCCCTATTTTGCATGTTTTTTATTGGACTTGGTGTGCTTGGCACACTTCTTCCTGCATTTAGCACATTTCTGTCTATCTCAATCACATCATCATTCACGGGTGTATCATGTGATTCACAATTGGCCTGTGTCATGCTTAGCGGCGTGTCACTGGACATTTTGACACATATATCGCCATCATTTATTTTCTCTACTTCCTCACTGTCTTGTAAGATTTCAGGTGGTCTCTCATGAGATTTCTTAAGATCCACTCTGTTTCTACGGTATATTTTCCCAGCACCTGTCTCAACCTCATTTGATCTTATCTTAGCCTGTCTTCTCACGATTGCCTTTTGCCAAGATTTCTCACCAGGTCTTGGCTTAATTCTGATAGTGTCTCCCTCATTTAACTCAGGTAAATCATGTGCGCCTCTGTTGTAATAGAACTCTTGATGTTTTGAATTCTCTTTGAGCTTATCCATTGTGACCTTGTCTCTATCACTCTGTAGTAAAGTGACTGATGTGGGTAGCAGTGTCTTGGTTCTGCAACCCAAAAGTCTCTGTGCTGGACTGAGGTCTATACCTTGCTGGGGCGTGTTGCGTATATTCAACATTGCCAAATATAGATCTTGCCCACTTTTCTTGTTCTTTTTAAGCATTGTTTCTTGCCGCTTTTACAGCTGATTCGGCCTTACCATTGGATTGCGAATGGTATGGGGAAGTTACTGTGTGTTTAATTCCCCATTCGTCACAAAATCTCCTGAACTCATCTGATGTGAACTGTGGGCTACCATCAGATACTATCTCATCTGGGATGCCATATATATCTAGCGCAATGAGTCTTAATCTTTCTGATCACTGTCTTTGCATTTGTGCTGTAGAGTCTATCTACTTCCCACAAATTTGAAAAGTAATCAACTACTACTAGGTAGTCTTTGCCTTCAGATTTGAATGGATCTACTCCAATTTTCTCCCATGGCCTCTGCACGGTCTCGTGTGTGATCAACGTTTCTTTCTGTTGTGCATGACTGAACTCATTACACGCTTCGCATCTCTGTATGTATTCTTTTATGTCGTTGGTCATATTGGTTCAATACACCATATCTCTGGCTCTCCTCAGACATCCTTCTATCCCAACATGACCAAAATGTATGTTTTTCATAATTGATATCTTCAGGGCTTTAGGTATCACAACTCTCTCTCTTCTGAATATTATACCATCAACAACAGCCAATTCATCTCTGAAGTGGTAGTACTCCCCTATAATAGGTGGTTTGTCCTTGGGCCATCCATCCAATATGGCCTCTTTTAAGGTTCTCAAAACCTGATCACTGGCTGTGTGAACTCTGATTTCATTTGCTACCTCATTGGTCATGCACAAATGCGCGACAACATTCACAACCTCAAACTCCTTCGGCCTGCCCCCTGGTGGGCACTTTATTGGTGCCCGGGATATCTGCCAGGTGCATGGTCTTGCCTGGCTGGTACTTGATTGTCACATCATATGCTAATACATTGACAAGCATTCCTTGTAGCCTCTTGGGGGCTCGATCCAGGGGCTTCCTGCGGTTTGTGGTCCGACCGTACCTCTACCGGCCGACCGTATGTGTACTGGTGCCACTTTTCTAGTGCAAAGAAAACGGCCAGCATTTCCTTCTCTATTGTTGCGTACCATGTTTCTGTGTCGCTCAACGTCCTGCTTTCATAGGCTAATGGCTTATCGTCTTGTAACAATGCTGCTCCCAAGCCTGTGCCATTTGCATCACACTGAATAACCAGTCGCTTTGCTGGATCAAAATAAGCCAGAGCTGGGGCTTGTACAATACTCCTCTTTAACTCATTGAATGCATTTCACCTGTGACTGACCCCATTGCCACTTCACGCATTCATGGGTTAATTGGCCAATGGGTCTGAATACATCTGATAAATTGGGTATGTAGCGGGACAAGAAGTTCACTGTACCACGTAACATCGAGCTCTCCACACCTTCTTTGTCCACTGGCAGTGGCATCTCCGCCATCGCTTTTACCTTGTCACTGTCTACCTTTTGCCCATCTTTGGAGATTCTATGTCCCATGAACTTGACCTCCGGGACTCTAAATTGGCATTTCTTCCTGTTCAACTTGAGGTTGACTTCCTCACACCTCCTCAGAAAAGTGATAAGGTTCTTATCATGATCTTTCTCATCACGGCCATGGATCACAATATCATCAGCAATACATACACATCCACTCAAGCCTTCAATTGCTTGATGAAGTCTCTTCTGAAAGATTTCTGAAGAGACCTTGACCCCAAATGGCAAACAAAGCCATCTATATCGACCCCATGGTGTCGCCATGGTGATCATCAGACGTGATTCATAATCTAATTCACAGTGCCAGTACCCATCTCTGAGATCGCAGATCGAGAACTTTTTAGACCCATGAAATCTGGGCAGCACATCATCAAGGGTCGGCAACTTATAATGCTCCCTTTTCATCACTTGGTTTCGGGGGGTCGGGTCAATACACATCCTCAGAGCACCACTTTTCTTTTCAGTAACTGACATCTGATGACACCAGTCTGTTGGCTCCTTATGGCGGGCCAACACACCATATGTGCACAACTCGTCCAACTTGGACTTCACAGGACCAATCAATGCTTCTGGTATTGGTCTTGCCGGTTTAATACTTGGCATGCTATTTTCCTCAATGTAGAAGTGCACTTTCTCGCCCGGTTTGTTTGTTTGTTTGGGGTTTTACATCACTTTTAACATTATTCCAGTCATTTCGTGATGAGACCTACTTGTAGTAGATATAAGTGCTGCCTCACTGAATTGTCATGTTGCAGGTCCTTGACATGACAACCCCGTCACAGATTTACAAGGACAACGGGTTAAACTTTTTGGCACAGGCCTCAGCTCATATGTGAAATTGAGTCATGAATTCAATCTCGGCATGGCCGGGGATTGAACCCACGACCTTTGGATCAACATAGAGGAACTGGTGCTAATAAGCTGGCGCTCTAATCAACTGCGTCAAGGCCCGGGGCCTTCTCGCCGGGTAGATCTCCCATCTTGTCATCAAAATTGTTTGGAAACTGCTTCTTGAGCTCAGTATCCAGGACGGCATTTACTTGCTCAAAATTCTCATGATTTACTTTGATCAATTTGAGCAGCTCCTCTGCCTTTCTGCTTAGCAACGGAGTCAATTTCTCTTTTACTACTACATAGTCAATGTTCATTTCTTTCCTGTGATTGGGTTTTTCACCATCATTTTACATGTCCCCAGTGCTTTAAGCATGTCACCATTCCACATCTTGAGGTTTACAACAACATCCCTTATATCATGACCTCTGATTTAAGTTTCCGGAATGACACAGACAGTGGCACCTGGGTCTACCTGATGGATGACTTTTGTGCCCTCCACTCCCATTTGCAACATAGTGGGCGGGAGCATGGATCGCCGACAGTGGCTATCACTCCTACTGTCACCTGACAGATCGACCTCTCTGTGTCAGACTCACCACCACATGCTCCATCATCAACAGCATGTACACATCTCTTCTGCTGAAACTTTTTAGTGCCACGTTTTGCACCAAACTTGTGTTGTCCTGACTTGGATCCCTCACACATTGTTGATTTTGAGAAATGATTGTTTTTGCCACATGCATCGCATGGTTGACCCCATGCTGGACACTTCTCTCTACTTGGCTCATGCCTATACATGCAGAACTTGCATGAAAACGTACAGTTTATTGATTTCTTCATGGTCTTCACTTTTCCCAATTTTCTCATATTCTGCTGTCAATTTATCCCTCACCTTTTCAGATTTATGTCCATCGATAATTCTATACATTAACATCATGTCGTGGGAGCAGTCACAGAACTCGCATGTCTTTGCAATGTTTCGTAATTCTGTTAAGAATTTCTCTAAAGTCTCATCACTCTTTTGTTTTCTTCGATAAAACTTCATGCGTTCAATGAATGATCTTGTCTCACCCAAAAAATATTCATCAAATTTCTTTATCACTGTTTCTGGATCATCTTTCTTCTCATCCCCAACAAAGGACATGCCATTGTATATCTTCACAGTATCAGGACCTACTGAGTCATCCTGAGCGTTAATGGACATGTCATATAGCTCTAAAAAATACATGGGATAGGCTAAAAGAAATGTCAGCACCCTCATATATGCCTAAAATACAAAATATTTTGAAAATAATATTTGACCTTGAAATGACCTTGATATGACCTTGAACACAGAAAACTGAGAAAATCAACAGTTCTTCAGCTTTAATCAACATTGTTTGAATCTGTGAGTCAATATGAATTCAGCAATGCAAACTGCATGAAAAAATATTAAATACTAGTGATTTTATAAGCATTTAAAGATTGTGACCTCAAGGTTACGGCCGTTATAATGTTAAGTCTATGGGAACAAAATATTCCAACTCATTCAAGTCAGTATAACTGACAATTAACTTTAACTATCAATTAGGTCTGGTTTGTTTATTAATATATACCCTTCTCCTGTAGATTTCAAGTATCAAATACAGTAATATCAATGAATACATTTTTGCCCTGGGTCTTTTTTCACAGGGATCAGTGAGAAATTCAGTGCATTGGATTATATTGGGCATTGAAAAAAAAAACTGTAATTTTATGAACAATCTTCTGGGCAAAAATGTTTTTCATCATATACTTATTGAAAAGACATTATTTTTTAGCAGAGTATGTGTACAAAGAGAGATATAGCTATTTCTGAGATTTCACAACTCATTCATGTCACAGCATCATTATTTTTAGTGAGCATTTATGTTTTCCTTCCGTTTAATTTGATAACATATCAGGTGAACAATCCACCAATTAGCCAATAGGTGGCTGCAGTACCACAGAAAATGGCAACCTGTAACAACTTAGTTGTTAGGTAATTCAAAGTTAATAGACAAGACGTGGTCTTCTGAATGAACAAAAAATCCAAAAAAAAAGTTTTTTGTTATGATACAAGTTTATTGTTATTATCAACTGCAATACATATCCATATAATTTGAGACATTGTCAACAGTATGCAGTATGCCAGTTTATATGTAAGAAGAGAAGAGACAGTCTCAACTGCGTAACTAGATTTGTCAGAAAGGAAGCCAAATTTGTTCACAGATAAATATATGTACCAAAAAGTGCAAAAAACATGCTGAGTACATGCTTCCAACATTTATCACATGTTCACAACATGCATTATCCGGTGTTCACAGATCTTCTTCCTTACAATGTCAGTTTACGTGCTCACACATGCTCACAACGTACTCATGGCATGATGAGCACATACTCAAAACATGCCAAAATTGTTCTGAGCACATGCTCATAATGTGCTCACAACGTAGAAAAAATATAGAATTGGTAGCTGGGGAGCTGGTATATTTGCTCCTGTTTTTAGATTAACAAATTTAGTGCAACAAGGAATATCGGGCATTAGTTATCTGGTGTCATTTTGTAATTGTTTTCAATAAATTAGTTAGATACTGTAAATGTTCAAAATGTTTATATAAAATTGGGACTTGAAGCAGGTGATATTTCACACTCCCAAACGATGTTGTCATCGGCAGTGCATCAACATTAATAGATACCAAAAATAGGTGGTTTAAGGAGTTTGCAATATTCCAGACTCAAGAACCTCCATTATTTCAATTGAAGATGAATTGTAGGATATAGATTACCTACCTATAGACTCTTATAAACATATATAGACAAATATAGACAATCACGATCTTTGGCAAATAAACGATATGGGTTACTGAGTGCTACGTGAGGCCAACAAGTGCAGGCCGAGGAGACACATTACTCGCCCCGAATAGAGATAACGTGATCCTCCAAGCCACGCAGGCAGGACATGCGCAGCCCCGAAGCCAGAGAAGACGCTACGCAGGCAGCACCACACAGACGCCCAGTTTTCTTTAAAAAGGCCCCGAAATCGCTACTCAGAGCCAGAATCCACTTGCTGAGAAGATCCACGACACTCAGCATCATGACAGCCACATTTGTATAGACTTGGGTGTTTTTTGCGTTCTCAGGACTTTGTCAGTATCATGCATTAAGGTATTTCATATGCCTCGCTCTTTGCCATGCCGACCCAGCCAGAATAGTGTATATAGCACCGAATAAAGGAGACCCTTGTGCATTGTATACTCTGTGTCTGCAGTCGTTATTACCTCCCAACTCACATAATTACATAGGGTAGCTGGGTTAAGGCCCCGTTCAGAGCCAGCGAGTATCACATATATGATCCCCGTCCACATTACCCCAACGACGGAGACATTCCCATACACTAGTAGGCTTACAAACCATACGTAACAGAATTACTGGTTTTAGACGTTATCACACTTATACCTGAACTGGACCCATTATTGTTGGAGGCCTGCCGAGAGAGGTTTGAAAATTGATTTCTTACTGTCGTCAATATATTTCCTATTTCTTTCCTGAAAGCTGTCCCAGCAAAATAAAATAAGAAAAATTTGACTGAGCTGTTTATCACTCTTAAGAGGGGAAGAATGGCAGAGACTAATATAAACTCTGGATCCAAAAAATACGAACCAGAATAAGAGATAACAGCAATTAAAGTTTCAGGGAGTGTGAACAACACATAACTGACTGATAAAGTGACTACAATGACTGTCACTCGACCTTCATAGCTCCTCTGATTGCTGAGTTTTATGTTGTGCTTTTTACCTTTATAAAATATATGTAGAATACGAACATTACAATATATCATAATAAGCGCACTTATAACATTTAGGGAAAGAAAGGGTACAAAGAAAACCAATACATTAAATTTTTTGTTATTGATGTGAGTGATAAGGCACAACCCTTGATATGTTTCATGCTTAAACAGCAAAGAGTGTCCGGCCAAAACTCCTGACAGGACCAAAGCTATGACGAAGCAACCAACAAACATCTAAAAAAGTATATATTTATCAATGAATATTTGTCAAATATACAAAATAAAAAAATTACCTGTAAAGAAAAGAATTTCATTTATATATCTCACAGCCATACAGCAATCAAATTTTTGTTAAATAAGCTTGAAATTTCTCAAGTTATGGGGCCATTTATTGTTCAATTATTGAATGCACATAGATTGTTCATCTCTGAAACAAATAGACAAATTCTAAAATTAATTGCAGATAATCCAGTCATAAATGTCTAAAGTACAATTGTTCTGATCAGAAAGGTTATTGCTCAAAAAATATAAACTATCTCATCTGCATTTTCCAAAAAACGAAATAACTTACCTTGTAAGCTCGTTTGTGGGTACTTTTATATCTGGCCTCAAATGGATTGGTGATAGCAAACTGCTTTTCTAAAGTGAATACGCAGTTTATGAGATCAGAAAATGTTTTGAGCAAATAAATAAAAAGGAAAAAAAAAAAACAACTGATGGTTGGTTCAAGTGTTTTAGTAAACACTGTCACAGTAGTATAATTGAGATTGAAGTTGAACTGTAATGTGCTGATCAGCATGACAATAAGATTTCCAATTTCACAAATAGACAAAGAAAGAAAGTAGATATTTGTGGGATTCTTGCGGAAAAATTCCACCTTTAACAAGACAGGGATTACCATCATGTTTCCAATGATTCCAATACCTAAAATATGAAATTATATGTGATGAGTAATTAATTCATAAACATGGCTTTGGACTGTCTTTCCTATCAAGCATAATTGATCACATAACATTAAAAACATATAAAAATTGATATGTACCTTTGATATATAAAAAAGTATAATGTACATTAAGTTATCTTTAAGAAATGTTCTCTTTCCAAAAGGAAACATACATTTACCTGACACAGTATATACTATTTTATTGATTAAACGAGGTATTGTTGAAGCAATTGTTGTAAAGGTATTGTAAGATCCTCCAATACAATCATCATTAACGCGTATAAGTTTTATTTCTTCCTGAAGAATATTGTCAACACTGGGGATTGGCCTACAATACTCATTCATGAAAGTCCACATTTGAATCACATCCATCTCGGGATAGATTTTGGCCACCTCTGGGTCAGGCCTGCAGATGTGAATGTATTTAGGAGATGCAGATTTAAACTGGCCTTCCTCCCATATCCTATAACATATACTGTACATATCTTTTAAATATTCTGAATGCTCTACAAAAGTGTCTAATGAGTCAACTTTGGCTAGGTCATCTGGTAAACATATATCATTTGGAATGATAGTCATCATCTGATTTAGAATAGGATCATTTGATTCAATACCATTGGCTTTCAGACAGTCTCTAATGAGCAACTTATCTTCAAGAAAAGAGCCTTTAACAGTGTGACTCACAAAGCAGCCTATTATCTTACTCATAGTTAGGAGAGTTAAAGGGTTAGATGTTTCTAATACTTTTAACTCAAAACATGAGGTTGCATCTTCCCAGATATTAGTAAGTGATGATGATGATGTTGACAAAATACCTGCAATGCAAATATTTGTATATTTAAATCATTCTCTCAGAAGTCATTGATTAAAAAATTCTAATTATATTATC
Source organism: Amphiduros pacificus (assembly GCA_949316495.1). Classification (NCBI taxonomy): domain Eukaryota; kingdom Metazoa; phylum Annelida; class Polychaeta; order Phyllodocida; family Hesionidae; genus Amphiduros; species Amphiduros pacificus. The sequence goes on along the minus strand of OX439010.1, from coordinate 18,000,030 downwards.
TTATATTGTGCCAAAAACTTATTCTTTCATGACTGTTTCTCTTTCCCATTAATACAACATAACAAAACATTATGAACACTGATATATCAAATCATCAAACCCATATCTCATTCATTTGTTTTCATTGAGCATTGTTATGCTCCTCATTATATTTGAACACTTTTTCTGTTAAAATGATGTTTGTTATTTTTTAAATATTTTTGTAGGGAACTACATTTAAAACAATCATTCATTACTTAATCTTAGGCTGTCACATGCTACCTGTTATATTATTGATTCCATGTGTTTCTTTAGCACCATCTGTTTCTTCCAATCCACTAAACTGAAAAGAATGTTTGATTTATTAATGAGTCTCTCAAAACACTGACTAAATGTGTTTATCTTACTTAAATTGATACAACCTATCAGTGGTAGTACATTTAAAGTAGTATCTTTCAAAGAGAAAAAAGAACAGTTAAATATACTCACAAATCCTGATGTAGTCTGAAAAATGCATGAAACAATTATGTATCTACAGATATCAAAGATAGTTTTCATTTTAGAATAATTGCAATGGAATTTTATTGCCAAGAGTAATCCTGGCAAAAAATGGAAACTGCATGACCTGTCAAACAGCATGCATATTTATAGACAGAACATAGGTGAGACCATGTGACTCTAACTCACAGAAAACTTTCTCACTTCCGTCATATATTCATAAATTAGACTACCAAATTGCACATTATTATAATTAGGTTCAGAAACAACATAAGCTGAAAGAATTGTTACAGCATTAATGGTTATGATTAGATATATTTGTATGTATTTAATGCACTCACATTGAAATATATCTTTTAACCTTTTTAAAGTTCATTAGTTGTAATATAAACGAAAGACATATAATAAAAGATCACTACATGATTTTAGTAGAATCTGATGTAAATTACAAAATATTAAAAAGACCACATCCCCTTGTGCTGTTGATTTCAGTTTGGCCTTGCTAGCACCAGTTCCTCTGTGATGGTTGTGGGTTTGAGGCCATCCGTGCCTGGATTGTATTCACATCACAATTTCTCGAAGGAGTGGCGATCAATTTTTGAAGCATTAATCAACTTTTTGTATTTAAATCTGTAACTAGGTGGGTTGTCGTGTCAATGACCAACATGGCAATGTAGTGAGGCAGCACTTCATGTGCTATTAGTAGGTCTTGCCAAGAAATGACTGATATAGTGTTGACATTGACGTAAAACCACAACATAACAAGTTGACCTTTATAACTAGTTTTGTTAATAGATCAAATCTTAAAGAAAGTTAGGCATTCTTTAAAGTGGGGAGAATTAAAGAAAACAAAGACATGTCATTCATTCAATGTAGATTTCCCAATGCTATTGACAGTATTTTTAATTGACGAAAGATTGTAGTTGAAATGATATACTAGTCTCATTGTGATATCTCTGGTTGTCTACATTGAATCAATGTGAAAATCAGGATTCATTATGGTGCTGCTGATAATCAGACATTCCAAATCAACCTGGAATAATCTACAGTGTGATAACACACGTAACTATTTCAATCATTAGAACCCCGCCCAAACATAATAATCAGTTATTCTGTAACAGACAAAATTGCAATTAAATTTGTTGATTATTTTTCTGTATAGAGTATTGTTAATAGCTCTAAATTTGTAATTGACACTGCGCAGTTAATTGATAGTTAATAGATAGTTGAATGTGCGGGATTTTGTCTCAGACGTATATAATAAATGAATGAATGGTGGCTTAAAGACACATTAACCACTAAGGTCATTCAGAGCCTAAAAATGGAAAAAATATTTGACCAGATAATAATGTGTAATATTAACATAATATATAAACAACCCTTACACAGAGTTTTAACAATATCAGTTTTAAAAATTTCTGTTATGTATACAATAAATATGTATAAATTATTAAAAAGACCTTAAATACCATTTGATGTTCAGTGGTTCTAATGAATGAATTAATGGTTTCTTTACGGCACATCGACACAATAAGGTCATTCAGTGCCAAAACAGTAAAAATAGAAACGTGATATTGACTAGAAACAAAATGTAAATGTTAATACAATATGTAGATAACACAAGAATTTATCAACAGCATTTAAATAATATCAATCAAATATAATAAATATGTATAATTTGTTGATAAGACTTTATCAGTATGATGTTTTGCAGTTCTTGATAAATAAGGCAATGACATAAATAAAAGCTCTGACAAAGCAATGACATAATATAAAGCTCTGCCCTTAAAACTGATTATAAAGTCCTATGTGAGTTAAAAATGATACTATCACAGAAATATCTACAGTATCAAATAACGAATGTAAATCTTGCACATTAAAATTTTGAGTCCTAATTATATCAAAATCGATACATTCAATTAAAACATGTTTGATAGTCAAAGCCCTTTGACATCCAATACACTGAGGCTGAGCTTCGCCTTTAAGAAGATAGCAGTGAGTCAAATTGTTACCCATGGTTTGTGAGTATCCGTCGTTGGGGGACGTGGACGGGGGATCAATACTCTACTCTACTCGCTGGCTACTGTGAGGCGGGGCACGGAACCTAGCAACCATATCTACCTATATGAGGGGTGAGGTAATAAGGACTGCAGACACAGAATATACACTGCACAATATCTACCTTTATTCGGTGCTGTATATCCTTGTCTGGCTAGGTCGGCATGGCAATGAGTGAGGCATATGAAATACCCAAATGCATGATACTAATAGAGTCCTGAGAATACATAAAACACCCAGGTCTATGTGGTCACGAGGCTGAGTGTCGTGGATCTTCTAGGCAAGTGGACGCTGGAACTCTTCTTCTCTGACTGCCGTCTAACAGTTTTAAAGGATCGTTGAGCATCCTGTGTGTGGGGTCTGCCTGCGTGGCATCTTCTGCTACGGGGTTGCGCACGGGTTGTGCACGTCATCTCTATGTCCGGTGAGTCATCTCTATGTCTGGTGAGTAAGGCAATGCGTCAGCCTGCACTTGTTGACTTCACGCGGCACACATTAACTATGCATGATATTCTGCCAGAGATCGTGATTGTCCATGATTGTCTATATATATTCCTGAGAGTCTACAGGTAGGTAATCTATATCCTACAAAATGACTATGTCCAATTCTTATACGTGTTAAACAGACTCTTCTCTTTGGTTAATTCTAATAGCACCTTTAGTTGTGCCTAGAACAGGTTTAATTTCATGTAATTTATTAAAAATAGCTTCGTTCCAGCGCAAGTGCCATTTCGAACGTAAAAAAACAGTAATATATTTCTTAAACTCTGTATATGGAATAAGTAAATATATTGGGCGTTTGTCCAATGCTGCTTTGGCAGCTTGGTCAGCAGCCTCATTTCCATGGATTCCAATGTGACTGGGGATCCAATAAAATCAAATTTCTTTATTTTCATCTGTACAGAGTCTATGATACCGTTCGAGAATTTTGTAAATAAAGGGATTTTTCCAATCCTTTGCTTTCAATGCTTGTAAACAAGACAAAGAATCAGAAAAAAATAAAAAATGCTTGATGTGGAGAAGTCTCCACATGATACAAAGCAAGGTACAAAGCATGTAGTTCTGCAGAAAAAAGCGATGATTTATTTGGCAGATGTTCTGAATAAATATGATTGCCCTTAATTAATATTTAAAGTTGCATAGGTCCATGGAGTTGTTTCTGGATATTTAAATTTAGCTATTTGATTTGGATTTTTTAAAAAAGATTTTGAAGCGAATGCCAAAAGTCGGTATTGTATTTGGTTTATTTTCAAAAAGATCAACATAATTTGGATTGAATATAGTATCATGTGCAGGATTGTCTGGTTAAGCTGCAATTTTGCAGCATACTGAAGGGCAAGTTTTTCTCTTCTTAAATCAAGAGGCAGTTCATCTGCCTCTACTGCCAAGCTTTCTGCAGGCAATGAATGAAATGTGCCAAGGCATAGTCTTAAACCTTAATTTTGTACAGGATCCAGCATTTTAATATATGATGGACGTGCTGATCCATATACCATACACCCATAATCAAGTTTGGAATGTACTATATAATTGTAATAAAACATAAAGGTCCCCTCCCCAATCGGTATGGGCGAGAACCCGTAATAAATCTTCTGGCATTCCTTTTTTACACATTTAATATCTTCTGGCATTTCTTTTTTACATATTTAATATGAGGGATAAAAGATAGTTTTCTATCAAATATAAGTCCAAGAAACTTGGTTTCTTCGACAACAGGGATTCGAGTTTGTCCAAGGTGTAAATCAGGATCTGGGTGAGCCTTCTGTAGGATATAGATTACACACCCAGAGACTCTTGAGAATATATAGACATTCATAGACAATCATGAACGTTATTGATGGTTGATGCATTGCTATAACCACCACACTGAGAGATCACGTGCGGGCGGACGAGCCCATGTCGGATATGCAGGCAGGACGAGTCCATCACGTACAGGCGGACGAGCCTATGTCGGATATGCAGGCAGGTCGGACGTGTCCACGAGGTGTCGCGTGCAGAGGCGACGCAGGCAAGTTCCACACGCAACACAGAGTGATCCATATAGCGGCCCACAACCATTGGATCCTCAGTCGGAGAAACGGAGACGACCGCGACCGCTTGCTTGCCACAGAAGATCCACGACTCTCAGTATCGTGACTGCATAGACTTGGGTGTTTTGTGTATAGCTAGGATCTCATAAGTATCATGCATTTGGGTAGTTCACATGCCTCGCTCATTGCCATGCCGGCCTAGCCAGACAAGGAAGACTCACAGCACCGAATAAAGGTAACTATTGTGTCGTGTATATCCTGTGTCTGCAGTCCTTATTACCTGCCACCTTCACCTGGGTATATAGGGTAGCTAGGATCCGTGCCCCGACTCACAGCCAGCAAGTTAGCGAGTTATACTTATTGTACAGTACAGTACGGTAGAGTAGAGTAGCTACGACGGGTACTCTCCATTGGTGGGTAACACTTCCACCTTTTACAAAAGTGCATACATACGGTTAACTTAAATCCATTGTTATCAGCCCATTCTTGTATTCTATTGAGATGTTGTTGGAGCTGGCGTTCTATTGTATGCATGCTTGCGGACCTGTAGCTTAAGTTGAAATCATCAACAAAAAGTGAGCAATCTTCTCCAGGCCTCATACAATCAACAATGCTGTTAATTTTAATAATAAAAAGGGTGACTGATAATATACTTCCCTGTGGAACACCAATTTCCTGATCAAAAGCATCAGAAAGTGATGCACCGACTCGAACTATAAAATGTATGTTTAATAGAAAATTTTGAATAAAAAGGGGTAAACGACCCCTTAATCCCATATCATATAAATCACTCATTATTCCATATTTCCATGTGGTGTCGTATGCTTTCTCTAAAAAAAAAATATACTAACCACATGTTCACCTTTCATAAAATCCTCTCGTATAAACGTTTCTAAACGTACCACATGGTCAATAGTACTTCGCGTTTTTCTAAAGCCACTCTGTGCAACTCAAATATAAGCCGCAGTTAATAATAATAATAATAAAATTTGTAAAGCGCTACAAGTCTGTTCATAGCGCTGCGTTCAGGACGTGCATCCTGAAGAGATGAGTTTTCAGTCTACTCTTAAACGAGGAGACTGAGGGACTAGTCCTAATTTCCCTAGGCAAGGAATTCCAGAGTCTAGGGCCAACAGATGCAAAGGCCCTATCCCCCACTGTCTTCAGCCGGGTCTTAGGAACTTGTAAGTGGGTGCCATCGTTTGACCTTAGACAGCGTTCTCCTTGTTTAACTAGGAGTAGATCACGCAAGTAAGGCAGAGCCTTACCATTTAGGGGCTTCCAGGTCAGGATAAGAATTTTAAAATAAATTCTCGCATGAACTGGCAGCCAGTGCAGTTCACGTAGTTTTCCTGAAATATAATCAAATTTCCTAATTTTTCCTACAACACGTGCTGGAGTTTTGGACGTATTGTAGTTTCCTGGTGTCGGATTTAGGAAGACCTGCAAGTAGGCCATTGCCATAGTCCAGAGTGGAGGAAACAAAGGCATGGGTAAGTGTCACAGCTGTCTTCTCGTCTAGACAATGTCTGATGGCCGCTAGGTTCCTAATGTGGAAATAGCCTTTCTGACACATTTTCCTGATCTGGGCTTTCATATCCAACTTAGAATCAAGGGTTATGCCAAGGTCAACCACTGACTCACTAGGAGCAATATCCGAGCTGCCAACCCTTATTGTGTCTAGGATACTGCTGCTAGTGGCAGTATTGTACCTGTCAGTACATATAAGCATTTCCGTTTTTCCATCATTTATCTTCATCTTGTTTGATATTAGGAAGTTTCTAACTTCACTGACACACTTTTCCAGTTTGTGTCTGCTCATGTCAACTTGATTTGGGGAAGTGTGGTCCATAGGGATGTAAATCTGAGTATCATCTGAATAAATATGATAGCTCAGACCATATTTGGCTAGAATATCTGAGAGGGGTGTCATATAGATGGTAAAAAGTATTGGGCCTAGTACTGAGCCCTGTGGGACCCCATATTTTATGGACTTGAGGCATAACCTATGGGTCCCTACCTTCACACACTGTTTCCTGTTGCTTAGATATGACCGAATCCAAGAGAGGGCATGACCTATGACATTACATTGAGCCTCCAATCTATCAAATAGATTTTGGTGGTCAATGGTGTCAAAGGCAGTGGAGAGGTCAAGTAATAGCAGGATGACTGACTTTGTATCGTCAAGAACACATAGGATATCATTTTGCACCTTTAACAGAGCAGTTTCAGTGCTATGATATTCTTTGTAGGCTGATTGAAACTTATTGGTAAGGCCATTCCTTACCAGATGAGGGACCAATTGGTCTGCCACTGCCATCTCTGTTAGTTTAGAAATATATGTTAGGTTGGAAACATGTCTATAGTTCTTCTCTACCAGTTCCAGGCCAAGTTTCTTCAATAGGGGTGTTATGATGGCAATTTTTATATTTTCAGATACTGCTGATTCCATCAGTGATTTGTTTATGATGAAAGTAATTATTGGTAAGAGGTCATCTAAGAGGTCAAGTAGGAGCCAGGTTGGGATAGGATCCAGCCCACATGACTTCTTTGCAGACCTCTTGACTAATTTTCTCACATCATATGTGGTTAAGGGTGTGAACCTCTCAAGACTTGCTGTATCTGTTTGTTTGTTTGGGGTTTTACATCACTTTCAACATTATTTCAGTTATTTCGTGATGAGATCTACTTGTAGCAGATATAGTGCTGCCTCACTGAATTGTCATGTCGCATTGCTGTATCTGATGCACTCCTATTGTTCGCAGTGTTACCTGGTGGCCAAATTTGGCAGGGTGGAGCCTTATCAATGTCCAGGCGAATTCTTTCTATTTTGTCAAGAAAGAATGTGTTTTAGTACTCAGCTTGAGTGACCTCACAGTCAGATTGGGGCATTGGTATGTCCTTTTTCTTGTTCATGACTGTGTCTATGACTCTAAAAAGCTTTTTAGGGTCATGCTTGTTTTCTCCAACCAGGTTGGAGAAATGTTTAGATTGAGCTGACTTCAGCATGGGATTGTATTTATTTCTCTGAGAGTTATATAATTCCTTATCAATGTCAGTCTTGTTCATTTTTCTCTCAAGTCTCCTCTTGAGAGATCTTTCAAGCTTTATTTGGTCATTCATTCAAGGTACAGGCTTGCGTTGAGTAACCTTGGCGTGTTTGATAGGAGCATGTTTATCCATAAGTGATGTGATGTGTGCTAGGGTCGTAGTAGTGTCTTGCACCCAGTAGAAATCAGGGCCCAGTAGGAATTCCTACATTGTGCAACTGCCCAAAGTAGGAATTCCTACTTTGTGCAAATAAGAAGGAATTTTAAGATATATCAATAACTGATATGACTGGATGTGGCTAATATAATTACAATGTTTATTAGTTTTCTATTAAATTTTGTATTTAGAAAAACAGACACTTCCTCTGGCTTATTTGGACATTGTTGGCATTAAAGAATATGGTTACAAATTTTGATTGAATAGTACATTATGATAGAGATATGACATTTTTGGAAATAGAAATGTTGATTGTCTTGTGGCAAGATGACCGCCAGTTGAATACGTACTTAGCAGAGATCGTAAGCGTAATATTCACCTGTGTGCCGAGAGGCTGGTGAAAACGTTTTGTCTTAAGAGTCCGAGGATACTTAAGACGCGTGTACCTGGGGAATGAGCTGTTTCGGACTAAAAGCACTCGACACAAGCAGAACAGGATTGTCAGCTCGTAAACGCCGTGCCTTCAAAAAGACAACAACTTGTGACTGGCCTTCGCAAGCAAAAGTCAATCCAAACTGCTGTCAGAGCTTGCAGAAAGTCTGTTACAGGTAGACCTAGGTATAGACTTGGTGTGTTATTTGAATTGGGCAGTGATAGACTCAAGTTAGACCAAATATCACGTCAATAAAGACAGAATCTTCGGAGCTTCACAAAAGAGCAGCCATCACCGCGCACGCATGCACACCATAGGTTTCTAAAAACCAAACTAAACGCTCATTAATCATTCATTCCATTGTTTTACAGATACACTGACACTGACACTGAATAATTTTTTATTGTCTCTTCTGGTGTTACAAATTTCATATCAATATATTTCAACACAACCAGGAGCTCAAATTGAGCCATAAGAGACCATACAGTCGATAAAACATACATTTGTTATTTTATTAATAAAATTTTTTTTTAAATTTTTTTTTTTATATAAAATAAATAAAATTACTCTTTCATATATACACTATAAAATTGTTTGTTCATGTTTTATACAATACAGACCTTCTTTTGATAAACATGTTATGGCAGGCCCTAGCAGTGAATTTACAAATGATGTCATTACTCATTAGACATATAAATTTGTTCTCATCTGACAATTCATTAAAATCTAACACAAACTGTGATACCTTGGTATAGAGATCTTCTCTTTCAGCACTAAAAGCTTCACAGGTAGTCATGAAATGGAGTTCACTCTCTATTTTCCCACTGTCACAGCATTGGCATAATCTCTCATTTACAGACAGTCCCTCATACCTGCCTGTATCAATCCTCATGGCTGCTGTGCCACACCTCAAGCTTGCAAAACTTTTCATAACAGCAAATGACATTGGCTTTCTTAAATACAATTCTGCACCATAGTTCTGCTTAAATTTTCTGTATGTTCTCAGTTTATTGCTACCAACTCTGACATCTTTATATAGATCATTTTTCCATTTCTGCACAGTTTCTTGTAACAAACAATCTTCTAGTTCATCCAACACTAATTTCTTATTGTTACAATTGTTGACATCCTTAAAATGACCAATAACTAAGTCATCAACTGGTTAAAGCAATGGGACGATAATTATTAGAATCTGACGAGTCTTTGCCAGGCTTAGGAATGGGAATAATAGTGGCTTCACTCCATGAAGGAGGAAAATCACCACTTTCCCAAATGATATTAAAAATATCTAAAAGATGCCCAAGTGTTTGGTCAGGGAAGTGTTTAAAGCATTCATGAAACCTGACTTTCAGACACATTTTCTTAACATGAAATGAATATTTATACCCTAAACAGTGCTTTTATGTAGTATTACCCCAAATATTCCCTGTTAGCAACTTTCGGTGGCACTTGAAAGTTGATCAGTTGTCTGCTGTAACCTTCACCAGCAATTGAACACTTGGTCAACAAGCTTTGTTTAGCTGGTCTGTGATCTCGTGTAAACACCTAATGAGTTACCAGTTGGGCACCTGTCCAGCTTAGGAAAAAGGATGGAGATGTTTTGTACAATTAATTGCCTGAAGTATACTTCAGAACAACATAAGATTATTTTAATATTATTTGAATTAATGATATAACTATTTTATGGTTGTGACAAATATCTTATGTTTGTGAAAGATATATCATTTATGGGAAAAGTATACTTAGTCTATTTATTTGAAAAACATCTTATGCATGTGATAACCTTTCTGTCAAGAAGGGAAGACATGACACAAAGGCTGCATGGAATCCCCCTTAACTTAAAGGCCAAGATCACTGGTTTGGCCTTAAATCACAAGGACTTTGAATGGCAAAACTGTGAATGCTGATAATTTGTATCAGTGAAATTTATGATTTGACCCTCTTTGATGAAATTTGGGGTTTTTCACACCACTGAATGGGAAGACATCAAAGGCTGCATGGATTCCCCCTTAAAGGCTGAGCTGTATAGAATTGATTTTTTTTTAACTTATTTTTGCAAACGTATATATAAAAAATAATGATTTTGTGTACAAAACAAAGATCAAATTTGAGAGAAATACACATCAGAACATATAGAATTATATTATTTTTTGAAAACGTAGAAAATATTAAGAATAATGACTTTATATAGAAGACAAAGATGAAATCTTCATATTGGGGTTCTATTTAAGCGATATACACATCAGAACTTATAAAACTGAATTATCAATTTCTGCAAAATCTTCTTGGACATTTGTACTCAGAATCTCATAAATATTCATCTGTTTTTAATAATTTTACCACCAAAAGGAAGCCAAGAAAGGGCACTATCATCTGGATAAGTGTTATCTTCAATTCATTCTCTAAATAGTGAAAAAAAATGTCCAAAAATGTGTTGTTCCAATTTTGACAATTGGTAAACAACACCTGCTGTGACTTACGGAGCCCCCTGAGAGTTCAAAGGTCAAGGTCACACAGCACACTTCCTGTCCAGTACTGGCAGTACTTGGTGGTCACAAAAAATCATAATTTTCAGGGCAGATGTTTTTTTGTAGATTTCTGACAGATAGCCTATATGTATGTCAATTTTAAGATCATATATTGTTTTCAGATACCTTAAACCACTGTAAAATCACCTGGAACCTTCCAGGTTTCATGAATGCTTTAAGGATTTGGTAGTGGATTTGATCAGGTCCAGGAGCAGTATCATGAGATTTATCCAAAGCAAGTTTCAAATCTTCTATTGTAAATGATTTATTATAATAACCAAGTTATTACATATGAAATTTAGTTGGTTTCTTTCTTTTCTATTTTTTATTTGTTGGAATTTTGTGGGATTATTATCAGATGAGGAATTCTTGACCTATTGTGTTACCTATTTCGGTGGGATTTGTAATCAATTGGCCATTATGATTTAGATGTTTGATCTTTGCTCCACCTCCCTTCCCAGTAATTTTACGCACCATATCCCAGCATTTTCTAATTGGTGAAAGTGTATTTAATTTAGAAATGTATTCTTTCCAACTTTTCCTTTTGCTTATTTTAATAACATAACGGGCTTTAGCTCTTTTTATACGAAATTGGTGCAAATTATATTGAGTTGGCTGTCGATTAGATTTTTTTAAAGCTTTTTTCCGCTCCTTGACAGCTTTTTTGCACTCATCATTAAAGCAGGGTTTTTCTTTAATTTTAGAATTTGACTTTGATTTGGGAATACACCCATCAGCAATATCATACAATGTGTCTGTAAAAACTTGAAGAGGATCATCTACATTGTTCAAAATTTCTGGAGTTATTTTATTTAAACAGGATGTTTGAAATTTTGCCCAATCAGCTTTATGAAACTTCCATTTGGGGATTTGTTAGTCTGGTGGAGGAAAATGGTTATTTAGAATAATGGGGTAATGAATAATGGGGTAATGATCACTACCCCATTGATCTTCCTCTACTTCCCAGGAATAATGTAAAAATAAATTTGGAGTGCACATGGAGAGATCTATTGATGTTAAAGAGCCTGTAGCAGGGTGCAAATATGTCGGAGAATCAAAGGCACAAACTATTATTATTTAAAAAATCTTCTATTATACGTCCTTTGGCATCAGTATTATTTCTGCTACCCCAAAGATAGTTGTGAGCATTAAAGTCACCAACTAACATATAACGCTGTGGCAGTTGGGTTATCAAATTATTTAAATTTGCAATATTTACTGGCTCACTAGGTGGTAGATATATTGAACATATAGTTAATGTATTGTGCAGGGTAACCCTGACTGCAGAAGCTTGTATATTAGTATTTAAAGTTATTTTACTCTGGGGTATACAGGATTTAACAAAAATTGCATCCATTGCATCTATTGAACCAATTTTATTATCAGGTACATCTCCCTTAAATGTTGTTGAGTTATATCTTTAAAATTAGTTTCCTGTAAACAAATAACAGATGCATTGTATTTTTGGGCAAATAACTCCAGTTCTGGCCTGTTTGCCTCAAATCCTCTATAGTTCCATGATACTGCCGATAGCCATATTAAAAATAATGAGGGTAATTATAGGATTTAACATAATCATTTAAGTTTATGATTATGTTTTGAGTGAACAGGTGTAAAATGTATATCGGAAGGATCACCTGTATCCATCCTTTCTAAGGATTTAGTTCTATTTATTTTACTTTTAACTTGATCTTTGATTTCTTTTTTGTCTGTTTTCTTAACTGGTCTATTGCTGTTTACGCTTTTATTACTGGATGTTGTGGAGGGAGTCTGTGAAGAGGTTTAAATTTTAGTGGATGGAACTGTTGGTACAATTATTACTGGGGTAGTGGGTGTTTGGGTTTGAGTGGATGTTCCTGAAGATTGTGAGGTGTTTGTAAAAAAGGAATAAATGTTTCATTGATTGGCCATGTGATTTCAGTTTATATTGCTATTGATTTTGTTTCTTTAGTTTTTACAGTGCCAGCATAGGACGTTTTAGTATTGTTAAAACTTTCTACACGTATACGTGCCTCTGGAAAAGATATGTTTTCAGTGTGGCGTATCCGCTGAATTTCCTTCTCTTTTAAAAAGGAAGGACAATTCCGCGATTTGGGTGATTGTCTTGGCAATTCACACATTTCATGATTTCCGAAGAACATTCTTCTCTACTATGCTGGGCTGTACATTTTGGGTAAGTTACATTTCCTTTGCATTGATCAGATCCATGTCCATACCTCTGATACTTGAAGCAGCGCAGAGGGTTTGGAATAAAAACATCAACTCGGACGTTTAAATATCCAACTTTAATAGATGTTGGAAGCTGCGCTGCTTCAAATGTCAGAATAAATGTATTGATTGGAACTTTGGTTCCATCCTTCTTAATAAAAATTTGTTTGCATTGGACTACATCTTGATCTTTTAGTTCATCCACTATTTCCTCTTCAGAAACTCCCGCCAGATCCGGGCATCTTATCACTCCTTTTTTATTATTGAGGGTCTTATGAGCCGTTATCAAAACTGGAAATGTGGCCAACATTCGGCATCTTGAAAGATTGTCTGCATGGTTTTTCCGCTCAACTTCAATTAATAAACGAGTTCCCATTTTTTAAAACTGTTTTCGGCACCCCGGCAATGGCTTGAATCCCCTTTGCAATTGCAAAGGGGGACATTTTTGCCAGGGTGTGTTCAGCATCGGAACTTTCCGCAATAAAAAATCTGGGCCATTTTTCTGTTTTATTTGAATCATCATCACTGTCTATGTCATTCCTAAGTCGTTTTTGTTTGTTTTGCACCATGTGCACCATGTGCACCATGTTTTGTTTATATTTCATCAGTTAGGTCCCCTAGCCACCACGGAGCCCAACAAGGACACCTTTCTGGGCTTGTAACTCCAAGCCATGACACCATGAGGATACCCAACATGACATACTCTTAGAATAAAAACTCCACCCTTTCGGATTTTTTTTATATCCCTCGATTGACCCAATCAGCAGTAATCTCCTTTCAGCAAATATTTATCAAATTTTTTCAATTATTCCTAAATTTCAAACATTGAAATTATCATTAATAAAAATTAAATAGCGAGAATATATTAAAGGAATTATACTACAAGCTGGTTAAATCAGACCCAGGCCTTATCTGATCTGCCCCACAGCAGTTCAGAACAGAGAAAATGTGGACATTTAGTTTTGAGCCTCCCTGCCTGCTGGACCGGCCACTTATCCCCTGCTATCAGATCCCCAATTCCCCTTTGGGACCAGGCAGCCATCTTGAATGGGCAACTCTTGCATTTCTTAAAAAGTGACTTTAGATGGCACTTTTATTTTAAAAACTTTAAAATAAGTTTTATTCAATATTATGAAATTTAACTTTTATAATGTTGGATAATACAATATTACCATGATTACTTATCAAATAGAAGTCTTTATAATATGATAGAGGTCATTCAATACATATATTTGAATGCTGAAAATGTTCCTATTTCTAAAATTTATTCCAAAATTAAACACTTGATAACAATATTTCCATGCACTATAGCAATACAAACATTACATTTATGAAAAATATAAATCCTCATTATTATCATAAAGAAAAAATTGGTTGGTTCCTGGTAAAACAAATATGTACTTTTGATGATTTTATTCGAGCTATATTGAGGGTAAAGAGTCAATCAGTATATTTGATCACTTGAAAATTTATATCTAGATTTTGACAGAAGCCTTCTTGTTTATTGACAAATCTATCATGCACACATCTTTATTGTGTGTTGTTGTGATTAGTAAGAAGAAAACATCCTTAATTACTGCTTTATTCAATTAACTTCAAAGAACTCAGAATCAAAACTACAGGTGTTGTATTTGCGATTTGGGGATTTCCACTGTGCACACATGTATTCCCATTCAAAGGAAATTTGTTTTTTCTGTGATATTTACATGTAAGGGTACAGTGTTACAGGGTCTGCCACTCAGCCAATTAGTAAAAGTAAACAACAGGTGTAAACAGGTGTAGCTTTGAAGGGTTTAGGGAGTCTGGTATTGCTTTGTAAGTGTAGTCCAATATTGTGAAGGAAGTGATGAAGGTCACTTCTAGACATGATCACAACAAGTACAGACCTACTAGTATCATGGAAGGAATAGAATCAGATCATACATATGAAAAACATATGAAATGTTTAGAAGATCTGTGCCGCATTTGTACAGGAAGAGCACAAACTCAGAAGGAAAAGACAAGGAGAAAACCATTCCTCTGTATTAATTATAAACAAGATATATGGGATATATATGGTGTGATATATAGAATGCACCATTGTAGGTTTCTGTGTTTGCTGTTACCTGGCACAGGCTGACAGAGACTGTTATTTACAAATAGTCATAGATTTAAAACTATACATAAGAACCACAAATTTCAAACAGCTTTAGAAACTAGAATATTTAGTGATACTTTCTGTAAAAACATTGAATTGCCTGAGTGTATGATAAGGTTTGACTTTTTAATGCCAAATTTACAGAAAAAAATAAAATTCTCAGTTACATGGCACTCAAATGGTCTTGTTGATAACTAAGCCCCCTGTGATGTGATTTCAATGCAAAACCCACCATTTGAATCCTTGGAATGTCAGTGAGACAGCTGTGTAAACTGTGTAAGATAATATCTACTGATAGTGCCACAGTTCTACAAACAAATACAATATCATGTGTGACTAAGTGTCAGCTTCAAAGGAGGGGTAGGGGGAGAGGCTGGATGCTGCAGACTCCTTATCAGGGATTACTCGGGTGACCGTCCGCTCCACCCAGCAGGAGGCTCAAAACTAAATGTCCACTCTGGAACTGCTGTGGCCCGTCTGGTGAACATCTGGATCCAAGACAGGCGTGTTGCAACTGGACCGGTATTACTGCCAAACCAGCCCAGTGCTCAGCCTGTCAGGATTCCATATCCTCCCGACACAGGTTGCATCCCACGGCAAACAGGACGCCCCTTTAGTCGCCTTTTACGACATGCTGGGGGGCAGTGGGGCTATTCTTAAATCCCCGCACCCACAAGGGAGACAGGTGCAAAAGGTGCTAGATGACGCCACCAGGGGCGTAGAGAAGATAAAGCTTGCAACTATAGATGGTACAACTGACCAGGTTAGGGCTGCAAAGGATGAAATATCTCGCTGCATCAATCTTTTCCTTTCACAGACGTGTGTGTGTGTATTAAGGTGCAATGATGCATTTTGAATATGAGCATGATGATATAACGTTAACTACACTTACATGTTCCATTAGTACCAATAAGTATCAATTAGTACCAATTTTGAAATAAAGAGGTCGCTTTCTATAATAATATAACAAAACATACCGAGTCGGGGAAGCTGGGTGAGCGGATTCAGTGAGTTGGTGATGGCGGACGGATACTGAGCCGAAGGCGACGGGTATCCGTCTGCCATCACCAACGACCAGTGGGGGACCAGTCTAAAGATGGCCGACGGAAAATAGTTCGCACCTAATCAATATGCTACGAATACTTGGCATGCTCGTATTCATTGGAAATCTTGTCGATACGCGCATCACTGAGGTATAAGATTGTTCAAACAAGGGTCAGATACATTTTCATATAATTATTAATTGGAAAAATCCATACGTATTTTGAATAAAAGTAAAAAAGACTATTTGGAATACATTAATTTGGAATACATTAATTTGTGAATAACTATAAAAGACACTGTCCATATGAAAATGGTATATTGCCAAACAAAATACAAATTGTTATTAAAGTATATGTCATAAAATGAATTAATTTTTATTAAATATTAGTACCCATATAAATTTCTATAAAAAATAAATAAGGGAAAAATTAAGAAACTATTCCTTTTGTTAACATATGAATAACAGAGTGAAGATCATTCCAGTAAATCATGGTAACCTGGAAATTGGGAATACTCACCAATAATGGAAAATGGAGAAACAAAACCAGTGACAAACATATCTGATATGGCAAGATTAACAATAAACATATTTCCCACTTTCTGCAACTCCTACTGTAGTATAGCCAGTGTAACTTATATGCAGCAGGCAGCATGCATATGAGCCTGCCCTGTATCTATGGTAACTGGTTCCCATAGCAACCGCAGAACCAGCAGCAGAAAATAAAGATACCATCCCACTCCGGGGCAGTCTGGAGACTGGGAGTGAACAGTAACCATCATCTCTGTTATAACTCCCAGACATTACATCAGAATAACACAGACACATATTCTACATGGTGGAGGACTAAAATCGATCCCACTTACTATGGATTATGTCAGATACAGAGCCTGAAGAAGAAGATCAGGAAATTATATTCAACATGGCCCCAAAGGCAGATGAACTCCTACCTGATAAGTTTTCAGGCGGTAAGGGGTCAACAGAGAATGCAAAGGCTCATCTGCTTGAATGTGAAGTGTATTTTGAGCACCAAGAAAAGACTACTGATGCAGACAAGAGGATACTCTTCAAACGGACTTTAAAAGATGAAGCATTGCTATGGTACAATAACATTGGAGACGAACAAACATGGGAAGAAATAAAGAAGCTATTCCTGCGAAATTTTGACAAAAGGCAATCTAGAGACGCAAAGTTGAATGTGCTGGAAAGTCTAAAATATAAACCTGGAACAAGTATAGATTCTCTGGTACGCCAAATCAAGCGCCTATGCAAGGAGCTGGGTATGGACGCTGGAAGGCAGCAGGATGCCTTCAAAAGAGCACTACCCACAGAGATGAAAACTTTTGTATATAGTGCTGTCTGTGCCACAATAGATGATGCAGCGGAAAGGGCACACACTTACCTTGACCTTACAGAATCTGATGACAAGAAGGTCGTGTTTGAACTGGCAGCCATGGACCTTAATGAAGGACCTTGTGCTTACTGTGATGGTAGGCATAGCACTGAAGAATGTAAGTCCTTGAAGAAAGACTTGACAGATGGTCTTGTCAAAAAACACCGCCCAAGAAGATCCTACAGTGGAGATAGACCATCCCTAAGCAATGCAGCACGAGGCGGAGACCGCGGACAAAGTAGGAGTCCGAGTCGGTACGGCAGAAGTGAGAGCCGGGAAAAGGAGTGGACCGATCGTGGAAGAAGTCCCAACCGGTACAGGAGTACGAGCCGTGATAGGTGGTCATCGATGGACCATGGACGAAATGCCAAATGGTATGGAAGAAGAGAAGATCGACAGAAAGCGTGGATGCCTGACCGTGGAAGGAGCAGGAGAAGAGGACACCCACAAGGACGTGGAAGAGGTCGTTTCCGAGGTGGATTCCGTCGTGGCTCGTGGAGCCAACCGCGCCGAGACAACTACAACAGCTATTGTTGTTGCAGCCAGAATCCCCAGGTGACATGCCACAATGCCAGTGAGAATGTGAGCCACACCTGCCAGAAGCAGAATTTTCAGTGAGTCGCCCCGTCAACAGCGCCAATGTCGGAGGTGACGAGAAAAATGGACATGACCCTAAAGTGAGACCAAAGAAAAATGTGCAAGGTAAGAAGAAAAAGACTACTAATGAGAACAATGCCATGATGTCAAATGCAGAGAAACAAAACCCCACACCATCAGAAGAGCAGGTAACAATCAAACTCCATGATACAAGTATGGTACAAGCTAAGTTGCCAGATAAAAAGACAATCTTGTGTGTTATTGATTCAGGTGCTACATATACATTGTTATCAGAGAGCACAGTGAAGAATAATAAGTATTTGTCATCATTGTCAAAAAGGGCTCCTCCAAACATCACTCTAAATACAGCTAGTGGTACTCAGATAAAACCTATGTACAGCATGAATGTAGAAATTAATATGCAAGGTTACAAATTTCAGGTTGAATGTCACATTGTAAACAACTTTGGTTATGTTGACATGTTGATTGGACATGATATGCTAGCAAGGCTCAAAGCAAGCATTGATATTGAGAGAAATACTGTGAAACTGAAACACAAATCATTTCTGGTAACACCTTTGGCAAAGATTGGTCTCCAACCTGGAGAGAAAAAGGAAATTTCTGTTCAGTCAAATTTACCAAAACATTGCAGAAATAGTTGTTTGATCTTAAAAAGCAACAAGTTTATGGCAAACTACACAGCCAGCCATAGTTTGGTTCAATTTAAAAATGGAATTGCTGTTGTAGAAGTAAACAATACTTCAGATAGACCTGTGAAATTCGATCCATCTAAGCATGTTGGAAGTATTGATCTCAGTATGAACAATGAGTGCTTTATGACTGTGCATCATGTGCATGTTGAACAAAACACCACATGTATATGTACTAGGCCTTCAGTGAGTTGTGACAACACATATTTAGCAAGAGAGGACAGTGTCCAGGAATGTCAGAATGGATCAAAGCAGAATAAGGTTGAAAATTCATGTGCCAGTGGTGAGTCCAATAAAGGGACATTGTATGAGGAGAAGAAAAGGTTGTATCCGTTTTTGGATGATGATGATGAAAGGCTTAACATGACAAATAGTGAAATTCTAGAAAAAGAAATCAATTTGCATGACAACTGTGTATTGAACAGTAGGGACAAAAAGTATTTCAGAAAGCTGTTACAAAATCATGAGAATGCTTTTAGCTTGCATGGAGAGCCAGGTGACTGTCCTGATCTGAAGGTAAAGTTCAAACTGAAGGATGATTCAGGGTTTTACATAAGACCATATGTACTCAGTTCAGACCAAAAAGACATAGTTGACAAGGAACTAGAAAAACTTAGACTCATGGGCATCTTGGAATATGGAAAGAGTGAGTATTTGAGTCCAATTTTAGTCCATAAAAAGCCTACAGTAGCTGGGAAACCACCAAGCTACAGAGTTCTTGCAGATTTCAGATTTCTGAATTCCAAAATTGCAAAACAAAATTACCCTTTTGTACTTTTCCGGGACATTTGTCAGAATATTGGTGAAAACAATAGTACCTATTTTTCGGTGATTGATTTGAAACATGCATTTTACTCTCTCAGATTGGATGAAAATTGCAAGAAGTATACCTGTATAGGCAGCTATTTTGGACAGAGAACAATGTGCTATGCTCGTTTGGCACAAGGACTCTGTATCTCACCCGCGATATGGCAAGATTATATGGATAAGGTTATGTCAACCATCCCAGAAAGGAGAAAATTTCTCATCTGTCAAATGGATGATCTCTTAATCCATTCCAAAGACCTGAAAAGTCATTATGAACATATCAAATTGGTGTTGGAAGCTCTAGAGAAATTTGGGCTCAAAATAAGCCCTCAGAAATGCCAATTTTTTAGGACATTTGTGAAGTATTTGGGTCACATAATAAGAACAATCAATGGCATACCACATGTAGAAACTCTAAATTCTAGGACTGAAGCCATTCAAAAACTGCCAACGCCAAAAACACTCAGAGCTTGTCAATCATTCATAGGGTGTGTGAATTATCTCAGCCAATTCCTGCCCAGGTTACAGGAACTACTGATTCCCATCAGAAAATGTATGAAAAAACCTAAAGAAGGAGAAAAGGTAGATGAGTCATTACCACAAGATGAGTACAAACCCTCAAGAAAGAGAGTGAAAAAATCTAGGGTGATACAATGGAATCAAGAATGTGAATTAGCCTTTCAGAAGATAAAGAAATTGTTGGTCAGCCCCCCTGTGCTTGCTTTACCAAGAAGAGAAGGAAAGATAATTGTCTTTTGTGACAGTAGTAAATTGGCCACTGGATGCTCAATTTTTCAGGAACATGGTGACAAAGAACGGTTGATAGGATATTACAGCAAGGTATTACCTAACAGCTGTGTTCGCTACTCAAGTAGTGAACTTGAGATGTATGGGTTATATCAGTGTTTGAAAGCATACAGATATCTGCTTAAGAACATCACTTTTGAAGTCAGAATGGACCACAGTGCTTTGGTACACATTTGGAAGTCAAAAAATCAGCCACCCACTAGGAGGATAAGTAAACTAGTAGAACATCTCCTACAGTACTCATTCAACCTCACTTATGTAAAAGGGAAATCTCTTCACATCTCAGACATGTTATCTAGGTATTCTGATATGTCACAGGACCCATTGGAGGACACACCTATAGGCATGACTAGCCATGAAATAGGGCAGCAAGACATGACCTTAGACCAGATCCAAAGTCTAGGATATGATAATAGCAGGGAAGACTTTGTACACAATTCAGCATTAGATGTTGCTTTACCAGCCAATCCGTCAGCTGGCAACAGACCAGTAACAAGAAGTTATGCAAAAAGCAACAAGATTACATTGGCCAAGCCAGGTGACATAGGCAGGGGGAGAAAGAGGTCAAACAGTACAAGATCTAAACAGACCTCTGGTCACTCTGGTCAGCCAGGCACCACACCTCCGGTGAGCAGCCATGAATACATGCCTGCAAGGCAGACCAGATCTCATAGCTCAACTCCAGTGATTAATGACACCAGCCCCACACCAACTCGTGTTCGTAGACAGTCAGGATCAAATAACAGAAGTATGCTGGTGGATCCTAGATCCAAGCCATCTGGAGGGCAAGACATTCAAAGGTCAATTCCCAGGGGTGATATAGAAACAGAATATGAAGACTCATATGATAATATTCCTCCACACTACCTGAGAGAAAACAAACCTATCATTACATCATTAGATAGGAACACAATACTTAGACAACATTTGCCCAAGCAGGATGAGATAGACAAAATATTGAAACTGATAGAGAAAAAGGTTCTGAACAATTACTCTATGACCATTGAAAAGATAGAGCTGAGAGACAAGTTGCTCACAGACCCAGTGTACAAACCTATCTATGAGTACATTAAGAAACAATACCTTCCCACAAACAAGAAGGCAGCAAGGAAAATCATGCATCTATCTGAGAATTACCTAATCTGTGATGAACTATTGTTTAGGTTTTCAACATCTAAGGCAACACCAGAAGACTTCAAGCTTGCTCTTGTCATTCCAGATTCTATGGTAGACCATATATTATCCAGATATCATGGGAGTCTTCTAGCTTCACACAATGGAATCACTAGGACCTATTACACGATCAGAAAGCTATTTTACATAGAAAGGCTGTATGAAAGAATCAGGCAATACATAACATCTTGTAGAATATGTCAGGCCAGAAAATCACCAGTTAGCCAGGCATACCCAAAGGAATTTGAATTACGCAACCTGGAAGAGTTTAAACCCTTTATGGAAATCTCAGCAGACCTTAAAGTTTTGCCACCAAGCAAGGAAAACTATAGGTATCTTTTACTGATAAGGTGCTCAGTCACCAGGTATCTCATTGGGGAATGTCTGAAAGACAGGAGTGCAGTGACACTTGCCGAGGTGATTCTACAAAGAGTGATTTGCAAATATGGCATATTCAAAAGGTGGATTACAGACAAAGATCCAGCATTTGCCAACCAGGTAGTAGACTACCTCTGTAAAACATTGAAAATACAGCAAAAGTTTGTATCGGTTGAGAACCATGCATCAAATGCAGTAGAAAGGTCAATTAGGAGTGTAGGTGACCTTCTGGTTAGTCAACTTTCAGGTTGTGGCAGTGATTGGCCAGCATATGTCCAGGGAACTATATATGCTTTTAATACATTTGAAAGCCCCAGTCTAGGGTTTAGCCCATTCTATTTGATGTATTTAAGGCAGCCACAATCATTGGTTGAAATGGACTTTGAGCCAACACATGAGATCAGCTACACATACAGAAGCTATGTGGAAAAGTTGAGAGACAAACTCAAACATGTGTCAACAATAGTCCTCAAAAGGCATAATGAGCAGCAATTGGTGCAGCAAAAGAAGCAAGGATTAGGCAACACCCACTCAAAGAGGTATAGGGAAGATGACCTAGTCTATGTGTTGTCACCAGACTCCACATTATTGCCACCTTCTGTCACAAGGTCGAAAAAAACTAAAGTTTTCCTATGTAGGACCTTTGGCAATCAGGACTTGTTTGACAAACAATCTGTTCTTGCTACAGACACTGCAAGGACAAATCATTCAACGCACTTTTCATGCCAATCAGTTGAAGTCGGCATTCATTAAAAATAATGAAGGAAAAGTGTCGAAAACAATGGAGGAATTGAGACAAAATTCCAATCTAGCAGAGCCTGCAGGACAGCAAATGACTGCATATGATATGTATGGAAATGATTCCAAGAGACAGTTCTGTCATGTTACATTGCACAAAGCTAGATATCGCAATGGAAGCCTACAATTAGCTTTTATGCAAGGAAAGGATCCAAAGACTTCATTCTGGGTAAGCACAGATGACTACCCAATGTTTCACAAAGAGGTCAAGCAAATGTCAGAAGAATGTCTTCTCAAAGGCTTAAAAGTGCAAGGCTCTGAAGGAAAATTTGAGAAATGTCTATATTAGATAGAGGAGACAGTTATCCACAAATTGCCTAGGTATTGCTGATGTTATATTGTGTTATACAGGATACAGTTTGGTCAACTGTATGCAGAGTAGGGATAAACTTACATAATAGCCAATTGTGCTATACTCTTCCCACCTGCCTACCTGAATAACATAAACCCAGACTTGAATATTAAAGGGCCATTATAGGGTCAATAGATGGCGCACACATCTCATTTTTCCCCTAACAATTTAGGTTCTGGACATTACATTCAGCTCTGTGGATACTTGATTATAAATAAATATGATTTTTGAACTAGAGAATTGTATCATGAGTGTAAGGTAACTAAGATTGGTGCAAAAAGGTCATGACTTCTTGATCACATGTATATTGATCATTCACCTAAAAACACCAAGTTACTATTACACAGACCAACCTGTTTTATATGCACTTATTTAATTGTATTTATCTATTGATTTGCTTATTTTATTTAAATGTATTGAACTTATTTACTCATATATTTAGAGTGTATTAGTTGCTATATTGTTGAGAGTGTAGTTTTCTTTTGCAGAGAGGCATGATTGTAAGCATGATTATATGCCCTCTACAGCATCAGGATCACTACAGAGGATCCAAAAGTTAAAACTTATAACTGTGTAACGGTTATCTCAAGTGGCCAGGTGTGCCTAATGGTCATTAAGATAGGGCGAGCAGCCGAGTTTAGCAACAGGATCAACAAATGTGAGACATATGCATGACATAGTCAGCTGCAGTATCAGGCAGTGACTGCTTACATTTGTTTATTGTACATGAACTGATCAGAAAGATGTCAAATATTGCTATATAACATATATGTATTATTATTGATGATGATTTAGACATTTTAACTTACAATGTTTAAATTGTTTTTACTAAAATTTTAAAGTTACTGTTACATGCATTCACAAAAACAGTGAAAACCATTATTGACCTGCATATATTCAGTGGTCTAGAATGAACACTATACAGTGTATCCTGTATATCCCCTGAGTTAAAACTAACTATTAATCAGAACAGAACAGATGTTTGCAACAGAGATAGGCAGAGTGGCAGTCCTGCAGAAGATACTAGAACTGAAGTGGCAATTAGACATGTGCCAGGGAAGCATTAGCAGAACCCAGAATGTTACCTGAGCGAAAAATAGATGCAAAAGTAGGAAATAATCTCCAGAACATGGTACAGGATATTCAGAATGACTAGTACATGACAGGCACAATAAAATAATAGTCACTTAGACTCACTTAGTTGCAGTTAGGCTGAAATTTTCCTGACAAACAGTCTGTACAAATGACCTTCTGCCAATAAACAGTCTGATTTACATTAAAAAACTTATGTCAATTCACTTTTGATTTTACCTTAATTTGATCAAACAATTTTATTGTCTTGAAACATTTTTCTCTAATCCTTAAAAGATAGCATCACTATGACATTTGACAATCACATAATTTTCACTATACAACATCATTAAATTTGCATGACTAAGAATGTTTGAATCAAAGTGTTAAATTGGGAAGCTCTGTAAAGTTTGTATATAACAAAATGAATTGTATTTGATGGATGTATATAACATCATGTTTATGTTTATTGATTGTATTGTTTGATTTGATATGGAAGTAGATAAGACACCAACATAATGTCTATTCTTAGGCTAGACATACTACAGTTATGCACATAAGACAATAATGATTCTATATTATTGTGACATTTGGTCAACTTGGTTATAATTGTTGCAAATTGTTATGCATATATATTTCTACTTTGTACATTGATGCTAACCATAACTTTATATATTGTCTTTATTTATTGTAATTTGATTGAACTTCATTACAATGAAACACTTGTATTTATAATGATTAACAGGACTATGTCATGTAAGGTAATGCAACTTACATTGTTGCATGAATGTCTGTGGACACCGATCCACTTCATTGCTTTGTTGATGAAGAAATGACTAATCACCAGTTTATTATGGAGTAATGAATAATAATTTGTCAATGTTAACTCAATTGTATTTATTCTATTTATACTATGTATTTTAGTAGTTAGTATGTTTTAAAAATTAAAAAACTAAAAAAGTAAATAGTTACAAAGCCTACCAAGGAATACACATGATTCCTTGAACTAATTATACACTCATAGTGTAACTAATTATACAATTCAGGTATATGTTTAAATATTACCTAATGGCTTTTATATGTAACTTCTATTGTTCACTCTACATAAATGTAGTTAAAACCAAGCCATGTAGTATATATTATTGTTTAGGCAAAATCAACATCGGCTCAATAATGGTTTAACATTACCATCATTTTACCATATATTGTTTTGCTTAAAACCGAGCCATGTAGTATAGCCAGTGTAACTTATATGCAGCAGGCAGCATGCATATGAGCCTGCCCTGTATCTATGGTAACTGGTTCCCATAGCAACCGCAGAACCAGCAGCAGAAAATAAAGATACCATCCCACTCCGGGGCAGTCTGGAGACTGGGAGTGAACAGTAACCATCATCTCTGTTATAACTCCCAGACATTACATCAGAATAACACAGACACATATTCTACACTACAGTGTATCAAAGCTGACTTAAGTACTTGCACAATTATCAATTCCAATTTATATTTATCAATATATTTTACAACTATATTTATACTTTAATAAAAGGTAAAAAGTCTACATCTCACTGGGTTATATCTGAACGGTTTATAAGTACAACCTACCTTATAAGTACAACCTACCTTGATAAGTACAACCTACCTTGATAGGACACTGCAAATAATAAGGTCTTTCCTAATTGTTCCCATAAATGGAGTGATTGCCACTATTATCACATATGGTATTGCCTTTGCAGGATAAGATTGAAAGTAACTGATACCTAGCATCATATTGCCATCATAATGACTCATATTGCCATCATAATGACTCATATTATTATCAGAAATACTTGTATTGCCAACATAATGACTCATGATGCCTGAATACTGATATTAATATAAGAAATGAAATCTTAATTTAGAAACAAATATATGTTATGAAGGCAGGTTGCTTGCGGAAAGGGAAATGTCAAGCATTCAGAAGTGGCAATATATAATGTTCCAGAATACCATAGTGTCACATATAGTCACACAGCCCTGTAAGTATACTGCTCGAAACCATCACATATCAGTTAAGTTTAAATCTGTCTACAAACAAGAACATCTGATAATGTTTATTTGACTATGAAGTTTAGAAATTATAGGATGGTAAGTTCCATTGATAAGAAATATTTGTTTATTAATATGTACAGAAAATGAAAATGACCATATGCAGTGTACAAATTGTTTGAGAATACCTGCCTCATTTGTGATCAAAGAAACCCTTTCTTTAGATTGAGGTACTTGCAGCACACAGAGGATTGAAGTACTTGCAGCACACAGAGGATTGAAGAAAAATAAAAGCAGAGATTAAAAAATGTGTTATGGAGGATAAATGACATTTTTGGCCGGCTCCATGTAATAGGACTGGGATATATCATAACGATCGTACAAATAAAGGTTATCTTTCTCAAAATGCCTTGAGTAATGCTTTGAGTAATATTAAATCAGATGATGAATTAATCTATGTTCCACACGATGGTATTAAAGCAAAACACTTCTTATTGTGTAATATACATGATGGTATCTTTAATATGACAAATAAACTTAGCAACGTCAATTTCAATATTGCAAATCTTGCACATATTGAACACTTACGAAACGACATGGGCATAGATTTCAAAGTCACTGCATTATGTACTGATAAATATAATGAGTTATTCCCAGCTCAACAACGGCTTGTGTTAGAAGCTGAAGGCCCATGCAAATCCAATACACTGCTCGCTGTCCATGGAGCTGGCGAGTCTATAATCCACACAATGTCAACAAACGTTAATATTGAAAACACCAATATTATTAATAAACTGACATTCCATAACAATATCACGGAACCCTACCACTTTTAAATCAATGGCAACAGATCTATGGTAAATACGCCCCCTCTCTCCCCACACCTCATAATGATATATATCCACACTATCTAAATATATCCACGATGCCTGGTAGAACTAAGCCAAGCCAAACTTACACACGTGGTCACAATAAAGTCATAAACAATAGCACTAAACACCACTCTGCCCGGGCAAACAATCAGAAGGCAGGAGTCAGGCCGCACAGCGGCTTGACACGTGTCCCAAGACGTTATGTAAACAGAGGGAGTAGCACGGCAAACAACACATGTGTTGGACAACACAAAACTCTCAATCAACTGATCATTGGGTCCTGTAACGCACAAAGCATCTCGGCGAAGGTTCTGCTTGTGAAAGATTACTTCTCTGAACACAACTTAGACGCTATATTTGTAACAGAAACATGGTTACAGGAATCTAACGAGGAGAGGGTCCGAGATGAACTCGAAACAGGTTCCCTCAAATTCCACTCACTCCCTCGCATAGGACGCTTGGGCGGAGGTCTCAGACTTTTACATCGTGCTGAAGTTCCATTTGAAACCAACAGGTTGAAGCAACCTAAGGTAAATGCAATGGAACTCCTTGAGGCATCACTTCTAATCAAGGGTTTACCTTCGTAAGTTTACCTTCGTAGTCATTTACAGACCTGAACCATCTGACAGAAATAGATACACCCACACTGAATTCTATGATGAATTAACTCAACTGGTGGCACACTATGGGTCATACACGCTTGAGGTCATTTTCCTGGGTGACTACAATTTCCATGTCAATAAACCGAATAAACCTGATGTCATAAAGTTCAATGACATTCTATCTACCTTTGACATGAACCAATGGGTACATGAACCGACCCATACGTTAGGGAATACCCTCGATCTTATCATCACTTTCAAAGGGAACAAGTTTCTCAAGGGCCACCTGGTGGATGAGTACATATCTGATCATAAAATGATTAAGCTCTACCTAGGTATCTCACACCCCAAACCCCCCAAAAAATCAAGTACAGGAACTTTAAGGGATTGGATCTTCAGTCCCTAAGGAATGACATCAAATCCCTAACCGGTGCAACTGCAACATGGGAACACTTATCCTTGAGTGACATGGTGGATTACTATGACAAGGCACTCACATCACTCATGGATTAACATGCTCCTATCAAGTCTGCCAAAGTCACTCAGCGCAAACCTGTACCTTGGATGAATGACCAATTAAAGCTGGAAAGATCTCTCAAGAGAAGGCTTGAACAAGACCGGCTCTCACATTGACAAGGAATTGTATAACTCCCAAAGAAACAAATACAATTCCATGCTGAAATCAGCTCAATCAACATACTTTTCCAACCTTGTTGAAGAAAACAAACATGAACCTAAGAAGCTTTTTAGAGTCATTGACACAGTCATGCACAAGAAAAGGGACACACCAATGCCCCAAACTGACTGTGAGGTCACACAAGCGGAGAAGTTTAACACTTTCTTTCTTGAAAAAATAGAAAGAATCCGCCTAGAAATTGACAATGCTCCACCCTGCCAAACTTTGCCACTAGGTGACACTGTGAACAATAGTACAGCATGTCTGGAGAGGTTCACACCCTTAACCATAGATGACGTACGAAAATTGGTCAAGAGGTCTGCAAAGAAGTCATGTGAGCTGGATCCGATTCCAACCTGGCTCCTACTTGACCTCCTGGATGACCTCTTACCAATAATTACTTCCATCATAAATAAATCACTGATGGAATCAGCAATATCTGAAAATATGAAGATAGCCATCATAACACCCCTGCTGAAGAAACTTGGTCTAGAACTGGCTGAGAGAAACTACAGGCCTGTTTCCAACCTGACATTTATCTCTAAGCTAACTGAGAGGGCAATAGCGGACCAATTAGACCCTCATCTTGAAAGGAATGGCATTACTGACAAGTTTCAATCAGCCTACAAAGAATATCATAGCACTGAAACTGCTTTGTTAAAGGTGCAAAATTATATCTTGTGTGCTCTTGACAATAAAAAGTCAGTCATCTTACTGTTGCTTGACCTCTCTGCTGCCTTTGACACTATTGACCGTCAAATTCTATTTGATAGGCTAGAGGCTAGATGTAATGTCAAGGGTCACGCCCTCTCCTGGATTCGGTCATATCTAAGGAACAGGAAACAAAGTGTGAAGGTAGGGACCCATAGGTCCTGTCTCAAGTCCATAAAATATAGAGTGCCACAGGGCTCAGTCCTGGGTCCCATACTATTCCCCATTTATATGACACCCCTTTCTGACATCCTAGCCAAATATGGTCTGAGCTACCATATTTATGCAGATGATACTCAGATATACATCCCTGTAGACCACAATTCCCCCCATCAAGCTGTAATTAGCAGACACAAAGGAGTGTGTCTGTGAGGTCAGAAAATAAGATGAAGATAAATGATTGAAAGACAGAGATGCTCATATGGTGGAAATTGGCATCACATTTGACTCCAACATGGATATGAAGGCCCAGATCCAAAAAATGTGCCAGAAGGGCTACTACCACATTAGGAACTTGGCGGCCATTAGACATTGTCTAGACGAGAAGATCGCTGTAACACTTACCCATGCTTTTGTTACATCTACTCTGGATTATGGTAATGGCCTGCTGGCTGGTCTTCCTAAAACCGACATCAGGAAGCTTCAATACCTCCAAAACAGCACGTGACATAAGAAAAATTAGGAAATTCGATCACATTTCAGGAAAACTACAGGAACTGCACTGGCTCCCTGTTCATGCGAGAATAGATTTTAAAATCCTTCTCTTAACCTGGAAGGCCCTAAATGGTAAGGCTCCGCCTTACTTACGTGAACTACTCCTAATCAAACAAGGGGAATGCTGTCTAAGATCCAACGATGGCACCCATCTACAAGTACCTAATACCAGGCTAAGGACAGTGGGTGACAGGGCCTTTTCATCTGTCGGCCCTAGACTTTGGAATTCCTTGCCTACTGAAATTAGGACAAGTACTTCAGTCTCCTCATTTAAGAATAGACTGAAAACTCATCTCTTCAGGATGCACGTCCTGAACACAGCACTATGAACAGACTCGTCTGGTATCAGCGCTATACAAAATTTATTATTATTATTATTATTATTATTATTATTATTATTATTATTATTATTATTATTATTATTATTATTATTATTATTATTATTATTATTATTATTATTATCATTATCTTTATTATTATTATTATTATTATTATTATTATTATTGATATTATTATTATTATTATAATTATTATCATTATTATCATTAATATAAAGCATAGGAGTAAATGGAGAAAGAAGTCTTCATGTTGCAAGCAAGCTAAACACAGTTGCGTGAGGCTACGAGACGCACATTTCTTTCCACTGAACATCGTGTATACAAATGACCACAGTTTCATAAATAATCGGAGTAGAAAGATGATTTAACCTGCTTCAGAACTGTAATGACGTTGTGAGCAAGGTAAACACAGCTGTGTTAGTTTAATTGTAGGAAAGAAACAGCATTTGGTCCTCCTTGTTTCTTTTTGGCAGGGCTGGTCGGAGCAATATGACCTCCAGAGCTCTGCTCGCGCAACTACAGCTGTGTGAGGCTACGAGATGCACATTTCATTCAACCGAATACTATATATACAGACCATACCTTCGACTTCGTCAATAATTGGAGTAGAAAGGTGGTTTTTCATGCTCTAAAACTGTGTTGACATTGCAAGCAAGATAAGCACAGTGACGTCATACAGAAATGTGTCATAATGATGTCAGATAGGAAAGTGTTGTCATAGTGACGTCAAACATGGAAGTGTCAACATAGTGACGTCATGGTAACGTCATAAATTATGTTAATATGAATACTGCTGTTACCTTTTTGTAAGCTCCTCCCTCTGTACTGCTTGAAATACCAGTTTTTGGCTATTTTGACTAATAATAAAAGGAATTTGTGCTATGTCCCCTCCACCCTTCTTAATATTTCATCTTTTTCCTTCCAATGAGCCCAAGATCAAGCCGATCGGTGCAGCAGATGCTCTGTTTTAGTTAATTAATGACTTTCTCATTCCTATTCATATTATTGATAATTATTATGATTTTGGAGAGACAACACAACTATTGTATGTGTGATCAAGGCAAATAATATTACTAGCTTTGTTCTCATTGTGTTGCTTATCCTTTGTTAAAATGATTAAACAAATGGCAAATAATAAATAAACATATATACTATATGATGATGATAAACATTTTGCTTTGTTGAGAACCACAAACTTGTGAAAACACTTGGAACTAGGAACTAGGAAATTATTTATTCACCCCAATTACAAACACAAAAATCTCTATTAACTAATACAGTGCCATTTTATCAAAATAGGGTTGGGAGACCCCCACTAATTTTGAATTGCGAAAATCTATTTTAAATTTTTTAATTGTGCAGTAGTGTAAAACAAGGTTGTGTTTTATTGTTGTATTTATTTGATGTATTGGCTTTCGCTAAATGTTCTGGTTCGGGTACACTCCTGTGCCGTCATCTTCTATGACGAGCAAGCAATCTTAATTTATTCTTGATATTAATAATCTGAATGCAGCGGATACAATTGAAAAATTTCAATATCTAGCCTATAATTATGTAAGAGGGCATTGTAAGCAACATATTTGTTTGTTCTATCATCAATGTGGGAAATGCAAGTTATGGAAACATTTAACAAATAAATTTCACTCATAAGTCCAAAGAAAGAAAGGTTAAAGGTACACAGCGATGCCTGATAATGGGAGGAAAACCTGGAAACAATATCCAGTGTGGGGGATTAAAAATATGAAAAATGGTTTCTATGGAAACATGCTCATGTTGGGCTTGAGGAAGGATTGGTATGTATCGAACCTGAGGACAAAATCAAATGTGACTGAGCTTACCCTGTTGTGACAGTACTGAAACAAAGATGACTGAATGTAGGTTGATAACTGAAATCTTAAGTACTTTTAGGTGCTTATCTTAAGTGTTTATCACACAATGCGTCCATATGAGTAAACGATAATTATACTCCTTTATAACTCCTAAAACCTTAATTTAGTATTAACAATGATTATCTTTGGAAATTGAAATTAATGCTTTACCTCTGACTTCAGTAATTTATTAATTATTTAAATCTTGACTGATAATCTGCCAATATGCTAGCATTGCTAAACGTCTAATATTTAAAAGAGCTTAAGTCTGACTTCACACTTCAAGTTTAGCATGATTACCTATGTCCACTCTCGGGAGTGCTTAATTTATAAAATAAACAGTTATTACAACAATTAAGAGCCAGCCTTCAGAATGGCCTATAATATGCCCAGCAATTCGAAACTGCTTAAGATAGTTCATTATTGCCTAATCAGAGATCAGTAATAAATAGCCAGATAGGTGTAAGATGGTATCACTTAAGAACTAGTTCCTGTTTACTTTCAATTCATGTATGGAAGCACATGGGGGAAGGCTTATGCTCATGTTGATTGTAGCTGTAGATCTTTATCATAAATAGCTAGCTGTTTTATCTAGGGTAACAATGTATATATTAATGGATTTAATATTGAATTTATAGGCAAAACAAATGCAGCAACCATTGCTAGAATGTCTGGAGAAGCTTGAGTTTGAACCAAAGATATGATAGTTAATATTATGACAGGAAGTGAACATATTGTGTTTGTAGCAATTGTGAAAATAATTCTGAAGATCACAGTTGTCATTTTGTTTCGTTTGTTATTTAAGTGGCGAATATCACTTAACTGATTGATTACTGATGCACTTGTTTTAATATAATAAATAGTCTTCATATAGAATATACATATTACAATGTTAGAACCAAAAAATATTGCTGACATAGAGAATGTAATTATTATAGACATATATGAAGATGCCTCTCCAGATATAAACATCAAGCATAATTTATTTGAGAGAAGAATGGAGTCGTTACTATTGACAATAATATTTGCCAATACAACAAGTGAAATGCATATAATCCATAATATAATGACTAATGCTATTGTTTTATGTTGCTCTTGAACTTGATGTAAGGATGAAATACCAATGTATCTCGCAATTGCTATGCCAGCTAATAGGCAATTGGTCAAAATGAATGATAGAAGTGACAATACTGCAGAAACATTGCATGAAATACTTACACGCCATTGCCAGTCATGAAGAAAGTAAACATCACCAAAGTGTATATCAGCAATTACTAAAATACACAGAGAAACTAAATAAAACATATCTGAAGAAATTAAATTTAAAATTAGAAACTTCAATATTTTATTACCTTTTGCTTGTTTTCTGTTTATGAAATAAGATACAATATTTAGGACAAACCCAATAATTGCCAATGACCAAAAGGACAACTGGATCCAAATATTATGGAAAAGTTTGTTGCAATTTGAGAAATAGTTCTGCTTTGAAATACAATTATCTCTTTTGTCTAATAAGCAACATAATCTGAAGTCTTCAACAACCAAGGAATCTAATTTAGAAATATATTTAGAAATTGATTCATCCATTTCTTTGATGGAATTTCCACTTATATCAAAGGATTGAAAATTGGATAAACCGTTTAATGCAAGCCTTCCTAGTTTATGTATTCTATTGCAAGAAACATTTAAAACTTGAAGATTTGTTAAACTAAGAAAGGGGCTATTGGCAATTTTATGAATGTTGTTATGTGTTAAAATAAGGGAGCCCAAGTTAACTAATCCAGCAAAGCAATCGTAATTAAGGATTTGTATTTTGTTGTAACTTAGGTCAAGAAAAACAAGTCGTTGTAACTCTTTGTAGATATTAGAGGTATCAGTTGAGCATATTTGCATGATATTATTCCTTGGAAGTTTCAATATTATGATGTTTGACATCAAATCAAATGAGGAAGAAGTTATAACTAGGTTATTACCAGTAAGATATAACATTTCTGTTTGCAAAGAAACTCTAGGTACCCTAGTGAAATTAGTAGATTTACATTGTACTGCTAATGACAGACAATCACAGCCAACAGGACATGCAATGTTAGTGCACATCAACTCATCATCACCTAGAGGACAGTGTGTTATGTTGTCACACACCTCAGACATGTGGAGGCACAAGGAGGAGGATTTACACCTAAACATGTGAGAACATGAAAACATTTCACATATTAACTCTTCCTCTCCATCTGGGCAATCCTGCACCCCATCACATACCCTCCTGAAGGGCACACAATAGGAATATCTGCACTTGTATGCATTGCTGCATATAATATCAGTGCAGTTTTGGAGGTGTTTACCATTTCTGCAGAACATGAGGTTCCCTCTTTTGTCAAGGTCATAATTACATAGATCTATAATATTAAAACATCTTGAGTGGCCAGGAAAACACGGAGATTGTCCTTTTGGACATCGCTCTAATCTTTCTTGATTTGATCTTAAAAATATGTGCTTATATTCTTCTTCATCTTCATGAAAAGAGCAGTCTGGGACCAAATCATTAACATATGAGTTTGGTATTTTGTCACCACTGTTACATGTAAAATTGTCAATCATGTCAGTATCATTGTGAAGCAAATCATAACCATAAGAAACACAGAATCCAGCTTTTGTGAGATTCTGTAAGGTGTTACACTGACAAGATGCATTGGGACAAAGGATCCTACACGATGAGGTGTTGGTCACAATTAAACCATCTATAATACAAGCACAATCATATTCATCCTCCCCCTCTGGACAGTCACGTTGTCCATCACAAATACTGAGCTGTGAGATGCAGCTGTAATCATAACATTCAGAATGCCCAAAGAGGCAAGAAACAATGGTGGGTGTGTCCTGGCATAAGTCGATTTTATCAGATCTCAGATTGGAGAAAAGATTAATGTGATTTCTCATTTCATACTTCAGACCTATGAAATCAGGCTCAGATATATACGTTTTGTTCATACATCTTGATGATGATATGTCAAATGGTAATTGTATGCCATAGCAAGTTTCCATTTGTAATACAAAATTCGTAGGACACTGTAAGTGTGTTAAAAATGCACCAGAGGTTGACTTGTTGAAACTAGTTGCAGAACACACCCAGTGGGCCAACAGTGGGGCATCACAAGGGGCTTGCACCCATAATGGTTTCACTTGCAAAGATAGCACTAATATTCCACAGTGATATGTACTATTCAACCTGGGGTGCCATGTCCGAGTGGCTTCTTCCCACACATTTGTTAACAGCTTCAGGGACATTCCATGACCATAAAGTAATCTATGACGCAAACGATAAGATGACAGGAATCTTGTCCTATCTAGTATGCGAAAAGATGAAGGTGAAGGAGTTTGAAATATATTCTCATTCCAAGAACTATACACAAGAGGAGAACTATCAGTCCATTTCAGTCTCATATTCTGCAAATAAACACCTTGAATTAACGTAATCAAGAGAAATCTTTTGCCACCTTTTTAGATTAACGTATTCGAGAGAAATATCTTTTCATCTTTAACATTAATGAATAATATTTTCTCGGGCATAATTGTAATCAAATAAATTTAATAGTGATCAATATCAATTCTAATATATCTCATGATCTGTCATCCAACAAAAGTATTATAACATAAAGTAAAGCCTTGAACATCTTATGTTGGGCATTGGTATATTTCTCAACATAAGTAAAATAGGTTTGCCTGTATTTGGGTCAGTTGGGGGAATTAGGGGTGAGTCATTGAATCTCCTATTATGCACTATAATATACTTGTATAGAGCCAAGTGATTGTGTCTCCCCATGCTTTAACTTAAAAGTAAAATTTTAAGGCACCTTTCCTATTCTTTGTACTTCTAATCATATCAAATAATATAATTGCCCCTTCAACATGTGCAAACAGAAGATTTATAATATCATCAATATTTTCCATCAATATGCTTAATTGATATACTTGCTCAAGGTTTGGGTTCGTGTCCAGATTACTCAAAGTTTACTATCCATTATTGAATCTTGATATAGTCGCCTCCTTGCTTTAGTTTCTTTGCAACGTGTCTGAGCTCATAAATCCCCCCCCCCAAAAAAAAATCCCAAATGCAATGTTTTCTTTTTGTTTGCTGTATATAATATGTTTTCCCTACGTTTGCAAAAACATTTATATTTTATATGTTATGACGTGTATACTGCTACGGTAGAACCGAAATATCACGATTTCGTATTTGTTTCATTAAAAAAAAACAAAGAAAAAAGTTTAAAAAAACAAACAAACAAACAAATAAACAAACGGTTTTGCAAACATTTGTAAAAACGATAAATCTATATATTTTGCTATGCATGTCGTTTCGATAAAACCCCGATATTAATATTTCATCTTCAGCATAAGAAACTTACTCGTCCCAAGCGGGACTCAGCCCCCGGACCCTCAGCATGAGCGACAGACATCTTACCAACTGAGCCACGCCCCACCCCTGGCAGCACTATACAAACTTACATAAACAGGAACATCACGTTCATGAATATATGAGAAATTAAGGCAACTTCATTTCATTTTGTTAATAGAGCATGCAATACGGGTCGGCAGGAGGTGAAGGCAGGAGTGGGGGGTTGCTTTGTGCACTTCAAAATTAACGCTAGGTGGTGGGCCCACAGTCACGTGACGTGTTATGCAATCGATCACGTGACGATGCCATCTTGTAGAAAATATGGACATTTCAAAACAAAGTTTTTAAGGCCATTTCCTTGCTATTTCACTCCACTTCTGGTTTCATTTCTACAGCAGGTATGTAGGAGAGTTGTCAGTGGTCATGTTAATATCTGTTTTGGTACTCGTCGTTAGTTTGGTTTCAGTGCATTTCTCATTCCCTACACGTGAATGGCCTGGCCACTGTTAAGCACAGCCAGGTGGGCCACAGCCACTTCTTATCATTGTATCTGTCGACTGGACTTTTCTTTGATCTTACAGAAGTTTGATGTGGCTTAAGAAGGTTTAAATTGGATTTGTTCCAGAACAATAGTTAAATTTTGACTTCACCTACTTTGCAACTGGTCTGGATCTTTGTGATTTAAATTATCCTTTTATGAACATGATAATTGTGAAGGTTCCCAACAAAAACATGGGGGCCATATTGAACGGTTACCTATTGAACAATGTCATGTGATGTATGACATCTGATTAATTTGAAACCAATACTTATTGGTTGATCGATCTAGATTTTGGGGAACACCCAGTATTACCTCATGACATGTTCAGGGTTTTCCCCATGTCAGGTGACATAACAAAAATGGCTTCTGTATTTCCTTAGATGGGGTTGATGTTGTGTGCATAAGAAAACCTATCATTTTTCAATAAAAGAATTAGCATCCTATTTTAAAAATTAGTTTGATGTTTTACCATGTGGTACTCAGGAATTACTCATTCTGTTGGTAAAACAGATAGATACCAAAGATACATGCATTATTAATCCTGTTGATTGACATACACACAGAAGTGTTCAAGACCTCCTTGTGCTCTGCACAACTCGTCTTTCAAGGCTAGGCCACTGTCAGATGCTGGGGGAGGTCAACTTCTTGAATTTAAATCTATTTACAACTCGATCTTTCAATAAGCCATATGTGTACAATATTAATTGACCATTTTTTTAAATTTTGATTATCTCTGTTCCCCAACAGTCATAGGTATCCAACTGTGGTATGCTGTATAACATAGTGGGATTGCATATGTCATTCCTACTGTTGACCCCCCCCCCCCCACTTCATCACCGACCTATACAGCCAGATACAGGGTACCAATGACCAGTTTGGCTAACGTTCATTACATTCCTCGAAGGTTTCATTCCTTCCAGTCAAGCATAACTTACTAGTCCTATGAGACTTTGAGTCTATTCCTCGGAGGCGAAATTCCTCCCAGTTACACAGTCCAATGAGACTTTCATTACATTCCTCGGAGGCAAAAATTCCTCCCAGTTACACAGTCCTATGAGACTTTCATTACATTCCTCGGAGGCGAAATTCCTCCCAGTTACACAGTCCTATGAGACTTTCATTACATTCCTCGGAGGCGAAATTCCTCCCAGTTACACAGTCCTATGAGACTTTCATTACATTCCTCGGAGGCGAAATTCCTCCCAGTTACACAGTCCTATGAGACTTTCATTACATTCCTCGGAGGCGAAATTCCTCCCAGTTACACAGTCCTATGAGACTTTCAGTACATTCCTCGGAGGCGAAATTCCTCCCAGTTACACAGTCCTATGAGACTTTCATTACATTCCTCGGAGGTGAAATTCCTCCCAGTTACACAGTCCTATGAGACTTTCAGTACATTCCTCGGAGGCGAAATTCCTCCCAGTTACACAGTCCTATGAGACTTTCAGTACATTCCTCGGAGGCGAAATTCCTCCCAGTTACACAGCTTTCAGTTGTTATACATCATTGACGGCTAAGCCTGTTAATACCTTTCCTTTCCAAATAAGCCCTTGTTGGGTTCTGTGCCATTAATACAGTATCTGTGATGCTGGCCAGTCTCAACTTGGTGTTGTTCTTTTATTGTGCTTATAATTTTGACTTGTCTTACCATTACTTGTTTTCAGACATGCCACGTCCTAAGTGCACGAATGCTGCTGCACCACCGATGTTTCTCAAGTTCTATGCCGAAAGATGACAATTAATATTTTGATCATCCGACTTACATATTTGAGGGAAATATCTCAATAG
The DNA here is from genome assembly GCA_949316495.1 of Amphiduros pacificus. Classification (NCBI taxonomy): domain Eukaryota; kingdom Metazoa; phylum Annelida; class Polychaeta; order Phyllodocida; family Hesionidae; genus Amphiduros; species Amphiduros pacificus. The sequence continues at coordinate 17,961,288 of OX439010.1, read as the reverse complement.
CTCAATTTTGATGTAAATCGGCAGAGAACTGACAGAGCGGGGCCAAATCATATATTTCGTAACAAACTGCTTCTTCCGCACAAGCGCATTTTGACGCGATTGAGGTCAATGAGTGCAATTTTCATAACAATTTATTCATACCATTTAAATCAACTTTTCTATGGAAAAAAAAAAAAAAAAAAAAAAAAAAAATTATTCTTCCAATTGTTGTATGTATACAAGACAATTTCATAATTATCAGCCAATCCTATGGTTGCGTGAATCCTATGGTTGTTAGCTCTATATGTTTAGTCAACCAATTGGCATCCCCCCCCCGAGGGGTGCAGCTGGTACACACCAGCTGCTAGTGTTCCTTTTGGGTCTCTGTGCATCGCTCAGGTCCCACAAGAGCTTGGAATCATAGGGCAGGTCTAGATATACACATTGACCCCAATAGATCCTCTGCGTGGGCTAGTGATTGCTCTTTTAGAGGCATAGAATTCTATAATCCTGTGCTCAGGGGGGTGTGACGATGCCTTGTAGTTCTTTGTAAATATTACGAGCAATTAAAGTTTCACTTCTTAATTATGCTTTGTTATCTTAGCATTGAATGGATAATATCCATTCAATTTTAGGGTGTACATAAATATTTTTAAAATCTCTTCTGATTCAGCAGGTTGACAGAAATGTGATGCAAGAGCTTTCATATGCCCTTGGTTTATATATATATATATATAGTAATGCTATATATAGGCATATGGCTGAGATCAAACCTATTTTATCATTTGGTTTGCAGACAGCTCATGCTTGGGATGGCCACACTGAATGACATATCCTATCTCAAAGTTTCTCAGTAAAACCAATTGGCATCTACATCTATATGTTTACTCGGCAAAACCACTAGGGGTGCAGCTGATCAACAATCAGCTTAAAAAAAAAAAAAAAAAAAAAAAAAAAAAAAAAAAAAAATTAGTAGTTTGAAGTAGAAATGCTGGAAAGGATTAAAATTGGTGAGAAACAGAAAGTTGTTCTCATATTAACAGCACCTGAAAACATCACTGGTCAAAAGCATCCTGTCAGTTTTATGTGAATAGTTACATTTTCTCATAATTTGACAAACAAGCTACTGAAATATTCTTTGTTATATTTTCAAAGGGAAAGACAATTCCTTCTCAAGATAACACAGAAAATGTTGTCGACAATTGCTCTGCTGCCTGTGAACTAGAGGATCATTCCATTCAGTTACAGTCTGTGGGCAATAGCCGAATTTACACCAGTCACAGCCGGTTGCCACTAGTCAGTGGTTCAGTTAATGCACCTTGTTGTCACTTGAAGTATGAGTCCTGTCTGTTGCCCTGACTTTATTTCCATTAATTCCGAATCATCAGTGTCCGGTGGTCACATACATACATTTCCCCTATTTTCCACCCTTTTACCATTTCAGCAAGGTGTCAAGTACGCTGCCAAGTGCTTTTGGGACTTGTCCGTGACAATGGGACTACATGTAACTGCCGCAGGGCATTCGTTCTTAGTCAGTTGCAGGGACTTTATTTACAACAAATCCACAGTTCCCTAAGGTCACCTGGACACCTTCCTTCTATACATTTCCATGTTTAGGACCACATTAACACCCTGCACTTAGGACCACATTAACACCCTGCACTTGCAAAGACAGAGCAGGGCATACATTACAGACCTATACGGTCCGCTACTAGTGGTACATGAACAGAATACTGACATTCTTATTGTGGACATTGGAACCAATGACATAGCCAGGAGGGTTCAGTCACAGGGCGATCTCCTCAGAATGGCAACCAGGGTTCACGAGTTTGCTCAGCATGTTCTTGACACATCCTCCACAAAACAAGATGCAAATATCTTGCAACAATATCCTCAAGAACTTATTGGAGGTCAAAACGAACATGTCCTACTGTAAAATGAAGTGATCTGGGAGAATTTCAATAGATTCCCCACCCCTTTCCCACTTGGTCCCATGCTGTGAATCCATCCTAAGGCCATCAAACAGACCGTTCTCACCTACCTTAGGAGACACTGAGTTTCGACAAATCTATACCACAAATAAGGTCTGTCTCCATTTATTTTTATTTTCGGTTTATTTGTTATTCTTATTTACTCATTTATTTATTTACTCACTTTATTACTTTCGTGGCAGTTTCCTCAAAGTGAGCACTGATACTTTAGCATTTCCATCCTTGAGGGAGACATGCCCTAGCTTTTACACAACTATAAATTACCAGTTTGGTAAACCTTCATTCCATTCCTCGAAGGTGTTATTCCTTCCTGTCAGTCATAATTTACAAGTCCTACAAGACTTTCACTCCATTCGACTTTCAGTCCATTCCTCGGAAACGAAATTCCTCCCAATTACACTGCCTTCATTGAACAGCTAACCTGTTCACACTTAAGTTTTCTACCTCGAGGGACATGCCCTTGCTTTTACACAACTATTACTTACCAGTTTGGTAAACCTTCATTCCATTGCTCGAAGATGTTATTCCTTCCTGTCAGTCACAATTTACAAGTCCTATGAGACTTTGTCCTTTCCTCGAAGACAAAATTCCTCCCTGCCTTCATTGGTTTTACATCATTGAACGGCTAACCTGTTCACACTTTTCCTCTCCACAAAAGCCAATGTTGTGCTCTGTGCCATTCATGAAGTATCTGTGATACTGGCCAGTCTCAACTTTGTGTTGTCTTTGTATATGCGTCCAACCCGGGTCGACCTACCAGTCTGATCCTTGTTATGTCTTATCTTCTTCTTCTCTTCTTCGATGCTGCTTCATATCACTGCCGTTCATTTGGGAGACATGCCCTAGCTTTTACGCAACTATTATTTACCAGTTTGGTAAACCTTTATTCCATTCCTGCAAGGTGTTATTCCTTCCTGTTAGTCATAATTTACAAGTACTATGACACTTTCAGTCCATTCCTCGGAGGCGATATTCCTCCCCGTTACACTGCCTTCATTGGCTATACATCATTGAACAGCTAACCTGTTCACACTTAAGTTTTTACCTCAGAGGAGACATGCCTTAACTCTTTGTACATGCGTCCAACCCGGGTCGACCTACCAGTCTGATCCTGTTCACCCCCCCCCCACTTCCTTGTTATGTCTTATCTTCTTCTCTTCTTGGATGCTGCTTCATATCACTGTCGTTCATTTGCTCTTGGCGCTTTCAGAACATCCAAGCCTCATAACATTTAATTTCAACATAGTCAGAAACGACTCAGTAGAGCTGGAGTTATCCGCCTCTACGCATGTCTCATTTTATACATGTTCCTACCGATAATTTGCATTCACTGTTATTAACTAGCTGTATTACTACTTTGATAAATATTATAATTACGCACCTTAGATTTGTTATTGTTAATTTAGGGCTAGACATACCGATAATTTGCAATCACTGTTATTAACTAGCTGTATCACTACTTTGATAAATATTATAATTACGCTCCTTAGATTTTTATTGTTAATTTAGGGCTAGACATTCTTCTATAATGGTCATAAAAGAGATAAAGTACATTCTAACACATATCAAAACAACCCAGGGTCATGGGAGCTAGAGTTATCTGCCCCCCTCAACCCTGATATCATGTGATTATGTAAAATCGTGGATATGAGAGCTAGAGTTATCTGCCTCTCATAATATGGTTTCAATGAACATTGTTCTAATTAATTCAAATTTCAAAGTCTTATTAAAGACTTCTGTAATTATTATTATAATAAATATTATTTATTTAAGACCCAATCAGTGTGTTGTCATGCTCTGTTCACAAATATATTTTTCTGTCTGCATTATTTTTATTTTAGACTTTAAAGTCAAAGGTAAACTTCTAGGGTAATTTTCAATACGACACTAATAAATATTCAAAAAATGGTACCAGACAGTTCGTCTACCATGCTAAAAGGTCTACCATGCTAAAGGCCCGGGATTGATTACGACAAGTGCTTTTGTCCTGTTGCATGTTCGAGAATGTTGGCTATCTGCTATTGAGTTTCTCAATGACTTATCAAAGGCCTTTGTTTGGTGGTGCAAATAAAAAGATCCCAATCAATCTTCACAAAGAGTAGGGCCTTGGATCTTGGTGACATAACATCTGACCTAATATTGTCTAGATAAAAAAGCTTACCTTTTCCATCATACCCAAATATATACCTGGAACAAATAAGTAGACATTTAGTAATTGTTCAAGTACATAATTCATTTCTGCCTCAGATTGGAATGCCCACAGGTGTTTTCCACTTCCTAAGCATTGACTTTCTGCCTCCTTCCATGTTACAAACCTCCAAAGTTTCTTGGTGTAATGTGTGCTTTGGATATCAAAGGAATACGTATATTGTCTAATATGTCCAGAAAATGGATACCATCTCCTTACTATAGGTTGAGTCAAGAGGATGATGAGCTTGCAACCCTCACCAATGTTAAAGCCGTATATCAACTTCTTGATATGAACTAAAGTTAACATATTGGTATTAGTTATATTCCATGACATCATAGCATAAAACATGTCCTGGTTCCTATAATCGGGTTCTTTATATACAACAAATTTAAACTCTTCTCTCTTACAACCTGTACCAATAACTGTCAATCTAATAACAGTATGGGGCTCAACATAAAATGTAATTAAATTGTTGATTTCTGGCTTACGCACATAGTATATATCTTTACAGAGGTTGCATTGCTGTTTAACATTCAAATGAGAAAGACCCGGGAGCGTGTAGCATGATTGAATGCATGATAGAGATTTCACTTGCACCAACAATGTTGGCAAGGTTTTCAATGTTGACACAATAAACCTGAAATCTGTCAATCCAAGAAATGAATAGATGGACATTCTATACTCATCTATGTATTCTGCATCAGTTTCATTTCCAAGTGGTAAAAACATTTGGTACATATCAAAGTCAATCACATAAAATGTGATGAGTTTAACATGTTTATGTTGTATATTGAAAACATGTTGAAAGGTGTCGTGGGTATCATCTTCCCACAACATTTCTGTATGGTCTGGGATAAGGTGCATCATGAAGCAAAAGTCAAAGGAAAAAGAAATATTGTAGTGCACTGTTCTTTGATTTATAACCCATCTCAAATTTAAATATTTCTCATCCATAGGCATGATAAATCTATCTTGAACAAGCTCCAAATAAATACCAATGCATTTTGTTGCTGATATTGAAAATGAAATTTTAAAATCACTGTAGTGCTTATAGTTATAGAAAACTAAAAAAGAGGTATGTGTTGTAGTGGTGATATTTGGAAACCATGCCTCTGTGGTAGCGCCACACCATGCCGCTCTCCGGAGCAACTGTCCACTAATATTCTCCAGAAGTGCCACTCCACCAAACATACAATCATTGATGTTAGAATGGTTCATAGTGTTCTCATCTAGTGAAATGGAAAGATAATGTTTATCAGGTACACTCATTCTGATAGAAGTTTGATTAGTTGGATGTTGTCTGGTTACAATTAACCCAGGATGAATTTGTTCTTCTAGATCTATATCTATATTAGAAGCGTGCTCCTGCTGAACTGCTACGTATGATATACATTTTATCAATTGTTCTGAGGTTTTATTTTTATCCACAATTAATTGGACATAACACTGATATGAAGAACATAACATAGTATCGTCTACCACAAATTGATCAGATTTGATACCCGGTCCATCATGTATATATAATTGATGAAATTTACGATGAACTGTTATTTTGGCATGATATAATTTGATAACATGGATCGACCAGTGATATAAAACCTTTGTTCCACATAAAATTAAAAGTGTAGGACCAGAGAAATATTGGTTACTAGGGGACCATCCGCGATATGTAGGAGAATATAATTGACCATAGGATTTTGTGATAATTTGATATGTTAATTCAAGGAAATGTAATCCATTAACCTCGCTATAATCAAAGGTCTCTCGATCAATGACAATAGACACTTTACTGCTCCTTGAGAAAAGAGACCATGGTTCTACTTTTCCACAATATCGACCTAATACGTCAAACTGGTCACCATCATTGACCAGTACGTTACGACTATTGCACAAACTATGAGCATAGACAGTTTCAAATCTCAGAAATGTCACATTAATACTGAATTCGCTTGGAACCTTAATTATAAAATAAAAAGCCATCTCGTAATCAAATAATTTTTCTGGTAGATTTTCAAATATAAAAAAACCAAAAGTCATGTTATGACGTTCATTTTTATAATTGTAATTGTAAGAAACAGATTGTATTTTAGATCTCATATTGTATCTGTTCATAGCAAAGAAATAAACACATTCTAAAACACTTGATAAAGGAAGCTTCCCAGCGAACAGATGTTCTCTCAAGATATTTATCTCAAAATCCTTTTCTATATACACCATCCATATCTTTGGAATGGTATCAGTTTGAAAAAGCGATTTTCCACAAGAGCTGTCCATAACATAAATATTAAGTAGAATTAAAGTCATCCAAATTCCTGGATACATTCTATACATTTAAAAATATATTGACATTAATTTGATTGATAAAATATATTGACATTAAATTAATTGATAAAATTGCTAAGAATCATATATATGTATAATATATACAATTTATATTTGCCGATTAATAGCCATGCCTTTGAAAGTAACCTTTGTAATGTTGAAAAACATTTCTGTTGAAAGCTTGAGTTGGGAACTGTATTGAATCCTCCGCACAAATGACAGGGTACGTCAGTGAGTAAAAGTCAGTTTACAAGTGAAATGTGTGGGCGTGGTCAATGAAATGTGACCTGTGTCCCACCACGACACAGTCAACCTTCTTAAACTCTGATATATTGGAAAAGGTGTGTGCGCATGCAGAGTAAGTAGCTTGAATTTATTAAACCCGTGGTTTTGTAAAATGATTCTCATGAATGAAATTATATCCCTCAGGTTAATTTGTTTATATGGAATTCAAAGAGTTTAATTGACACTCCACGGAGCTAGCCTTACAATGTTTATTACACTTAGTCCAGAGAACTAGCTTTCATGACTTTAGTACACTCAATCAACAGAGCTAGCCTTCAAGGGTTTGCTATACTGAGTCCAGAGAGCTAGCCTTAAGGAGTTTGCTACACTGAGTTTGCTATACTGAGTCCAGAGAGATAGCCTTAAGGAGTTTGCTATACTGAGTTTGCTATACTGGGTCCAGAGAGATAGCCTTAAGGAGTTTGCTATAATGAGCCCAGAGAGATAGCCTTAAGGAGTTTGCTACACTGAGTCCAGAGAGATAGCCTTAAGGAGTTTCTTATACTGAGCCCAGAGAGATAGCCTTAAGGAGTTTGCTACACTGGGTCCAGAGAGATAGCCTTAAGGAGTTTGCTACACTGAGTCCAGAGAGATAGCCTTAAGGAGTTTGTTATACTGAGCCCAGAGAGATAGCCTTAAGGAGTTTGCTATAATGAGCCCAGAGAGATAGCCTTAAGGAGTTTGCTACACTGAGTCCAGAGAGATAGCCTTAAGGAGTTTGCTACACTGGGTCCAGAGAGAAACCCTTAAGGGGTTTGCTACACTGGGTCCAGAGAGATAGCCTTAAGGAGTTTGCTATACTGAGTCCAGAGAGATAGCCTTAAGGAGTTTGCTACACTGAGTCCAGAGAGATAGCCTTAAGGAGTTTGCTATACTGAGTCCAGAGAGATAGCCTTAAGGAGGTTGCTACACTGGGTCAAGAGAGATAGCCTTAAGGAGTTTGCTATACTGAGTCCAGAGAGATAGCCTTAAGGAGGTTGCTACACTGGGTCCAGAGAGATAGCCTTAAGGAGTTTGCTACACTGGGTCCAGAGAGATAGCCTTAAGGAGTTTGCTACACTGAGTCCAGAGAGATATCCTTAAGGAGTTTGCTACACTGAGTCTCTTGGAATTATACCTTTGAATGCTGTTGTCCAGATACCGTAATCATACTTCATTTTATATATCCTGAAACTGGTTTTAACCATCTCTTTTGATATTTTCTGTTTCAGTCATTTTCTTTTATCATATCATCAATTGTGTGTTTTTCATATCTGTGCATGTGGCCGATTCTTCCAGTAAGAAAACATCCTTCAGTGTAGCAAACATCCTTCCCGTGTCAGAATAGATCATCTAGCATTTGTTTCATGTTGGTTCTGCCTGTCACGTTTAGTGAAAAGAAGCCACCAGTAACTGCTCTTCCCCATTTATGGTTGTTTTGGGGTAGTTTCCTATGTACCTGTATTTTGCCTGTATTTACTCAGCAGAATCACCTCTTTGAAATGGCGTCAATGCCTCCAAAACAGTTCTCTAGTTTCACAATTGTTTTAACGCTATTAACAAAATAGAATTTCGATATAAAAAAAAACAAATATTGCAATTGTTATTTTAATTGGCATATAATACCACAATTTGAATGAAGAAATATGAGTAGTAATAATGCTCAGATGTATGTGCAGTGATTTGCCCACTAATTTAGACATGTGAACCTGACCACACACCCAACTAATCTGAGTACTAATCTCAGCAAGCAAGTGTTCCCAGCAGGACGCCAGCTCAAATTTTTAATCTCTACTGCTGGTGCCCTGACTTGAGACTTTCCTCTTTTTGTCAGGTATTTTGGCTTTAGGGAAAAACATGCTATGTTAAAATACCTCTGGGCATATGAATGTCTCAATGACATGAATAATATAGAATGGGACCCAAAGCTAACAACAAATATCTACAACAACCATTTTAAGTTTATGATATATTTGAAATCATTGACATCAAACTTTTTTTTAATAAAACTTTTCCAATCTGAACTACCTAAAACTTTTAATGTGTTATTTATATTATTATTATCTAAATATCTCGCTTCATGGCATGCATATCAAATACCGACAACTACAGTTAAACTTAAGCAAAGTTTTCAAATGACCTTTCTGTTATAGTCAAGATCTGGAATAGGCAGTAGTTTAATTAGTTTCCAATTCACATACTATGAAATGATATGTATGCTGGAAATATTTTTGCTGCAATGACACAGCTCCAGATCCTGGTCTGGGATATGGAATAGTTGACATAATTATATATAAGCTGCATAGTGGGTTTAGGATGAGCATCTGGTGAGTTTATATTCTTTTGACAGAGAGGGTCTATGAAGGGCAAACATGTTCGCATGTATTGAGAAAGGGCTTATGATACAACATGGAAGTATGGAACTGTGAGTGATTCATATGAGATGGATCTCATCTGGAATATTATTTCACAAGATACTCACTCCTAACTACATGAGACGAAGAATACAATATAAGATATTTCTTAATATATTTGTTTTGGAATTACCTGACATTTATCTCTAAGTTGATTAACCTTTGGAAATAAAATACCTGAAGAAACCAAGAACGAATAATAAATATGATGAGAGATATATTGAGATGGTGAGAAATGTGCTGATCACGAATCAAAATCAAAATCAAAATTTAAAGAGCATTTTAGAAGAGTGTCATGATTTCATGATTTTGGACTTTTCTTGTTATAAACGTATCTGATTATAATACAAACATCACGAAACAGTGCAGAAGTTTCATTCTGAAACAAAATTGCGATAGTACTAAGTGGTTTTGATTTTAAATATATGTGCCTTTATTCTTTGCTTGTCTGAGATTATTAAATGTCCTTCCCTTCACGTGTTCATTATGTATTCATAGCAGCTGTTTTCATTGGACTGTTAGAAATGTGACAATTGGATGACCTGACATAATTAGGAGAGCAAACATACTTAATTTTTGAATATCTGAATGACATTATAGATTGTAGCACATTTTGTCTTGTGAATATCACATAATGTTGGTCTGATTGAAAGTACACCCGATTTTTGTATCACCTGATCAACATTAAGAAATACCGTTATGCTTGTATTTTTACAGTTAATGCCTATATCGAAATAATGGGCGAGCAAATCCCCAGCTAACAACTCTGTTTTTTATATGCAGCTCTTAGAGCAATAATAAATAAATGTGATAATATATAACAAACTGCATATCTAATGTGACATAGGCGATCTTTCAGGCATGGTAGCTTTGTTTCCCGGATTGACAACGGTTAATAACCTCATCAATGTAGATCTGGGGAGCAAAACTTTGAGGTAACTTTTGTAAATTGTAGTTAGGATTGGAAAGTTGTGTAATGTTCCTTTGGTGTATTTTCTTGTGCGTGTAGAAAATGCCAAAAACGCAGTCTCAAAGATGCTGTAAAGCATGGGGCGGGCCAGTTTACGTCATATGATTCAGTCACATTTGCTCCAGGCCCTGGCCATAAACATCATCCGGCTTCACGGGGTCCCGGGTGCTAGGGAGTTTATCAGCAATAATCAGGAATATTCCCGAGCTATTCTTCTTCTTCTTACTTCCTTGGACTCCCCCCCCCTTCATTTTACATTAGGGGCACCGCACATTGTGCGTGATTGTTTGATGTAGTCTACAAGGCCGTTCTAGAGTTTTCGTGTTTACAAGCTGTAGCAGGGTATATTGCAGGCTTTGTTGAGTGAAACAAGAATCTTCCAGGTACGACAATTTCTACTAGGAACTATACAAGAAACTATACTACCATGGTTCTGACTAGGAATAGACTGGATGCCAGACAAGCCAGATGGTAGTCATGGCATGCACTCCTTATATAACTTGCCCTTTCCTAAGGATATTTTATGCTATATATTATTTGCATTTCAAACATTTTTGAGCAGCTTAGTGGCAGTTTTTGGGTCGTGGAGTACTTCTGAAAAAAATCTGGTTTTTAAATTCTCCTGCCTTCTTCATGGAAATTCACTGTTTGCATAATAATCTTGGAGGAACATTTATTGAAACCTCACCATAAATATTTCTTACCTTATTTTGAATATGACTGCATGGTTAGTTCAACTTTTAAAGTTGTATATTCCTGGTAAATTAAGGACAGACATTTTAATTTGATCACAAACATTTTAATTTGATCACAAATGTTTGTAATAGTAAAAATGTCAAGAAACATCACCTGATAAAAACACTCCTGAGACAGCTGCAGTGAAAAATCACTTCCCACAATAAACAAAAGTGGAGGGTGAAATGTAGTCACATGGTCTTAACCAGTCTCAACGTTGGCGGCCATTTCAATTCTGAGGAAGCTAAAATTCTTGGACATTTAGATGTGTGTTATCTAACTTAAAACTGGATAAAACGAATGTTTTACAACTGGATATTGAAGAAAAAAGACTAGCCTTTGAATACAATCAGCCCATGTAATCAGTGAGTACATAATTTGGACACCTGCAGTGTGTGTTTACCACGCGAAGCCCAGTGGGCTGCGCTGGGGCAGATGAAATTTGATGAACTCTCTCTAGCTGTGAAATGACCGCCGGACACAAAATAAACAAAAGGCAAATTCACTGCTAGAGATTCTCGAGCTAGCCAGATGGACCAGAACCTATTCTACCACTAATACCACTAGGTACATACAATTTAAGAAACTTACAACAATCATGAGACCCAGAGGATAGAGATTTGTTTTGATCCGGCGTATTGTCGGGGGAGCTCGGGAAACAGTTTACATGGTTTAGGAGAACCACGCATCTACCAGTATCGTCTTCTGGGAGAGAGACTTCTAGCTCGGCCAGGATGCTCTTAATCTTCTCCATTATAGGTGCTCTTGTAGGCTCAAGGAAGGGACAGTTCAGCAGGAAATGACACATATCCTCCTCGCTTGAGTGGCCAAGTGGTGTCAACTTGGTTCTGGTTAGCCCTTCCAATTTGCAAGAGAGGTCTGCAGTATGTTTGAGCCTGTGAGCATCTTAGCTCTGAAGACAGCCTGAGCTAGGTGTCTGGGATCTATTTTGCAGAATTGCCGTCATGTCCCAAAGGCGTCACGGCAAATATCAGCAATTGGAGCAGCAGTAGCCGTGGTCATATAATACAAGGGTGCCGCACGGCACGCGCAGTATTTAATGACAAAGACGTCTGTGGAATATCCTAAAGACGTCTCTATCATATGACAGACGTCTGTGAGATATCCTAAAGACGTCTGGTAAATGAAACTGACGTCTGTGGGATATCTTAGGGAGTCCTTAGGATTATCTGACGATGGCCTTGGTACATAGACAAATTGTAAAAATCATATTCTCACCATATGATGCTTCCGGCATTCCCAAGATAATCTTAAGATATACCTGCGGGACACTCACGGCAGCCTGCTGTGTACCCTTAAGCATGTTAAGATGATATTTGGTGAGAGGACATGACCTGTACAACGTTTTAAAATTGTCCAATTGTGGCCAATGATCTCCTGGTGCCCTCACAGTAATCTGAACTGCTGGCCGCTTTTGTAAAAAATATCATTCAGCTGGGCATCTTAACTGAAATCGGTGCAAACGTGACTGGGGTATAAGTCACATTTGTGCCGGGTGCTGGCCTGGAAGTAAACATCGGCTGGCCTCACAGGGTCTCGGGTGCTGGGGAGTTTATCAGCGATAATCAGATATATGCCATAGCTATGGCCACATAATACATGTGCAAGATTCTATGACACAGGATATCCTAAAGACTTCTGTATCATGGCAATCATCTGTGAGACACCCTCAAGACGTTTGGTAAATGAAACAGATACATGTCTGTAAGATAAAATAGAAAGTCCTTAGGCTTATCTGCCGATGGGTGCACCTCCAATTCCCAATTTACCGATTCCGAGCACATAAATCAAAATCCTCTCGTGCACAGTATCAAGCGGCGGACAAAGAGCCTGCACGACAATGTTATGTTCAATACTATGAACAATATAGTTTCAATTGTCTTCTATCACAGATTAAAATCAGTCCACCAAGAGGCGCAAGTGAATCAAACTTCTCCCCGTAAACTAGCGAAAGTCTGAACGTCTGGCGATGGAGAGGACACATTCACAGTATATGTCGACTACCAACGAGCACATCGCTGACTCCGCCTGGCGAGATCTCCGGTCCACCGAGGCCCAAGCTGCTGCAACTACAGTGGCCAACCGGGTCAGAGGAGAGAAGCCGGCAAAGGAGCGATTCGCCTTTGATCTGGGACGTACAGAAGATGAAACCCTCAGTGTGCCACGCAACATAAAAAGCAAGACCATTCAAACCAAGCAGAAAACAAAATATAAGAACTGCATCACAAAAGAAGCAATGGTATGAAGCTCTGGAGGTATCTTTCGTGCTTCGTACTTTGCCCTTCTACTTCGCTATTTTCGGCCTTCTACTTCGCTATTTTCGCCCTTCTACTTCGCTATCTTCGCAATTCGCCTTCGCTATCTTCGCCTTTCTTATCTTCGCACTTCGTATTGCATTGCCAAGTAGCCAATCAGTATGAAGCTCTGGAGGTTATCATTCGTGCCTCGCATTTCGCATTTCAAGCTTCGCTATATTCGTACCTCTACTTTGCCATATTCGCATTTCTACTTCACTGTATTCGCATTTCCACTTTGCTTTTTCGCCCTTCTACTTCGCTATTTTCGCATTTCCACTTTGTTATTTTCGGCCTTCGTCTTCTAATCTTCTCCCTTCGCCTTTAGCAAACTTTATATACTACAGTAAGCTGCTCACTGATTGGCTACTTGGCAATGCAATACAAAGTGCGAAGATAAGAAAGGCGAAGATAGCTAAGGCGAAGGGCGAAGATAACGAAGGCAAAGGGCGAAGTATGAAGCTCTGGAGGTATCATTCGTGCTTCGTACATCGCCTCTAACTTAGCCCTTCTACTTCGCTATCTTCGCCATTCTACTTCGCTACCTTCGCCTTTCTTATCTTCGCACTTCATATTCAAGTAGCCAATCAGTGAGCAGCTTACTGTAGTATATAAAGTTTGCTAAAGGCGAAGGGAGAAGATTAGAAGACGAAGGCCGAAAATAACAAAGTAGAAATGCGAAAATAGCGAAGTAGAAGGGCGAAAAAGCAAAGTGGAAATGCGAATACAGCGAAGTGGAAATGCGAATACAGCGAAGTAGAAGTACGAATATAGCGAAGCTTGAAAAGCAAAGTGCGAGGCACGAATGATACCTCCAGAGCTTCATAGCGAAGATAGCGAAGTAGAAGGGCGAAAATAGCGAAGTAGAGGGCGAAAATAGCGAAGTAGAAGGGCGAAGTTAGGGGCGAAGTACGAAGCATGAATGATACCTCCAGAGCTTCATAAATCAGTGAGCTATGAAGCTTTACGAATGATACCTCCAGAGCTTCATAGCAATGAGATGCATCCCCAACCGGAAGGTCTCCACCAACAAAAGAAATCAGAAAAAACGATAAAATAGATAGTCTCAATGAATGTCTACCCAAAATGAATCAAATTGTAAACAGAACAAATAAAAATGTTCAAAACCAAACAATCACGATTTCGTTCTTTGATCAATAAAATCAATATCAACCTTGAAAACAAGGATTTAGGCAAGTGCAGTTTACAAAGTATGATATGCTTGTTTTGCTAATGCTATTAATTGACACAATACAGGACACACATCAGGTCATGGACGATATTTTGACAAACATACGTTAGAATATCGTTAATAAACAGAACTGTCCATACATTGGGAAAATAGCGCTGGCCGAGAATGTCATTTACAATTCTCAATTATCAGCTGATGTTGGAGAAACCAACCAGCCTATTATTATATTATTGATTAACTCAATCATGCAGCAATCATATTCCATCATTAATTTTTCACTATAAGCAGAAAAAGTAAATATCAATCTATGCTACAGTATTACTGAGCTATCACACATCTTGTTTTATGCAGGAATGTGTATGTTAAGTACAGACAGCTTCAATAATTCGTGCACATCCAAGGTTACATGACCCTCTCAGCATGTTATGATTGAAGAAGGCCTAACTAGCTTCAAAGGTCTATAAACATACAAAATGACATATATGTGGCCTTTTCTATGTCATCGTTTCCAATGAGATTTAATTGTAAATTTGCACAATTTCACTTCTCATAGGGGCTGAAGAAGAATGAACAGGGCAGAGGTATAGCAGACCTATCTTGACAGGTCATGAGGGGTTCACTGTGTGGCTAAGTCTCAAGTGGGAGATTCACAATAACACCACTTGAAATGATTAAAGATGCATGTGCGATACATCGCGTTGAAGGGCGGGTATAACGGAGCGTGACTTTGGGCTCCACTGTATATCCCCCAACATCAATATGGGCCTAGTTTGATTGGAGGATGCACTGGCACTGAGACTATGCGATGGATAATTATGCTTAAAATAAATACTGAATGAAGAAAACTGGGTTAATCAAGGTACAAAAATAAGAGGAGGGCATGGAGTAACCGGCCCAGAAAGGGATCTGTGGGAGGCTGATGTAAATTGACAAAGAACGAGACAAATTCAATAGCAAGAAGAAAATAAATAATAGACATTAGCTGGCCAATCAACGAATTATTCTTTTTTTCCACAAATACCGAAATCAAGAAATCAAGGGAAAAGTAAAATCAATAGAACTAAATCATAGGAAAGGATGGATACAAGTGATCTACATATTACTTCATTCAAAACATTATCTTAGCTTATGTAATATCATATATTTAATCTCATTATTCTTAAAATGGCTATTAGCAATATCATGCAATGAAATTCCAGAGTAGGCAAATAATCCAGAAATAAAGTTATTAATATTTAAAGATAATTCCACAACATGCAGTTAAGGGGCTCATTCCTATGTTTCCATGTTCTACCTTTTAATTACAAGATAGGTGGCGCTTTAACAGATCCTGACGAAAAGTTTCAATGGTCAACCCCACTTCATATTCTGCTTTTAGAAAGATGAATATTTTTGCCATTTGATTAATCTTGTTCAAAATATCCTAGGTTGATACATATATTTTTTTTGGATTTTTTTAAGGTGAAGCATTTACAATGGTTTTCAATGGGGCAGTGTAATAGTGGTCCGAGGCCAAATGTAGTACTACAGACAATATTGGTGGTGTGGAACTTGAATATTGATATAAAAGTGAAATAAATTAACCATGACTCTTCCTGGAATACAGTGTAGTGATGGAGACAGATAAACTGATAAACTTATGCCATTTCTAGCAGATCAATAATCCTCAACATATTACAAATACCAACACATTTGCACACCAAAGACATTGTAAGGAATTGAAGTTAGATATCTAAAGAGTAATAGTTAAGTAAGATAGCTTATATACATATTTGAGACGGCAGAATGTACAGTTTGGGAAATATATTATAGTGTGAAGATTTATTCGAAACTATATTGCATGACTGAATCACATTGAATTTTACATTTGGGTGAAAACAAACTTATATTGAGCACGTTATGATTGAGCATATTATAATGACTGATCATTGAAATAATCAACACAATCAATTCACAATTTATATGTCAAGGGTGTAAGTAGGTTATTTTTGTGTAAAAATGCAATAGCGCATTTTCACAACATCCAAACGACGCATATTGATGTTCAAGTATATTGTCTTAGGCTTCATAAAAGATTTAACAAAACCTTTGTATGCCAATCATTCAAGGATAATTTGGACATCTGCACAGTGTCTTTAAGTATGCATCAATGAATCATGACAATAGAACAACACATTGTCAAATATTCATTGAGGCTTGACAATATTTTCCATCTGTCTGTGCTAACGATAATGAATGACACGCGCTATATATCTGTTTATAGGTAATGAATCAGTCTATAATTACAGAGAGTGCTTTTTTCATGGAGATATGGCATTAGAGAGTGGGAAAACTCCTTATGTCAAATGTAGGACAGTTTGTGTAATATCTACATGTCTAACAATGGCATGGCTTCTGGCATTTCTATTATTTGACGTGTTGGTCAACCAGAACCTCAATCCGAAACAACTCAGCAGTTTTGGTATAAAATATACAGACTTAGGGTTTATACACAACATAGCGGACGCGTGTCAGGAGGTGCCACATGAGAATACAACTTTACTGATACTTGTCTTAACAACACCTGGACACACGGAAGAACGTCAGGCGATAAGGGACACTTGGGCACGTCAAAAGAGGTACAAGGATATTGATTTCAAAACAATGTTTTTTATGGCAAATAAAGGACGGATCTATAATCGCCAACTGCTGGATGAATTGAGACAGAACAATGATATGATCATATTTAAAATGCAGGAATCCTATTACAATGTGACAGACAAACTTATTGCAATTTTGACGTGGGCAACTAAGTATTGTGCAAATGCCAAATATATAATGAAGGCAGATGAAGACTGCTTCAACCACATGCCAGGTATAGTTGATCATGTCATTAAAGTCCACAACAATAAACCTGACTTTATAGTCGGGAAGTGTGGTACTAGCCGGAAAGTAGTGCGGATGAAGATGAGTAAACATTTTGTATCTTTTGAGAATTATGTTGGGAAATTTTATCCTAATTTCTGTACCGGGGTGGCCTACCTGATGCCCCAATCATCTGCCAGGAAGATTATCGCCGTCGTGAATAAGGTTAAATATTTCTGGATCGAGGACGTGTTCATCACCGGAATATGCAGGAAAGCCGCGGGCATTAATGACATCATACACATGAACGGGATAGGTGTTCCCAGAGAAAAAGCCATCACCTGCCAAAGCGACAAAACAGTTTCTCCTGTGCTAAACATCCATGGGTTAAAACCACGGCAGATGAGAGAGGCCTGGCACTTTTTCAATAATAAAACAAGCGCTTGTAAATTTTCTAATGTCACACCGAATCTTGAATACTTGGGATTAACTCTTGTTTGTATAATACTGTTGTATGTTTGCATGATATGGTACTGTACGATTCTGAAATTATCACTCAGATGGAATCGTTTGCACACTCTTCTTACTCAGGAAGTAAGATCTAGGTATTCGTCCCAACTTGGAATCGAACCCCAGACCTTTAGTACCTGACAAGACATCTCAACCCTTCTGCTCTGAGTTTTGATTCTCCACCAAGACTGGTACATGGGTGAGCTATTGAACAATACATACGTGTGCAAGACCGCCTACGCGTATCACAGTGCTTTATACAGAAAAGAAAATACTGGAATAAGAGAGATTGGTTGGGATTAATATGTTCACCAATCCCTCAGTTGTGTTGCTGTGTCTGATTCTATCACAGTAGTTGGTCTACATATGTAATACTAGGAATATAAATGTTTCTTTGTCCTTGTTGTGCCTTGGTTCCTCTCCTACCTATTTCATGTATATCATTAAGTGCAGCCAGTGATATTTATTTTATACATTGGTAAGTTTACAAAATATTAACTTATTTGCACTGTAAGAAGTAACAGTAGAATATCAGCAACCTTTACTCTATTCTTTATAATTTATAATAAAAGCGACCATTGTACACCGTATATATCTGAGTCTGCAGTGCTTCTTATCCCCACGGATAGGTATGATAGGCAGCTAGATAGGCCCAAGTCACTAGCCAGCGAGTATTCCCTATTCTATGAGGTCTCACCTCTGTAGATAACAATAACACGCCACCAGCCATCACATCAATTAATATATAATTTACAGAAAAGGAATTCACTTTGCGTCTTGATACTTTAACACAAAATTCATCCTAAAATTTTATCCTAAGAATTGAGTGCCAGCATTATATAAATATGTCAGTTGAGACGTGTTATGGACAAAACAGCTAATAGCAAGCATTGCAACCGAAGCTTTACATTTAATTGTACGAGTTCTAAAGCTGGAACATTATCTCATACTTTATGTACTTGGTGCCTCAAGAGAGTGTTCTGCACCTATGAGATATTTTTTTGCAGATCACCCCTGTGCCGAACTACTTTCACAGATCACCCCTCTGCCGAAATATTTTCCTTTCATCTTTTTTAAAGTTTCTTTTCGTATTTACATTATTTTGAAATGAATAGAATGTTTGTAAAAATTAAATTGTATACAAATGTCATAAGCTTTATCAATTTTAAGTCCAATTCTTCAAATATTTATGTGTTAATGTCTCTGAAATGGACATGATGACAGTCTGGGTTTGTTATGACCTGGAGCAGACAACTTTTAGATTTGGGTCATGGGGACCTTGAAACATAGACAGGTGGGACCCCTGTTTGGCAGAGACTGCAACCTTTTGTGGGAATCTCGAAACTGGTGACTGTTCACCCATTTGAGACAGAATTACTCCCATGTCATATAGTGCTTTATAGGTGGCATAGTTTCACTGCATGTATTAATATAAAACTGATTACATTATGCAAATGAGCTGAGAACTTAAATGAGCCACACACAACATAGTTCTGCACTTATTACCATGATTTCACTGCTTTTACTTTTAAGATAAAGTTGATTGCTAACCCCATCTATCTGCAGTGGATAAGTATGAGATAAAGAACGTGGGTTCGTGCAGTGTTCAAGGAGACAGATCTCTCTTGTTGGTTCTGGTGGAAGGATCTCAAGACTTCAAACTTCGGATCTCAAGACTTCGAACTTCGGATCCTTCCACCAGACCATTGAACATTTGGCGCCAAAACATGCTGTGTTGTTGCGCAACTGCATACACATCTACAAAAAGTAGTCCCGAGAAGATTTATAAATCAACAAGTAGATTTACTCCAAAATACATTTTGACGTTTGGATTAAGCAATTTGCTTGAGTCTTACATCATTTTTGTAATTAGTAAGAGTATATAACTGAAATTACATGACATGTCCCAGGCGTAGTGATATTGACCTACTTCTGGGCGTGAGTTCAACATCCTGTCCTAATTCAAAACAGGGATACTACATAAGTATGATTGCTTTTCTCATAACTTATTTTTCACCGAATTTGAAAATTAAAAAAGGGAGGAACTTATTTTTTATGCAGCTTTCATGTGGAGTCTGTCAAGTGATCATTAAACCGATATTTTTAAATAAATTTACTGGCAGTCAGATCTCTTATCAGTGACTATCTGTGTGATAAGTAAAAGTGTAAACACAAAATTAACTGGATAACCACAGGAGTATGGTAGACTGTTTCATGGCTGTTCCTGGTAATGCACAGCAAATAGAGTGATTATTAAGGATGGGAAATGACGTCATTCACCCCTTATCACTTGCCAAGTGAGCTGCTCAAGTACTCAAAGTTGGCACACATTAGTTTCCATCCATTGTATATCTTCATTAATAGTTTCTTATATCAGGATCACAAAGAAATATTGATATACACTTATAATATAATCATTATGGACAAGGTATGGCAGAGGATTGATCTATGTCAGGAATCCCCACTTCAGACTGTTTGAATTGACGCAAAATAATTGATACGAAATGCTTAAATGCTGAGGTTTTGTGTTTAAAGGTATAAACACATATTTTGGTATTGCAGGTGATCACCAAACAAAAAACTGAGCTTATTTTATAGACCATATTTTTCTTTGAAACAAAAGTAAGTAAACATTTACTTAACCCACAGTGGAAGGCATAGGTATGTTTATGAGTATTCATAATTTGTATTTCTCTGAAACACTATACATCAGATTATTTTTAAAACTTATTGAGACGTGTTATGAATTAACGGTTGAATTAGCAGAAACTATTGTGATATTTATTGGGTTATGACCACGTAGGTCTATTAAAATCAGGTGGAGATCAATATGATATAAACAGCACAGAAATTATGAATATCTGAATTAGTATATCCATTGTACAACAGATATATGATAAACCTAATATCATATATAACAATAATATATTCAGATGATTAAAATGCAAGCCGTTTGCATCAGAATTCAACTCTGATTTAATTCCAGAGAACTAATGAAACGGTGATAGAACTAACAATGCAAATACCATTCCACGAATCAGTGACAACTGAGCAGTCACTCGGTCCAGCGGGGAGTGACCGGAACTGGACATTGGTGCCCAATGGAGAAGATAGCACCCGTCTACTTGTGTACTACTCTGTGAGGTGTTTTATCACCGGTGTTGCCTTGCTGGGAAATACGGTAACACTCCTGGCTGTCTGTAGGTTCAAGAAGCTGAGAAGCTCCACCAATGTGTTTGTTGTGAGTCTCGCTGTCTGTGATATTCTCAGTAGCATAACAGCACCTATTGGTATGACTAATACTCTCCTGGTTCCCGCCAGCTGGGACCGCGCCCTCTGTCGGCTAAGCCTCAGTTTTGGCGTACCAGGTGACTGTGGGAAGGTGTATAGTATATTCTTTATTGCATTTGACCGTTTCCTTTCAATTGATCATGCTATATTCCATCATAATCACATTTCATTTATAAGATGTTTATATCTGTTATTAGGATTTTGGATATTTCTTTGTGCTTCTTCTATGATGTTCATCTTTGCTTTAGCAAAGTATTGGAGTGATATTACAGATTGTACCTACAGCCTTTACTTCAATACAATTCTATATTATGTTAACTTTGTTGGTATTTTTAGTTTCTTATCCTTGGGATCACTCGCCATGTACACTAGAATAGCATATGTGGCTTTATCTAAGAAAAAAAGATCATCAGGATCAGGAAGTGCTTCTGTGACCCAGGTCAAGGTCACAAAGATGATGGGCATGGTCATTGGTGTATATTATGCATGTTATATACCTCCAGTCATAATAAGTTTTTTTGTTGAAGAAAACAATGAAGGTTGGTTTCAAGTTATGTACTGGACAGCATATATATTCTGGTTCAGCAGCTCGATTTGGAATCCATTAATTTACAGTTGGCAAAATAAAGATTTTAATTCTGCATTTAGACATATTTTACATTTCAAACCAAAGCCATAAGGTAAAACAACTGTTACACTGAACACAATAAGTTAAATATGAAGTTGTTATATTATTACGTGTATGGTCTTAAATAATGTATATTTTTCTTATTTGGATATCTGTGTTATTTAGGCCTTAAATACCTGATTTTTTTAGATCCATTCAAACCTCTTTTTAATAATTGTATAGAATTATATACACTTGAAATGGACCTATTCTCGACTCTATATTAATGGAATGGAGTAGCATGTATAGACTTGAATACTTCATATTAACTTCACCTATTTTATACTCTATATCAATGGAATGGAGTTGCATAGACTGGAATACTTCAAGTGGACTGAACCTATTATCGACTCTATATTAATTAAATTAATGACTTCATAATAATGGATTGGAGTTGCAACTCACGTAAATATTAATATATAATTAAATATAAATATGAATTAGCTCCAATACATTATATATTTTTTAGTATTTGCTTTTCCCATTTCCTTCTGAAATGTCCCTTATTTGTTTATTCCAAAACTCCATTCTTCGCGGAGTATGGTTGTCAGTCACGTGACTGGTGGTTGCCAGGACGAGATGAAGTCTCGTCTGAGGTGTGTACCTGGGCCACTCTGGTACGCCTGTGCCATTAGGATCCCTGAAACCACCATCATGAGTCCCTATCATTAAACCCATTCAGCGCATTATATATCTTAGCCAGATTGTATTCATTCAATTATATTGCATAAAATGTGAATCACAATAAAACATTTATTTTTTAATGTTTCTCTGTTTATTTTTATTTTTATTTTTTGTTGCACTCACCCTGTTCTGGCGAAGTTTGTCCACAGCTGTATGAGTTTTCTACTGAGGAGTTTCTCCTCATCAGTGAAGACATCCTTAATATGCCTGATGAAAGCCTGACCAAATACATAGGGGACTTCATGGCAATGATCAGCCCGGATCCAGGCCGGTAGATTAGAGGTACTGGGCCGATGGCTGAACTGGTACATATAGGTGGCGGCCTTACCTGAAAGGAAAAATTAAAACAGGCTCGCATTTTAAAATACATTGAGTATATAAAAACTTACCTAATATTAATGGAACTTATCTTCCTAGGGCGTGTATTTTTTATACTCGAATATAACTTACTTTGGAAGTGAAACATCGGAATAAGGAAGTGTCGTGGGGAAAAAGTTGAATATAGGAGAGTGGCTAAAGCATTCTCACGTATTGTGGTAGCGGCAACATCATTTGTGATAGCTGTGGCCAAACTGTGAAAACACCAAAATATGATGGCTCACAGAGCTGTCTGTTAAACAGGATTAAGTACCTGAATTCCACAGAGCTCCTTGTATACTTGGTGCAACGAAGAGAACATCTCCAATCATGTCCGATAAGGTCTTCTGGATCGTCTCTGGACTCATAGCAACATCCCCATCATTGAAATATTCCTTCCACACCGCTTGACTAACCTCCTCAGCCTTGGGGTGACCCCGGAAGTGTATTTTCTTAATTGAAAAGTCAATTATCATTCTTGCTATGTCCAGGGAGGTTATATCTTTAAGGTCCACTCCTGATAAATGTAACAGAAATAGTGCACCTTCATCGGAGTTGAAGCCAATCATCATTTGTGCTGGTCTAAATTTGTCACTAGAGTACAGTGTGTATGGATGATCCGGGAGGTAGAATCCATCCACCACCGGTTGGAATCCATCACCAAACGTATCCACTATCTCACTGGATGATTTATTATTAAGATGACTGATCAGCTGCTCTGGAGTGCTGACCGTGAATCCTGCAATGATAAATCATTATTGCACTCTATATGCTGGCCAGGAGGCCTGGATTCTAGTCTGAATAGAACGATAAAAACATAATGTCTCACAGAAAGTTGCCCCCCATTTCCCTATCATTTATCCTTCTTTGAAATGAATCATGCATTCCTTTTCTGCAATCAGGTGTTGTCGATTAGTTTGTCCTTGTTTATAACATGATTTCCTTTTAACATGTTTAACATAATTATCCCTGAAAGATAATCATTTTATTTACACTTCACGTGTAACTTATACGCACAAGATAAGAGACAATGTTAACTTACAAAATTACTTGAACCTCTCTTCCTATATACCGTTTGGTATTTTTTCCAGGATTTATTGAAAAGAAAAACCATCATCTGTTTACTTACCACTTGGCTTAAGCATTGCGTCTATGTATTTTTTAGTATTTTCCAGAGACCAGACTACTGCAGGATGTAATGCAAAACCACTCTGGCAAATGACACGATGGAAGAGGCCTTTAGTCAGCGGGGACAGCATGTGTAAACTGCAGCTTATACCGCCTGAAATGGTCCAAATACATAGACTCAAGGCAGCCCATAAGCTACACGAACACAGTCATCAGATTATAAACCTTAATCAAGCAATAAAGTGTTTTGATTAGATAAATTAAATTTAAGACTTTCATGAAATCATGGAGGTTTTAGGCAATTTTACAGAGATTTGGGGTATATGAAAGTTATGTTATTATGTGTGGTCCATGAGACACAAACAAGCCATTTCTCAATTAACATGATCAACCAAAATACATCTGCCAGGAATATATACTGTGTTTTGCTGAAAGCGCCTAGTACTGTGCTATTGTGGTCTGTAAGGGTGGTAAGCCTGCACCAATAGACAGACACTAATAGACAAACAGGAATATTTTGACACATTTGAGCCTGGCGGGAAGTAACAATCGGCTGACTTTCCGGTGTCCGGCGCCGGGGGGTTGTTTTAGAGATAAATGAGATAGATATGCGGTAGGTTTGGCCACATTATACATGGGCGCTGCATGTGTAGAAAATGTAGAAAAAAGAAAGGGCCGAAATGTATGGACATTTCACCTGCACTTTCACCAAATATAGTGACGTTGTCGGCGTCTCCACCAAAGTTGTGTATGTGTGTTTGCAGCCAGCGTAGCGCCTCGACCTGGTCCAGTAGCCCAGCATTGCCCGGCGCCAGCTCATCCCCGGTGGTCAGGAACCCTGCAATCAAATGAGGCTACTTGAAAAGTAAGCAAGATGTCCTCAACGTGGCGTGATGTGATAAACATGGCGTGATGTGATAAACATGGCGTGATGTGATAAACCTGGCGTGATGTGATAAACCTGGCGTGATTTCACAAACCTGGCATGATGTCATAAACCTGACATGATGTCGTGATGTCATAAACGTGGCATGATTTCATAAACCTGGCGTGATGTAATAAACCTGGCGTGATTTCATAAACCTGGCGTGATGTCATAAACCTGGCGTGATAATCATAGAGGTATCATGATGTAACAACCCAAGCATATTAGTTCAATCTTATCAATAAGTCAGAATATCAACATGCAATCATGATGTCATATATATATATAGAACAGATATAAATTAAGTAATATGTTATGTTGCTGATCTCAAACTTCTATATGAACTATTTCTTAACTGGTAGTTACCAAATGCTCCAAGTCTGTAGTTAACAGACACGTGGACGACATTGCCTAGTCCAGCCATAGCTGTCCCATCATAATGATCACTGAAGCCTGAAATATGAAAGGCCAACATTAAATTACTGCCTATCACTAAGAAATATAGCCTGAAATGTGATTGATCGTTGAATTTGGAAAGTTTACCTTTATAAATTGACTTTTAGGTATAAATGCATCATTGCTTTTGCCAGTTTGACAAGCACTTTGTTATGAAAGCGGTTGCTTTCTTCAGCAAGGTAATTTTGTTCAAAATTGTTCACACAGGAAATGGACAGAGAATGACAGATTAAGGTGACCGGTAGATTAAAATCATAACTAGAGTAAGATTAAGGTGACCGGTAGATTAAAATCATAACTAGAGTAAGATTAAGGTGACCGGTAGATTAAAATCATAGCTAGAGTAAGATTAAGGTGACCGGTAGATTAAAATCATAACTAGAGTAAGATTAAGGTGACAGATAGATTAAAATCATAACTAGAGAAAGATTAAGGTGTCCAGTAGATTAAAATCATAGCTAGAGAAAGATTAAGGTGACCGGCAGATTAAAATCATAGCTAGAGAAAGATTGAGGTGACAGATTAAAATCATAATTACATAATTAGAGAAAGATTAAGGTGACCGATTAAAATCATAGCTTGGTGACCGGCAGATTAAAATCATAATTAGAGAAAGATTAATGTGACAGATTAAAATCATAGCTAGAGAAAGATTAAGGTGACCGGCAGATTAAAATCATAATTAGAGAAAGATTAATGTGACAGATTAAAATCATAGCTAGAGAAAGATTAAGGTGACAGATAGATTAAAATCATAACTAGAGAAAGATTAAGGTGATAGCGTAAGATGATGGATATATTAAGATGATTGATATATTAAGATGTGATGGATATATTATGATAATGAAATAAGATAGCAGATAGAATGGGATGGTGTAATGTAGGATGAGACTATGAAAGGAATGATTTGATCAGCATGATCAGTAGAATAAGATAAGACAGACCATGTACAAAGCCTCCTCCGTGAAACCAGACCATAACGGGGAGCTTGGAGGCCGGGTCCCGAGTGGGCGTCCACACGTTAAGGTAGAGGCAGTCCTCACTCATCATAGAGGGCAGCACTGTAGGAAAGTGCTTGTATGTCAACCTGAAGGTAGACAAGTTCTGTGGACACACTGCACCTGTGGAGATATCAAGGAATTATCATGGTCGTATTAACACTTTTCCATCTTTGTTTCATCGATTAGTAAATGACTAAAATGTGACAATTTTGAGAAATAGTGAATCATTAAAATGTTTTATAGATATATGTTAAATTTATAATATATGACATTCAATAACATTCGGAATAACGATATATTAAAATAATTTATTGGGTATATTTTTTAGTCAAATTTAACACAATGCAAGCGAAAAATATGTTCAAGCGAATTTATTCTTGCCAAATTTGGATGCATCCCGGTCTCCACTCCACAGTGAGGTCAAAGATCGTGTTCTTTTAAATCTGAGTTTGCCAATAGGGGGCTCTGCATAGGGAATTCCCAGGAAAGCATACACAGGCTTGTCCAAATCCCTGAGATAATTCACACGACCCTCCAGTCTGGCAAGTTTGGACAGGCTGACAACGGGACGACTCATCGCTATTGTCCAGCTGAAAGGAGACATATTCATGCCATATATCAATACATCATTGTTGTCAACAAAGAATGACAACAAATAAAGTCACAAAAAACACTATACATGTCAGTTAATGTTTTTCATTAATATTAATTACTACTTATGAATGGAATTATTTGTAGCTTAAGATGACCAATGTCAATTTCTAAGAATAATTTCACTTACTTCAAATCAATTAACTTATTTTGTTGTTTCAGGCCTAGGACAATGATGTTATGATATCTATAAATAGTATCATCTCATTTGACCTATATGTATATGTTTGGCCGATACTGGTGATAATGCACATTGGACAGGTCCGTCGATGGAATGATAAATTAAATGATATCATTCTACAGCCGACGACAACAGAGCTGCGGACGACAACAGAGATGTGCTTAAGTTTATCAATTGATTGCCGATGTTTATCACACCATTTGACATTGTTGGCACATGCAGGTGTCAGAGAATGACCTGATTTGAATATTTTAGAGAGTACAGATGTATTTTCAAGGCTTTGAAAATTGAACCGCAGCTCTGTTGTCGTCCGCAGGTCAGTTGTCGTTGGCTGAATGTACAAAGTTCTTGGAGTAATTATGTGGTTAGTTCCCAGTTGCTAACAGCAAAATTACCAGTAACTTTTGCTGAATATGAATAATTACTTCTACTGCAATGCTAATATAGAAACATTTGTTGTAGCATTTTGGAGATCTTATTTTCAAATATATTTAGGGCGTTCCAGTTGACACACTTGTCATTTTTCAAGGCAGATATCCCGAGAAATACCGAAGGAATTCTCATGAGATATTTCTTGGGAGATCTCTTTCAAGAGCATGCAAAAGATGTCAGTTAAAATTTCTATGACTTGCTGGGTAAAATTCTCTTTCATCAAAATGCGTCGGATCCATATTAATCATAACCTATTAATATTACAGCAATGATTTACAGGACTGTTTTCTGTCAGTAACTGTTTTATGTCAGCAATATACATATACTGTAATATGAGATAAAAATTACTGTAAAAACGATGCTGACATTCTACACTCAGACAAGAGTTACTGCTTACAGTGTAGTCATCAGGTCCGATGTGCTTGTCCCTTTGGCTTTGGCTAATTAATATATGATTATCATTTCTTCTTTACATCCGCCATCATCCAATTAGATTTATGTATACGAGTATGCACAACCGACGTGACTTACAGAGAACAAATATATCTTGCTAGACGAGTTTCCCAGCAGAATAAGAGACTGGTGGAGAGGACGTGATTTTGAGGTATATTTCAGACATGGTTTTGACGTGGTTAACTGGTGGAATATGCCAAGCTAAATGAGGAATTATTCAGGTGAAAAACAACTGCAAGAGACAAATTATCATGTTTTATCATTTCATAAAGGTTTTATACATATTTTAAAATGATTCATGAGTAACATATTTCATATTTTGTAATCAAAATCATTTATATTAATATTGAAAAACAACTTAATGGCGTCTATGGGTCTTTTCAATGAGTGCCCCCTAGTGGCAGAGGAGTAAATAACCAAAATACTGTACTTGATGGGAATAGGTACATTTAAAGTGTAAAAAAAACATTACCTATAGAAATAAAAGCATTAAAATTTGAATAATAAGGTATGATTACAATAATATTCCTTTCAAAATAGAATTTTGTCCTTATTTTCCTTGATAGTTTTGAAGAGAAATGAAGACAAGCACATTAGTTCTGCAGATTACACAACAGGAGTAGGCTTGTTTAGCTGTGTTTATTTCATTTCATTGGGAAGAAAATTCACTGTGATCCTAATGAAACAGATTTTCAAAAACATTAAGAGAAAAATAAAGGTAAAGCACACACTTGACCATTTCAAAAATACAAATTTTTTCACCATTCTTCGCATATCTGATTGCCAAACTTCCTTTTTATTTCCAAATTATACAAATCAAAATGAGAAAATCTGTTTCACTAGGATCACAGTGAACATTGTTAAGATCACTTTTACAAAATTGTTTGGAAGTCCACTTTATTATGGTCCCACAATCTGCAGAACTTTTTCCATTTAACATTTTGACATATGACAAAATACATTTTGGAGCCGTGACATAGTATACTACACCACTTTTTATGTGATTTTCAAATACTAAATCAATAATTGTATTACAAAAATGAATATCATAAAATATCATTTCATAACTTGAAAGTTTTAATGAAAAGGGAACTCTTTTTGACAATTGAGCATTTTTCCCGTACTTTTTTGAAAACGTTCCATTTTGGCATAAAAAGAAAGTAGATCCCTCAGAAAATCTGCCACCAGAGGACACTCACTACCAACACTCATAAATACCCTTAATATACGAGCGTGAAGTTCATTTGATATTTGATGTTTTTTTTCTACAAAAAGTGCCTCAGAGTATATATCCTTATACACTTATAGGATATGGGTCAAACCAGGATATAAAAGGATATATATTTATACCCTGTCAAAAGTGGATATATCCTTTTTTGGGGTAAAAAATCCATTTTTTGTGCATTTATAACTTGGAAAGGCTTTTTAAATGATCTCAATGAATTTTGATTGATCAATGGAGCATTAGCCATACTTGGTAGACATGTCAATATGATATGAGAGCATAAATTTGAGTTCAATGAAGTAACCCTTTATCTCTGACAAAATCAATATATTCGACTTACTGACTGGAATGGGAAAGTGTACTAAAAGGAATGTTGATTGACTAATGGGCCTTAGACATGCTTGGTAGACATGTCTAGATTGTGTCTAGAGCACGTTGAGCATAAATCTGAGCTCAATGGAGTGGTCCTTTTCCTCTGACAAAGTGAATATACGACTTCCGATTGGTATGAGGTGCAAGAGAATAAATTTTGATTGCCTAATGGGGCATTAGACATACTTGATAGACATGTCTAGATTATGTCTAGATCTATCTGGGCTTTGTTGATTGGTGATTGGAGAACACCAGGGCGAGACACAGACATGTTCTAATGGAAAAGGATGCCATTAACAACACAAAAAACGGTTTGTATAAGAGTCATAGTCTTTATTCATCAAAATCTGTTTAGAATTAACAATATTAGAGCAATTTTTAATTTTGGACCAATCTGCAAAGGAAATTAGAGGAAATTTGGATATGCTGAGCTGTTTTGAAATAATATCTATAATAGCAACTTATTGTTGGTTAAATTATGAAAGTACATATTATACCGCATAGTAAAAAACTTTAATGCTGAAAATAAAATGAAAATAAAGTCTGTCAATTTCGAGATTTATTAACAAGCTAAATTTGGTTAGAAATAGCTTGAATTTGGTAGGTATACGGAAGATGAAAATTGACGGACTTTAAATTGATCCAATGCAATCTTTTAAAGTTTCATACATATAAAATATAAGTGTATTTTCTGAAAATAACCCCCAATAATCATAATGGTACATAAAAAAATGATATTATACTTTCAAAGTATGTGAAAATGTGCTAAATTTGCAATAAAAATAACATCACGTGACATGAAATGTATTAAATGTAGAGACAAATGGATTACCTCATTGAAAACCTGATTTCTTTCTTCAAATTGTCATATTTTTTTTTCTTCAATAGCAGGAAGGTACTAAAATTAGTTCTTGAACATTGTATATGAATTGGAGAATGTGTTCTATTTTTGGTCCCATTTATGCTGGGTGAAAGTGACACCATGTACCCACTGCAATAGGAAGTTATGTACTACCCATTTCATGTTCAATGTCTCCCATTTCTAGTGATGTCATCAATGTTTAGTTTTGTACAGTGTTTGATGCATTACATCAAACTCAAATCACAGGTCTTTTCTGTACCTTTTGGAGTGAGCTGTTTATCATGAATTATCTGTAAACCAAATGATAAGAATAGGTTTCATCTCAGCTCAGCCTTGTGTCTATATACAGTATTTCTAAATATAAATATATAAGAAAATATAAACTACCTGTGTATATGACAAAATGCAAATATGACACTTTATTGATCAAACAATTTTGGCACGATCTCAGCTTTTCAGTTTCCCTGTGTTTTACATTTATACAGATTCAATTTGGCTTTATGATGAATGACAACATAAACATTCAAGGGAAAACACCTAAGCTAAGAATTAAAATGGTCAAATGAAATACTAAAATACTTTGTAGAATACTTTATTCCCTTAGGCATTATATGTAATGTCAAAATTCAGGTTAACCCTCTCGATCCACTACTTTGAAAATCTTGAAAACAATTGATTAGGTATCAAATAAGTGACCTGTGGTTTTCTTACCTACCAAACTCATCTGAGGCACTCCATAAAGTAACCTGTGTGCTCACCTTTTTTATTAGGAGACAAACATTGAGTATTAGTATCTATAAAATATAGACAGACAGACAAGACAACTGATAGGCCCCAGATGCTTCTGCCAAAAAGTTGCCAGTTTTGCAAAAGATGCCAGTTGTCAAAAGTCAAATGTCCACTTTTTTTGGCCACATTTTGAGAGAATATGTTAATCTATATTTGTTTAAAAGAGTTTGTAACGTAATTTCAGGAAACACATTTCAAATTTATTTCTGTAATTGAAATGGGTTCATAACATTTTGCATAATTTTTTTTTATAGAAAGACACATATAGATACATTTATGCAACCTGAGGCCAAATCTTTAGGTTTTTGGCTCCGGGAGCTAATGGAGTCAAATTATAGACATACCTGACATTCCTTTACCATGTTAATCAGCAGTAGTTTACCATGTGATCTTGTTTAATCAATGACTATTATAAACTCATGATTCAAAGGTAATTCAATAGACCATAACCTTAAAAAGTACATCTCCCATCTTCCATAACCAGCCGCAGCATAGTCAGTGGCTATTATTAAATAATTTGGATTCATAAGTATGATAGGTCAATCATCTTTTGTTGGCAGCTTTCAGTATAATTGTATCTATAAAGGCAGCTTTCAGTATAATTGTATCTATAAAAAAGTGTTAAGATATAAAAATGTGTTTGGTAACATTTGAACCTCTGTTACTTTAAAACATAGGACAATAGTCTTAAAGCTGTGCTGATTATTGCTTTTTTTTGTAATTTTTGTGAACATTTTCTGGAAATTGCTTTATAAATGATCATTTAAATCCTTTCCCAGAGCAGACCTGAGCAGGTGATAATTTTGACCAATCAAGTGCATGCTCCATATTGGATTTGGCCCCAACTTGTTATCTTGATTCTAATTGGCTTATATTTAAAAAATATTCAAAATGTCAGCCTACTTGACTACTCAATGATAATTTAAATTTTTGAAAAATTCATAACAAAATGGACAGATATCTGAGCCTAATGGAAAATAGATAGAATTGTTCCCCGTAAAAAAGCCATGTTTGAGAAGATAATGTACACCAGAAGCCTTAAATCTGTTACTAAAAGAGGTGACAACATAAAAGCAAAATGCCAAAATTATTGGTATATTTTTAAGCCTGTGACATGATCTTGAAAATAGGGTCATCCAATTATTGACCTTCATGGGATGCATGTATGATAAAACTTTGTGCCTTTAACTGAAACTACTGGTAATAAGACAAAGCAAAATGTTGAAGGTTTGGTGGAAAAATGCACTGACACACACGGACACAGCCCAATAACCATAGCTCGTGTGGTTTGAGTGGTGGAAGCTAATAAGGATATGTATCATTTTCTTTATTTTTCAAGTTTAATTTTGTATTCAAAATTTTCACTTTTGTTGAATTGGACAACAGTAAGATTCATTTTCACGGAGCTTAATCCTGTCGCAGCATGGTCAAGAAACATAAAATCCTCATCAGTGATACAGAATGCCTTGATGATTGGCTCCACCTGGTGGAGATTACAGAAACTGGAACTCTCGCTCATTTTGTCTTTAACATAAGAGTTGTTGAAGTCTTTGACAACAATACTTAGAGAAGAGAGGGCCTTGTTTGCTGGGTCCTGTGGACGAACCTTTATGCTGTTTATCTCTACACCACTGAAATGGTCCAATAGCATCTTGATCACCTCCTGTTCCTCAAGCTGACACAGATTATCTACAATAATCCAATAAGCTAAGGAGGGAAACACCACCTTGTTGATGTGTGACATGCCAGCCTTGGGCGAGTGGTTGTACAGGCCAGCCACCGCTGATATGAACAAATTCAAACCTTCAATTTGCTTGATCACAGCATCACTTGCAGCGCGATGGTGCACAATGCTGTTCCAGTTATCATCCAGAGCCTCACGCCAGGCCATGCGAACTGCCAATACTCTGTGACCTGCTGAGCACACCGGCTTCACAAGGTGACCTAGCAGGGCTGACTTTACAACGGGCGACCACAAGCCATGACTTGGATATCGCTTTTTTCCCTGCTTCCCTGCCTGTTGTTGATTAAAACCTCTGTGTTCTTCTACTACTTCATCTTCTTGTACCTGAATATAAAATATGAACAGTTAGTGCAGGATATCAATATTAATATATAGACATAGGCCAAAGCAGGCATCATAGCTATGCTAACACTTTTTTGCAAGGATTTTGAACACACCTCAAAATTCTTGTAAACAGTTTTTATTAATGGTATCTTTTTATTAATGGCAAATTGTCCCAATTTTACAGGTCAAGGACAGTAAAAACAGAAATGGGAAACAATATGGCCTATATGGCTGAATAAAATATCAGTCCCAGTCGTCTTCACGAGTCTCAATAAGAAGTACTAAGTACTGGGTGTTGCAGGTATCACATGGGAGGCAATTCACTTCTTGCCAAAAAGATCTTTAAAAAATGGTGAAAAAAAATAAACCTGGCAAATCTGACAGACAGAATCCATTCTCTGACAACACCACATTTTAGCTGTGAATAGCTGAGAAAGACACCTAGCAATTTTCAAGTAGCATGCACAGATATTATTTTGATCCCATTTTTTTTCAAGTAAAGAATATCTTCTGTGCCTTCTTTTGCAATTTTACCTAAAATATTTACCTAAAAAAGGCAAATTCAAAATTCCCAACTCTTACCACATCATTTTCTCAATACTAATATTTATTAGCCTTTGCTCAATACATAAGTTATTAATGTCATTTTCCAGAAAGAAATCTTGTAGCCATCACCATCAGTACCCTCAACTAAATTACTGATACTGAAATAATTCTATTTATCACCTCTTATAGTCTATACAAAAATATTTAAATGAAGAACAATCTTTTTATAGTTTGTTTTATTGCAATTAACTGGCACGCCTGCAGAACCCAACTTGAAAATATAGTACTTTTAATACATAAATTGCACATCACAATATCTATTTGTTTATTCCGATGTCGATAAATAACAAATTTTATTTTGAATTTCCTCCTCTTTTCTGATTTCAAATCAACAATCTATTGCATATATTATACTTAAGACATCTATTTTACACAAGTCATCCATTTTTAGACTATTCAATTCTAATTAACCCTTTCCCATAGCAAGCTTAAAAACATATTAAGCCAAAGGCCTAAGAGCTCTGCTGATCTTATTATTATTGTAATGTGTGTGAACATTTTCTGTAAATGCCTGCAAATTGCTTCTGAAATGATCATTTAAATCCTTTCGAAGAGCAGACTTGAGGATATTTTTCAGCCAGTAAGAATGCTTGTTATATATTGAATTTGTTACCTCAATTCTCATAGGCTAATATTTGTTGTGTCATTTCACACTGTCCACCAGAGTATTGTATGCCATGACAAGAGTCAATTTCAGTATAATAAGTGATGTCCTGTCACCATGGTCACAGACCAATAAATGCCACTTCATGCAGCATGACAAAATTTGTTAGGTTACTTTATGTTCTGTGTCTTCATTTACTTATTTTCATTGGAAAAGGTGTTGCAGTGAGCCTGATGCAAAGGAGAGTAAAGCTGTGCAAAGCCTCACTCAAAAATATCTCAAAATGTCCGAGTTTTCTTGTACATCGTTGTGTTAGCAAGCATGTGACTTTTCACAATATTTCTTCTTAAAAATAGATTTAAAGAGATTTAATCGGATTCAACATCTATAAGTTCAATGTGAAGGCCTGCAGTCAGCAAATGGGCAAGTGCACATTTCACAATGTCTGCATATATTGTCTTGTCTTTGAGTATGATTCTCGCAGCCAAAGTGTGGATCATTGGTTCCTTGTCCGTTGCTCTCAGTTCGTTGATGATATCGGTGCTGGATTTTATTTTGCTGTGAATGTAGTTGTTGTCATGGTCTTTCAACACGATGTACAGACTTCCACAGAGGCCTGGGTGAGAATGTAATGGTGGTTTAGTTGTTATGGGTTGGATTCTCGCACCTGGACAAGCTGCTCCCAGCGATTCTCTGAGAAAATGTCCATTGAAGAAGTTGTCTGTC
Organism: Amphiduros pacificus; assembly: GCA_949316495.1. Taxonomy (NCBI): domain Eukaryota; kingdom Metazoa; phylum Annelida; class Polychaeta; order Phyllodocida; family Hesionidae; genus Amphiduros; species Amphiduros pacificus. Next base: position 17,926,083 of record OX439010.1, on the reverse strand, counting down.
ACAATCCAGTAAGCAACAGAAGGATGTGTCACTTTGATGTTCTTTCCTTTGCCCTTCTCAAAAGCAGCTGTGAGTGAGGACATGAAAAACTTGATTCCAAAGATATCCTTGAGGAGTCCATCGCAGTGTTCTCTATATTGGACTACATTCATCCAGGGTTCTCCCGGCTCCCACATGACGTGGTACGCATGCACATGAGCTGAGAGGTGTAACAGTGGAGATACAACATGGTTGATGAGGCTGACACGAATAGAAGGGGAAGTCACGTATGACGATGGATAAACTGTGTCTGTAGCCCGAACCAGTGCTTCATTCTGTAATGGAAATGAACAGTTTGAAATTAAAGAAATCTTATTTCATGTTTAACAAAAATACTACACTGGCTGAACTTGAGCGTTTTTGCCCTGTCACCCTTATTTAGAAATCATTTGGAGGTAGTCAAAGTAACACAACTCTTTGATATTTGGCAATAATCACTCTTTAATTTCATTATAGTAGTACACAATAAAAATCCATTGATTATATTTCTTATAAAGATTTACATGGAATAATGAAGAATATCACAACATTAATTATCATTTTTATGGCAAATATCTGGAAAACAATTGATATTTCAAAAGTTTAAATCCCACAATATTTATGAAATCTTTTACATGCAAAATAAATATTTAGGTTTGCGTGTTATGAACAATTATAAGAACCATATGTGTTATAATTTCATCAAGTGTGATAGATTTTCACACTGCATGTCACCAAAATACATAGGCTAGAACAAGGTGCCCTGCCAATTTTACACTAAAATATATTTCTATGAAAATAAGGCAAAAATCAACAAACTTTCATGGCATTCAAGCGTAAAATTGCATAATAGAGGAAAATAGAGGAATATTTGGGACAACAAAAGGTATGAATCAAAGGAAAAAAATAAATTGAGTGACAAAGAATAGTTGGCCACCCTGTTATCATAATGCAGCATAACCTGGACAATGACAGGACAACCAAATGGATTGCTCTGGTTTGAACTTTAACCTGACATAGGAAATTAACTAAGAGATATGGTTGTGCAATAAGAGTAAAGAAAAATAACATGCACATTCAAATATAAATTCTACCTCAGTCAAATATTAGTAATCTATCACAGAAACAACACCCATCAGTCACAGCATAAATATCCTTTTTTACATGTATATTCACCAATTCTAACCACTTTTCATCACACAACCTTATATATATATATATATATATATATAGAGAGAGAGAGAGAGAGAGAGAGAGAGAGAGGGAGAGAGAGAGGGACATCCATTAATATGCAACATCCTAAAAAAAAACCAAAAAGGACTGAACCTGAGCACCTATGTGCAGAGCAGAACTAACCAAAAGCCAATACATTACAAAGATATTCATGTACTGGTATACATCTATACTGTAAAACATAAAAACGAGTTGATGTTCAGAAATAACTGATGTTCGGAAGACAGAAAATAATTACTCTGAATGATTACATACGTGTATATATATAACATATATAAAAATAAAATCACTGGCAATTTTCTCTATTCATGGTTCATCAGCACTCTGAAGAATATGTCTTAAACAGAAATTAAGGAGGGATTTCCCTAATTTTGAGTATAAAGTTTTTACCTCCGGTTATTTTAATCATAACCTGTATCAATAAAATATGTTTAACAATCATAAATAAAACCTAGTCTGCTAGCTTGGGTATTTTTTTAAATTCCATATGGGGGACCAGACCATTTAGATTTAAAATTTCAATATATCAAATTGTGGAACAATATTATAACTATATTAAATTGTGGAACTAATTGCCTTCGAATATTCCAATTCACTTTCTAACCTTAATATCATAGTAATATGGGTGTAAAACTGCCATATTTCTATTTGATACAGTAAGAGCTGTTCACAATAATATCGCTAAATTCTCTAAAACTTTTTGGCTGCTGCAGAGCTTTTCTCAACTTATGATTTTCTTGTAACTCTTGCTTACCGAAAGCATTTGTGGATCATACAGCATATAGTAGTAAAAATATCCACTATAATATGTTCTTCATAGCATTTGGACTTATTCAGTTCAAGTTTAGTTCCACAATTATTCCATAATATAAGTATAGCAGTTTGATATTACACACTAAACGTTTCCATAAAGTCAGTAACCCTGGTTTAAATCCACCTGATCATGCCAATAATTCCAATTTCCAAAACGATTTATCTTCAAGTAAAATCCATAATGTTCATAAACAGTTAATGCCATTATAGAAATTTTACTATTCCACATTGCATAAGACTTCACAAATTTGCCTATCACTTGAAAACTTCATGCAATATTTCTTGATATCTTTCTTTGTTGTTTTTATTGGTTTGTAGGTGAACCAATTTGATTTGATTTGATTTGATTTGTCATGTTGGCTGCTCCACTTGTATCTTGGAGGCTCTCCAGAGCCCATGGTATGGGGATTTTTTTAGGTTAAGAACTGACTTAGTACATGGTTAAGAACTGTTTCAGACTTTAACACTAAACAGTTCATCTCATTTATTTGGCCTGATTTGTAATTCACGTGTCTCAATTATGCACTTTTCTGTGAAGTTGAAATGATATCAGTCAACATTGTTTGTTCCGATCAAGTTTCTCCTCCGGCCTCTGTAAAAATTATGAGTATTTCTTTCGTGCCTCCTAGCATTAGTTTCCAGAGTGAATTCCTTGTTACATCCTTCAAAATGACACTTGTAGGTTTTCTGTTCTATTGTATTTCCCTCACCTCCTGGGTTATCTATTTCAGCGCTGACCTCTTCTTCCATCAAATGGCAATGCCTTTCATGCTTCCTTAAATAAACCAGCTGTGTGTATTCTTTGGTGCACCCGAAGTACGGACATTTATAGACGTCGCGATTGTCAAGCACCGATTCGGGCTTCACCGAAAAACAGTCCATTTCCAAGTGGGCGTCTTCTCGGTGTCCATGAGCAATCTCTTCATGATACACTGCATCTAACTCGACCAGAAATTCCTGTGAACATCCGGGATGGCGGCAAGAATATCGTGCCGGACGACAAGGTTGCGGTACTATCAGCACAGTGGGCGAGCCAATATTCATTTCTTCAACAGAGGCCTAGAGAATCAGAAGAAAAAACAAGTATTCAATAAATGCATATTTCAATACTTTCTTTTACTACTGGAACCATCTTCCTTCTTAATCTTGGTTTGGTTTAATCCAAAACTATGGAATTCTGTTTTGACAGAAATTGTATCATTTGTCAGTATATTATCATGGCTGTTTTTCTGTTCATTTTTATGTTCATGCTCATGCAAGAAACAGTTTTGATGTGATGAGAACTGATTTGCTGACCTTTCTTTCTGACAAAGGTTCAGACGTTTTTATTTGCATTTTCAATTACATATCAAAATTCCTTTGCAAGATTTTTCTGTATTTAAATCAGGAATAAATCGTGATAATAAGATTAGTGATTTTATAATTTTGCACTATCCCTACTCTGAATATTTGGATATATTAATGTTGAATAGAATATAAGAATCTATTCTTATCAGAGCTGAGGGATTAAAAAAGACATTAGATTTTTTGTAAAACTTTAATGTACAGCAAATTACATGTTGGCAATTAAACTGATTAAAACAACACATTACAAATACTCTCAATAAAATCAATTTTCTGGGTTGCCACATGGATCGAAATTCAATATTTTTCTGACTTTTCACTGACTTTTCCCTGACCAAATCTCATATTTCATTTGTCATTATTATATTTCTGTTACCAATTCAAACTTAAGCTTGTTATAAAAATTAATGTGTTTGTATCATGATTATCAAAAAAATTATATCATCTCCACATTTCTATCATATTTTTACTGTGATAATCGTTGAAACTATTCTAAAAATAACCCTTTTTCTCCTGACCAAAACCAGTTATCCCTGACCAGTCTTAATAGGCTAATCTTTCCCTGACTTTGAAAAAAATATAAAATTTAAGTCTTTTCCCTGATCTGTGGCAACCCTGAATTTTGAACATGCAAATAAACAAAATCAGCATAATGTTAATTATATTTCACAAAACCTTTCACAAATAATGTTATGATTTTGCTCAATAATGTTAATATTTTAAACCCTTTAAAATAATTCAAGTCAATAATAAATCAATGACTAAAATCAAATTATATTAATTATATATCACAAGTCGATATTTGAAAATGAAAGATTCAATATGTACAAATTCATATACATGTTATGATGTAGCCTAAAACCTCATTCAAATCTCCTCTGGTAAAGTATGATAACAAAATGTTTGCCCTTGTAGCCAAAGAGGATTTACTGTGTTTTCATACATAAAACCTGACAAGAAATAAAACCCTATTTTATGCCAATTTGTCAACTAGTGGCCAAGGAGTCAAATGTCATTTAAAGATTTAAAGCCAAGCTCAAGGTTGATCTCACATCAACAAGCTACGAGTCATGTGGGTCCCCACCCTTGGCATACAGTGTGGGTAAGCAAGGCTTCCCTGGCAAGGTGATAATAGCGATATCACTTTTAACTAATTAAGTTTTATATTTTGTGCTTTGACATGTTTTGAGCCATCATCTCTGATGAAGTCTGTCGTAAGTTCATTGCTGTATTTTGATAAATAAAGAATGTAAAATCAGTTGTGGATGTAAAAATAATCCAGAAATCTATTTTAAGATGTTTTTTTTTTGTTGTCATTTTTTTCAGGGGTTATGAATTTGAGATAAAAGAGGGTAGTGGTCAACTATGGGTTGTATGTGATGCCATAATCTGAAACACGGAGAAAAAAAATAAGCGCCACTCATGAAAATGTGGCAGTTTTTGGCACACTTATTGGCACTGGTATTGTGGAATGTTAAATGGAGCTGCAGGCCCAAAAATATAAAATATCTCTCTTGACCCATTTCAAACCCTTCCCAAATGTAAAATTTCCTCACCCACAAATGACACATTACTGATTCTATAACTTGACTGTTACCATCCCTTATGAACTTCTTATCCTGCAAGAGTCCAAACTTGAGGAGAGGGCCTGAAACTCAGTTAATCATTTTACCAATTTCTGCAATATTTCTCATGCATTGTGTGTGGAATTGATATCTTCCTTTTGTATACGTCTCTTACAAATATAGCCATGGTTTTCATGATATTCAGGAAAAAACTCCTGCAATTTTGAAGCAACACTCTGCCTTGTTATCCAGGTTTTTTATTTATTTTTCAATCCTCCAATAGGAAGCTTTTATTTGGGGTTTGAGCCACCCCTGTAATATTTATGAGCCTGGCGCTCGTGTCTCCTGCAGTTGGTGTCCAACGTGTACTGCTTATCACAGCCATGGACTTGACATTTGTATATCTTCTCTGCTTTATGAGCAGTTTCCTCAATTTCACATCCTTGCATGGGCTGAAAGGACATTTCTTGCCTGAATCCAAAATTTGTATCTTGCATGGGTGGAAATGCAGTTTCTGGCATGGGTTCATAGGTGATACCATGGTCCGGTGGTTGAAAACTGGCACCAATATCTGTCTGGGGCATAATGACGACTTGTCCCAATTCGTTGGGGTGATCACCGTCCTCCGTTTCTTTCTTTAGGTCAAGCTGCTTGGGCGTGGTCTCCTCTTGTTTTCTCTTATGGACAACAGCCTCATGGAAGAGGACGTACGATTCGCTCCGGAACGTTTCCTGGCATCCTTGGTAGGAACAGCAGAATCTTCGCTTCGCCATGGTGGTGTGCCTGGGATCCACGACAGCCCCCAGCGATTTGGCGAGAGTTGGCAGTTGATGCTGGAGAGTGATTGGCTGGAGGGGTCCAAGCGGGGAGGCGGGGCTTGGCAACCTCAGTGGGGGCGACACAGGAACTTTTACCAACATTGACGGTCCAGGCGAAACATCAAGTGCCTGGAGAAGCAAAAAATATAAAAGAATTGGTAAATTCCTGCTCCGATAATAATCTATACCCAGATATCTACATAACTATCGTGATCACAACTGGAGGCGATTTCTGAAAATTAAAATATGTGTTGTCTTCAACATGTCAATGCTTCCTCAAAGGGGCCGGACATTATATTCTTCACATATTCTTGAAAATATATTCATTTTTTATGTCTAAAACAGAACCCCACCCTAAATATTGTGCTTTCATCTCAATGGGACAGTACTTATTCTTCTTGTTCTTTTTTTTTATAAATTTACATGTTTATTTTTCTTGTCTAAGCACTGCCATAAAGGACATTGTGCGATTATAAATCATGAATATACAAATATAATATATGATCCATTTGACTGAAAATCACTTTGACTTTAAATTCTCAACTATGTAAATCGTAAATAAAAATTCTTACAAAATCTTAAAAACATTAAAATTTAATGTAATGCTTTATTTTTTGCTTAATACTGTCTTAAGATAAATAATCAACTAAAACCATTTTATGGCGTACATTAATGTGCTTTTGTACACTTAATATTCAGTATTCACAAAATATATCTTTACTTTAGTGTCTTAAAAATTAAATCATTCCTTTGCTACTTATGAAAATAAAAATATGTATGATCTGTTTATGGGTTAATTGGCCAAGGCAAGGTCTAACAAAGAATGAGTAATCTTCAATCTATATAAGTAATATGTTATCAGGAGACATCTTAAATTCCAACATAGTGCAACCTATCTAGGCCAAAAAATCAAATGTGAATTAATAAAGACCATATTCAAAAGTATATTGAGTTAAATTTGTTATGAGTATTGTGGGCTTAATTATCAATATTAGGGTAAATTAATTTACTTTGATGTCAGATATTTTTGTATTTTATCAAGCTGTTTTGACTTCAAATAGGTGCAAACAATGCTATTATGCTCCTCATGGTTAACATCGTGTAATTCTCATAACTTATCTTCAACAAAACCAAAATATCAAAGTTTCAATCATGATTCCATGTGTGGAAAAATGGTCCATCTTGCATGACCCCAATAATTTCCAACTGAAACTAAAACGCTCTTGTTGATGGGTGTTTGTTAAGTCAAGTGTTTGGCATCCATTTATTTTCTGGTCTTGTTTGACTTTTCATCTTCATTGTCAGAGCATTCATATTTTGATCCCGAAGAGTGATTTGCTTCCAGCAATCCTGCATTGCTCGAGTCTTTCTCTTCATGGTCTGAATTTTCTTCTTTATTATTACATGTCTGGCTCATACCCTCATTTGACAAACCTTCACCGTAGTCCTGGCTTTTGTATTCGATTCCACAAGACTGATCCCTTTTGGTTCTTTCTAACTGATTTTTGGTTTCCAACTGATTTGTTTTACTTTCATTTGTTATTGTCTGATTCATTTGAGTTTTGATTGTTTCTAACGGATTAATTTCACTTCTGGTCAGTTCTGATTGTTTCATTTCACCTTCCATTGTTTTTGACAGTTCCATTTCATTCTCAAATTTTCTCAACTGATTCTCGTTTCCATCTGACGGATGTGGAATTCCAAAGACTCCAGGTATCCTCTTCTCATTTGGAATGTACGGGCCTCTTCCGCGGTAATATTTATGAACCTGACGTTCGTGCCTCCTTGTGCTCGTCAAGTGCACGAATGCTTTGTCACAGCCTGGGAACCTGCATTGGTATGTTCCTTTTCCTGCAGGAGTTATTGAAATTGCCTGATGAGATTCCATATCCAGGCCCATATCCAAGTACATCTACAGTGCAAAACAGAAAGAAGTCAGTCACGACCTCATCTTGCAAGTTAAATAAATAGCAATCTCAATTTGTTTAAACTATAGATCAAAAACACATTGTGAAACAAACTATGCACGTTTCTCAGGTGAGCACTGGATAGACATTGTATTTTTCCCAATCTCCAAAATTGTGCTTTACTGGAAGTAACTTTTCTTACATTTTTCATAAACAGCATGCATTGTCCAAAAAATATATAAATTCTATTTTGATATTATTGCATTAAGTTGTCACTCAATATTCCTGCAATTATGGTCTGTATTGTATAAATATAAAAATAAATCTTTTTCTTTCCAAGCTTGATGTGACACAAGTGTGCGAGTAATTTCAGTATTTTTCCCCGTGAAGTTTCTTGGTTTTAGGCTTTGTGTTTTCTATCCTTGTATAAGACTTTCACAGTTGTTGCTGACAATTTAGTCATGCATAAACCAAATAAATTGGAGGGAAGGTTGAGGGTCAGGCCAATTTAAAATTACAAATTCTTAACTTAATAATTTCTTGAAGAATCAATAGAAGACATTCAATAAAAGACTTGACGACAGCATTTTCTTTTTCTCTCAGTGAAATCCTCTTAACTATTTATCTTACTCAAGTTAACACGGGGGAAAAATGTAAATCAGAAATATTTTAATGATTCCTTTCGTTATTCATTATCCTTTAAATTATATATATTTTATTATATTTTTCCTTGAGATTAAGGCTTAAATTAAATGTCTTCCTCGGATTATTCCGAAAGTTTGTGAAAGCTATTTGTGTATTCTAAGAATTTCACAGTTTAATTTGGCACCTTTGATATATCATCATTATCCATATATTTTAATGTGCCATCATGTTCAGATAATTAGAATGTTGGACTTGTTGGAAATAAGACAACTAGTGAATAATCTTTTGATTCTCTTAGCATGGTTGTACATCATCTTATATTTATTTCACACTGTCCAGTACACCTTTCACTGTTTATCACTGAATATGGTATGCTTCTTGGGAACATATTTGCCACATATCACTGAATATGGTATGCTTCTTGATAAAAAATATCCATTCATATCTGTGTCTCTATATTGTGTTCCATTCCAGTCTCTCCAGCATCTGTCTCTTGCAAGAACCTCCCATTCTGGTCATTACTTTCTGATATCATTTCCTGGTCTTGCAATTTTTCGTTTTTCTCCTCTAGGTCGGCTTCACAATCCTGAATCACGATTCCTTCCGGCAGATCTAACAGGGAAGCTTCGCTCTCCTCCAAGGGGTTCTCTTCAATCATAGGTGGCAGCACCTCCTCAAAGCCAAGCTGCATATTGGTATAACTAGCACTTGTCTGGTGCCACGTCCTCCTGAACCCTGCGCCATGCTTGCACCTTTCGTGCCTGTAGAGATGCTTTCGGTGATAGAACTTCTTGCCGCAATTTGGGAATTGACATGCCCATGGCTTGAGTGAGTCGTCCCTTGGTCGCGGCTTCTGCTGCCATGCACAGGGCGATCTCACGGAATACTGAAGATATAAGATGCGCACTTTATTATTTATCCTCCACAGGTGCTTTAATTAGATCTCAGCAATCCCTGGTCATACCTACTATGCAAATATCAGGTCATCATCCTATTAATTATAAACCTATTTGTCTGTTTAATTGAGGTTTAAGTCACTTTCAACATTATCTTATTCATTTCATGCGAGACCTACTTGAAGCAATTATAATGATGTTTCGCTTAATTGTCCCTGTCGCAGGTCCTGGATATGAAAACTAACCCAGTCAAAGATTTACAAGGACAACATGGAACCCTTCAGGTATGGGCCTCAGCTCACATGATATATCTATTTAATCTCATATAATATATCAGGTCACATTCTAGAATTGTGTTAAACATGATTATATAGAACTATGCAAGGGAAGCATGGTGTCACACATGGATTCAGTGTGACCTTATATGGTCACACTAATGCTTGAATATTTAAATATCACAGACCGCTAACAGAGTTGCCCCATTTTCCCAGTCTTAACCATGTTAATGCTTCAGCAAGAATTCATAAGAGAAGCAAACAAAAATTGTCCAAAATCTTCAAATTTCTCTCATTTGCAAAGCACATCAAGTACAAATTGGATCTATATGTCTCTTAAGTTTTCTTAATATATCTACAGTTTAGCAGTTCAAAAGATATTCTTTGCAAAAAAAAAAAAAAAAAAAAAAAAAAGATAAAGAAAAGCAAACAGACAAGGGTCATTTATGGATCAAGCCATCTTCTCCCATCTTCATCCATATTTTGCCAACAAAATGGCAAGTGTAAACATAGGCCGATTGCTGATTTCCATGCTGGTTTTTTTTCCCACTGAAAAGTACACACCGGAACTGTACAACTTTACCGGAACCACAACTGTACAACTCCACTATATTTAATCATTGGTCAGAGAGATTGGCAGGGGGCCTATATTGGGTCATGCAATGTTTAAGCATGGCCAGATGAATTTATTATAATTCTTAAGTGTGATCTAATAAAGTCACACATCGTCAAGAAAAAGGTAAGTTGACAATAAATGCCAACAATGATAAACGAACTTTTAAAATTATTCAAAACCCAACTATCATATCCATCAACAATTAAAATAACTATGATTCTGCATTTTTTATATGTATATATATTTATATGTATATTTGGTTAACAATAACTCATAAAAACAGAAAACATCCAATGAAATGATGAATACACAGCACACCGCTGAACAAACACGACCAGTGATTTTGTATTGAGTATTTTCCATTCTCAGAATTAAGCACTAATTTGTGAATCCTGATCAGTCCTTTAAAACAAAACTACTTATCAAGATCTCTCATTGTCCTTACTCAGAGCAACATGGGATTCTTGATTGTCAATTTGAAGTCAGTATTCTTCTTAAATTCCCCCTTTATGCTTAATTCATATTCATTAGTTTAATTTCATGACTGTTTATAGTCAACAACAAATTCCTTGCAGTGAATCTTAATGTGTTTGAATATTACTAAAATGTCATCTTGCCAGTAAGCTGAAGGTGAGTTGACAAGCTTAACATTCAACTGTTTCTCTGTCACTAGAGGTCAGCACTCTGATGCTCCAGGTGACAGCACTGCATGTTTGTGGAACCATCAAGCAGACAGCTCTCTTAATGTACCATTTTTTTTTTTACTTAAATGTCTTGATTGGATTTATCCTGAGACATTGATTCACTATAATATTGAACTTCTTTGTCCCTTTCATGAGATAACTTATGGATATTTGGCTTTTGGTCATCACTTTTTTCAATCTCTTCTACATCATTTGTGAACCTACTGGCTTTCTTTGATTCAGGCGAATTTGCTTTTGTCAGACTTGACTTGACATCTGTCAACCTTTCTGTATCGATATAAATGGTCTGTGGTTTTTCAGTGCAGGAGTCATTTTCTGGCGAATCTAATACTATCTCTGTGTCAGATGCATAATTTCCTGAATTAGGGGACAGACTCGACTTGCTGTCATAATATCTCTCACTATCCATGTACACTCCGGGCAGTTCATGAAAGCTGAGATGTGGCATTCCTCGATGCGTTCCCTCCTTCATCTTCTGCCTGCCATGTTTCAATATCTCGTGTCTTCGCAGGTTCCTCTTCTGTATGAAGGCATTGCCACAGCCTGGGTACTGGCAGAGGTAGGGGCGCGGCTGGTTCCGTTTCCTGGTTGGCGTCATAGACATTATGCCTTGAGTCGTTCCACCACTAGATGGCGATACCGAATGAGCGTCATCATCCTGTTCCTCCTCCTCATTAATTTGGACGCATGATAAGGATGGTGGAATGAGACTTCTTCTCCTCCATGGCTGAAGAGCTCCACTCAAGACGGGCACCCTCCACGACACGGAGTGCTAGAAATATAGCAGCAGGGCGTCAGTCAGGGATATTAATCAGTTCATTTTGTGTTAGGCAAAGTTGACAGCACACACAGAATACATGGGAAAACTGGTATGTTGGGAAAAAAATGAGACCTGTGCTAAAGATATGTTAAATATGTGCACAATATGCTAAACCCTGATGTAATAATAGCCATCTCAATGTGGCGCCATGCCCTCATCGCAGGTAAAAACAAATGAAATTAATGCAAGTATTTTTGTGAACAAGATTGAACATTTCAAATCTAAATGATCACAAGATAATCACTTTGATTGTTTTCATAACATTTATCTTTAGCATAGCAACATATGCATCATCTTGCAACATTCTCCTCATGCATATATTAGTTAAGCCCTAATTCTCTACAATACGCATGCAACTGAACAAAGTCTGAAGTAAAATGAACAGAACTTGCCATATTATGCTGCAATTGCAATTACATCAGCAAACAAACGCAACTAAGTTCTCCTAAAAACCAACTAAAAAACAAAATTATTTTTATTCGCCCACAGATTATGTTTTCCTGGACCAATTGTTTTTCCAATTTCAGAACAGTTTTCGATTTTTATATGGTTTTTGAATTTCCTCTCCAAATGAAGGGATGGCAGGAACTGGGAGATGAGGAGTTCTGATCTGGTGAGTGCCAAGATTCATATTACTTTGACCACAAAAATGGTGTGTATTTGAGGTAGAAGATTTTTTTGCCTTTCGAGTATTCATTACAAATCATGTCAGATAAAATGTCTTTAAATAGTTGTAGATATAAAAAAAATGGCCTTATCATTTTAAAGCTCTATTTCTTTGTGAGATTGTGTACTTTGGCTTAAATTATTATTTGCTATTGTCTGTCCCAATAAGTTGTATCTGTTCTCTTGTAATTGGGTGTCTCCGTATTTCTCCAGGTTCCAAATCCGACGTTTCATCTTCGTTTGTATACTGGGCCAGAGGAGGTATAATCACTGATGGATTTTCTGTGCCAGGTAATTGAGGTTTGGATCTTGTAAAGCTTTCTCCGGGCTGAGGTAGATGTACTTTGGTGTCATCCTTTTGCAGGCTATGAGGATTTAACGCGCTACTACCGACATGAGTTTGGTCGGAAGTTTTTGTCAGCATTTCCTGGGAAGACGAGTCACTGGGAGGGGACCAGATGTTAGAAGTACAGGACCACGTGGAAGCAGTGCTGGGAGAGGCAGGGAAATGCTTTTGTTTGAGAGACGCTCCATGTTTGAGTCTTTGGTGCCTGTACAAGTTGTATCCGTGATAGAACTTCTTGCCACATCCTGGTTCTTCACAGATGTAGCTTTTACCCTCAGCTTCTCGCGGCCTCCTCGTCCTTATGTCCACCATGCTCTCAAACCGGCCTCTAAACTGTGTAGAAAAAGGCAACGCTGTCAATTTTATTTTGCACCAAATAATCTTTGCTATTTGACAACAGGATACAACACACAACATTATCAAATGAGCAGCCTGGTCTTGTCCATAAACCATCATTTTTCCTATAGTAAAGCAGCAGCCTTTGGAAATTATTACAAATTCTTGAAATAATGAATGCTCCCTTTCACTGCATCCCATAATGCTTCTTTCTGACCATTAATTATTCACACATTATCATAATGACTCCAGCAAGCCATATTCAACCACCTGAATATAGTATTTGATCCAAAAAAGCACAGCTATTAATATTTTGGCACGAGGCAAAGATATTTTATTTCTAACACTGACATTCAATCCAGGAAGATAATTTGACCATTTCTGCTGCACATAAATAAAACCTGCAGCCTTCATTTCCCACCAAGCATTGCTGGTGGCTCAAGGCACAGTGCGCCATTATATTGAGCCAATCAGCAGCTGCAGCCAACGCTGCTTTCTATAAATACCCTACACAAAGCGTGACAGCTGGGGCAGGATGCCGCCTGTCACCTGCCTGAGGAAGCAGGCATAATTACATTAGCATTAACTTCTCTTTCTGGCCTGTATTATTACAGCAATGCCTCATACAATCGCAATCAATATCATCCTCACGTCTCTCCCCTCTCTCTCAATGATAATAATGAATATATTGTCGGGATCTTGCTCCTGACATTTTCTGTGGCATGGGGAACAAACAGGTGAGCCAAGGAGGCAAGCAGCAGCAGTGAGATATACAGCTTGTGAAGGAGAGAGCCCGGCGGATATTAAGCCCTGACTCAAGCTGCGTGGATCCCACTGACCTGTCAGAATACAGTTATTGATTGTCCCCGTGGTTACTCCCGCCCTCCCAGCCATGCACTTATCTCTTCAATCTTCAACTAGTCGCTCTCTCTCTCTCTATTGCAGTATTTCCATGCCTTGTAACCCCACGATATTGCTCAATGATAATGCAGCAAATTCTCATTCAACAAAGCACTCCCGTCTGATTCTACTTCATGTGGTGCGATTAGCAAGAGTCCCACAGATTTGATTTGATTAATACAGACAGTGTTTCTTATTGAAGCACATTGCAAACGTCTATACAATTAGATATCAGTTTTTTTTAACAAAGCATTTATTGTTGTGTTGTTGCCTAAATCAAATCACAGATGTATTATGGATGACTGCAGAATTAGATTTATCCCATTCAGACTAAAAGCACATGGAAGACGATGAATATTTGAAGTACATTTATGCTCAGCCCTGTAATAATATAGCATACATTTTTTTCATCACAAAAATAGCTTCAAACTAAATGTTTCTTCAAATCCTCGCTACAAAATGCTTCCCTTTATTTGTGATCGTGAGATATAGCATGATCTGTTTGAGGTAACCTTATCACCTGCCATTATAACTCTTGCTCCACATAGGATGGGAAAATTGGAAACCGGATATCTTAACAGTAAACATGTGCATATCATCTCATTTTGCAACGAGGACATACTGCTGTCTCATATAAGATGGGAATAGCCTATATTGTTGCTTATATGGTTTCAGTTTTCAATATTGTTTCTGACAATAGTAATGATTAAAATGTGTTGCTCTTTTTTTCATTCAGAAATTAAATGGAACTAATGGCTGAAAACATTTCCCTACTCAAACACTTATTATTCGTTGTGACCTTGTAATTCTTTTTTTTTCATTGATTAATGCAGGTCATTTCTTGTTTATTCCAAATTAGATCTTAATCTATGCAAATGCTATCTATGTCCGTGGATGTGCTTGGTTTTGTCATGTCAGAATCATCTTCTCTCTTAGGGCTTTGCTTTATATTAAACACTTCAAAATCCTTGTTATCTTTCTCTTGAAGGTCATCATTCGGGTCAAAGGTCGTCTTATCCATGGGGTGTGTATATGGATATCCAGGATCATTATCCACCTGGTCGTTCAAATCGTTCCCTAATTGTTGGCGTCCCGTCATGCGACTTCTCGGCAGCGGCATGAATCTTGGCCGCTTTAGACTGGCACCATGCTTCATGCGCTGATGCCGGTACATTGTCTGTACATGATAAAAGCTCCTATGGCATCCTGGGAAGTCACACACGTGCCGTTTTTCCTGAGACTCTCGAGGTCGTCGGGATCGGTAAAGGTTCAGGTTGAAGGTTGCTGCGACCTTCATCACGCCATTGGACTGAATATAGAAAGGAGAGAACTCCAGTCAATCTCAATATTACATCATTTCTTTTTTTTCTACTCACTACTATCTGAAAGTTAGAGCAGTTTGCAAGATCTAAAATTCTATAAAAAAAAAATAAAAAAAATCATCGGAAAGTGTATCAAACAGACTGGAGGCCATTTTGCTTCTAACTTTTGAAGTATTTTTATTTTGTTTGAAGCACACATGGTTCAAGTAACTTGAATACAGTTGAGGACCAACAACTCAAAGAGTAACAATACACTAAATTGTACCTTTACACTAATATAATATGTATATTTTTCCTTTTAAAAATTTTGTCATGTCACCAAACAATTACCCATCTCTGCCATAAAACACTGTAAAAGTCTAAAATATCTAATATACCATATAGCAAACGATGACTATCATAACACATCTAAGCACCTCACAATATGAGCTAGATCAAATCATTACAAAATATAATATCCATACATTAACTCAACCTATTTGTAGAGCTTTCTATCTCCTCCAACTGTCCCTTTGTTGGGAATAGTCTAAACTATGCACTCTGTTACTAAGTAACAATGTCTTTAAAATAAATAATGCACCCCTCCCCCCACTTGTACTGGCTTTATATATATATATATTATTATTATTATTGTTATTTATATATATTATGTCTGTAATGTTCACATCCAGCATTAATAATTTACTTTTTCTTTGGTAGGTGTATTGTAATGTTCGGCCTATGCGTCTTTCTCATTTTCTTGTGAATCGTCCGTGTCTCTGTTTTGACTTTCTAGGTGAGTATGCCTACCAAAAGCCTCGGCGTAGCTCGGCAGCATGCTCTGTACGCTAAAAGCAGGGTGACCGCTTTGGACTGTTACTATCTGACTAGGTATGGTTACTACATTTGGGTTGCTCAAATGTCCCGCGGTCGAGACCATTTCGCTGGTAATGCCCACCAGGTGGGAGGTGCTGATTTGGCTCTGAGTTGTTTCTATTTGGCTTGGCAGGGTCACAACATGAGAACTGGTCATATCTATGGCTATGTTCTGAGTATCATTGGAGTCGGAGCTCTTCTCTTCCACGTACACATCTTTGCTGCTTTGCTCCGGAGGCTCCTGTCCGCCATGGTGCTGCTTAATGTGTCGTTTCACGTCGTGATGATAGAAATAGGTGCGGTTACAACCTGGAAATGGACAGGTGTGCGGCTTGTCGCGCGACTGCCACGACCGACGCTGCATTGTTTTTGACATTTTTGCGTCAGACACTGGCGAGGTTTTCTGACTGACTTGGACACTGTGTGAGACCGCTATTTCTGGACTTTGAGAGGCTGCCACCACTGCTTCGTGCTCGGCCTGTGAGACCGCTATGCTCTGGCTGAGATCTTGAGGTATGGTCACACTCTGACTAATGGTTTCGGGGACTGCCATTTCGTGCTCCACTGTCTCGGCCACCGTGTCCACCACCCCTTGATGGAGATTATGGGGTATGGTCACCGTCTCGCCGAGTTCCTGCGCCACCGAGACCCTATGCCCAGCGAGCTCGGGCGGCACGGCCATGCCTGGGCTAAGCAACACGTGTCCCGTACTGGTTGCTATCACAACAGCTTGTTCTTGAGCACCTCTCTCTACATGGTAAGGTATATCTACTACTTGAGCAACTTCAACTTTGGTCGCCATGTCCAATTTCACCTCTTGCGGTGTTACTATATGATCGTCGGGTTTTGCAGCAGTGGCCTCTCTCTCTACGTCGTCAGGGCTGTCCGTTTGTTGTCTAGCCTGCAGTACAG
The DNA here is from genome assembly GCA_949316495.1 of Amphiduros pacificus. Classification (NCBI taxonomy): domain Eukaryota; kingdom Metazoa; phylum Annelida; class Polychaeta; order Phyllodocida; family Hesionidae; genus Amphiduros; species Amphiduros pacificus. The sequence continues at coordinate 17,909,092 of OX439010.1, read as the reverse complement.
CAGCATGGGCCCGGCGGCTTTCCTCCTGTAGCAGTGCAGACACGTATGCCATCGTACTGAATGACGTCAACTACAATGAAGCAGCAGAAATCTAGGTCACCATGGGTTTGCAGCATGTAGCGCAATTTTCGAAACTACAAAAATACCATGCTTTTTTTAAAAACTGCCTTAGATGGCAGTTTTACATAAATGGTCAAAAAAACAAATTACTGACTCGTCTTGCATGCAAATCAATTTTCAGGGTAAATTTTAACATTACGACACTAAATATCTGCCGTTCATGCACACTTTCAAATCAAGTTCACATCAAAAAGATTTCATCATAAATCATTCGACACTGATTACAACATTTACAAATATAGAACAAAAACATCACAAAATTCCTTTTTTTCATTTAGTTTCAAATATTCAGTATTTGCACATGAACTATTTCCATTTCATCCATTTTCTTAGTCCATTACCAACGATTACTCACCCTACCCATAAATTATCTTGAAAATTTTTCTCATTTAAAACAATCATGGCCTTACCCTTCCAAAATGACTCAACAAAAAATACTTTCATTCTCTCTACAATATGTTTATTTGTATATTCAAATAAGACACCTTGTTAAAATCCATAATTTTTTTAAAAATAGATTTATTTCTCCATTTAACACAATTAAGTGTGAATATTTTTTAGTACACATTATTTTTCGATTCCACTAATTATTCATGTCCTCATTAGTGGTATGTGGTATGTTAAGAGTCCTCTGGAGATTGCTCCTTTTCAGATATTGTCACACAAGCATTCGCACCCCCACTGTTATCTTTCTGCTCGGCAAAACTCTGTTCACTAGCCATGCTCTCATATATATAATCATTTGGATATGTGGCTTCATTTTTATGCACCACTAAATCTGTCCCTAAATTCTGTCCATCATTTTCATCATCATTAACATCAAACCCTGGTGCTATATGAGTAATGTTCTGTATCTCAGCTGGCTCTGAGATGCTGGCAAGATAGAACGGCTGATTTATTTGATGTGGCCTACACTGAGAATTGGTGGGGACCACCCAAGGTTTCTTCCCCAGGCCATGCTGTATTCTGCGGTGGCGACACAAGCTTGGAAGGTGGAAGAAACTCTTATTGCATCCGGGAAAGTTGCATTTGTACCCTTTTTCCTTGCCAAAACGAGACCTTAGTGAACCCACGCTGCTCCCTCGCCAATGCTAAAAAGACACCGCAACAAAACACCATTACTACGATGTCAAATGTTCTCTTGTAGCACAATAATTATCATCAGTCCATTACGATGCAAGATATTTGCAATTTCTGATATTGTGGGGTGGTGCAGTATCATGTTTATAGTGATTGCTACCAGGATGAAAATGATGTTTACTTCGCTCTTAAATATCTATTTGGTAGCTTATTTCTTGAACCACGCCTTCATGCAGGAATTTCTTATCTCTTAATTCAATCACCCATCGCTATTACTAGTCCAGTCTCGCATTTTATAAGTATGTGCAGTCAGGAAGTGCATAATATGTTGTGGCATTCTTGAGATGTGTGCAGGAGCGAGTCACTTCAACTGTATGCATGACAATGTCGCGCCATCCAGCAGATTTGAGGTCATATGCTTGACGAAAGAGATGTTCAGACTAGACTGATAGGGTGGGTATATTTGCACCACAGCACAATGGGATTCGGCTATTATTCACCAAAAGCCCCTTCCTGCCCCTGATAGTCATAAACCTGCTGAACACTGATATCATCACTTAATGATGAAAGAAAGACGAAGGCATGCATGCGTACTGAACGACCTTCTTAATCCAAAGATTCGTGCCTCAAGGTAGCAGTAAACTCAAGCATCAATATGCAGCATAACAAATCTTTGATGACTTGTGACCGTAGCAGAATTACCATATAGCATGTCTACGGATAACAATCTGTGTCCCTGATTTTGTGTCCGAACCTCTTTTGGTGCCTGTACAGATTGGGTCTATGGTAGAATGTCTGGCCACACCCGGGGAAGCGACACTGAAAGGGTTTGTCTTGGTTGAATTTTGATCTTCTCATTGGAATGGGATACATCTGCTCAACTATCTGCCTCTACCAAAGATACAAAATAACTCTGAGTCAGAAATATGCGCTAAATTGTATGGATATATATATATATGTATATATATATGTGTGTATAAAGGTAAAATTACACCACATGCACTTTCCTATAAAACACTCTAGATTCTATTCTTTCAGTCAGGAAGTGGCATTTCCCAAACCTTTGCCAGCAGCAGAATGATAGCTTTATCCCTTATAATGACTATGCCATTCTTGTGCATCACATTTTCCTATTCATAGTATCATGTTGATAACTTGATACAATTCATATCTGCGAGAGGTTGCACAGAACCTTTCTGATATCAGATTTCATAGCATGGCCAATATCAAACATTTGAATGCTTTCTTCACAAAAAAGATCTCTAAAAGAAATAAAGAAATAAAAGATCCCTCTTTTTTAAAAATATATTTAATTGACATGAGTATAATAGTTATTACAACACCTACATGTTATGTTAGCCAATATGAATAAAATGTTGTCTTAGTTCCTTAGTCATCAACTGTATTATTTGTTTTACATGAAGCATAGTTAACTAAGTATGCAATGAAATTAAGGTTTGACTTACAGGGGCGCAAAAATAATGTTGAGTCAACAATTAGATATTAATGGTTTGTGATTAGTTAGCTATTTTAAACTTTCAACAAAGTTATATTTTTCTGTGTTTTATAATGCAATCTATCATTTCATGTCTTCTATTTTTATTAGTACAGAACTGAGAACTTGTTTGACTGTTATCATCCCTTATGAATCTTCTCTTATGCTATGAGGGTCCATACAAGGACTGGAATAGTGTTCAAATTTTTTGCACACTTCCATATCCTATAATTTCCCAAGTTATTAATACAAATCCCACTACTCACTTTACCATTCAGAATACTAAACTTTTTAATCAATGGGACAGCCAGGTCAGAACTTCTAGCTCTAAGCAAATGTGCCTGCTGTCCCACCCCTTGTCTACAACACTGGGCACACACATCTGAGTGTTTTTATCAAGAGTATATCAGGTCATCCCAAATAACTTCCAATATTCCTGACATAGTCACTAGACATATCTGATCAATCAGTATACAATACTCAAACTGTCAGTTTAATTCTATTTTCCACTTCTGAACAAGATGTTCAACATAAATATTTGCTCCCTCCTGCAGCAAAATTGAGATGACGATCTAATAATTCAACACCAATACTTGGTTGTTTTGGAATACAAAAATCTATCTCCAGTCAATTTACGGAAGACCACAGGTTAAGTGATTGTATATCACCATACAGAGAACCAGTGTCAATAGGGAGAACATATCCACAATATAGTTTATAAGAAACTCAAATTTGTACCCTTTTTCTGGAATGGCATCCAAATCTAAAATTATTTCGAGTGAACTAAGCTCTACCCAGTCTGAATCTGAATTAAGAATCTACAAAATAAATCTAAATCCTTATTATTTTTGTATTTTTTATATAAAAATAAGACTATATTTATATTTATATATATATTACAGGTATTGATCAATATCAGGACTGCCTTCTTCTAATATAACAGGCAGATCTCCGAGTTCATGGGGTTCTCCGAGTTCATGGGGTTCTGGCGGGTCGCCATTGAGTTGCTCCTGTGGATGAATACAGATACTGTTTTCAACTGAACATTGAAACATTTCTTTCTCAACATTTGAAACCCCCATGTTTATCTGAGCTGAGTTGGCATTGACATTTTTCAGAGAATGTTCTTCCGTATTTGTGTCGTCCACTATTATTCCTGGCTCTTTTTTGCACGAGTTTTGGCAGAATTCAGATGCACTGTGGTCAAGTTGAAATGCTTTTTGATCCTCCTGAGATTGGGCATTGTCTGGTGACAGGTTTGTGCTCTGTAGTGTGTCTAAAACGGTGGGAATCCCTTCATTTCTCTCATGATCATCTGTCATGTTTGATTCAGCTTTTTCATTCTCAGCTGCATTCCCGACAAACTTTTTGCTTTTTTTTCTAGCGCCGAGAGAAAGTCCATACGAGTAAAACTGTCTGCGCCTTTTGGATGTGTCTACCTCAGGTTGGGCAAAGGGACAAGTCTTTTTATGACGATACATGTGCGGTCTGTTGTGGAAGCTTTTGGTGCATCCAAACTGAGTAAACGGGCATTTGTGGGGCTTGTTGGGTGCAGAGGACGACCTACGCATTCTCATAGGCCCCATCCAGCTGTCAGTGAACATCTAGAAAGACAGAAAACCAAGTCCACGGTCAGCAAGATTTGTCTTCTATTTTACTTACGATTAAATGGGAGCATGGGTCTGAAAAATTATTTATGGAAAATGAAGAGTATGAACAATCATGCAGGCATCCTTTGCAAAGAGGCTCAAACCTTTGGTCAGTTTATTCGATTTTGGGTGATTCTAAGCCAAATTGTATAATTTGGATCCTTTGTTGTGTAACACATGTTTGCAAGGAAGATCTATGCTGTAAGGCTGGTGGTGCCCTCTACTGAGTCTTATGCCTGTACTTGTAGCCTGCACTTATTATCTTGAAGCTGTGGTTTGAAGCATTCCTTCTCCTGAGGAATGGCGAAGATCTCTTGCAAATTGGCATCTCCATGAGTGTGCAATCAACTCCTTTCTTTTACAAATTACTATTCAAGATTTGATTTTGTGTGTTTTTTTACTAAGCTTTGAAGCAATTGTGGCATCAGCAGTAAATTGACAAAATTAAAAACACTTTTGAAGTGGCAGATAACCTTGCCCTTTGTCGCCTTGAATCTTAATTGCATTTTATGAGAATCCTTTGAATCATTACTTTTTTTGGTCCACAAACTTTGGTGATATTCTTTAATAACCTCCAAAAATAGGTCTTTATAAAGGATATTTTGAATAAATATGAAACTGATAAATATTTGATAAAATATAGATAGATAGCTTACTGAAAGTGATGTCAATCACAATCTGTGGAAGTTATCAACATTTAAGTAGCACTCCATACAATTGACAAATTCACACAATATTAATCTGTACATAATCAGTATTCAATTACCTTTTCTGTCATAATGGCAAATAAGATCTCTTGCCTATTGAATTGCAAGATTCCATGTCTACATTCATTGCACATTGAGTCTCTTAATGTCACGAGTTGTGTATTGCTTTTTCTCCATTGTTGTTTGATTTATTTTTTTTCTGAGTGGGGGGGGGGTGTCGAGCGAATTATGTCTTAGATTGTTTTTACCATGAGTCATGTTAAAATTTTGTATTTCTAGGATATCTTGATACATTTTTACTGCAACTGAAAACAAGAGTCAAATTATTGAGTCATTTTCATAACAATTTCTGACATAAACCTTTATGACTTTTACTTTCTGGATGGAATATTTTTATAAGAACCCTGGATGCATTTATGAGCTGCTTGTTCCTAACTTAGCTGCAATTCTGTAATTTCAAGGATTCTTTAGCCATTTGGCAAAAACATTTGTTTGAACTTGTCTAAACATGATCTAATAAAGAGGCCATGCAATTCCATAACAGGACCTTGAATCATTGCTGCCCAAATAGTGGCAAATCAGCCAAGCATGACCAACTGACACCAGTCTGGACCAAATACTTTTTAGGCTACTAGACATTCGGGGCAGTGTGTGGTGATTTGCACTAGCCAAAATCACCCAAACCATAATGTATTTCTTAGGGCAATTCATATAAATAATAAAGAATACTCTAATGGAAAAGGGACATTTTTGCCGATGTTGAAAAATCATGATTAGCTACTAGACTGTCAGGCAAGCATCTAGGGAAGGTGTACCAATAGCATTTCTACTAGTCTGGGACGACAGGCTAGTGCTAAAATCCCAGACTGCACCATGGCCCTGTGGGACATCATCGATATGCATGACCAAATGCACAGTTTGGCCCCAGAGTTGTAATACAAAGTGCAAATATGATATAAATATTCCTTAGACTCTCTGAAGTGTGAGGTACTAACCAGCCAAGTATCCAGATCAGTTGGTGCCAAGAGTCTTTTTAATGACACCCAAATGTTCTCAAATCAGGTCACACAAAGCCATTATGCAAGTCCTTGGATTAAAAATGATTCCTATTTTGAGCCAGTAGGGTAAGGTCACAAGATCATGTATATTCATGTCCAATGAGATGCTCGACCTATTTGGTCATGCAAGTTGGCAACCACCATATACAATCAAACGGCACTTTCTCTATGTCCAGCGTTGATTTTGTAATTCAAGTCTTGCCTTGTGACGATATCCACTCCTTTCATGCTATTACAACTTTGCATGATCAATCACACATTAAGAAAACGGGCATTAATGTGCAGCCCTACTTAATTCTGACATTCCTTTCAACTCCATGATCATGATCTCACAGAAAAGAAACTTCACTATTTGCATGCAGTTCATGATTTTCAGGATATCACCATATCACTCGGTGACAGGAGATCTGGAGATTTTATAAAGACACCACTGTAGTAGTCATGTAACCTCTTTCATTTGTTATTCAAGATCTGTCTTAAAGGTAAACTTCACCATCTGAACCATATGGCAGTCACAGGCAAATCATGACTTTCCGAACTTATTGTATGTTAACTACCATGACTACCAATTTTTCTTTTCTTATAACCTTTTGTAACATGTAAACGATACATGCATTAAAATTTATGTCAACATTGCAAAAGACTTAAGAGTGATGTTAATTTAAGTAAGATATTAATACATATTACAAGTCAGATATGAATATGTTTAATTTCTCTCATTAGATCGGGTTATGAATTTCATAAGTCACATGTAACTCAATGTATCGTTCAAAAAATTGGAAATACATGAAAAAAAACTTGTACAAGTTTATAAATAATAATTTAACTGGTACTTGTGGTATGTTACAATTATCTACAAATCAAACAAGTTCATTTCTGACTGAATAAACCATGTATACTATAAAATACTTCAGTTTTAAAATTAAATCAAAGGAAAATCATTTGAAAGCCAAGTGATATGAACATTCAGAAGACTAATTCATATTCTAAGTTTCAAAAGCCCAAAACTCTAAAGTTCTCAAACAAAAATGTAATCAGGAACAAAAGATTACCATTTTGAGCAAAGTCTTAAATGGAATAAACAGAATAAAGAACTTGTGTATATTTTATAGTGGCCTTTAATTATGTTCATCAATGTGAGGAAGACACTGTTAAGAGCCTCTCAGATGTGTCTCAAAGAAAGTGGAATTATTTTTATCACATGGCTTTCATGCACATAACACACTCACAATACTGAAAAGTTGAATGAAATGTTGTCATAAAAGTATGGCCATGAGAATTGATCATTGTTGAATAAAAAAAAGTAAATTACAAATTGAAAAATATGATTGTTATTTTATGGCTTATATGGCTCTGTTCATGAATATTAATTTTCAAGATAAAATAATTAAGTTCATAAGATCAGGGAAATCCTATCTGTAGCTTTATACTGTTGCCAAATTTGACATTAACCTCAAGGTCACATAAAATTGAGTAAAACAGACAGAAAGGTCAATTGATATTCAAATTCACATTTAATCCTAATTCATTATCACTCATTGCTGAAAAAATGTTCCAACATGTTTTGGTAATACAAGAACATGTCCATATTTCAAACAACTACATGAATTTAGACTCAAATGTTTGAGCTGGACCTAATTTGGTTAAATCATCACTTATCAAGAGTTGAGGCTGGTGAGACTGACATTTTATACAACCAGCTAACCGAGATCTTTGGGTTCTTCCACAAGTATTGATAATATGTCACTTGCACCTGATAGATATAACTCATGTGGACATTTAATATAGAGCTGAATGAAATCTGCAATCTGCTGAAGTGCAATGTACAGTTACTTGAAACCATATCAAAATTAACAAAAAAAGGATCCAGGGAATAAAAATATCAAAATATGAATGGCCAAATTTGGTTAAAACAATATTAATGGCACTTTGGTTTAATATGGTAAAGGAAATCAACTGGCCTGTTACTTCTGACAACATCCCATGCAAATTTTGTATATTTTGCTGAAACTTTTCCAAACAGAAACTACTTTAAATATAAAGCCATTGTCGATGTGCAATTGCTGCATTTAAAGCTGAACTTGAAGAATTTGTCAATCTGAGAAAACATTTATCATTCTGATGATTGTTTTCATGGTAATTTTTAAGTGAAAAAAAACCAAGTTTACAAGCAATGAAAATAAAATCTTAATATTTTGCCAAATTAGGTGATCAATCTGTTTCGATTTTGAGACTCGTTCTGATTTGGATTGAGAAAATGTCTTGATGAAATGGTCCTTGCACTATTTAGAAAAAGCAAATTTAAGTATGTTTCCAAAGAATTTTTGGTGTGCTGGCCACTGTGTCTGTATTTCGTGTCGAAACCTCTTACATATAATGAAAAAGGCAAGTAAAAAAATTCTTGTTATTACCATTAAATTTTGGGGGGCAAAATGATTGGGGGGAAAAATCTGGCCTGTGTTTGGAAAAGTTGCAGCAGACAGTTTGTTAGTGAAGTAAGCAAGGAGAGGAACCTACCATATCTGAGGCACTTGGTGGTTGTGTTGTAGCAGCAAGCTGGGATGCACTTTGAGCCGGCGACCACTGCGACGACCCTGGTAAGGAATCTAGAGTCATCTGACTGTCACAAGGTTGCGTCACACCACCCGATACTTGGGCTGCTAGATCAGGCCAGGGATTGCCCGTGGGACTATTGGTGGCGCCACTTTCCTGTCTAACCATGCTGGTTACAAAAGTGCCACCTCCTGCATCAACTAAATGAGACGCACTCTGTCTTTTCACCTCCCCAAGCTGGTGTGTGACTTGAACTTGTTGAATCTGTCCGAGGCTATTGGCATCTATACCGTAGGATTGTCGCATAGCTTCAGCATCGTCTTGACTCAGAGGTCCATGTGGCAAGGGAACACGTCTCTTTGAATCAATGAGCATTAAGTCGTCATCATATCTCTCCTTCTTTACTCGGACACCTGGGGGCGTGTCCAAGCTTTTACGCTTTTCTGACCTTGGTTCTCGGATTCCAGGACTGTGACTGGACTGTTGTGAAAGTGGACGGGTAGGTGTGGAGCGGGCTGAATCTCGACTCCTCTGAGGACTGTCATCTGTCCGATGCGATTTTCTTCTTTCAGACAAAAATTTTGAGGAGTCTTTTGAGCTGAGTACATTAGCTATAATATTACCATCATTGTGCTCAGCCCCACTGCCGAATTGTTCACTTATGTGAACAAAGAAGGCATCTTTACTGTCTATTGTCACACCAAGAAGGCCTTCTATTCTCAGTTCATCATTAAAGAAGAGACCATTTTTACAAAGTAATGTCACTGTGTCTGTAAGCAAGTTTTTCACCCGTTCCTGATCTGGCTTCATTTTGGAGTTTTCTTCTATTCTCTTCTTATTTGTCTGAAACATTGAGAAACAAAATGTACCAAACCAGCTATTTTAGCTATTTCACTGGGTTTAAAATCATAAAACTTAAAACTCACCAATAAAATTATCATAAAGACCAAAGGGGCTAATTCATTACCAGTGATGTTTTATTTTAATGTTTTAAACAGTTATAGATCTGTATCTTATCACTGGTTAATATGTTATTGTATTCAACAGCTCTATGAGCTTTGCAAAATATGAATTTTACATTGCATTTTCTTGAAATGAAAATGGGGAAATGGTGGGCAAATTAAATGATATTTATGCATGTATCAAATTTTGGGAGGTTAAACTATATCCTGGTTCACCTAAAACTAAAATCGACTGAAATAAATCATTCTATAAGCTTAAACAAGCAACTTTAGGCAAAGGCCATCAACTTTTGAGGTCATTTTCTGCCATGACAGACAAAAAAGGACATCAATTTTGTAGCAACTTGGTCTGCAGTGCAAACGTTTCAGTACAACAGGATATATCCTTTCACAATATTATCAATATAGTTTGATACATAACTGAACTTACATTTGTAACATTGCTTCACTAATTAATGATTTATATAAATAACTTCAATAATATATGGGTAGAACAGGTGACATAAATTCTTTCAGTTTAATGTTGGCTGGAACCCAGTAAAACATAAGCTTTCAGTTCAGTCTGTACCTGATTGAACGATTAGATAAAGAACATTTCAAATAAATTGTAACAAGAAATATTGTTCATTTACTGATTTTGTTCGGTGGAATAAACATTAAATAAACCAGATGCTCCCTGCGGGGCCAAATACACAAAGCATCGCTGGGTGCATGAAAGATCAATTTCTCCCGGAAACATTGTGCCTTGTATTCGCTCAATCGGCAACAAAAATGTGTTATTTGAAATCTAAATGGACATAATTTTCCTTTCTGAATCGAAGTAATAAATCCGGAGGTGTAAGAGTGAGTAATTAAGGGTTCAAGGCAAGAAAGACCCGCACATACCCACAGTTGCAGGAGAGAGAAGCCACAACTGCCGCCATATTGAAAATCAGACAAAAACATTGCCCCTAACAGAGCTGATTTGAGAATAATTGGGTACTATATGATAAAAAATCAACACACGCCTAATCTATGAACATTGTGTAACATGTATTTACCTTAAACTGTCTCCTCCTTTGTGTAGTTTCAGTAAAAACATTGACAGTTTGCCCTGCAGGATCGAGGCGGCTTTGCACAGCTTATGTTGATAGTTCCCGGATGCAAAACTAGGTCATGGAAGGGAGCGGTCCTTGTACTCAAATATGTAGCAGAAGAAAAGCGTCAGGAATGATTTAAAGTTATGATCTCCACTAACTTGGGTCTGTTCAGATAATTGGACCGCTGGTTACGAGGATGCGTTAGGATAAAGACCTTTGTTTGCTCAAAATTTACAGTGACCGAAGTGACATTTATATTTTTCATTACACACGATGAAAATGTGTAGCCAGTATGTAATGTATATGTACATAATGTACAATGTACGTACATGTAAAATTACAATTGACAAAAACACAATTGTCCCACAATATTGCACACAAGTAATGGGGCATTACCATCCCGCCCCGGGCATCCCGCTCAGTCACAATGTTCCAAATTCATAAATTAATGTTGTTTCACCATAAAAAATATTTTATTATCGAAATCTGATGGGATCAGGTGCTGTCCTCTGGTGTAGTGGAAGTGCTGACATCTACTGCCAGAAAATAATGGATGCCGATCGTAAATAAAATCTCTGTGCTGGAATACCAGTTCCATATATCTTGTTTTGTAGCAATATATATTGATGAGACCAATATTGGCGGTGAAAAAATATTTAGAACGCCAAACAAACAGTTCAAAGGATTGCAATTGAAAAGAATATTTTAGTTTCAAAGTTGCAGAAGTTTATCTTAGAGGACAAAGGCCGCCATGAGAAAATTGGCCTTTTTTCGACACAACATTCAACACAACATGCATTTTTAGTTAACATTCACCCTCTTCGCATTTTTTTTATTAATTGGGACAGTTTATATCCTAACAATTACATTTACTTTGATAAAATATTTTTGTTTTAGAAAGGTTCAAAACAATTTGTGATAATATTTTCCATATGAAACATTTTATTCTGTGAGAGTCCATACCCTTTATTTATTTATTTATTTATTTATTTATTTATTTATTTATTTATTTATTTATTTATTTATTTATTTATTTATTTATTTATTTATTTATTTATTTATTTATTTATTTATTTATTTATTTATTTATTTATTTATTTATTTATTTATTTATTTATTTATTTATTTATTTATTTATTTATTTATTTATTTATTTATTTATTTATTTATTTATTTATTTATTTATTTATTTATTTATTTATTTATTTATTTATTTATTTATTTATTTATTCATTCATTCATTCATTCATTCATTCATTCATTCATTCATTCATTCATTCATTCATTCATTTATTTATTTATTTATTTATTTATTTATTTATCTATTTTTGTTTGTTTGTTTGTTTTCTACCTTTCAGGTCTCTTTGAGATCTGTATAGTTATGATCCGTGTTAATAGCGTTTTTAATCAACATAAAATAATTAACATCAAACCAAGATAGTAGCAAATCTAAACATGTTGAGAGGATAAATCACGTGAAATTATGTAGATCTTCTAAATTACGTCTATCGTTCTAAAATCTTTTATGGGATTTCATCATATTCAGACCCCTGGATATCTATATCATCTTGTTCCTTCATGACAAAAGAATATTCACAGCACATTATATTAGGAAATATGGGATTGTGTGCAATTCCAGTGGAAATTGTAGTGAAAAACATTTACAACAACTGAGATCGGTAAAAATATGAATGCAGTGAGTCTATGTCTGTTTGACATCAATTTCGGAAACAGTTAAACGAGTTAAAACTTCAGATCAAGTTTTTCTTTTAAGACCTGTCTTACACTGCAGCCAACGTCTGAGACGGGCTACAAGATCAACCATTACCAGTACAAGATCAACCATTACCAGTATCAGATCAACCATTACCAGTATCAGATCAACCATTACCAGTATCAGACCAACCATTACCAGTATCAGACCAACCATTACCAGTATCAGATCAACCATTACCAGTATCAGATCAACCATTACCAGTATCAGATCAACCATTACCAGTATCAGATCAACCATTACCAGTATCAGATCAACCATTACCAGTATCAGATCAACCATTACCAGTATCAGACCAACCATTACCAGTATCAGACCAACTATTGCCAGTATCAGACCAACCATTACCAGTATCAGACCAACCATTACCAGTATCAGATCAACCATTACCAGTGTCAGACCAACCATTACCAGTGTCAGACCAACCAATACCAGTATCAGACCAACCATTACCAGTATCTGATCAACCATTACCAGTATCAGATCAACCATTACCAGTATCAGATCAACCATTACCAGTATCAGACCAACCATTACCAGTATCAGATCAACCATTACCAGTATTGAATTAATATCCAGTCCCAGGATAGGAAGATCGGGAGGTGGAATCGCTCTGGTCAACAAAAAAGAACTCCAATTCAAAATAAACAAAGATACAAAACCAAATGTTACTACCATGGAATTAATGGAAGTCTCACTAATATCAAAAAATAAAAAAACCATTTTCGTGATTATTTACCGGCCTGAACCATCTGGTAAAAATAGATACACATACACTGAATTCTACGATGAGTTTACAGAACTATCAGCATATTATTGCACAAAAACTGAGGATGTAATTTTCTTAGGAGATTATAATTTCCATATGAATAAACCAGAGAAACCTGACGTCATTAAATTTAATGAAATCTTAACGACTTTTGAAATGAACCAATGGGTTAAAGAGCCAACCCATAGACTTGGAAACACTCTTGACTTAATTATAACATATAAAGATAACAATACATTGAAGAGTCATATAGTGGATGAATACATATCGGATCATAAGATAATAATAATAACTCTGGACATAATACCTCCTAGATTAAAAAAGAAGGCCATTAAATACAGAAAATATGGACAGATTGACAGGAATAAGATTAAATCCGACCTGAAAGAAATCATCAATAATGACACAAAATGGAATAAATTGCCTTTAAATGACTTATTAGAGTTCTATGACACAAAAATAACCCAGCTAATGAATAAATACGCACCCATTAAATCGGCAATCATATCTGAGAGGAATCCTGCACCATGGATGAATGACAATATTAGAAATGTAAAATCTGTGAAAAGACAACTTGAAAGAAAAATGAACAAATCGAAATTAGATATTGATAAACAAATATATAATGCACATAGAAATAGATATAATGCGCTGCTCAAATCAACACAGACGGATTATTACAGGAATCTTGTTGAACAACACAAACATGACCCGAAAAAGTTATTCAAGGTCATTGATCAGGTCATGCACAAGAACAAAGAAACTCCTATGCCAGATAAAATCCCCGCACAAGAACAGGCTAACAAGTTCAACAATTTCTTCCTGGAAAAAATAGAAAAAATACGTGAACAATTAGATAACGCATATGAATTGAAAGATAGAAATAATTTAACTAATGAGGGTGCTAATGTAGACAGAACTACAACAGGGGGCACCACTGATCAATGCATTAGGAGACCTTTGGATATGCAGGTTGAAAACACACATAGTGGTGGAACAATAGAGGTCGCCACAAAGAAAATTAAGGGTAACTTGCCACCCGTTCTGAAAAAGTTCACCCCTTTAAGCACGGTTGAAGTTCGTGCCCTTATAAATAAGGCAGCAAAAAAATCATGTGAACTTGACCCCATACCAACATGGCTATTACTTGAACTGCTGGATGAACTACTGCCACTAATTACGGCTATTATAAACAAATCCCTGAAAAACTCAGTGGTGTCTGAAAATATGAAAATGGCCATAATAAAACCACTTTTAAAGAAAATTGGTCTGGAACTCATTGAAACCAATTACAGACCGGTATCAAATCTGACATACATATCAAAACTAACAGAGAGAGCAGTAGCAAATCAATTAGTACCACATTTAGTGGAAAATAAACATACTGATAAATTTCAATCAGCCTATAAAGAATTTCACAGCACAGAGACAGCACTCCTCAGGGTTCAGAATGACATCCTAAGGGAAATGGATAATAAGAAATCAGTGATTCTATTGCTTCTGGACCTATCGGCCGCCTTCGACACTATCGATCATAACATACTATTTGACAGACTAGAAAAAAGATGCAATGTAAAAGAAGATGCGTTAGAATGGATAAAATCCTATCTAAGTGATAGAGCCCAATGTGTCAAGGTCGGAGATAAAAGATCATCCTCCAGGAATGTAAAATATGGGGTCCCTCAGGGATCGGTCCTTGGACCTATTCTCTTTAGCATCTACATGTCACCATTATCCGATATCTTAAACAAATATGGACTTAATTATCACATTTATGCGGACGACACGCAAATTTACATCCCAATGGACATGAGCTCGTCCAGAGAAAAAGAAATCAGCAAGAAAAAACTTGAAAACTGCGTTGAAGAGGTTAGAAAATTTCTAATTGCAAATAAGATGAAAATTAATGACGGGAAAACTGAGATGTTAATATGTACTGACAGACATCAGTATGTTCCAGGCAACATTACTGACAAAGTGCAAGTTGGTGAAGCAGAAATAAAACCATTGAAGACAGTCGTAGACCTTGGGGTGACTCTGGATACAAATCTAGACATGTGTGAACAAATAAAAAAGATGTGCAAAAAGGGATACTACCACATTAAAAACATAGCTTCAATCAGACAATGTCTAGACGAAAAAACTACTGAAACTTTAACGCATGCATTTGTAACATCAATGCTAGACTATGGGAATGGGCTTCTTGCAGGACTTCCTCAGTCTTCCATAAAAAAACTGCAATATGTACAAAATGCGGCAGCACGTATGGTGAAAAAAATTAGAAAATATGATCATATCTCAGAAAAAATGAGAGAATTACACTGGCTACCAATACATGCAAGAATTGAATTTAAAATTATACTTACTGTATGGAAGGCTTTAAATGGGAAAGCTCCCTCATATCTTACCGATTTATTAGAGTTAAAACAAGGTGACAGAGCGCTAAGGTCAAATGATGGAACATACCTTAATGTACCGAGTACGCGCCTGAAGACAGTAGGGGATAGAGCTTTTTCATCAATTGGTCCTAGGCTATGGAATAACATGCCAAGAGATATTAGAACTAGCACATCAATAACCCAGTTTAAAACTAGGTTAAAAACGTTTCTTTTCAAGAAATCGTACCCGAATACAGCGCTATGAACAGATCCGTCTGGTATATGCGCTTTATAAATTTTGTTATTATTATTATTATTATTATTATTATTATTATTATCAGATCAACCATTACCAGTATCAGATCAACCATTACCAGTATCAGACCAACCATTACCAGTATCAGACCAACCATTACCAGTGTCAGACCAACCATTACCAGTATCAGATGTACATCTGCTTGTATGCAATGGCTTTTTCCAAAAGGTTATTTTCATGGGTAAAAATGTTTATCACGTGCTCAATAAACATTGTTGCTGGAGGACAAGAAATATTGGGTCATTTGCTTTTATGATTAACCCATGTATGCAAATAAACCTGAAAATTGTAGCAATATTCATCTTTCTATTTGAACATGTTAATGACCTTTTCAATTGTTTTTGTGTTATTTTACAAATATCATCAAAACTGTCTCAATTTAGATAATAGATTAGGTCTACACCTCGAAACAAAGAACTAAAATATATCAATTTCACAGCAGTTTGGTATTTAAAATTTAAGATTTGGGCTATTTAAAATTCAAAATTTTGGGAATGCCGAGAGAAACGTCTTTTATCTTTATAATTCATTTTTAACTCACAAACAGATAATTTCAGTATCATCTATAGATTGACGTTGATAATGGTCATTTGTTCTACAATTCAAAATAGTTATCTTTATATTCTTTAACGATGATTAATTCATTGATGATCTAGTTAATTTGCAAATCTAAAGTTGATAATATGTGTTAGAAAGGTCATGTTAGTTTTTCTTATGAACTTCAACGATATTTCCCCAATGGTATCTTGCAAATCTTACATTTCTCGCAGCATAGTTCAAGATATAATTAGAAACCTCAACTAAATTCCATTCATTCAATTCAAAACCGGTTTTATGTCACCCCGAGGAAGCCCCAACATGGGCCCCTCAGAGCTCCGCCCAGATGGTGTGCGGCTACAGGAGGTATTAAAAGTCTTCCTTCAGTGCAACTTGTCACACACTGTCCACTACTATTGGCACGTCGCCCCACTGGTAGAGGTTGGAGCGGACAAAAGCTTACTGGATGCCCCAAGACGAGAGTCCACTGAGAAGTCCACAAGATAGCAATGGTCAGAGAAACAGACGTTGAACTTATTCATTCTTTTTGAAGAAGTGTTTTTTTGTGTCAAAAAGGATGGGTGACTATGTCTGCGTGGGAGATTCTATATGTATATATGGGGAAAATGCGCGGGGATTTGTCTACAGTGACAGGACAAGGTAAGTTGATGATGTGATAATTGCTTTAATTGGTCTTTTCAGTCCTGTGTTACTAATTACTTTAAACACTTGTACTTCGTGATTTAACATTGAAGTTCTTATCAAACAAATGTGTCTTTTTACAAAACTTTGTGTGAAAAGTGTCTAGATTTATATATATATATGATAATAATATATATATATATATATATATATATATATATATATATATATGATAATAATCATTGATCATGCTAACTCTAAAGATGTGTAATGCCACTAACGATGTTGCTCCCTATAATCGTAATCCGCGCCTTTCTTTGTCCTTCAGTACGTCCGGCGGAGGTGGACTATTTGTAAGTCATAATGAATCAATAGATAATCCTACAATATCCAATGTCCATGGTAAGTCATCTTTCACCAGTTTCATCTTACATATTAATATTTGTTTTTTTGTTTGGTATACCATAGTGAATTTGATTGGTGAATATATTGTAAACTATCTCGTTAAATATTTTGATTGTGAAATTTCACCCGTTGAACTTAATTATGTAAACTTCATTGACCCGATAGCATTTAACTGATAAAGACTGCAAAAGTTCACAATGTATTTTACCCAACCGAAGGAGAACTATGCGTTCTACTTTTCAACCCAGAAGCCTTTTGTTCAGTTGGTCAGATTTTCCAAGATAGATGTCCACCATGGATTAAATGCATATTTCCCCAAAGTTAAAATGTTGGCCTCTAAATCAATAGAATTTACACACACATTTATATATATATATAAATATATATATATATATATATATATATATATATATATATATATATATATATATATATATATATATATATATATATATATATATAAATTCTATTGATCTTGACAGAGTAAAGTTAAACATTCCTTCTTTGCCTTTGATTTATAAATAGAAAATCTTTATTTGTATTGAAATTGAAGGGTTTTACCATTTACTATGATTTATTATAATTAGTTTTATTACATTTCTGTTTTGTATTCTTTTTGTTTTTCCTTTTTTGGGGCGTGACGAAAATTATTACCCTTTTCCGTTCAGTAAATTACGTGTAAGAATCTATCATGAAAGCTTTGTACAGACTTGGAGTAATTATAATTACTCCAAGGTACAGATAATCCTGTCAACATTGACCATATTCTTAACCTATATGCCAATCACTTCAAAGTTATAAACATCAGTCAGAATCTAACCAACCTTACCTTAAAACAAAGCAATTACCATAAAAAGATACCATGATATCTCAGACTGTTCCCTGTGAACATTTAAAGTTGCCTTATTTTTCTTTATTTCCAAGCAATTACATTCCAAGTGTTCACCCAAAACCGATATAAGCTTAACAAGCGACTACGGGGTCTGGTGGAACAGCATGGAGAAACCCCACAGGACCCGGAGATGGCAAAAACCATCCAAGCTGCAAAGGTAGTTTCAATAATTGATTCTTTAATATAAATTAACTTGACAAAGGTAATTTTCCTGAAAACAGGTTGAGACTTTCCTCATAATCTAATACTTAATAGGGCTCAATACTTTTGAACAGCTTAACTGAAAGGACAAAATTAAAGCATTCATAAATCAGATTTTCAAACACTTTTCCTCACATAGATTAATGTCTATACTTTTATGAACATATTACCCCAACATGAAGTTCTCTATTATTTGAACACTCTTTCAATAAACAAGCTGACCAGTCATTTAGTGCAAACACCACCTTAGTAAAGATTTGCTAACAATGGGGTACCTTCAGGAGGAAAAATAAATTGCTGATTTTTTTTTTGGCACACGTCCATTCTCATTTTTTTCTCAGTTGCTTGGGCCACCAATTCTTTTTTCCTAGGGTCCAAACATCCTAATTTTTATACTTATATCTGTGTAAATGGATGTATGATTTATTAACTGAGTGTTCCATTGTAAATAGTTCCAAAATTGCCATGTGTTTATGTGCGAAATAAATATATTATTATTATTATTATTAGAAAGTGACACATTGCTTTATTTACACTAATTCACATTAATACAAGTATTCGAAGTAATCATTTATTGAAGTATACTGGTACTGGTACCTATTGTAGTTCCAATTTTAAATTATTTCTAGTTTCCTTTTCCCCTCTAGAATTGACTTCTACGGGGTTGAAACTCGGCATTCTCGATATTTTTTTTCTCCATCAAGTGGTCTCACTGATATCTTTTTGACTTTCCTCCACTCCCACCCCTGGTCATTGGAAGGTGCATTTTGGTTGATTTCAGGGAGAATATCCTAATGTATCATGATTACATATTACCTAATCACACCCCAAATCTCTGTAAAACGGCTTATGTTTATGAAAGTTTTAAGTCTGTATTGATAATAACCCAATATATATATATATATATATATATATATATATATATATATATATATATATATATATATATATATATATATATATATATATATATATATATATATATATATATATTTGTACACTATCAGGCAGCTGCTGATGCTGAGAATCAAGATAATTTGATGGAGCAGGCCAGACTGATGGGAAAAAGACTGAGATATGGAGATATCATACAGGTAAAGAGGGGATTCAGGGATGGGTCATTAATCACTGGGAGAGGGATATCAGTGAAAGTATATTCCTTAATGTATAAACCCACTTTCAAGGAAATATATTGCGATAAAACTAACTTAGAGCAGACAATGAAGATGATCTGGCCTGTTAGGGATATTTGATGGAAGAAGTACACTTTATGGGAGAATATCAAGAAACTTATGTAATACAAAATATTTGGATTTTTCATTCCATCCATATTCCTTTTGAATGAATAAAGGTCAACATCTAATCTGTCCCAAAGCTAAGGCTATTTGGATGTCTTTTTTAGAGAGGTGGGGGCGTTCTTGTCTTGAATAATAACATTTATTACATTTCAGCTGCGTCATGTTTTCACCAATAAATACCTCACTGTCAGCACAACTGAGACCAGCTCTGTTGACAAAAGCAAAATGGTGGTAAGTTCATCGCATTGAAAAATCTCAGAAAGATTGAATTGAGAAAGACCAGGTATACATAAACCGCTCCAAAGCTGATTAATGGTTATATATACAATTTATAGCTTTCAAAAGGTCACTCAATAAATATACAATTATACAACATGATAAGTTGGACGTTTTATTTCAAATATAAATGTCGTGTAAATCTGCAAATGTTTCTAGTCTCACGAAAACCTTTTTATCATCGCAGAAATCAAACTGTCACCCCCTAAAAATGTTTTCATTTCAAATCCATTTTCTTTTTTTTCGTCAGGTTGACTTGAACCATTTTAACGCCAAAACTGCCCAGTTGCGAATAATGCCAGCAAGCAAAATAAAAGTTGAAGGAGAATTTGTAAGCATTTTTTCTTTTTCAAAATGTAATATATTAGATTTTAAAATCTATTTCCCTTTTTTATAATTTGAGCACACAAATTAACTGAAAATTCTTTTCATTCTTAGGTTGAATACTTGGATGAATTGGTTTTAGAGAGTGTGAAATCGGGAAACAGTTTCCTTCATATCAGTGAGCCATTTGATATTGACCATTTCCATGTTGGGTAAGTCCATCTCGGCCTTATTCATTTTATCCCACGTCATCTTGTCATATTCCATCTTAACCCATGTCATCTTGTCATATTCCATTTTAACCCACATCATCTTGTCACATTCCATTTTAACCCACATCATCTTGTCATATTCCATTTTTACCCACATCATCTTGTCATATTCCATTTTAACCCATGTCATCTTGTCATATTCCATTTTAACCCACGTCATCTTGTCATATTCCATTTTAACCCACATCATCTTGGTCTAATCCATTTTAAACCACGCCATCTTGGTCTAATCCATTTTAACCCACGTCATCTTGTCATATTCCATTTTAACCCACGTCATCTTGTCACATTCCATTTTAACCCACATCATCTTGTCATATTCCATTTTAACCCACATCATCTTGTCATATTCCATTTTAACCCACGTCATCTTGTCACATTCCATTTTAACCCACGCCATCTTGTCACATTCCATCTTAACCCATGTCATCTTGTCATATTCCATTTTAACCCACGTCATCTTGTCATATTCCATTTTAACCCACGTCATCTTGTCATATTCCATTTTAACCCACATCATCTTGTCATATTCCATTTTAACCCACGTCATCTTGTCACATTCCATTTTAACCCACGACATCTTGTCACATTCCATCTTAACCCATGTCATCTTGTCATATTCCATTTTAACCCACGTCATCTTGTCATATTCCATTTTAACCCACGTCATCTTGTCATATTCCATTTTAACCCACATCATCTTGTCATATTCCATTTTAACCCACGTCATCTTGTCACATTCCATTTTAACCCACGCCATCTTGTCACATTCCATCTTAACCCATGTCATCTTGTCATATTCCATTTTAACCCACGTCATCTTGTCATATTCCATTTTAACCCACGTCATCTTGTCATATTCCATTTTAACCCACATCATCTTGGTCTAATCCATTTTAAACCACGCCATCTTGGTCTAATCCATTTTAACCCACGTCATCTTGTCATATTCCATTTTAACCCACGTCATCTTGTCACATTCCATTTTAACCCACATCATCTTGTCATATTCCATTTTAACCCACATCATCTTGCCTAAGCTTCTTTTCCACTGTCATCTGCCTTTTTTCCTTTTCCTTATTATTTCCAAAGGTGACTTCCAAGTCAGACATAGCAAAATAGATAAGAAGAGAACCAACATTTAAACATTTATTTCTGTTGATAGGTCAGAACTTAACCTTGGAAATGAGAAATCTTCGTTTATGATGATCAGGCATTACACACCCAGCCCAGAGACAGTTAATTGCATAAGGGTAAGAAAAGTAACTCTTTCACAATAGTTGTTTCCTTTCACTACTGCCATAATTCGTTTTGTTCATCTATCGGTACTATTGGTATGGTTGAACCATGAATTCTATATGTGTGGTACTACCAATTTGTTTTACTTGGTACAACTGGTATGGTCCTACTACCAGCACGACGGGTATGGTCCTACTATCAGTAATACTGGAATATTCCAACTATCGGCAATACTGGTATGGTCCTACTGCTGGTAATACTGGCATGGTCCAACTATCAGTAATACTGGTATGGTCCAACTATCAGTAATACTGGTATGGTCCAACTATCAGTAATACTGGAATATTCCAACTATCAGTAATACTGGTATGGTCCAACTATCAGTAATACTGGTATGGTCTTACTATCAGTAATACTGGAATATTCCAACTATCAGTAATACTGGTATGGTGCAACTATCGGTAATACTGGTATGGTCCAACTATCGGTAATACTGGTATGGTCCAACTATCAGTAATACTGGTATGGTCCAACTATCAGTAATACTGGTATGGTCTTACTATCAGTAATACTGGAATATTCCAACTATCGGTAATACTGGTATGGTCCAACTATCAGTAATACTGGTATGGTCCAACTATCGGTAATACTGGTATGGTCCAACTATCAGTAATACTGGTATGGTCTTACTATCAGTAATACTGGAATATTCCAACTATCGGTAATACTGGTATGGTGCAACTGCTGGTAATACTGGTATGGTCCTACTACTGGTAATACTGGTATGGTCCTGCTACTGGTAATACTGGTATGGTGCAACTATCGGTAATACTGGTATGGTCCAACTATGAGTAATACTGGTATGGTCCAACTATCAGTAATACTGGTATGGTCCTACTATTGGCAATACTGGTATGGTCCTACTACTGGTAATACTGGTATGGTTCAACTATCGGTAATACTGGTATGGTCTAACTATCGGTAATACTGGTATGGTGCACCTATCAGTAATACTGGTATGGTCCTACTATCGGTAATACTGGTATGATCCAACTATCGGTAATACTGGTTTGGTCTAACTATGGGTAATACTGGTATGGTCCAACTGCTGGTAATACTGGCATGGTCCAACTATCAGTAATACTGGTATGGTCCAACTATCAGTAATACTGGTATGGTCCAACTGCTGGTAATACTGGCATGGTCCAACTATTGGTAATACTGGTATGCTCCAACTGCTGGTGATACTGGCATGGTCCTACTACTGGTAATAATGGTATGGTCTAACTACTGGTAGTACTGGTATGGTCCTACTATCGGTAATACTGGTATGGTCTAACTATCAGTAATACTGGTATGGTCCTACTATCAGTAATACTGGTATGGTCCTACTATCAGTAATACTGGAATATTCCAACTATCGGTAATACTGGTATGGTCCAACTGCTGGTAATACTGGTATGGTCCTACTACTGGTAATACTGGTATGGTCCTACTACTGGTAATACTGGTATGGTCCAACTATCGGTAATACTGGTATGGTCTAACTATCGGTAATACTGGTATGGTGCAACTATCAGTAATACTGGTATGGTCCTACTATCGGTAATACTGGTATGGTCCAACTATCGGTAATACTGGTATGGTCCTACTACTGGTAATACTGGTATGGTCCTACTATCAGTAATACTGGTATGGTCCAACTATCAGTAATACTGGTATGGTCCAACTATGAGTAATACTGGTATGGTCCAACTATCAGTAATACTGGTATGGTCCTACTACTGGTAATACTGGTATGGTCCTACTACTGGTAATACTGGTATGGTCCTACTACTGGTAATACTGGTATGGTCCTACTACTGGTAATACTGGTATGGTCCTACTACTGGTAATACTGGTATGGTCCTACTATCGGTAATACTGGTATGGTCTAACTATCGGTAATACTGGTATGGTCCTACTATCGGTAATACTGGTATGGTGCAACTATCAGTAATACTGGTATGGTCCTACTATCGGTAATACTGGTATGGTCCTACTATCAGTAATACTGGTATGGTCCTACTATCAGTAATACTGGTATGGTCTAACTATCAGTAATACTGGTATGGTCCTACTATCGGTAATACTGGTATGGTCCAACTATCAGTAATACTGGTATGGTCCAACTATCAGTAATACTGGTATGGTCCTACTATCGGTAATACTGGTATGGTCCAACTATCGGTAATACTGGTATGGTCCTACTATCGGTAATACTGGTATGGTGCAACTATCAGTAATACTGGTATGGTCCAACTATCAGTAATACTGGTATGGTCCTACTATCGGTAATACTGGTATGGTCTAACTATCAGTAATACTGGTATGGTCCAACTATGAGTAATACTGGTATGGTGCAACTATCAGTAATACTGGTATGGTCCTACTACTGGTAATACTGGTATGGTCCTACTATCAGTAATACTGGTATGGTCCTACTATCAGTAATACTAGTATGGTCTAACTATCAATAATACTGGTATGGTCCAACTATCAGTAATACTGGTATGGTGCAACTATCAGTAATACTGGTATGGTCCTACTACTGGTAATACTGGTATGGTCCTACTATCAGTAATACTGGTATGGTCCTACTATCAGTAATACTGGTATGGTCTAACTATCAGTAATACTGGTATGGTCCAACTATCAGTAATACTGGTATGGTCCTACTATCGGTAATACTGGTATGGTCTAACTATCAGTAGTACTGGTATGGTGCAACTATCAGTAATACTGGTATGGTCCTACTACTGGTAATACTGGTATGGTCCTACTACTGGTAATACTGGTATGGTCCAACTGCTGGTAATACTGGTATGGTCCTACTACTGGTAATACTGGTATGGTGCAACTATCGGTAATACTGGTATGGTCCAACTATCAGTAATACTGGTATGATCCAACTATCGGTAATACTGGTATGGTCCAACTATCGGTAATACTGGTATGGTCCTACTATCGGTAATACTGGTATGGTCCAACTATCGGTAATACTGGTATGGTCCTACTATCGGTAATACTGGTATGGTCCTACTATCGGCAATACTGGTATGGTCTAACTATCAGTAATACTGGTATGGTCCAACTGCTGGTATTACTGGTATGGTCCTACTACTGGTAATAATGGTATGGTCCTACTATCGGTAATACTGGTATGGTCCAACTGCTGGTAATACTGGTATGGTCCAACTGCTGGTATTACTGGTATGGTCCTACTATCAGTAATATGGTCCAACTATCAGTAATACTGGTATGGTCCAACTATCGGTAATACTGGTATGGTCCAACTATCAGTAATACTGGTATGGTCCTACTACTGGTAATACAGGTATGGTCTAACTATCGATAATACTGGTATGGTCCTACTATCAGTAATACTGGTATGGTCCAACTATCAGTAATACTGGTATGGTCCAACTATCAGTAATACTGGTATGGTCCTACTACTGGTAATACTGGTATGGTCTAGCCTTGGAGTAATAATGAATGGAAGGGTGACGGGGAAAGATCAAAGGGGATATCATAGATGCCGTCATAGCTATTGTTATAATGACGCCATATAGGTGCAAGATATGAAAGTTTTGACGTAATATTTTTTTCAGAACTATTTTAAGTTATCAAAACTACAATTTAGAGCTACACATATCGCGAATGAAATGTTTGTTTATTTATGCAGATTATGGGGATATAAATTTTGTTTCTCTGCTCCAAGTTTTGACGATTTTATGACGAGATTTTCAAATTCATATCATATTTATGAAAATGATTAAAATTTCCATTTTCCTCTCAGATTATCGGTAAATCATGTTCTTTTTTGTTATTTTTGTCTTTAAAGTTTATTTTTAATTATTGGCGCATATATTGGCAGCTTAGAAAAATATACCATTTTATTAAGTGAAAAAAATACTATTAGAAAATGTAACTTATATCCATGCCAATATATGCGCCGTCATAGATATTTTGTCTTATGAAATGTTATGTCATCATTTAAAATCAAATTTTTTATTGCTTATATTTCATTGATTTTAAATGTTATGTCATCATTTAAAATCAATGAAATATGAGCAATAAAAAATTGCATCAGGAATTTCTAACTGCTATATCATAAACAATATTTTGTTTTTAAAGTTTCAAAAAGTACTATGGATAGAATTTTTTTTTTTTAAACGTGTATAAAAAATTAGAGGTTTGGAATATTTATTTTCCTTTTTTCCGAACTATAGTAATTAAAGCAATCACACCAGAAATTAAAAGATCTTATTTCAAGTCATTTTGAGTGGATGGTTTGTAATCTATCGGTAATATTGGAACATTCCAACTTTCGGTAATACTGGTATGGTCCTACTATCGGCAATACTGGTATGGTCCAACTGCTGGTAATACTGGTATGGTCTAACTATTGGTAATACTGGTATGGTCTAACTATCAGTAATACTGGTATGGTCTAACTATCAGTAATACTGGTATGGTCTAACTATCGGTAATACTGGTATGGTCCTACTATCAGTAATACTGGTATGGTCCAACTATCAGTAATACTGGTATGGTCCAACTATCAGTAATACTGGTATGGTCCAACTATCGGTGATACTGGTATGGTCCAACTATCAGTAATACTGGTATGGTCCTACTACTGGTAATACTGGTATGGTCTAACTATCGATAATACTGGTATAGTCCAACTATCAGTAATACTGGTATGGTCCAACTATTAGTAATACTGGTATGGTCCTACTGCTGGTAATACTGGTATGGTCTAACTATCGGTAATACTGGTATGGTCCAACTATCAGTAATACTAGTATGGTCCAACTATCAGTAATACTGGTATGGTCCTACTACTGGTAATACTGATATGGTCTAACCTTGGAGTAATAATGAATAGAAGGGTGACGGGGAAAGATCAAAGGGGATATCATAGATGCCGTCATAGCTATTGTTATAATGACGCCATATAGGTGCAAGATATGAAAGTTTTGACGTAATATTTTTTTCAGAACTATTTTAAGTTATCAAAACTACAATTTAGAGCTACACATATCGCGAATGAAATGTTTGTGTATTTATGCAGATTATGGGGATATAAATTTTGTTTCTCTGCTCCAAGTTTTGACGATTTTATGACGAGATTTTCAAATTCATATCATATTTATGAAAATGATTAAAATTTCCATTTTCCTCTCAGATTATCGGTAAATCATGTTCTTTTTTGTTATTTTTGTCTTTAAAGTTTATTTTTAATTATTGGCGCATATATTGGCAGCTTAGAAAAATATACCATTTTATTAAGTGAAAAAAATACTATTAGAAAATGTAACTTATATCCATGCCAATATATGCGCCGTCATAGATATTTTGTCTTATGAAATGTTATGTCATCATTTAAAATCAAATTTTTTATTGCTTATATTTCATTGATTTTAAATGTTATGTCATCATTTAAAATCAATGAAATATGAGCAATAAAAAATTGCATCAGGAATTTCTAACTGCTATATCATAAACAATATTTTGTTTTTAAAGTTTCAAAAAGTACTATGGATAGAATTTTTTTTTTTAAACGTGTATAAAAAATTAGAGGTTTGGAATATTTATTTTCCTTTTTTCCGAACTATAGTAATTAAAGCAATCACACCAGAAATTAAAAGATCTTATTTCAAGTCATTTTGAGTGGATGGTTTGTAATCTATCGGTAATATTGGAACATTCCAACTTTCGGTAATACTGGTATGGTCCTACTATCGGCAATACTGGTATGGTCCAACTGCTGGTAATACTGGTATGGTCTAACTATCGGTAATACTGGTATGGTCTAACTATCAGTAATACTGGTATGGTCTAACTATCAGTAATACTGGTATGGTCTAACTATCGGTAATACTGGTATGGTCCTACTATCAGTAATACTGGTATGGTCCAACTATCAGTAATACTGGTATGGTCCAACTATCAGTAATACTGGTATGGTCCAACTATCGGTGATACTGGTATGGTCCAACTATCAGTAATACTGGTATGGTCCTACTACTGGTAATACTGGTATGGTCTAACTATCGATAATACTGGTATAGTCCAACTATCAGTAATACTGGTATGGTCCAACTATTAGTAATACTGGTATGGTCCTACTGCTGGTAATACTGGTATGGTCTAACTATCGGTAATACTGGTATGGTCCAACTATCAGTAATACTAGTATGGTCCAACTATCAGTAATACTGGTATGGTCCTACTACTGGTAATACTGATATGGTCTAACCTTGGAGTAATAATGAATAGAAGGGTGACGGGGAAAGATCAAAGGGGATATCATAGATGCCGTCATAGCTATTGTTATAATGACGCCATATAGGTGCAAGATATGAAAGTTTTGACGTAATATTTTTTTCAGAACTATTTTAAGTTATCAAAACTACAATTTAGAGCTACACATATCGCGAATGAAATGTTTGTGTATTTATGCAGATTATGGGGATATAAATTTTGTTTCTCTGCTCCAAGTTTTGACGATTTTATGACGAGATTTTCAAATTCATATCATATTTATGAAAATGATTAAAATTTCCATTTTCCTCTCAGATTATCGGTAAATCATGTTCTTTTTTGTTATTTTTGTCTTTAAAGTTTATTTTTAATTATTGGCGCATATATTGGCAGCTTAGAAAAATATACCATTTTATTAAGTGAAAAAAATACTATTAGAAAATGTAACTTATATCCATGCCAATATATGCGCCGTCATAGATATTTTGTCTTATGAAATGTTATGTCATCAGTTAAAATCAATGAAATATGAGCAATAAAAAATTGCATCAGGAATTTCTAACTGCTATATCATAAACAATATTTTGTTTTTAAAGTTTCAAAAAGTACTATGGATAGAATTTTTTTTTTTTAAGTGTATAAAAAATTAGAGGTTTGGAATATTTATTTTCCTTTTTTCCGTTTAATATTTAAAAATATAGATATTAAATTTTCCATCATTCTGAAGTCGGCAACTATGATAGGATCAAAGGATTTTAAATCCATTGTGTGAAACAATACGTTGCCATGACGCCATAACTTGGTCGTCACGCCATAAAACGGTCGTCACGTCTCAATTCATAATTACTCCAAGGTCCAACTATCGGCAATACTGGTATGGTCTAACTATCAGTAATACTGGTATGGTCCTACTATCGGTAATATTGGAACATTCCAACTTTCGGTAATACTGGTATGGTCCTACTATCGGTAATACTAGTATGGTCTAACTATCG
This sequence comes from Amphiduros pacificus, assembly GCA_949316495.1. Lineage (NCBI taxonomy): Eukaryota > Metazoa > Annelida > Polychaeta > Phyllodocida > Hesionidae > Amphiduros > Amphiduros pacificus. Next base: position 17,879,759 of record OX439010.1, on the reverse strand, counting down.
GTAATACTGGTATGGTCCAACTATCAGTAATATTGGTATGATCCAACTATCAGTAATACTTGTATGGTCCAACTATTGGTAATACTGGTATGGTCCTACTATCGGTAATACTGGTATGGTCCAACTATCAGCAATACTGGTATGGTCCAACTGCTGGTAATACTGGTATGGTCTAACTATCGGTAATACTGGTATGGTCCTACTATCAGTAATACTGGTATGGTCTAACTATCGGCAATACTGGTATGGTCCAACTGCTGGTAATACTGGTATGGTTCTACTACTGGTAATACTGGTATGGTCTAACTATCGGTAATACTAGTATGGTCTAACTATCGGTAATACTGGTATGGTCCAACTATCAGTAATATTGGTATGATCCAACTATCAGTAATACTTGTATGGTCCAACTATCGGTAATACTGGTATGGTCCTACTATCGGAAATACTGGTATGGTCCTACTATCGGCAATACTGGTATGGTCTAACTATCTGTAATACTGGTATGGTCCAACTGCTGGTAATACTGGTATGGTCCAACTGCTGGTAATACTGGTGTGGTCCAACTGCTGGTAATACTGGTATGGTCCAACTGTTGGTAATACTGGTATGGTCCTACTATCGGTAATACTGGTATGGTCCAACTGCTGGTAATACTGGTATGGTCCTACTATCGGTAATACTGGTATGGTCCAACTGCTGGTAATACTGGTATGGTCTAACTATCGGTAATACTGGTATGATCTAACTATCAGTAATACTGGTATGGTCCAACTGCTGGTAATACTGGTATGGTCCTACTATCGGTAATACTGGTATGGTCTAACTATCAGTAATACTGGTATGGTCCTACTATCGGTAATACTGGTATGGTCCAACTGCTGGTAATACTGGTATGGTCCAACCGCTGGTAATACTGGTATGGTCTAACTGCTGGTAATACTGGTATGGTCTAACTGCTGGTAATACTGGTATGGTCCTACTATCGGTAATACTGTTATGGTCCAACTGCTGGTAATACTGGCATAGTCCTTCTATCGGTAATACTGGTATGGTCTAACTATCGGTAATACTAGTATGGTCTAACTATCAGTAATACTGGTATGGTCCTACTACTGGTAATACTGGTATGGTCCAACTGCTGGTAATACTGGTATGGTCTAACTATAAGTAATACTGGTATGGTCCTACTATTGGTAATACTGGTATGGTTCTACTACTGGTAATACTGGTATGGTCCTACTATCGGTAATACTGGTATGGTCCAACTGCTGGTAATACTTGTTTGGTCCAACTGCTGGTAATACTGGTATGGTCCTACTATCAGTAATACTGGTATGGTCCAACTATCAGTAATACTGGTATGGTCTAACTATCGGTAATACTGGTATGGTCCTACTATTGGTAATACTGGTATGGTCCTACTATCGGTAATACTGGAATATTCCAACTATCGGTAATACTGGTATGGTCTAACTATCGGTAATACTGGTATGGTCTAACTATCGGTAATACTGGTATGGTCCTACTACTGGTAATACTGGTATGGTCCAACTATCGGTAATACTGGTATGTTCCAATTGCTGGTAATACTGGTATGGTCCAACTGCTGGTAATACTGGTATGGTCCTACTATCGGTAATACAGTTATGGTCCAACTGCTGGTAATACTGGTATGGTCCAACTATCGGTACCACTGGTTTGGTCCTGCTATCGGTAATACTGGTTTGGTCCTGCTATTTGGTACCACCTTTGATGAACCGGTATTGCTCTAATAACCATGAACTATTGGTACTCTGGGTTGTCTTTATTAATATTGTTATTAATTCAGTTTTTGAATGTTTATCTAACTATGCGGTATACACTATTTAATTATTTTTTCCCTCAAACCATTAGGGAGGGTGCGTTATAAGACTGTTCCACAAGGATTCGGAAGCCTATCTTGTTGCCGAGGGTCTTTTTAAAGAGGAACCTACAGAAAACGGTATTGTTTTATCTGAAGTTAATTCTTACTAATCGGTATTGAGACATGGAAATGATGTAGATGCCCAACTGTTTCAGTAGCTCTCTTGTATAGAATTATATCCTCATCGTTATACCTTTAACAATGACTTCCTCAATAGATGAATAGAATCGAGGGTTTTTTCTCAAAGCAGAATGATGATATTCGAAGAGAAGAAAATCAGGAGAATATTAAAACCACAAACATTATCCAAATTAGACCGATATAGACCGATATAGACCGATATAAGTAGCATTTAAATGTTAAGATTTAGAATGGTGGAAGGATGCCTCTACCAGGTCATTGTATTGCCATATGTTTCTCTAATATAACCAGAATAAAATCTATCATACTTACCAGAAGGTGGTGAATTCTTCTTATCATTTACTTTGATTGGAATTATAATTGCAGACAAGATGATAATATTCCTTATGTCTATACATTTTAAATACATTCACCGGGAAAGCATCACATTTGAAACCAAGATTATTATTTTCACCTTTTATCGATGCAATTATCATTTACTACCATATGCAATTGCTCCAGCTTATATTTTCAAATTTAAATCTATGTTGAACATTTACTAAAAAGGCGAAGAATTGAGTACATGGACTCAAACGAGTCCTTCAATGTATTGATAAATGTAATTGAATAATCAAGATAAGTTTCGACTTGTAGTAGTTTTTTTTCAGTGGTTTTTAATCAACTTTACATTTTGCGAAATTTCATTCTTTGAGACTGGTTTTTGTGAGGGGGAGGGGTGGTGTTTACTGCTTTTGCACGTCTTAAGTAATTAAAGAGGCTTAATCTTAAGTAGTAATACTATTATTTTATCTGTTAAATATACAAAATGACAATTCAAGAATATTCTTTCACGTGTGAAATTCCATTCTTTTATCCAAAAGCTTTGCATTCGAATTCTATCATTTTTGGATGCTGGGTTCAGATAATGCAGGGTTTTATTTTTTTAAAAGAGAGAAAAAAAGGTTGAACATATATGATTGTTGTTTTTCAGCACATATGCGTATCCGCGAGGTGACCTCTTCCGAGCCCCGGACTCTCTATCCGCCGAAGTCCGGCATTACTTTCTGGCAAATGGAGAAGGCCGCGGTCAATATCTCAGGTACCACTACTGGTTTGCTAGACATCTCCACTACTTCCTTTATTATAGAAAGTTATTGTTTATTGTTTAAAGTTAGAAAGCTAGTTTTTTATCAGGTCAGAGAGAAGACCTTTTCTACACAGTACACTCTATAGACCCAATTGTTAGAATCTTCTGTAATATGAAAGACAATCATTTTTTAATTTTTTTTTGTAGGTAATGTTATAAAATTGGGGGAACCCATTCGTATGCGCCACATGACAACAAGACGTTATCTGGCGCTCACGGTTACAGGCGAGGTCACCTTAATTGAAAATGGTAGAGATCCCCAAACAATCTTTGCACTTTTTCCAGTCAACAAGGTAATAAATAGTTTTAACATATTATATATAAATTGACATAAACCCATAACCTATGACATGATATATATATCATGTCATAGGTTATGGGTTTATGTCAATCAAATGATTATAAATTACAAATCAAATCGAAATAACTACTCGTGTAATTGAAGAATGCTATTTTAAAGGATTAGTCTGATGCAGACAATTTAAATTATAACTCTTTATTGATTGTTTTCATTAACACGGCAATTGTCGGTGTTTTTCTGAACTGTATATAGCGATGAAAGTTACCAAAACATTTTCTGACATGGATTTCTAGAAACCAGAAAAAAAAGAGATTTTGTTTGGAGGAAATGTAAGGATCAAACACGTCCTGAGCGATAAATGGGTGTCTGCTTCGGGAGGTAAGTACTTAAATAAGATACAAGACATTACTGTTTCTTTTCCACTTATCTCGACTTAAGATTTATTGGGTAAATTATGAAACATTTTTCCTTCCCTCTGGATTTTAAATCTATTTGCCAAAATATGATATGATTGATAAAAAAAAAAAAATTATCGTGTACAATTACCGCAGTTATAGCATTACTGAAATGAGGTTTTCAAGCACTTTTTTCTTAAATAATATTATAAATGTCCACACCCCAAACTTTGTGATAAAAAATTAAATATTTCCCCATCTTAAATGTCTGTGCCATTTGAAATTACTGAAGTTATAGCATTACTGAAATGAGGTTTTCAAGCACTTTTTTCTTAAATAATATTATAAATGTCCACATCCCAAACTTTGTGATAAAAAATTATATATTTCCCCAACTTAAATGTCTGTGCCATTTGAAAGTGGTTCACAGTTTCGTGGCCACATATCATTTAAGCCCCGGGGGGGGGGGGGGGGGGGGGGGGGGGGGGCTACTCTCATAGTCAGCCTTACCGGGGAAGCTGGGCAAACTAGGGTCCTTTTCGCTGATATTTTCCCGAAGACGGGTTAAGATATTTTATTATTTTCCCTAAAACAGGGTACTGTTTTTCAACTTTCTCCCTAAAACAGGGATCACAATCCCCTTTTCCAAATCTACTCCTTCTGCATCATCCCTAAATGAGGGTATCAAAATTTCAGCCAGTCCAAAATCAGGGTACCAAATTTCAGCAAGTCCTAAATCAGGGTACCAATAATGATAGAATATTTCCCTAAATCAGGCTCTGGGGGTTTCAGTTCCATCCCAGCCTCTGCAGGTTAAAATCATGAGAGTACCCCCCCCCCCCCCCCCCCGGGATTTAAGCATACAACTAACCTTTGTAAAATTGTCCGTGGCCTTTGTGGTTTCATGAAGGCTTCTTAATGTTTTGATTGATCACCAATTTACATAATCAACTGATAATGTTTGGATGATTTAATCTGCCAAAATTACACTTGAATCTTGGCAAAATGTCCCATTTTTGTCCTGGGGATGGAATATATATATTCTTCCCAACAATGCGTGCACTCATGCCTATTCGTGTAACCGCAATGTTTATACTGTATGGCGCCTATCAAAATAAATCAAGCAATTATCTAGTGCCATAAACGCAACATGCAATTGAAGGTTTTTAGTACAATGAAATGAAAATGTATTTCAATACTTTCCAGATAAACATGTACAAATAACCATTTTACGTTATGAAATATTGATACAGAGGTTCTTTAATTGCCATACCCTAAACCTTTTTATAATAATCTCGATCTATCATAAACTACCTGTCAACAAAAGGCCAAGTTACACAGCTTATTGTGTATTCAGAACAGCCACCTTAGCGATGTCCTACCCGATGAGAAAAACTTCATCAGTTTGTGAGCCGCAAACGTGTATTTCTGATAATCCTGGAAACGCACCCATACCTGTATCTATATGCGTAGGGAACATACGCACATGCGTCAAAACGCACTCATATAAAATCCCCCAAATATCGAAATTCTTATACAATTGATGTCAGTTTTAAAGATAATTTCTCCATTATTCACAGCAAATTAATATATTTTTTAAACATAATCTTCTCCAGGCATACAGTATGATAAACGAGGTGTGAGGAAGGATGACCACACACTGGCTACTATAAGGTGGGATGATGCCAAACTGAATAAGGTGAGATTATTACAGTCCCACTGCCAGGAATGTGAAATGAGATACTAGTATCAAAAGGAAAAAAAAACAATGCCTCCGTATGTTTCAAATACGTATGGAACGTCCTCGTTTCTATTTTTGCTCTTGTTTCTTTTTTGCCAACATTATTTGTTTTACAATGCTTCAAGCATTGGATATCGGAACACATGCAGAATATATAAAACATAACACGTAAAACGGACCATTTCAAATACAATTTTGTTCAATATGTCAGTACATGTGGGTAAGAATGTAAGACGCTTAAATACTTACAAAGTTCAGATTTGGACCTTTCCGAACAAAATATAGAACTCCCTACAAACAATTTATTGCCTGTAGCAAATAATGAATGGGTGATTTACAGGCTGTGGTCAGTCAATGCACTGTTATGAGTTTAAGGACCGTGGAGGAATAACACGCTATTAATAATCAAACAAACAAACAACAATAAAACAGCCAACATAGCGATCTTGTTTATGTCATCTGCCATGAGATAGATTTAAATTTGATGAAAATCTCAGGTGATGTACATGCTAGATATGAATTTTATTGACTCACAACTTTGGACAACATATTTTGTGAATGCACAGGTTGTCATCAATTGATATTCAAATTAGCAGTACAAACTCAGATGAACTCCGCCTTAACTATATGGGGGTGCCAGTTAAATCGCATTTTGTAAGTTCAATGATAACAGTGTCCTTCTATGGACTTCTAAACAGGCGGGTTTTATAGTTTATGCTTCCAAACTTATTGCTATAGTAAAATAATATGTTTTTATTCTTAGCTATTCTGACCATTGATTAATAATCTTAATCAATTATAAATTATTTTACTAGTGCTAGCTTTCATCGTGTATTGTCATTCACATCGATCCCTATTAAAAAATAATTTCAATTATTTTAGATTATTTTACTAGTGCAAGCTTTCATCGTGTATTGTCATTCACATCGATTCCGATTATTGAAAAATAATCTCAATTATCTTAAATCATTCTTGCAATTATGACTTATTATTATTCATAAGTAATTTGATTATTGATAAATGATCTCAATTATTTTAAATTATTTTACTAGTGCTGGTAATCGTTACATATTATTGTTCATAAATTTTCTTTTTATTGATAAATAATTTTAATCATTTTTTAAACATTATTTCTCAGGTTACGGCGTCGTCTACTAAGTTCTATCAGGATGCATTTACCATTCAAAAAGTGGACCAGCAACTTGTTGATAACTTCAACTATGTGGCGGGCATTGTTCCATTCATACAGAACCTGACTGCTAAGGTACATACCCCAGTACATACAGCCGACGACAACACAGCTGCGCCTCAGTTTATTGAATTGATTGCCGATGTCTATTGCACCGTTTGACGTTGTTGGCACATTTACAAATCTGATAGCAATTTAATGAGAATATTTCTTGGGGAAGTGAAGATCAAGGCTTCGAAAATGGAACCGTTGTCTGCAACTCTGTTGTCGTCTGCTACTCTGTTGTCGTCTGCAACTCTGTTGTCGTCTGCAACTCTGTTGTCGTCTGCAACTCTGTTGTCGTCTGCAACTCTGTTGTCGTCAAAACATAACATGTATATCGTATCTCTTGCCCATTTGAAAATGGCATCTTTTAAAGATACGCATTTCATCCAGACGACAATGCTCCAAATTACAGGCAATATTTGTTGAAAATATATAAATATATTACATTTAATGCAAACATTAACTATGTAGAAACCCGTATTGTTTTTTTTTATTACAGAGGATCGATGGTGAGATATTGTCATCAAAACAAGCGGCTGGAGTTTGCCTGGTAAGTGACCGATTTGAAAATTAAAACCTGTCTGACATTATATCATTTCTTTGTTATCAATCTTGTTTCTTTGGTTTATTGATTGAATTTTATTCAGATTTTGAAAGACCTCAAAGAATTTGTTCTCAAGAATGGCAAAACATTAAAAGTGAAACAGAAATGTCTGCGAGGTTTGAAGGTAAACCCGACTGATTTTTTAAAAAAACTAAAAGATTTTCTATTTTAAATTGTACCTTGTCACTGTAAATTGATATCTAAAACAGTAAATAAAAGTGTTTGAGGAGTTTCAAGTAAAACTATAGAATATGTATTCTAATTAATCTAAAGCTAACATTATTTATTTTAAAAAACCATTTTTTTCTTACCTCAGCACTTTCTTGGATTTTAGACACCATATGCAGCTACGTACTCTCTCAGATACTGCCAAACATTATGTAAAAGGTCACGTGGTTCTGTGTCTGATAATAAGATTTTTATGTTTTTGAATAGTTGGTTGATGCCCTTGTGGCCCTATTGAAATGCCCCCTAGCGGACGATGCATCAGACAGAGCCCACCTTTCGCAGGTGTATACGACAGCGTATGAAGTGCTTGGGACATTCACAGTGGGACACAGCTACAAAAATGCTTTGTATTTTGCCAAATACATTGATTTCTTCACATCTCAATTAAACCAACAGGTAAGTATTAATTAAAAAGATCAGCGCCAAATGAATTTGCAGAAGTAGGAAATATTTATCCCTCAAACAGTTGCACTTCTGTGTGTTTAGATATTAATTAATCATGTCCCAGTTTGATTTATGTCAAGGGGAGTAATATTTCAAGCTTTATCAATTTCAATGCCCTTTCTGTCTATTTTATAATAGGATGGTATTGGACTCCAGTGTTGTCGCATGCTGATCGACCTCATAAAAGACAACAGGAAGATAATCGATAGAATTAAACCGAAACATTTAGGATGTTACATCCAAACCCTGGCACAACACAAGGTAAATTATATCTATTGTTTTAATTGGCTTCACCAATTATTAATTTTTTAATGAAATTTTGTGTTTTATCTTATTTTCTTATATTTATCTTATTTTCTCTTATTTTATCTTATTTTATCTTATTTTTCTTATTGTTTCAGCATCATCTCTATCTGGACCTGTTATCAGCGCTGTGTGTTTGTGATAATGTCGGTATTACAGACAACCAAACCTTCATTGCGAAGGCTCTCCTTAAAGATTTGAGGGTAAGTCCAGAAACCATCCTTGGAGTCAGAAATCCTCTTCATCTATTGCTGTGTCTAATATGAAATACTGTAAATTATAGAGCTATTTGCAAAAACAAATATGTTAATTGTTTTTAGTCTCAAATATATCATCTTGAGCTTGGCCAGGATATCTCGGAGACAGAAAAAAGAGACATCATCTATGTATCTATTGACAACAGGGCGACATGGATACCCCTTCACAAATTTGAGTTTGTACGTTGATGAAATTAATATGATAGATTTATTATACCAGTGAATACAATGTTATTAGCCTAAATGATACATTCTAGTGTTTTATTACACAATTATTACACAATTAAAATTCCTCATATACACAATTGAAATTCCTCATATATATATGATATACATGTTATCGATTTGGTCTGTTATCGTGGAAACGTTTTAAATTATCCTTTTTTCTTCCTCAGAAAAGTAACCCTCTCTACTCTGAGAATGCCTACAGATTCCTCATAAGCCAACTGGAATTGTATAACAAGTTGGCTTTTGTGAGTATATAAATCACTTATCGAAGCAATACACGTTACTGTTAAAAATGAATATATCATTTCAGAGGAATTTATATTTGGCCGATTTAAAATAAATCTACCTTCACAGATTTCAAATATTTATCATTTTTATATCTTGCAGGGACGCAATTCTCAAACTGTTGAGATAGTGACTCGTACCCGAGAGTTCCTGACCTGGGAGGTAGCCTTTACTGGTGTCATATCAGAGGTGGTTCCCGACAAAATGAGGGCCAAATTTTGTGATCTTATCATCGGTACTGAATATCATATTGCATTGACATACTTTATAAAAAAAATGAATTAAAAAAATTGGCACGTAGGCTTGCAGTCATCTTTAATAACTCTTTGCATTATACCTGGAGTGTAGTTTGAGCGCACATTATTATTGCACATTATTATTGTTACCCACAATAAGAGATCCCTCTGAGCTTTTCAATATGAGACAACATCAATATAATGTCTTAAGATGTTGATAATTTACAAGACACAAAGAAAATAAGTTTAATGTCAATTTCCAATAATTCCCGCAGAACATTTTACATTATACGTATACTGCGGCGACATGTACATTTCAGAATAGCGCATTTCACATACCACATATACCGCAACTTCATTTCAGAATAGCGCATTTCACATACCACACATACCGCAACTTCATTTCAGAATAGCGCAATTCACATACAACACATACCGCAACTTCATTTCAGAATAGCGCATTTCACATACCACACATACCGCAACTTCATTTCAGAATAGCGCATTTCACATACCACACATACCGCAACTTCATTTCAGAATAGCGCAATTCACATACCACACATACCACAACTTCATTTCAGAATAGCACATTTCACATACCACACATACCACAACTTCTTTTCGGAACTTGACATTTTTAGCAAATTAAATCCGAATAACAGAGCACAGAGATCAGATGCTTTATATTTCAGATATCGTTCCATCATCGATGATCTAACATCAATATCGATATCAAATCTCAGAACGTCTTTTGGGAGCATTTGGTTGAGTAAAGGGGTAGGATAATTAAGAAAATAGTTCAAAATGTTAATACCCAGCCTGGCTGATGACCTGATCATGTCTCTCCAAGTCAGGTGGTATATATCATGTAAAAACACGCTTGGTAACATTTCATCTTATATTTGTAGGATTGTTCATTGATGTAGGGAACAATTCCTCGATGATTGAAGTTAGTTCCAACAACTTTGTGTACAGTGAGACTTCAACAGATGTCAATGAGCAAACTGTAGAGCGAGTGAGTGCCATTTCCATTTTAGCACAAATAAAACTATTAAATTAAGTTTTTACTTTATTTGAAATGTACCCCGAGAACTTATGCCCAGCATTGCTTGGTCCCGTTCTATATACTGGTGAGCCCATTGCAAATGAGAGCATGACAATTAATATGTTGTAAAGGGCTTATTGTATTCGGCACGTTGCGCGTTTGATAAATGGCGCGTTCAACACAGAGTGACTTGTATCAGTGTGACGTCACAGAAGGACAGTGTGTGAAAGGCATCAGTGGCATGTCCAGGGTTTTACATTTGTTAAAATGGGGTACACTACAGTATCTTTTCTGTACAAGTATTTATTATTTTTTTGGCATATTCGTGTTCACAAATATCATACAAAGTCCTATAAGAAGAAGAAATGCCAAATGATATAAATTGTGAAATTTGTTAAATTGAACACCCCCTTCAATATCCATTTCTGGACACGCCAATATACAAAAGCTGATTCCCGCCAAATTCAGTCCTTGTGTGACATCAGATGGATACAAGTCACTCTGTGTTGAACGCGCCATTTATCAAACGCGCAACGTGCCGAATACAATAAGCCGTTGTAAAGCATGATCATGGCCTCTTTTGATTTTTAAAAATTGTTACGGCCTTCAAATTTCTCGATTGTTTAAAATATCCAAACGATTTGTAAATTTCAAATATGTTTTGAAAGTAAACTAATCTTTAAAATATAATATTGGGAAAGATTTCAAATATTACCCTCCCAAACAGGACTTCTCTATCATATCAGTCGCTGCCACCAAAGCTATAAATATGTGCACAAAATCGAGCGCAAGTCAAAAGTATTCAGAAAAAAATCTGGCCGTCATCCCATCGGTAAAAGAATAAAAATTTGTTTTGTATATGTAACTTTCAGAACATTTTCTTATAATTCATATTGTAGGTGCCACATGATTTCAACAAACATTTCCCATCGATGAAAGTATGGCTGTCCCAGTTCTTTCATCAGAATAAATGTCTTGTTCACTCCATGCCTTACAGGAATATCCTCATAGAAAAGGTTGGTAACTTACAAATGCTTGGCAACTGCACCATTGTCTTGATCAGTAGTGATGAATAATAACATCAATCACATGAAAAATATTAGCAATTACAGATATTCCCGTTGAAATAGCAATAATCACAATTCAAATCCTCCAAGATAAAGATACTTTTAATAGATTACCACTAAGTCAGGTAGAGAGTAGTTCCTATTTAGATTCACGCTGTATATGATGGTTTGTGATAATATCGTAAAGTAAATCCAAATTTGTTGGTTAACCTGATGCAGATTATGAAGTTGGTGACTAAATTAGTGATCTATGGCTTTCTTGGAGCTGGTCAAGAACTTGAAAGCATAATGGACACAGCTATCAGAATTATAGATGGAAACAATGATGTGCCATTTCCTCCAGGCCTTGGAACAGGTAAGGGTGTACCATTAAACATTTAAGGGGGGCGAGTGGTTTAAGGGATAGCCAACTTTTTCCCTGGGTACACATGTCCTCTTTGCTTTTCTGTTTGAATAAGGATATATCTTTTGTCAAGAAAACATATAATGCTTTATTTACATTTTGTTTTCATCTTTTATTCTCCACTTATCTAATTCATGTGAATAATGTTAAGAATATGGCGGTGATTTAGCCTTGTCAGTTAACCATAAACAAGATCGTATGAACATTGTTGGTTAAACTAGTTTGGACAGAACAAATCACTTTTCAGCTAATGTTTCTTATTTTTAGTTTTAACATATTCTAATAATAATTGAACAGGGATAATTAAGAACCTCATGGTATGATAGTAAAATTGTTTATTGAAGAATATACCAAAGAAGAGAGACAGCAAGTATCAAATTACAGAAAATATGAAAGATACTGCACTGGCGAAGAAAGCCAAGCAATGATAACAGCAAAACTACAGTAAGTACAAAAACATATGCAAAGATGTTAATTGAATATACGAGTTCTTTATATATTGCAAATTAATATAATTGTAGTGAGTTTAGGTCTTAAACTTAAACTGACCTGTGAATGCAAAGAAAAACACCGAACAGATACTGCTAGCATATCGAGTATAATTTTTCGTATACGAAGCCTCAAACCTGTTGCTATAAATTCCATTTTTTTTTTATAATAAATTGGATATTTCTTAACAAAATAGAAGATAACATGTAAAGATTGTGCGTAAATTATCTTAAACCAAAATATTGTGGTGTATGATGGTTTCAGGGGACTAGATCTGGTTGAATTATTGCTTGTCAAAGAATTCAACCGAAGGATTCAGGTTTGTCAAATATATGTTATATACAAAGAACCAATTACCAATATATTCTATCAATTATTAGTGTTTATGGTATGTGATGTAACCGAAACGGATCTTTCTTTTAACAGTACTTTGTTGCAACATTCAAACACATTGAAGAGAAAGAACACCTCCCAAAAAGTCGCAGAAAAACTCTGGGAATTCTACTGTATGACAGTTTCCATAAGAATGATATCTGGTAAGGTTATTGATATCATACCAAGAAAAATATTTAACATAGAGCATTCTCTATTGGTATAAAATCTAACGATTAATTTGACTACATTCTATCTCAAGAAATTCGAAATTACTGTAACCAAAATGATTAATGAACTGATTAATACTTTGATATAAAATCTATAGAATAAATTTTGATATTGACTTCATAGAATTTATAATTATATTTATATTGGCTTAATATAAAGTACTTTCTCCTTCAGGACAAACGGAAAGGTTCAAGCCAAACTTGGGAAAATGATGAATAGAATGATGACTGAAACTGCAGTTTTTGATTCAAGACTTCCAGAAATCTTGTTTGTAAGTTGAATCTACACAAGATATCAATTATAGACTATCTTTAAGCTAAAGAGGGAACATTAAGCATTTCGTTTGAAAACAAAAATGAGTGTTGATACTGCCAATTTATTACTTTAAACAGAATGTTGTATCCTACATTTGCAGGACTTGGCTCGTTACCAGTCAGATGACCTCATCACTAAGTCTCTTCTTATTATGGACAAGTTCTATTCATCAAAAAGGCATCTTTTTGAAACCACTATAAAATCACAGGTAACATTTGAAAAAAAACCCTATTGATGTTTGTACAGATATTATTATTGATAGTGTGGCTTCATTATGTTAATGAGGTCACCTGACCAAAACAGAATACTGTTATTGGCTAAAACATCAGATTATAAAACGTTTCTTTCAATGCAGACACTCAGAACAACTACAGCCGTTAATTTCAGATTAATCCATGAAGCTATTCTTAAATGATTCGAGCACAAACATATGTTAAGAAAGGACATCCACAAAATAAAAATATAAAATACAATAAAAATAATAATAACAAACAAACAAAATCTCATGACAACAATTGTTATTTTTCATGTAAAAAGCACTTCTGTGTCTTTTCATCATTTGTGTTATTTTCTTCAATGATTTGAGAGGAAATACATTGGAAGTACATCCACGTAATTACTATGACCCAAGAGAAAGCGAAATAAAATTGAAATGCACAACACCCTGGCTTATATATTTGATTAACTCTCTGGCAGGTGTTGACAAGTGTGGAATCAGTCCGAGTTCACCGAGATGCCCTCATGTACATGTCATCCATAAGAAGTCTGCTGAATTGTAAACTGGACAGCAACCAAGCTAACCAGATGGAGACCATGCTCAATACATTTGCTGGGTATGATTCAGAAAATTTTAGTTTTATTTTGTATGTCAATAAAAGCATGATTATGACAGTAGTTTTTACCAGCAATCATAATGTTATCATTTCAAACCTGAATTATGATATAAGTTTATACCAATAATCGTGATGTTATCATTAAGCCATTTCTCTAGATCATTTCAGGTTGACCTTTCATACTCCATGAAAAACGGATTTCCTCACTATTCTAATTATATATTTCATGTATTATTAATGTAGACTGTGCCATGTGTCAAGAAAACCATATCAACCTCATGCAATCGGCCAGAACATTCTGGTTAATAATGGCGTACTTGAAGTTGTCATGGATATTATTCAACTCTATAATGGATACAAAGAATACAACACAATTCAAAAACAAGTTATGTCAGCAGCTCTTAATCTTCTAAGGTAAGAATTTTTAGATTTATAAAATATGTATTCGAATGCAATCCATTTTGTCAGAAAATTAAACACAATTTTACTAACAGTTATTTATATAACACATGATACTGACAAGATATATAGGCCACGGGTCGTGGCGCAGTTGGTTAGAGTGCCAGCTTATTAGCACCAGTTTCTCTGTGGTGATCCAAAGGTCGTGGGTTCGAACCCCGGTCGTGTTTGGATTGAACTCATGATATAATTTCCCATATGAGCTGAGGCCCGTGCCGAAAGGGTTAACCCGTTGTCCTTGTAAATCTGTGACCGGGTGGGTTGTCATGTCAAGGACCTGCGACATTACAATTCAGCGAGACAGAACTATATCTGCTACAAGTAGGTCTCATCACGAAATGACTGAAATAATGTTGAAAGTAAAACCCCATACAAACAAACAAACAAACAAACTGACAAGATATATTTGATTTTAGATTCATCACACAAGGCAACAATGATGTACAGGATTTTGTCTTTGAAAGGATTGAGACCCTCATGAAAATTGACATATGCGTGACTCATCTGGCCCTTGTGTTTGTAGAGGTGAGAGTGTTTTACAATGTTAAAGTTAATTTATCAATTTATCAATTAAAAAATAATCAAATTTATGATTTAAAGAATCTAAAAAATAATCATTTTCATAAATTCAGATATTCCGTGGCCGAGGAGATTTCTCAATGAAGATACAGCCTCAGGCTGTAACCAGGATGATTTATTTGATGGGTCAGGATATGGAATCAGCCACAAGCATGATATCTGTTCTGCAGACCATCGTCAAAGACAAGACCTCTGGTTTGACTCTGAGACGCAATCAGATGATGGTGGCCAAAGCTATCATGAGTGCATCAAAGGTTGTCATGCAAGACATTGAAAGCGACAGCGCCACCCGGTATGGTGATATTTTATGTGTCCTCTGATGTGTCCTCTTATGTATCCTCTGATGTGTCCTCTTATGTGTCCTCTCATGTGTCCTCTTATGTGTCTTCTTATGTGCCCTCTTATGTGTCCTCTTATGTGTCCTATGTTTCCTCTTATGTGCCCTCTTATGTGTCCTCTGATGTGTCCTCTTATGTGCCCTCTTATGTGTCCTCTTATGTTTCTATTATGTTTCCTCTTATGTGCCCTCTTATGTGTCCTCTTATGTGTTCTCTTATGTGCCCTCTTATGTGCCCTCTTATGTGTCCTCTTATGTGCCCTCTTATGTGTCCTCTTATGTGTCCTCTTATGTGCCCTCTTATGTGCCCTCTTATGTGTCCTCTTGTGTGCCCTCTTATGTGTCCTCTTATGTGTCCTCTTATGTGCCCTCTTATGTTTCCTCTTACACCAGGTTATTTACGTGTATATCCTTATTTGTTACACCATAAATATTAAATTTATCATTTAGTGATATTTTTGCCGTCAATTAATTGCAAACAAGCCCGTGTATAATAGCACAGAAAAGCTAATACTAAAATAATATTTTTATCAGAGAAATACACTTTAGTTTGTACAGTGACAGAGACTGTAATAAGAATATATTTAAACATTGATTCAAACGTCTTAATAAAGAATAATATTTGACTGGTACGAGTACACCTATCTTCAAAATGCTAACAACATCAAGGTCTTGTTTCACAGTGAACAGCAGAGTTACATTTATCAAAAACTCACAGTACTAAATCACGCTATGATTATTATAATAGACAAAATCTGCCTCCACTGGTTTATAATGAGCATCATCCCAGTATCTGAAGCAGACTTTTGAATAAAAATAAATTGCTTACTGATCTAACTTTCTTTGTCCTTGAATGATTTGTGACAGAAATGCTGGTATAATTCAGTAAACATATTCTATTGCTAGGGCATTTCAGTAAATATAGTCAATTGCTAATTTATTTCATAAAACATATTCTATTGCAAGTGCATTTCAGTAAATATATTCTATTGCTCGTGTATTTCAGTAAATATATTCTATTGCTCGTGTATTTCAGTAAATATATTCTATTGCTAGTGTATTTCAGTAAATATATTCTGTTACTAGTATATTTCAGTAAATATTTTCTATTTATATGAATGCACGTAGATTAAGGATACTTCTGGGTCAGTGTGGAGAGAGAAGGAGAGATTGCTTCCTAAATATGTTGAATCTACTTACATCCTGTGCTGAGGTATGTCATGACGTGTTATTTATTCCTTTTAGGGAAAATACCAAATTCTACGGGAAAAGTATTTGGTATGGAACCAGCGTGGGAGGTTAAAAGGTTAAATAGGCTATAGGCGCGAATGCCTTCACGGGTACACAAATGTCTTGTGTTAGCGGCAAATCGTTTGTAATAGTGATAACCAAACTGAGAAAACGTTAAAACATGGTGACTGAAAGTTGAGCAATGCTTCAAAATCTCATATCGGCCCGACACTATTTGAAAAAATTAAAATAAAAAAAAATTCTTTTCATGATATTTTTCCAAATTTGTAGGTTTTACTTTTCATTTATAATGATTTTTAATGTTAATTTATTTTTAGGGAGACTCTCTTTCACTGCAGTGTTTCTGTCAGACCTTGTTGTCAGCAGATGAGATAGTGATGCTTCTCAACAATCGTCACGTGAGTGTGAGAAACAAAGGCCCACTGGCGCGCTACCTGGTGGCGGCTTACATGAAAAGTCGAAGATCAATAGTGGAGAGTAGAATCGACCACTTGCCACACGATAGGTGAGAAAATAACTAATTAGATTATATAATGAGTATTAGTAATATTTTTGGGAGATGTATGGGTGGGTATTTAAGTTTCAATATAAATGTTTCACATCATGATCAAAGGGCGTATGACCCCATTTAAAGTAAAGGTTGTTTGTTTCTCTGGAGGTCAGTACTCCTCGTCATTAAATGGGAACATTTCAAGCCACTAAACATTTTTACTTAGTGCTTCCTTTTATCTCTAGATTTGAGGTAAATTACCAAATGACTGCTATAATTTACATTATTTCTTGTGTTTAGCTTCATACTCCAATAATGAAAAAAAAATTATTCATATTCACTTTTTAAAGTTACGATATCTTGAAGAAACCACTCATGCTAACTTTTTTTCTTATTTTATTATCAATATACAGAAATATGTGGAAACATATAAAGATCATTTGGTCCATGTTGAAAACGCTAGCGTCAGGAAACCAAAATGACAAAAGTATCAACGACAATCAATCAATGTAGGTATAAGTGTGAGTTCAATCTCTGTTTGAAGTATATTTAAATTCTTGAGTGAAAGATTTTTATTTTATTTTTTCAAATGAAGCCTTTATTCAGTGCAAATGAGAGGATGCCCTTTATAATATTTCAGCCTATCATCAAGTGTCGTTTCTCTGGGAGATATGTCAATCATATCAGAACAGCTTGACTATGCCGACAAAGATGGCATTTTGCAATATTTATTTGAAGATGGATTCAATTTACTCCAGGTTAGTTAAATCCAAAATGAGAATAAATTAGCAATTCTTTTATAATCTATAAAAAGATGTATTGTAGAACCTATAATAATGAGTAAATTATAACATGAATTAAAAACTAATAGTGAGATATTACATAAAAACATTGTTTTCTTCAGACATTCCTGGAGAGATTATTCACTGCAGACGTGTCAATTTATCCAACAGAAGATGTCACCTTGAAAGTCTTGCTGATCAATATCATCGTAAGTGAAATGAATTAATACAAACACTTACTAGTATTGAAAATCCAATGAGTTTGTTCACAGACAATTAGTACAGAATTAGTACTCCTGTTATCAAAATCATTCAAGGAGCTTGAATACTCACCATCGTTTTTTTTGCAGAAATTTGCTGAAATTTTGGGACCAAAAACTACAAATGTGAATCATTTGCGTGATCTCTCCCAATGTATAGAGACAATATTGAGGAAACTGGCACTGCCTTGGTCGGTACGTGAAATGGTTTTTATCTTTATAAATTGATAAGTTTGAAAATGTTGTTTGAATATCAAAAATCATATTTAATGGTATTTTTCCTGCTTTGTATCATTTCAATTATGAGATAACGCAATGGAATGTTCACCAGTCATTTTTCACAAAGCATGGGACATTGGGTCCGGTGATAAGTTTCTCTTTTTTTTGGTTTTTGGTTTTTGTTTAGAGCGCCAGCTAATACCCCAGTCACATTTGCGCTGATTTCAGTTAAGATGCCCGGCCGATGGTTTTTTTTTCACAAAATCGGCAGACAAGCCAGGGTGTCATGAGAGCACCAGAAGATCATCGGCCACAATTAGGCAGTTTTAAGATGTCGTATTGGTCATTGGGAACTTTAAGCGTCAATATAAAAGTTGCCGACATTTCCCCGTTGTCTTATCACAAAATATCATCTTAGAGTAGAGTACACGGCAGGCTCTTATGAGTGTCCCGCAGGCATATCTTAAGATTATCTTAGGGCTGCCGGTGAGATCGCACGATGAAAATAGGATTTTTGTTTTATTATATCTGTTCAAACATAAATATGTTAAATGATGCAGATGTCTTTAGCATATCCTACAGACGTTCTGTTAAAAGATGCAGTTGTCTTTAGGATATCTTGAAGACATCTGTGCCATTTAATCTTGCATGCCCTTCAATAATGATTCCTTCAATAATGTGAGCACAGCTTCGGCATATCTCAGATTGTTGCTGATAATCTCCCCGGCGCCCGGGACCCTGTGAGGCCGGCCGATTTTTACTTCTCGGCCGCGACCAAGACATTAATAGCACAAAGGTCCCAGATCAAATGAGAAATCTTAAAACAAATGCAATCTTGGCATGACCAGGAATCGAACCCGTATCCTTTAAATAGTTACAGAGGAACTAATGCTAATACGCATGCGCTCTAACCAACTACACCAATGCCTAAAAGGTGTCATTAGTCTTTCAATAATTAACAAATATATTATGTCAACAACGATGAACAAACTTTAAATTTCACTCACTCTTGTACATGTAGGTGCTGGACAAATTTAATACTAGACACTGTATGAGGACTCTGGAAAAGAACATGGCTGATGCCAGAAGTAAAACAAAACAGGTGAATCCATTCATATTCAGCTAATACTTTTTATTCAGACAGCTAATGTGCAATCTCCCTGATGATTTTCCAGAATAATCGATCTTACGTCATCTGGTATATTTACATAATTTCTGAATACAACTCACGTTTGCCCACAAGACATATTGCAGCCGTATATCTGGATGGAATTTATATTTGGTTCTGATATGATTATAAGAGTTTTGGTGGTTTAAAACTAATGAATAAATGTCTAATGCTTAAGGTAAAAGAAAAAATCGACTTTGACCCTGAGGAGAGCAATGTTAACAGCAAGCTACAGTGCTTTTCCAAGAAATGCCTTGCCTACTTGGAAGGCCAGAATACTATATTCAGCCAGCTTAACCTTCTACCAAAGAAACACCTGTATAATGGTAAATATATGATATTGTCCAATTTGTCATTCAAATATTGCTTTAAAGCAAGAACAGGCATTATAGAAAATAAAGAATATTATTATTTTAGAATACATATCTGCCGACACTGCCATCTCTTTGCCACTGGGCACGGAGTTCCAGAACCACGTGAAAACTTTCCTGCACACACAGGGACGCCGTGACAAGGCATTCAAACTCATTGACCAGCTAGAGTATGTCCTCGCCATATTTATTTATTATATTTTTTTCTGGCTTGAAGTCCTAGAGAAAAAAGAAGATATACACATCAGTATCACCGATTCCAATGCATACCTGGAAATATATCTGGCTGTAAATTCAGTTGAGCACAGATTTTGTTTTCATTATTTCAAACTGTTAGTATTGTTGGTTCTATGTTATATTTCATGTATGGTAATAAGGCATGAGGCTATCGCGGGTTGCCATCTTGTCCCATTGAAAAAAACAAAACAAAACAAACGGGATGTACACGCAAAAAATGGAAGTGCATAAAAAGCTCTCTAAAATCCAATCATTGAAAAAGACAAGATGATAACCCGCAATTGGACTATTTAAGTTTGTGTGAAATTGCTTAATATTTAACAGAATATCGGCCAAGCGTTATCGACTTAAAGCAAGCCGAGAACAAATCAAGTTGGATATAAAGAGTCTGCAGCTGCTCAGGGCCACACTGTACAACTTGATCATACAACTTCCGGTAGATTGGAAAGAAACTAGTCACACATTCAACACAAAAAGGTACAATTTCTCATTCATGAGCATTATAAACACATAATAAGCATATAGCATTATTCTTTGTTTTGTTTTTCTGAATAAATTTACTTTATTATTGAAGGTTGCTGTCCGAGATTAAGTCTCTTCAGAGCGCGTACAGTGCCTATGATATTGTCAGGAAATCCTTACCTCTTCTGGCAAGAAATGACGAGAAGCTTGGCTTGGAACTGTTAGCACTCTTGAGTCTCTTACTTTTCAATGCCAACAAATCTGTCCAGGTATTTCAAAAATGTAATGATTTATTGACAAATGACAAAATTGTTGTGAATAAGTTTAGTTTATAGACATACATAAAGAAATCATTATACAAGGCAAGTATGCTCAAGAAGAAATCGACAACGATTGCAGTCCCTGGCCAAGACCAACAAGGTTTCGTTCTGATTCGATCTCTACAGTTTGAGGGGGACTCAAATAAAGATATTTTTTAAACCTCGCATCATATAACGTATATAGACATCATATAACATATACAGGCATCATATAACATATATAGACATCATATAACATATATAGACATCATATAACATATATAGACATCATATAACATATACAGGGATCATATAACATATATAGATATCATATAACATATACAGGCATCATATAACATATATAGACATCATATAACATATACAGGCATCATATAACATATATAGACATCATATAACATATACAGGGATCATATAACATATATAGATATCATATAACGTATATAGACATCATATAACATATATAGACATCATATAACATATATAGACATCATATAACATATATAGACATCATATAACATATACAGGCATCATATAACATATATAGACATCATATAACATATACAGGGATCATATAACATATATAGATATCATATAACGTATATAGACATCATATAACATATATAGACATCATATAACATATATAGACATCATATAACATATATAGACATCATATAACATATATAGACATCATGTAACATATACAGGCATCATATAACATATATAGACATCATATAACATATATAGACATCATATAACATATATAGACATCATGTAACATATACAGGCATCATATAACGTATATAGACATCATATAACATATACAGGCATCATATAACGTATATAGACATCATATAACATATACAGGCATCATATAACATATATAGACATCATATAACATATATAGACATCATATAACATATATAGACATCATATAACATATACATGGATCATATAACATATATAGATATCATATAACGTATATAGACATCATATAACATATATAGACATCATATAACATATACAGGGATCATATAACATATATAGACATCATATAACATATATAGACATCATATAACATATATAGACATCATATAACATATACAGGGATCATATAACATATATAGATATCATATAACATATACAGGCATCATATAACATATATAGACATCATATAACATATACAGGCATCATATAACATATATAGACATCATATAACATATACAGGGATCATATAACATATATAGACATCATATAACATATACAGGGATCATATAACATATATAGATATCATATAACGTATATAGACATCATATAACATATATAGACATCATATAACATATATAGACATCATATAACATATATAGACATCATATAACATATATAGACATCATATAACATATATAGACATCATATAACATATACAGGCATCATATAACATCTATAGACATCATATAACATATACAGGGATCATATAACATATATAGATATCATATAACGTATATAGACATCATATAACATATATAGACATCATATAACATATATAGACATCATATAACATATATAGACATCATATAACATATATAGACATCATGTAACATATACAGGCATCATATAACATATATAGACATCATATAACATATATAGACATCATATAACATATATAGACATCATGTAACATATACAGGCATCATATAACGTATATAGACATCATATAACATATACAGGCATCATATAACGTATATAGACATCATATAACATATACAGGCATCATATAACATATATAGACATCATATAACATATATAGACATCATATAACATATATAGACATCATATAACATATACATGGATCATATAACATATATAGATATCATATAACGTATATAGACATCATATAACATATATAGACATCATATAACATATATAGACATCATATAACATATATAGACATCATATAACATATATAGACATCATGTAACATATACAGGCATCATATAACATATATAGACATCATATAACATATACAGGCATCATATAACATATATAGACATCATATAACATATATAGACATCATATAACATATATAGACATCATATGACATATATAGACATCATGTAACATATATAGACATCATATAACATATATAGACATCATGTAACATATATAGACATCATATAACATATATAGACATCATATAACATATATAGACATCATATAACATATCTAGGCATCATTTGAAATGTGAGATTAAAGACCTCAAATTATGTTTTTATATTGCAAGAACATACATGCAGAGCTTTTTTCATTATTACAGCAAGAAGTATATCGTTACTTCATAAATACGGAAGAGGAAATGTTTTTTGTGTTTGTCCGTACACAAATGTCTGCAGCCACACAGACCCTCAAAGAAAGGTATGTCTAATAACCTCAGTCACATTTGTGAAGATTTCAGTTGAGATGCCTGGCCCATCAGCGAGAATGAGTGACATAGCGTATGTAACGGGTTTATAGCAGTGGGAGGAGCGGACGTCCAGAAAGCACCCTGCAGAGCACTTTCAGTGACATTTAATATTGGCCGATTTCTACTTCCATTCAACAAATCAAGCACACAGAATGCCATTTTTTTCAAAAATTATCAAAAAAAAAGTATTTAAAGGAAATGGCCATGAAATTATCCAAATAGTAAAAGGGGTCATAAGCCGTTTTAATGATTGGCCACTTTTAGTGATGTGTTTCATAGACATATTCATAAAAGGATTTCACTAACTTTCTCATATTGTTGAGAAAAATCAAATACATGAATTTTTTCAGAAATACATCAGCTACTAATTGTTATAACCCAATTGACTCTACATTCAACATATTTTTCATTGTATTTTTTTAAATTTCTATTCATGACAAATTTTCTCATATTTTTCAGGGAATATTTCTTCTCTTTTAGGTATTATTATGATAAGAGCAACTAATTGCTGATTATATTCTGAAATTATATTAATATTTGATTTATCTAATACCTCAAAAATAAATGTGAGGTCAAAATAAAGTCCGTCAATTTGTCACTTTTGTAACCCTACCGATTTAAGCTATTTTTAATCATTTTAGCTTCAAAATAAATCTTGAATTTGACAGACTTTTTTTTCAATTTCTTTTTAGTATTAATGTGTTTTTCTGTGCAGTATTCTATATATTTTCATAAACTAACCCCCAATAAGCTGGCATTTTTATATTAATAAAAAAAAACTTAGTATTATAGTATTTTCCTATGTTTTCCCTTATAGATTGACCACTAACTATAAATTGCTCTCAAATTGTTAATTATGAACAGATTTTGATGAATAATGACTCTACGAGCTCGTATTTGAAAGATGTAGATGACAGGATAATAAAACATGTAGATAATTTCGTGGAAATAGGCTTTCTATTTTCAAGGTCATTGAAAGGTCACTTTAAGGTCACTGGCAATATTTGATCAAAATAGCCTAAGAAGGTTGACATTCGATCACATATCATTTGTAGATGTATACTGAGTAGTTAAAAACTTATATCCCTATGTCTGCCATTTCTAGTGATGCAATGGTTTTTTAAAAACAAAAATCGGCCGACAAGCCGGGGTGCCGTGAGGGCACTGGGAGATCATTGGTCACAATTTTAAGAAACATCAGGAATTTTTAGCTGCAACATAAAAGTTGCCGTTGTTTCCCTGATGACTTCTCGCCAAATATCATCTTAAAGTACAAGTTATTTTCTGAAGTGCCGTCTCTATGGCTTAACGTGGTCAATGTCTGACCTCAGTATCGTCACCTAAAAATATACTATAATGAAATTGCAAATAATTATGAATGTTTTCAAGACACATGTTATCAGAACTTTTTTTCACCGATAATAAGAATTGTACACTTTAAAGACATGTAGTAGTAAATTTGCTGTTATGTTACAGCAAAGTTTGCTGGCAGCATAATTACCAGCAATGTTTGCAGTAGGCAACTTCTTTCATCTTCAGTAATTTCTTGCTGTAAATTCATTTTTGCATCTGCAGTAATGTTTGCTGTATAATTTTGCTGTTTAATTCATGAGATTTCTTTCAATATTTTTGTAAAGACGGAAGTCTAGAATTCCCTAACATTAATATTGTAGATGAATATTTGTTTTTAAATTGGTTAGATCAATACTACAAAAGCAATACTACACAAGTCTGTTATGGAGTATGGTCCATCCCTGGTCCCGTATGTTGCCTGGCCAGGCTGACCACAGGCCATCAGGCCATTATGGACACATACATTCTCATGAATATAAGATGTTCTGTAAAGAATATGTGATTATCTCTTTAAAAATAGCAATTAACAAAGTATTGGCTGATCACAGTAGTCGCAATGTTTTCAATTCAATTCACATAAATGTACTATGTTCAATTTCTTTTTGCCTTACACCAATATAGACATATTTAACTATCATAAAAAGAACCTGTAACATTAAGGCTTGTTATCGTATAGATATTTACCATCTATAGAGATTATTTCAGCTGAGTTTTTAGATAACTATTTTGACGGTTTCTGTTTTACCTTTAACTCAAATATTCTGAGTGAAATTTTGAAAAGCTGCAATTTTGAATGTGATCAGATTAGGGCAGTAGCCCGGATTTGGGCGTCTGCACCCCACTTCCTGAAGTTACCACCATGACAACTAAATCTGTAAATTGACACACAGGGTGTTCTTTTTTTACCATACCCTAACTTGTGGGGCCAGGGATGGACCAGAAAATAACCTTGCCACAGACTCTTGACAAAACACATACCTAGATTTAACCAGTCAGTTCCATAATGGGTATGAAAACGGAAAATATATTAAACAAAACATTTGACCGTAAATGACATATGAAAGTTGAAGCAGATTTTTCTCGTTACATCTTGATGACAGACTTCAGGCCTCTGAGAGGCTTGTGAAGTATTGCTTATGTAGTATGGGTTAGATATATCCCACATTATGGGTTTTCCAGTATGTCTTTAACAAATGATGACATTTGGTTGTGTGACAATAATAAGTAACAATAATTAAATTAATAACTTCTTAATAACAGTAACTTCTGCTGTAGATTTACACTATTGGAATACCATCATTTACAGTACAAATAACTGTTGATGACAGCAATATATACTCTTCTTTCACGTACAGTAAATATTGCTGTAAAAATACAGCAAACGTTGCTTCATTTCTACAGTTACTTTTTAGAGTGTACCTGGGACATACTTTTGTTATAATTTGCTACATTTTTTACATAGGCGATCAATTGCCGTTCAAAAGAAGAAAAGGATTCAAGCAAATGTTTCTGTCCCAGCACAGTCCAGCAATGAGTATACTCCTGTGAGTATTAAGGGTATTTATGGGTGTTGGTAGTGAGTCTATTGGCAGATTTATTCAGGGAACTACTTTCTTTTTATGCCAAAATAGAATGTTTTCAAAAAGTATGTGAAAATTGCTCATTTGTCAAAAATAGTCCCCTTTTCATTTAAACATTTCAGTGATTATAGAATACTTTATGATATTTATTTTTGTAGTAAAACTAATGATTTATTATTTGAAAATCACAATGGAAATTTCCTTGATATATTGAAAGCTTCATATATTTTTTTAACTCATAAAGAGTAATATGTGACTGCTCCACGATTTCTTTTGTCATGTCAAACTGTTAAAGGAAAAGGTTCTGCAGATTGTGGGACCATAATACAATGGATTTCCAAACAATTTGGTAAAAGTGATCTTAACAATAGTTACTGTGACCCTAGTGAAACAGATTTTCTTTTTTTTCAAAAACATTAAGAGTAAAATAGAGGTGAAGTACACACTTGACCATTTCAAAAATATTTTGTCACTGTCCTTCACACAACTGATTGTCCAACTTCTTTTTTTGGATCACAGTGAATTTTCTTTCCAATGAAATGAAATAAACACAGCTAAAAACAAGCCCACTTCTGCTAAAATTAATTTGCTTGTCTTCATTTCTTATCAGAAATATCATCAAGGAAAATGAGGAAAAAATACTATTTTGAAAGAAATGTGCGCGTAATCATACCTTATAATTCAAATGCTGTAGTGTTTGAATATTCATTAATGTCATTAATGCTTTGAATTTAAAAGGGAATTCATTTTAACATTCCAAATGTACCAATTCACATGAAGTACATTATTATGGTTGTTTGCTCTTCTACCACTAGGGGGCACTCATTGAAAAGACCTATTATTACCATTAAGGAACTATTACATATTTTTTACTGAAATGAAAAAGCAATATTTTTTATAATTTATACATATTTATCTTACATACAAATATATACAAGATATATGATAACCTGCTCCTATTGTTTTACAGACATCCAATGTGTACAATCCTTCTATAATGGAACGTCATGGAAAGAAAAGCAAGGCTTTAAGGCCCTTGATTAACTTAATGAAAGTAAACAGGCTTGTCATAGCAGAGTCAAAAACAAACCAGGTGAATAGCATTAAGTTATAAATATTGATCTTTTATAGATTAGATCATTCCTTCATAAATCATTGAACTTTTATAGACCTAATTCTGTGATTATATGATTCCTTAATAAATTATTGTACTTTTATAGACCTTTATTTGTGATTAAATAAAATTCCTATATAACTTGTATGATTCTAAACCTAGTTATGTGATTAGATAATTCCTTTATAACTTATTGTACATTTATAGACCTATTTCTGTGATTAGATAATTCCTTCATAACATATAATATGGATTTCTTTGCAGCTTGACTATGGATTTACCAATGTTGGACTGCAGAGTGACAGTTACAGTCAGGAGGATGAGGTGGAGGATAATCTGTCAGGTTCAGGCGACTCCAGCATTAACACAGTCACCATCATCATACAGGTGATTGCTAGCCTTTGCGATGGACAAAATAGCCAACTCCAGGTAAGTCTTTGAATATTGACTTTGTGGCTTTATTATTCATATTTCTATCATTTATTGCACATCTGAATTGCCGCTCATCATCATCATCATCATCATCATCATCATCATCATCATCATCATCATCATCATCATCATCATCATCATCATCATCATCGTCATCATCATCATAATCATCATCATCATCATCATCATCATCATCATCATCATTATTACAGCTTACTCAGTGAAAACGTCAGCGAAACCATAGCTTTAGACAAATCAACTGAATTCATGTCTGACACTTCAATAACATTCCATATTTTGATAAAACAATAACAGAAGATACTTATAAGGTTGACAGTTTATATTTATGGCTTGCTTATTGTATTTTCATGAAAGGAATTCTTTATGGGGTTAATTTCAAATATAATGAACTTTGTGTGCAATTTTGATGTGATGAGATTCAATATATTGTTTGTAAAATGAAATCTATTTTCATTCCAGAATTATCTGCGCACACAGCCAGATAATGTGACATCTGTAAATGTTATACAAGTATTCACCAAATTCCTGCACTCATTTTACACCCATGTGGATGGCTCAAATATTGAACTCATGACAGATGTCTTCTCAACCCTCAATGAACTTTGTGTGGTAGGCTATTTATTTTTCTTTGAATGATCAAAATTATTTATTTCTTCAATCAACATCTTGTGAAGGGTATTTCCTCGGACATCAGTTTCAATATTATTTCGGTCATATCAGGACGGGACCTCCTGGTAACAGATATAGATCTGCCTCACTGAATTGTCATATTCCAGGTCCTTGACATGACAAAAACCCAATAAAAAAGTATATGTAGCATGCTTTAGAACAAATAGTAAAATGTCGCTTGAATGAGTACAAGGAAGATGAATACATGTCATTTATTATAGAAATGTGTGTTGTTTAATATTTAGGGTAACCAAGAGAACCGTTCGGTGATATTAAACAACAAGATCATTGATGTCATCAACTTTATCTTGAGAATGACAGAATATAAGGACTGCAGCATTCAGCAGGTATGGTAATCACATTATTCAGCAGGTGTGGAAGTTAATATCTGGTATATTTTTTAATACATATTATTGATTGAGTCTTAACAGAATACACCTCTTTTAATATTAAATGTTTAAGGTCTTGGATCTGAAGCAGATAATGGTCATACTGCTGATTGCAATGGTGGAAGAGAACGATCCAGATGCATTATCTGTCTCCAAGGTATCGATGTTCTGGAAACATTGTCTTTTATTCTCTGCCAAATTAGAATATCACATGTTTAAGAGCTGTCCAAGATCAAGAAATAGTGAATTGCATGGTTTTGTAATGATCTGTTACCCAATATGTAAAACAATTATTCGGCAAATGAAATAAGCATGAATTTAATACTTTGTTGTACACAGGAGATCAGAGATACCCTAGACATTTCTGCAGTCAGACAAGTTATAGCGACATGTCAAAGAGTATACAAGGTAACTTTCAACTTCTCCAGTTCACAGCCAGCGGCAGGAGTCGAACCCACCACCTCCCATTCTCCACTTGTATCACCAAGTTAGGCACATGTCCCTTTGTTAACATTCAGCCACACCTCAATCATGATAATGTGCTTTCCATTCCTTGTGTAAATTCCTCGACACACATGTTATATATGATAATCTCAATGGGCATTCAATTACCATGAACTATTTGTCCTGATAACTTTGTTCAAATTGTAATGTATGCAAATGATTATTTTCAGAATCAAAAATTGTCCCCAATTCCACTCTACCAAGATGATGGACAAAGTTCAGGATGTTTTGGAAGAAATAAAAAGGTGAAAAAACTTAAGCATAAATGTGTATATAATTGTAGGAAAAGCAATGTAGACAAGTGTAATTAGTCTTTAACCAATTATTATTAATTTAAAAGAGTGCAAAAGATTTAAGTTGTATAGAACAATACACAAACAATTTTCATGTTTTAGATGGAGAAGGCAATAGCTAATACTCTGGAAAACCTACTCACTCTGGGGTTCTCTTACACAATACTCCTTTCGAAGATGTATGACATTGATCCCAGTTTGAAGAAGCAAGGTGGGCTATGTACTTCTCAATTACATGTAAATGAATAGACACATTTTCTAATATTTTGATTAGTTGGACTCACAATATCATATTTTCTTTAAAAGCCCCCAAAAAATGAAACAGTTGCTTTGAAGATAATGAAAAGAAATTGTGGATACAGGATGAAAGTATAGTGAATGCTTTTATTACAAAAAAACACCTTATTTCACAGTTTTAGGTATAAGACTTTTTTTTTAAAAACTGATTGAAAATCAATATTTGTCATTTTAAGAATTCAATATTTTCATAATGGATAACAGTTTGGAAAGCACACACAATATTGAACTTAATTTAATGAGATATGTTTTCTATCCATATATGTAATCAGATTTATTTTCGTTCAGTATTGATTTAGAAACTCATTGTAAGGCTCCGTATTATGTAAATATTTGTTCAATATTCAATATTATTTTGATTGTTTTAAAGGAATATCTAACCCAGAGGAAAGACTGGCATATAAGGAGTTCAAAGACCAGTGCATGTCAATTGAGATCGTGAAAGGAGATCATCTCCAGAGAATACACTTCAGAGTCAAGAATCCGGTAATATCTATGTTAAAAAATGACCTCTTTAATTTGTCTTATTACAATTCAACCAATCACTGAAATCCATTTATATGTTTTTAAAAGTGAACCTAGTCTGGATTTATTTTGTTTGAAGAATTTGTTACGCGAAGAAACCAAAGAGGATATCAAATGGGGAATTGACAGAACTTCCCCAACTGCAAAGTACAGAGATCTGATTATGTGGACAACAGACATCCTCAATGATCTGGATTACCAGAGGAAATTAATGAACAATCCCATCCTATGTAGACTGGCTACTAAATGGTAATATAAAAACCTAAATTCAGTATTAAGTTTGCATCTAAAGACCTTTGTGTCTGAAAGAATTAAAATAAGTATATTGCCAATTGATATAAAAAAAATAAATAAAAACATCTTCTTTTAACGTATGATGGATTATATTATGATTATCTAATATATATATATATATATATATATATATATATATATATATATATATATATATATATATATATATATATATATATATGCAACAAAGTAAAAAGGTAGTTGTATACAGTGTAATGGTGATGAAAGTAGTCCAACAAAGTCCGTGGTGACAAAACGTTAAAACCTTTTATATACTTGCAGGGCAATTTGGAACTATGCCTGTATAATACTGAGCCTGTTTATCAACATTTTGATGATGCTTACTTGGATTGCACCCATGACTATTAACGATGTGCCCGCCAATGCTACACGACTCCCAAAGGAAGTCTATGAGTATGTCATGCGTTCAAATCATACGTCTTGTGCAGCTTTGTTCATACTGTTAATCTATAATACTTTATGTAATAGTTTCTCTTATTGTTTGTTATAACAAATGCCATAATCTGCATAAGTAAGTGTATAACATATATAATAATTTTAATTTCCAGCCTAAATATCAGCTTGATATCATGAATTGTTTAGTATAAGACCACTAATAGTAGGTTTTTGGTGATACTCATCAGACATCAGTAACGCTGTTCCGTCTATTAATGGAATACAATAGATAACAATGTGATAGATATGACAGGTTTTGATGTCATATATGTTTGCCTCCTGGATTTGAATACAGATAAAAACCAAATAACAACCATGCATTACTTGGCCTGAAACGTTTCACTATTAATGAGTTTTCGTGCAACAATAAAAGTCCACAATACTGGTATATATTTTGCAGTCCGATGCCGGTGGTGTGGAGTGGCTATTACAGGTGGCTCTACACCTTCTCTTTCCTACACATGCTGTGTTCTCTGATGTTGTTTAGTTGCTATATGCTTCTGAAGCATCCCACACTCCCGGATGTTGTGGGTTGCCTCTTTCTTGTCAAGTAAGTAGTGATGGTTATTTCAGTTAACGCACTGAGCTGGCAAACTAATTAATGCCTCAGTGGCATGGAGCCCTTTGTATATAAGGGCTAACATCAGTTGGCATGGAGCCCATTGTATATAAGGGCTAACATCAGTTAGAAGGCTGTGATCATTCCAACCACCTTTATACCAAAAGGTAAAACAGAACTGGATTTTCGTAATAGATAAAAAAGCTTTCTTCCAAAGGTTAGTTAAAGCTACACGAACACATAAAACACCCCAATCAGAGATTAAAGACATTTCAACTTCCATCGGATATTTTACTCTCTCTCTCTCTCTCTCTCTCTCTCTCTCTCTCTCTCTCTCTCTCTCTCTCTCTCTCTCTCTCTCTCTCTCACTTAGATCCCAACGCTGTAGTTTTAGACCTGTGCTTTATAATTGTGTAATTATGATTATTATAAGTGATTGGCTGGGACCAGGAGCTAGCAAAAAGGAGGAAAAAGACAAAACCACGGAATCAGAAGAGAAACAAGAGAATAAAGAGAAACGGTCCTCAAAACTGGAAGTGAAGCTCTTCAGTGGCATCACAGTTTACTACACGGTGAGGGTGAATGCTTCTTATTATTATGCTTCTTATTATTATGCTTCTTATGCTCCAGCCCAAAAATGGATAAAAGCTAAGCTCATGTTCTAGCCCCACGACAAGTGTGTCCTTGTATACAATTTGGAATTGTTTAAGATTGAGTTCTTTATTATTTATTTTTATTTTTTAGATATTCTTTGCCATGTCGGTTGCCGGTGCATTTTGCAATGGATATTTTTATGCTTTTCATCTTCTCAATATTGTGGCCAACAATCAGCTGTTGAAGGGAGTAATCAAGGCAGTCACAATGAATGGTAATGAATACTATGAAGTTTGAAAAGTGATGTGAAAGTTGGCCAGCATAACTGGAGGGCATAGATAAGAGGAACTAATGTTGAGCTCAATTTAGTAAATTTCTCATCATTGTTCTCAGCGTGTGTTGAGAACAATTTAAGAGACTCCTATTGTGTTCAGGAACTCTTGTTACATGTTATATCAAACTAAACTATGGTTTATATAAAGTGGATAGATGATTATGGTATAGTATCATATGCATACTTATCAATAGCTTGATTCTTCCCGCCAATAGGACCTTCTCTGATATGGGTCGGCATTCTTGGAGCCATCATCATTTACATCTATGCTTTGATAGGCTTTGCCATCATGCGGCCTATGTTTAACAAGGATGACCAACTATATTGCCACACCTTAACTGAATGCACCGTCACCGTCCTCAGATATGGCCTTATTGGTGACATCTCTGATGTAAGTAATATGTCTAGAATGTAGTTCTTACCAGAAAGGTGTTATACATAGCATAATATGTTATAACATGATATGATTTATGTTACTTGCGGTTAGTAATAATCAGGGGTGGGGGAGCTGTGAACCAATCTGGTCGGTAATCGAAACATATCTGGGTGGTATGACGTCATACCATTGTTCTCAACCAAATCTGAACCAATTTGGGTGGTTCTGTTACATAACGACTTTTTTATATCTCATAAATGCATCAAAATCACATAACAATCATCACACAATTTAAAAAATTTCGTTACAGTTGAGCGTATAGCAGTGTCTTATTAATAATAGTGTAAATTTTATGATAAATTTTACCGCTTTTGCGGAAATATTTGGCACATTCCTGTGTTAAAATTTTAAAAAGATTAAAGCATTCATGAAACCTGGAAGGTTCCAGGTGATTTTACAGTAGTTTAAGGTATATGAAAACAATATATGATCTGAAAATTGACATACGTATAGGCTATCTGTCTGAAATCCACAATAGAACATCTGCTCTGAGAATTATGATTTTTTGTGACCACCAAGTACTGCCAGTACTGGACAGGAAGTGTGTTGTGTGACCTTGACCCTTGAACTGTCAGGGGGCTCCGTAAGTCACAGGAGGTGTTGTTTACCAATTGTCAAAATTGAAGCAACACATTTTCTGCCATTTTTTTTCACTATTTAGATAATGAATTGGAAGATAACACTTATCATGATTATCATGCCTTTTCTTGGCTTTCTTTTGTTGGTAAAATTATTAAAAACGGATGAATATTTATGAAGTTATAAATGAAGAAAAATCATTATTTTTTATATTATATATGTTTGAAAAAAAAGTATAAAAAAATCTATACAGCCCAGCCTTTAAGGTGAAATCCATGCAGCCTTTGATGTCTTCCCATTCAGTGGTGTGAAAAACCCCAAATTTCATCAAAGAGGGTCAAATCATAAATTTCACTGATACCAATTATCAGCATTCACAGTTTTGCCATTCAAAGTCCTTGTGATTTAAGGCCAAACCAGTGATCAAAGGGTTTAATATCACTTTTTCCATATCTGGTCCTTTAGGTTAAGAGGGATTCTATGCAGTCTTTGAGTCATGTCTTCCCTTTTTGACACAAAGGTTTTCACATGTATAAGATATTTTTCAAATAAATAGTATACTTTCCCATAAATGATATACGGGTATCTTTTACAACCATAAGATATTTGTCACAACCCTATGATATTTGTCACAACCATAAAATATATATATTCCTGGCAAAAAATTGTACAAAACATCTCCACCCTGTTTCCCAAGCTGGACAGGTGCCCAACTGGTAACTCATTAGGTGTTTACACGAGATCACAGACCAGCTGAACAAAGCTTGTTGACAAAGTGTTCAATTGCTGGTGTAGGTTTCAGCAGACAACTGATCAACTTTCAAGTGTCACAGAAAGTCATTAACAGGGAGTATTTTGGGTACTACTACATAAAAGCACTGTTTAGGGTATAAACATTCATGTTATGTAAAGAAAATGTGTCTGAAAGTAAGGTTTCATGAATGCTTTTTCAGTCTAGCCATTGTCCACCATACAAAAATGGTCAAATACCACTCAGATTGGCTGCGATTTAGTGCACAGATTGTTGCAAGAGCCCAGAATGACGTCATTTAGGGCCCAGGTCAGTTGTGAGCATCAAGAATGACGCGATTTAACCAGATTGGTTCAGATTTACTGCGCAGATTGGTTCAATGCTCATGTTCAATGTGCTGTCTGGGCAAGGCATCTAACATCAGGAACATAAATATACAATTATTTATATTGAATCAATTTAGCTCCATCAAAACCACTGGGCTTGCTAAGTAAACGTTCTATTTTAAATATTATCTTTTTACTTTGTTATTGCATTTGATCTTTTGATTATTTATCTTGTAGTACTTATCTTGAGTACATTTACGATAAAAAGAGACCAAAATAATAGATGCATTTGTCAACTAATTAGTGATTTTAATTTCCAGGCTTTATCCCTCAGCGAACTTGACGATTCTTTCAATGTTTTTGGCTGGTTGACATTGTACCAGATTACATTTTTCATTCTTTTCACCACAATTGGCCTGAATGTAATATTTGGTATAATCGTTGATACCTTTTCAGAACTCAGGGATCTTAAGGTAAACTTACATGTTCGATGATGTGCTAAAATATATAATTCCCATTTTGTGCTTGTAGGTCTATATATTGCAAACTACATATTAAGGTTAAACTGTTTAATAAAGAGAACATGGTGTGAATGGTTTTCATTTAAAAATGGATTTATTCTGTATTCAGTGGACGGCAGAGAAGGATATGAGAGATACATGTTTTATTTGTGCAAGGGACAGTTATGATTTTGAACAAACCGGTCAGGTGAGAAAAACTTTCATGTAACTTTCATTTTTCTCTCAACAGATGGCAGTGCAAAACAACATTTTAAAATTTGTCAACTTAGTGATGCTACAAGTTGAAATAGGCATGTGGATAAAGCGGCACAAATAGAACTAAGCTATATTCGTAAAATATCGATTATCTTGACTAAAAGAAAAAAGACAAATTCAAAATGTTGTCTTCAAATTTTTGATCCCAAAAACAATCGTGGCATGATAAATATGATTTCATTATTTTCTTATGATTACAGGGTTTTATATCCCATGTCAGGAATGATCACAATATGTGGGCTTATGTGTTTTATTTCATTCATTTGAGAGACCTGGAGGAGACAGATTACACTGCTCTAGATATGTATGTCAGTAATCTGGTGAGTATCTATTAAGAGGGACAAAAACAAACGTCAAATGAGTTTTGTTTTAGTCCATTTCAAAATTAATGTTAACTTTAAATTCAGATTTAGATTTGCGAAATAAAAGTCTCTTTTTGATAAATTGTTTCGATATATGTATCTCCCCCATTCTCGAAAATGAAACATCCATATGAGAAACCACGAAAACTAACACTAGATGTCACTTCTTGTATGTATTTTTGTTCAGCTCAAGGAAGACAAGTTTGATTTCTTCCCTTTGAATCGGGCCATGTCACTTGCCACGTTTATGGAGGACAACCAGGAGAGCGTTATGGAAGAAATAATTCAGACAGTCCGCAACATCAAACACACACAAGATGAAGAGGTATATTTTTGTTTTGTGTTTTTGGTTTGTTTTTTTACTTGCTCTTTTATTGCATACGGTTCTTCAATATCATGCCACCCATTCTATATTTGTCTTTAGTATAAAAATATTGAATGTATCTAAAATACGCCATACGTCATACGAGTGTTATGTGTGTAGCTTTATTGCTTGTAAACAGGATTTTCCTAAAAATGCGATATGCTATTTGTGAAATATAAAAAAGATGATCCTTGTTTCTTTCCAGATTTTAAGAAAAATTGAGGAAAAAAATCAGTCTAAACTCAGTTCACACAAAAGAGAATATTATAGAAGCGTCAGACAAAGAGAAAATTCAAGGTCTAATGATTCCGATGGAAATGACGACAGAGATCCTCCTGGTAACACCGGCAGTAATCATATACCTCACAGCCATTCTTCAGCGAGGACCCAGAATTCCTTGCAGGAAGGTGGAAGAACTCAGGGAAGTCCTCCTTCACGTGACTCAGACCACCGTTCCCAAGGAGCACTTCAGAGAAGTCAACCCCCATCTGGCTCAGACCACCGTTCCCAAAGAGCACTTCAGAGAAGTCAACCCCCATCTGGCTCAGACCACCGTTCCCAAGGAAGAACTAAGGGAAGCCAACCCCCATCTGGCTCAGACCACCGTTCCCAAGGAGTACTTCAGAGAAGTCAACCCCCATCTGGCTCAGACCACCGTTCCCAAGGAAGCACTAAGGGAAGCCAACCACAAACAGGTACTGGCAATCATCAACGAAGGATTCATTGGGGAAGTCATCCTCCACCAACAAAACAATATAGAGTATCTACACCAGCAGAACAATATAGAGTATCTCCACCAACAGAACAATATAGAGTATCTCCACGAACAGAACAAGATAGAGATTCTCCACCAACAGAACAAGAAAGAGATTCTCAACCAACAGAACAAGAAAGAGTTTCTCAACCAACAGAACAAGAAAGAGTTTCTCAACCAACAGAACAAGAAAGAGTTTCTCAACCAACAGAACAAGAAAGAGTTTCTCAACCAACAGACCAAGAAAGAGATTCTCCACCAACAGAACAAGATAGAGATTCTCAACCAACAGAACAAGAAAGAGTTTCTCAACCAACAGACCAAGAAAGAGATTCTCCACCAACAGAACAAGATAGAGATTTTCCACCTGCAGACCAATATAGAGATTCTGCACCAGCAGATCTAGATAGAGATTCTGCACCAGCAGATCTAGATAGAAATTCTCCATTAGCAGAGCAAGATAGAGATTCCCTATCCTCGGATTTAGGTGGAGATTCTCCCTTAGATTCTCTAACAGATAGCGATTCTGAAGATCGGATAGATGACTTATATATGCAGCTTTCCGAAGGCTCCGACAGTTCTTTTGAGAAGATATCCTTAACCGATGTGAGAATGCTAATAAATGAAAGCCGTCGAGGTCATGTGAATGCCACAATGGGCCATGTTTCTGAACTTCCTGCTACAAGTGCTCAACCAACTAATGAAAGCGCAGAAGGTCTATCTGGCATAGAGAACAGATCCACAGAAGTGAAAAGATTAATGGTGCAAGAACGGAGTCGAGATAACTTGGGTCCCACCGAAGATGAGATTGAGGTTGCCACTGAAGTGATGGAAGAGGAGGGTCCTGAACCTGAGGAGGGTCCTGAACCTGAAGAGGGTCCTGAACCTGAGGAGGGTCCTGAACATGAATCTGTGGCGTAAATTCTCAACCCAAAGCGGAAAAGCCTTTGTATATATTTAAAACCGTTAAATGTACATATATATTGTGATTTGGAAATGAATAAAACATTTGTGTGTTTGGTAAATATATTATTTCACAATACAATGTCGGTGAAAAATCATTTATCTGTTCCAAGATTAAACAAAGGTTAATCTTTGTTATTTCCTGTATAGAGTAACAAAATTACCTCTTTTTAAATTGGGTTTCACATTGTATATGTACAAGTATATGCCTTGCCTAAAGGCCGAAATGATATTTTGGACAGCTGAAAATAATGACTTATTCTTTTCTTTATCACAGATTTGATAAATATTGCCAAAATAAAGTCACAACTTTATACTTCATAACATCGCACTAGCAATAGTATAACTAAGCATTTTACACATGTAGTATTATACAACCGTTTTTGTACAACACTGTCGTATTTTATTAAATTCATTTTCCCTGTGATTAAATGCAAAATGCTTATAATAGAATACATTTAACATATTCTATTATAGTGATTCTCATTGTTTGTCGCTTCTATTGACTATGCTTACTTGTGTAAAATTGAAAAACCTAACTATGCTTACTTGTGTAAAATTGAAAATCATGTCTATGCTTACTAGTGTAAAATTGAGAAACCTGAATATGCTTACTTGTGTAAAATTTAAAAACCTGTCTATGCTTACTTGTTTAAAATTGATTGAAAAAATGACAATGCTTTATTGTGTAGAATAGAAAAAATCTGCTTACTTGTGTACATTTGAAAATTTTGACTATGCTTATTTACTATGCTTAGTATATTTTTTGTTACATTTTGTATATTTCAAGGATAAAAGGGCAGTTCAAGTTCAAAGTCCGTA
The DNA here is from genome assembly GCA_949316495.1 of Amphiduros pacificus. Lineage (NCBI taxonomy): Eukaryota > Metazoa > Annelida > Polychaeta > Phyllodocida > Hesionidae > Amphiduros > Amphiduros pacificus. The sequence continues at coordinate 17,840,632 of OX439010.1, read as the reverse complement.
CACCAGCTGCTTTCAGTACATCTTTACGATTAATCACTGTTTTTGTTCCGTGGGAAACAGACTGGGTCTGTATTCATGCATAATATCGTATTACTCAGATGACCACTGAACTATTATTCAAATCTATCATTTTTAACATTGAATAAATATAATACTTCAACGAATTTCATTCTACCGTGAGCTATACGTTCCTCTCCAGTTTAAATGAGAAATGTTCATGCTTAGCATTCCCTATCATGACAAATGTACCCAAGGGTTATCTGGCTGCACTAATGATGTCATAAAAGATATATCCTTGAGATTCCCTGGCTGCACTAATGATGTCATAAAAGATATATCCTTGAGATTCCCTGGCTGCACTAATGATGTCATAAAAGAGATATCCTTGAGATTCCCTGGCTGCACTAATGATGTCATAAAAGAGATATCCTTGAGATTCCCTGGCTGCACTAATGATGTCATAAAAGATATATCCTTGAGATTCCCTGGCTGCACTAATGATGTCATAAAAGATATATCCTTGAGATTCCCTGGCTGCACTGATGATGTCATAACAGATATATCCTTGAGATTCCCTGGCTGCAATGATGATTGCATTATATATGTAACCCACACTGCGATACACTGCAATCATTGGTTTAACCATTATTGGCTGGCGCTATATTTGAATGCTCTCTCGACCTTGGATCGAATTTGTCAGGAAATAGACATTGTGTACATACAAGTGGGGGAGGGGGCTTTGAACAAATCATTATTAACTTAGGAACTTCCAGTTTCCTCTTGAAACAATTAACACACAATGCAAATGAATGTACTGTTCAATTCATGGTCATTCCAATGAATATTTGTTCCAGATAAAGCCTCCCACAACAGCATCTTAGTTGTACCAGGCTTCTTCCGGATGTTATCAGTATTCATTTTTGTTTTGTTTTTGTTTTCTGCCATTTCTATACAAATTTCTACTTTGTTTTAAAATACAGATTATTTTACCTATTTATAGACAATTGAAAATATTATATATTTCTCTTTCAAATAAGTACTTCGATATCATTTACGGTATTAATATAATTGAAATTCCTGAGAATTGCAGCCATTTTTCGAAGGATAGTGGTCACTGCATTTCAGTAATAAAATCAGCTGAAATGTAGTATGGATGTATTAACCTTAACATCAGGTATATAGGAATTTTGTTTCTCAAAGGAGGTTTACATGATGTTTTATCAAAAGATAGACTATATGCAACTGAGGCATTGACATAGTGCACTGTGTCAATGGATGCCACCTGCTCAGTGAGCTGAGAGATAGGCGTTGAAACTCTATACATAGTAGGTCTCTCCTGAGGACCACATATAATTATATGCTCAATATAGTATTGTTCTACTGATTTGATTGTGGTTTGTCTGGACACATAGATAAAACTTGTAGTGGGAGTAGTCCTCCTTTGTACGCTTGTAGTGAGGTGCAGTATTTGGATAATACTCACCCCATCCGTGAGTATTACTGCGGATAGTGGCTAACATAACTATTACCTACCGTATGTTGATAACTGGATCGCCTCTGGGTTTCGAGCTATCATATCATTACTCCCTTTAGTCTTAGCCTTTTAACCATGCATTTAACAGATATAATAAACTATATTGTTTTTGTAATATTTGGAAATATCTATCCTACAAAAGAATACTTTGTTTGACGTGTGTTATGTGCCTATAGCACTTGCACCATACACAAGATGGGAACTAAGAGATGAGGACGATAGTAATGACCTTGGTCTCCGGAAATGAAAGCTATCTTGCTTGTCTTGTCATTAGTATCAGACGCACGTTAGGTATGTGAGTTTGACGATTGCTTATTTGTCTGCAAAGTTGTCACAGTACCTGAAACACTACATGAACATGAAAACAGCCTGGATTCCAAGTGCAAATGCGATATATATGGAACTCTCATCCGTGCTATCTTAAATGATCTGTAGTCTCTTTAATTTAGTTGCTGACTCCGTAATTACTTAATGGCGTATAAACGTTACAGATACTTGAACATGATCTCATAAAACCAATTTTGTTGCTGAAACTGATGTTTGTTTTTGGATTAACAGTATATTTAAACACAGTTTTGTTAAGAAACCTCGGAATGTAACGTCATAATAAATGGATGTCTGTATTAACTACCAACATGCAGTTATATTTAATGAACCTCTGGGATAGTTGCATCGTCATATTTCATGAATTTCTCGAATAGTTACATTCTCATGTTTAAAGACCTTCATGGATAGTCGTTTAGTCATCTTCAGAATGTCTAGCTAGGATAGCTGCATAGTCATCTTAATTGAACTTTGTTGACCTTCTCAAAAGCGATAGAATCATCCTCCAATGACCCCTGGAATATGTTCTTTTCTTAGAATCATTTTTCAATAAGGAAGCATTACAAAAGTTACCTTGGAAATATCTGTTGACTTTGGCTTTCGGCATATATCATCAGTATTGCTATATTATGCATAATATGTTTGCACATTACTGTGTTTCTATTGGGATTGCCAACTGATAATACTTAATGTGGGAAAAATTAGAATCTTCCCCTTTAAAGCTTTGTCAGCTTCACCAAGATAGAACAAACTACATATGTACCATGAAATGTTTAGGGCCACGATTTGGTCAGAACAATAAGTAAATCTCCGGATAATATAATAAACAAGTTGAACACACAACCTACTAGGATTTGCCAAATATATTAAATGTTATATTTCATACTTATATATTGTTACCTGTTCCATAGAAAATAACAATAACACTTAAATCCTTTTCCAATCATTTATGAATGTTTTTTTATTTATTTTGTAAATGTTGTATTAGACTGTATACATTTGCAGGATTTAACTAATTCTGCTTAATTGTACCATCATTATCTTTGTGTTGTCCAAATTTACACTGCATTGAAACAATTAATAATATTACACTTATCATGCAATAATACCTTTTTCAATTTTTTACTGCTACTTTGCTGCTGGCTTATGTAATCATCAGTCAAGTTAAATGTCAATTGTCAATTGGATCACATTTGTTTGAATGTTTATAACAATATCGGAATGCCAATAAGCAATTATCTATAATGTAATTATATATAATAGTAGTTCCCATGAGAGCGCCTTGTGTTTAGGCTTTATGGGAGTCTCCTGACCATGTTGAGTAACATATATGTAAATATATATATATATCATTCATTATGTAAATGTTTCTTGGTCAAATAAATGATATTTTGACTTCTGACTTCTGGCTTTATCGAATGGGCATAATGCTTTAGACCCTTTAAAGATCCAAATGATAAGCCTTTGACATCCTCCTTATGTATAGGTCTAACTAAATGTTGATAACATAAGCCACGTATATAAACATACTTGTTCACTTCACTGTTATTCAAGATAATGTCAAGATGTCAAGATGTCAAGATAATTATATTTATATGATAAAATTAATAATTAATATTCTTCTGTAACAATACAGTGAGGCAGCAACATATCTGTTACAAGTAGGTCTCATCACGAAATGACTGAACTAATGTTGAAAGTGATGTAAAACCCCAAACAACAAACGAAAACAAGTCACAAGTTTACAGAAAACATACAATAATTATATCATGTGCCTCAGACTTATTTTAAATATATCGTTCACATTTCAACGTGTATTTTTTATGCGTGATCATTTTTCTGTAAGATGGGTCCCAAAAAGAAACCATATTTCCTAACGAACTAAACAGTGCTAAAATCATCCTGTTGCAAATGGATATATGTCTCACAAGATAACGTCTTTGCACCAGTATGCTTTAGTGGGTATTCTTCTATAAGTTTGCTTGGCAAAACCAATTTGCATCCTGCCGAGTATTGATAGGCTGGATACACAAGCAAGAATAAGCGCCTGACATGAACTTGTGTGTCTGCTTTTAGTGTACACATAACGTGTACATGTAGCAATCAATGTTAATTAGGCATAAATGATACAATTTATGCAGTCACCACTAGGTGTCTCTTGGTGTTGCACGTCAGAAGCGAGCGAGCCACTTCCGCAGATAGTATCGCTGGCCTGCAGATTGAGACTACCTTGAGCAGCTCACACGCAATGCTTATTATGTAGATAACTATTTAGCAAGTAATTTTAAGTTTTTCATATAATCTATAAGGATTGTTCAAAGGATAAGAATTACCACTGGAGTTGTAGTTTTGTTGTGAATTAAGTGATTTGTGAATAACTTTTAAGTGCCAGGAAAGGATACGTGTTGAGAGTGATTCAGAACAGCCCCGATACGCAGGCACAGAAGGGCGAGGAGGAGGTGACAAGACCGCTCAAACAGGCCTCTGACTTGTGGTTAGAGCACCAACTTTGCACACACAGAGATACCATCTGGACCTGCCAGTCTAAAAAATTGTTAAATGTCTGGCTGAACACTCAGCAAAAGGAGATCCGGAAATCTTGTGCCACTTTATCTACAGTTGAAATCCAGAGTGGAGTGAGAGGCATATATTCTCAGCATGTGAGATCGTGAGAGGTAGATATCAGCCCGGGTGGTTAAAAAGGTAAATGGACAAGGGGCGAGCGGCCGCTCCTGAGCAGAGGCGGCGGCGGCGACGGGGATGAGGTCCGGGGAGGCGGCAGAGGAGCACGGCCTGGGGAGGGCCAGCATGGCTACAGCGATACCATACCTCCTGGTGGACAACGTGTCCCTCGGGTATAAGACACCCAACCACACCTTCTCCCCTCCCCCCACCTTCAACAACATGTCCCTCATCAAGACCTCGGTCCTCAGTGCCATGTTTGTGGTGTCACTCATCGGTAATACCGGGACACTCATCCAAATGTACCGGATGAGGCGCAGAAGGTCCACCATTAATACGTTAATACTCCACCTGGCGACGGCGGACCTCATCGTGACCTTTGCCTGCTTCGTCACGGATGCTGTATGGGCTAGCACCATCCAATGGTACGCTGGAAATGCCATGTGTAAAATCATCAAGTTTCTACAAGTGTTTGGCCTTTACCTTTCATCGTATATCGTAGTTATAGTAAGCATAGACAGATGCTATGCCATCTTGGACCCGATGAGCAAGAATAAAGCCCCGAAGCGGGTGCGTCTCCTTATCGTGTTTGCCTGGATTCTTAGCGCCATATTCAGCTCTCCTCAGGTAGGTCATCACATTATAATCCATCCGCATAAAAGGTCATTTGGCTATATCACTTTCTTCCTTTCTTGATAAGGCCATATTCTTTACTTAATTATCTTCTGAGCTTCGACCTCAAGGCGCTTCATCATATACCCGATATAAGGTGGTGCCCTTTATTCGATAAATATGTCCTCAGAGAATTTTCATTTTCCCTGTCGTTTAAAGAACAGATTTTATGATTGATGTCATGAATGTGAAAACAACCTTTTAACGTAGTTACGGTTATATATCTGAAAATGGTTTGATTGTAATATTGTGCATGTCATTTACCCTTCATTTAGAAGATGATGTAGATTCTACATTGATGCTAAGTTCTCCCGTCTTGTTGCACAAGGTCCTGGTCACAATGTTCACCATGTTTCACCTTATATTATCACACAATGCGCTGTTCTTCGGATGCGTGTATAGTGCATGGTCACACTCCCAAGTGACCTTGTAAGTGGCGTTACATTACCTGCATAATGGGTCTATTGAATATCTCAAGGACATCATAAGACTATGATTACATTTGGTAGGGCTACTAACAGTCCATTGTGTGTGCTCTCCATACACCATTATTAAGGTTACGGCAAAGCAAAGCTTGTATATAATGTGCGCAGTGATGAATACTGAATATAATATCATGCTTTTCCATATTAATCTAATATTAGTCTTTTTCGTGGACAGAAAAACAAAAGGACTCTGGAAAGTCCCCTAATGGTGGTTTCCTGCATTCAGTATAGTTTGCATTCTTGACCACATTAGATGCCCAAAAAGATAAATCTACGGGAGTGTACATTTTACTCTGACATATAACTCATTAATCATTGTTTGGTTTGTTTACAATGGGCTGGTCGTAATTCAAAATATTTATCTTGTTGTAGAAATGGGTTATTAAAATTGCATTTATTAGCAGCCAGTACAAAGGCCTTAGTCATGATTTAAAATTTATGCATTTTTTTGTTGATTCACATTTTCACTCTGAGACAAATCCACATAGGTTAAGTTACTCATTCTTATGTGGCCTTTTGCTACAGTCAAATTCGCGGCAATATTAGCTAAATATTTGCGATTTTATCTAGAATTTTTATGATTAACATAATCTGAAATACGATAAAAAGAAATAGGGATAAATTGTGTCTAGTAAGTATCTGATACCCGATTCCTGTTGACATAACAAAAAAGTTTGCAGTATTTAAATCTATCAAAATTAAATGCGTTCTATTCATAGCAGCGAAAATAGTTTTTATCTTTATATCTGATAGCCACTTCTAAACAATGCAATCATAATCTACCTTATTTTTATTATTTGTTGTAAATATGTGAGCAACACTGTGCAGAGTACAGAATTTCAATGAACATATCCAAATTCAATTCACATGCACGGATATCAATAGTACTTACTGTTTGATGATGTGTTGAATGTCTATAATAATTTACAAGAAGTTTATTTTGGCACAAAGAACGTATCATTGTGGGTTTGTAGCCTCGCTTACACAGACTGCATATATTTACATGGTGATAACAAACTGTAACATATCTGCAATGAGAAACTAATAAAACCTTTCATTTGCCAGCTTAAGCCTACTTTGCCAATGGCCTTCACAAGACATTCAGTAAATAGACATATTAACCTTTATTTATTTTGTTGATACTCTACTGTATACTCTACTGTACATTTGATATAATTATTTTCACATGACATAGAACATCTAAAACGTTTACACATGAAATGTTTCAGTTTTAAACAATAAAGCTTTTAAAACCACTCTCAAATATTGTAGATATTTTTTATAAATGATATTTATTAGAAAGTTCACTGCATGCCTCACCACTTTGACATGTTCCAATCTTAAGTCAATTTTAAGTTTTTGCAATTGTAAACCTTTTACCTCATATATTATTCTAAACTGCGAAAAACATTCAACATGTTATCTTATTGCCAATGTTCATGATGTGAAATGTGTTCACAACTTTCCTAAGCATGGACCGAATTATGACCAACAGCTATATCTAATAGAATCGTGTTCCTAACTAATGGAAACACGTCAGCTATCTATATCTAAACTTCCACAATTCTTTTTCTTATTTGTGACTCATCATAATTGTCTTAAGGATGTCACTGTAAATATGGTATTATAAATTGAATTCTTAGAATATATACTAAAATGGAAATACTAAATATGGAAAAGATAAATTTTAAATTCTACATTTTATGTATTGTTTGTTTGTTTGGGGTTTTGACAACCCACCCGGTCACAGATTTACAAGAACAACGGGTCAACCCTTAAGGCACGGGCCTCAGCTCATATGGGAAATTGTATCATGAGCTCAATCTCGGTACAGTCGGGGTTCAAACCCACGACCTTTAGATCACCACAGAAGAACTGGTGCTAATAAGCTGGCGCTCTAACCAACTGCGCCACGGCCCGTGGCCTTACATTTTATGTAATGGCGTTTAAATACAATGTTTATGATAATTAGGGACGACATTTTGGCAGGGACTGAATGTCAAGAAAATGAATTTCAATACACATTCCTGAGCGTGGTGAATTTTAGATGAAGGTTGTATTTTGCTGTTGCGATAAAAATTTTGGAAAACCAAAGTTGACAACAAAGCTAAATCTCTAGTGCTTCCCTGTGATATAACGACGTGCTTTTATGCACGAAGCCGGCTTAACTCCCACGCTTTGTCAACCGTTACAGGAATGTCAAATTGAGCAGTTTAATGTCCTGTCGCGCATAATCAAATAACGCGCAAGCTTTTGAATGATCATCCTGCTATTCGATTGAGCTTAATAATGTTGTGTTCTAGATTTCAAATACATATTACTATTGATAAAGTCGATTTCCATATCAAAGACCACCTTCATATCCAGCTCCACGTTAAAACATTAGAACTTACTAAGGGTTCTCATTGACGAATTCGCGTATGTTTTATCTCCTTTTTAGAAAGATAAGATATCAAACGATTAATGGTTAATAATGGGCAAATTGTATGCTTCCTTATTGATAGTTTCACAATCAGTGTGGATTAGAAACTTTCTTCAATCTCCTCCCTCATGGCCTGTATGGACCATCATAGCATAAATAGATTCATAAGGAATGGAACCAGTCAACAACTAGCTTTTCTTGTTATCAATTGGATAGTTCACCACACCAGTTAGTTTTCAGAAAGGGAAATCGCGTTGAAGTGAAATCGGGCAAGGAGCCGCGTATCACGGTATTGGATGCGGCCTTCAGGGTTTTTTGCGACATCCTGAAACTAGAAGTGTTGACGATGGCTTTTTGACCTCTTGATGGTGCTTCTATTACACATAGATTGACGTAGGAATTAAACTCATTTCCTAAGCGAAGCCCCCTACTCTCTGCTCTAATGGAAATGCTACGTATGACCGTGTCTGGATTAACGAAAATAGTACCAAAGTCCCATAAGTTGTCACCGAGTACAAAACAACAACTCACCACAGCGTCATTTGCCTGAAGATAATCGTGTTTGAAATTATATGGCTACCGTGTCTGAAATAGCAGCATGATAATCCTATCTGGAGCAATATGATAATCGTGTCTGGAGCAGTATGATAATCGCGACTGGAGCAGTATGATAATCGTGTCTGGAGCAGTATGATAATTGTGACTGGAGCAGTATGATAATCGCGACTGGAGCAGTATGATAATCGTGACTGGAGCAGTATGATAATCGTGTCTGGAGCAGTATGATAATCGTGACTGGAGCAGTATGATATTCGTGACTGGAGCAGTATGATATTCGTGACTGGAGCAGTATGATAATCGTGTCTGTAGCAGTATGATAATCGTGTCTGTAGCAGTATGATAATCGTGACTGGAGCAGTATAATAATCGTGACTGGAGCAGTATGATAATCGTGTCTGGAGCAGTATGATAATCGTGACTGGAGCAGTATAATAATCGTGTCTGGAGCAGTATGATAATTGCGTCTGGAGCAGTATAATAATCGTGACTGGAGCAGTATGATAATCGTGTCTGGAGCAGTATGATAATCGCGTCTGGAGCAGTATGATAATCGCTTCTGGAGCAGTATGATAATCGTGACTGGAGCAGTATGATAATCGTGTCTGGAGCAGTATGATAATCATGACTGGAGCAGTATGATAATCGTGTCTGGAGCAGCATGATAATCGCGTCTGGAGCAGTATAATAATCGTGACTGGAGCAGTATGATAATCGTGTCTGGAGCAGTATGATAATCGTGTCTGGAGCAGTATGATAATCGTGTCTGGAGCAATATGATAATCGTGACTGGAGCAGTATGATAATCGTGTCTGGACCAGTATGATAGTCGCGACTGAAGCAGTATGATAATCCTATCTTGAGCAGTATGAAATCGTGTCTGGAGCAGTATGATAACCGCGTCTGGAGCAGTATGATAACCGCGTCTGGAGCAGTATGATAATCCTATCTTGAGCAGTATGAAATCGTGTCTGGAGCAGTATGATAACCGCGTCAGGAGCAGTATGATAATTCTATCTTGAGCAGTATGATAATCCTATCTTGAGCAGTATGATAATCGCGACTGGAGCAGTATGATAATCCTATCTTGAGCAGTATGAAATCGTGACTGGAGCAGTATGATAATCGTGTCTGGAGCAGTATGATAATCCTATCTTGAGCAGTATGAAATCGTGACTGGAGCAGTATGATAATCGTGTCTGGAGCAGTATGATAATCCTATCTTGAGCAGTATGATAATTGTGTCTGGAGCAGTATGATAATCGTGTCTGGAGCAGTATGATAATCCTATCTTGAGCAGTATGAAATCGTGACTGGAGCAGTATGATAATCGTGTCAGGAGCAGTATGATAATCACGACTGGAGCAGTATGATAATCGTGACTGGAGCAGTATGATAATCGTGTCTGGAGCAGTATGATAATCGTGTCTGGAGCAGTATGATAATCGTGACTGGAGCAGTATGATAACCGCGTCTGGAGCAGTATGATAATCGCTTCTGGAGCAGTATGATAATCGTGTCTGGAGCAGTATGATAACCGCGTCTGGAGCAGTATGATAATCCTATCTTGAGCAGTATGATAATCCTATCTTGAGCAGTATGATAATCGCGACTGGAGCAGTATGATAATCCTATCCTGAGCAGTATGAAATCGTGACTGGAGCAGTATGATAATCGTGTCTGGAGCAGTATGATTATCCTATCTTGAGCAGTATGAAATCGTGACTGGAGCAGTATGATAATCGTGTCTGGAGCAGTATGATAATCCTATCTTGAGCAGTATGATAATCGTGTCAGGAGCAGTACGATAATCGCGACTGGAGCAGTATGATAATCGTGACTGGAGCAGTATGATAATCGTGTCTGGAGCAGTATGATAATCGCGTATGCAGCAGTATGATAATCGTGACTGGAGCAGTATGATAACCGCGTCTGGAGCAGTATGATAATCGTATTGATTTTCGTATCTGATCAATGTGATGATAATCACATATAAAGCAATATAATAATTGTATCTGAACCAGAAAAGAAACTCCTTGATGAGCTACTCAGGCTGCCCTGTAATCCAAAAATCATGTCATGCCAAATGCATATCAACATTGTATCTTATATTTTTCCTGATCTACCTATTTTAATATGGCTAGTATCACTAGGTGTATGTATGTGAACAGGTCACGACATATCAAAATAGACTCAGTCTTGCTGGCCCTCTAATGAAGAGGCCATGGCATACTCTGAGGCCGAGGCAGTGAAACTATACAAAAGTCTAACTTTTCCTCCTTTAGAGACTTCATGTCATACCACAGAGGCTATAACAGTCAAAATACAGTCTAGACTGTCACCAAAATGAGAGGTCATATTATGGAGGCTGAAAGTCAAAATATACTAGCTTGTCCCCACCATAACGAGACGACAGGTAGAAAATGTCATACCCATGGAGGCCGATTCAATCAAAATGTAATGAAAAAGGTACAGAGATCAGAGAGAAATATCTGATATCTGGAAAATACCAAAACAAAACCTAACAATGTGTTCGAGTCACGTATTTAATAGTCTGTGTTTATGTATGCATGGTAAGATTGGAGCAAATAATCAAAACCCTATGAGACAATATAACAAAGCAGCACAATCATATATAGTGCACAGAATACCACAGAATGTTGAAATATTTCATATTGGGGATGTCTACACTAAGAATGTTATTAAATTCTTGATACTACTTTTCTGATAATTTAAATATAAGCATTTGGTAATTTACTTTAAACTTGGAGCATGATGATACACACATTTACCTATTCAATCCATATATAAATCTGACAGGAGAAGGAATTAGCTGAAGTGCTTTCGGTGGACACTGTTTTACCATGCGCTGTTGTCACGTTCAGTATAAGTTTGTACAGTAGAGGTAACACATCTTATAATTACAGTATGCAGTATCCCAGTCTTTGCCTACCTTCTGCTCAGAATGTGCTTGAGTCTTTGGGGCGTCAACACCACATGTTTGCCTATGATGTGTACCTATATTCCAGCAATCTCCTTCTCAAACCCATGTGCACACTTTGTAAGCTATTGATCCCACCACAAGCAGGGAAATGGAAACACTCGGAAACACAGATTCGCAATCAATGGCCTGTATTATAATGGAAGGTGCACATGGCTGCAGTAAAATATTGTCACACTTGTATCCTTAAATATTGTAAAATTTTAATGAGAAAAATCACTGTTTGACATAAGTTGAATTCTTCTTATTCTGATTAAACGGAAATTGGAGACAGGTATATTTAAAATAGCTGCAAAATGAAAATTAGTAATATATCATATGACATATGCCGACAGTGATTGGTGATCTCTAACGTATTCTGTAATATATCGCATTGCATCTTGCTATCATTCCCGGGCTATCATTATGATATTGAACACGCTTGAAGACTGGAAATCTGGGAGTTCCTTATTGGTTGACTGTTAGGAACGGGTAGTTTATAAATGCTTATCATTCATGTGATAATGTCTTATTTATGCTTAGTAACTGGGCATTGTTGTAAACGTTCAATGGTATAATTGTTATAGAAAATAATTGATAATACCAATCGTCTTTTCATATTCATAACACAGGCACTGTGTCATCTTGTGTCCATATTCTCAAATTTAAATCTAATTGTTGCCAAATGTTGCTTTCAGAAAATAATGCAAATCTACCAATGATGTATATTGTTATAGTTTGTAACCACCTTTCTTCATACAAATACACAGTGATGCACGAGTAATATGCCTGAGATTTCACCCTTTTGATAGGGGCTGTTTACTTAACTGATATATATCCTGTCCCTGTTGTCACTCATTTGAACTATATCCAAGAAACACTGAACTCCTTTGTCAAAGAACTCCTATCTGTTTAACGCCTTTGCACCTTTGTATTTCACTTCACAAAGGAGACTCATGACCTGTTCCAACTGCAGTTTTGCCAAGTCCTAACACGCCAAGTGCACATCCTGCCACATCAAACCACACCAACCTCCTAAAAATGAAAATCGTATGTTTCAACATAATGAATCAAAGCCATTTTCCATGTTGTTTCTCTGTGTACCGGGCATCTCTGTCTCTTCAACGAGAACAATTTGGACGGCTTCCACTATTGATGTGAAGTTTATTTCTTTCAACTCTCAGCAATCTTTGAGACATTGATTCAAGTAAAGGTTTCTACACATTATCACCAGGGATAAAAAAAATCATCAATCATTCACGGTGAGAAATGAAGCTAATCCGATTATTGTTTTTTCTCGGGAGTGCATATCCCGATACCATTTTTCCTCTCATCCATTTAATAAGATGCAAAATCAATTTTCACTTCAGGATTTTTCTTCGATCTATTGTTAGTGTTCTACATAAATTTTACTCACTTAAGATCTGTGCAATATAAATAACCTTGGATAATCCGTGCTTTCAAAATATCACATTCTATGTAGTTCTACATAATTTGCGTGGATAGTTGTGATAAAATGATAAAGGATCACGCTGCGTAAGCTCTGAGTGCCCACGAGACAAAAGTGGAGCGGCCAACATATCAAATCAAATCAAATCAAATCAATCAAATCGGAGATAGAAACCTGCCACCAGGACACAAAGACCTACTTTTCATAGGAATGATCTTTAAAGATGCCGCGAATGTTGTCTGCCAGATTTGTATAGTTTTCCTGACACAACAGTGAGTCATTTAAAACATTTAATCCCATACCCAACTTCCGGTTGACGCAACCCTGGTGTACCCGGGGCCTTTACTTTGTGCACTATCATTTAAGGACACAATAATTAGACCAAAGCCTTTGACAGCCATTTGCGGGGTACTATTGCTATAGGATGAGAGGCAGGTTGATTATTTCCTGGTAAACTCAGGCCTGTGTTTTCTCTGATCTGTTACCTTAGTCTTGTTCCCATCCTTCCTCGGACAACGGAAATTGATAAGAGGAGAGGCTGGGGAAAAGAGGATCAAACTAAAATACATTCTTGGAACTATCTCTTATATATTCTTGTCTTTGCTTGGGTTTGTTGGATTGTTAGCAAATCCTTCCATATATCCAAGTTTATGAGATTAAGATTAATTATTTGTATTGACACCTATTTTTTTCAGTATTTAATACATTTATTTTTAAAATGTTAATAAGTTCTTGATTGATACTGTTATTCTACTTCCATGTTATTTAATCCCAACTCGCGCATGAATATACATCGTGCTTCCGCGTATTTATTAAAGAAAGTAATTCCCATTACCAAAGAATTATCAGATAAGGCTATCATTAATTTACAATTTACAATTCATCCAATCTTCCTGGTACCAAGCACGTGACAACAAAAACAACATACATAGTGCTGTTACTATCTCGCAGAGGAAATCAGGCTTTGAGGCAAACTTTTGCATCTCTGAATCAGATGACACTCTTCGGAATGAAAATATCAAATTTGCCTCAATACAAATGCATGTTTCGTTAATAAAACTAATGCACTTGTCAACAAATGATGAGGAATTCTTAATATATCAGCTGCATAATGAATAATCCCACATAATCTTGCAAAAAGCATGGAAGAAGTCAGAGTCCCGAGACAATGTTCTTATCCAAGCGCTTTTAATTAATAGTCCCTATTGTCACTGATGGGATGTAGACGTCTTATTCTCAGTACACACATTAGGCTGATCTCAGAAGTGCTGCTAAATCCACAATGTATAACAGACAGAAAAGATGGTTACACCTTGGTTTCATTAAAAAACACAAAAGTTAATCAAGTTATTCAATATTCACACATTTCTTGACTTTTTCCATATTTGGCAAAAAATCGTTTTGGACATGCCAACAACATCATCAATAATAAGACATTTCTGAAGTGCATACGTACTCTGTCCTATGCTTTGCCCGTAGAGTAACTGCTTAAGAATGCTTTTGGATTTATCTGAATGGGAGCGGGAAAATGATGTCTGTCAACTATTTATCATGATTTGGATATATTACATAGTTATACAGACAGATTACATGTTTACCTTGCAATTTCGTAGTAATTCTGCATTAACATATGAGCATGTCATGCCTGATTGTGTAATTGTGCTTTGAGATATTAATTCTTGTGATGGATCCCTACCAATTATTCTACAAATGACTTTCTTTTTTCTTTTCTATTGGCTCATTTCATTTTTCTTGCACATGTGCTTCCATCTGACTGGTCCAATCCAATATTCCTCCAATTGTCCCCATTTATCTCCCCATTAATCTTATTCCACCTGACTGGTTCCCTCCAATATTCCCCCACTTGTCCCCATTTATCTCTTTTCATTTGACTTGTCCCCTCCAATATTCACCTACTTGTCCCCATTTATCTCTCTTCACCTGACTGGTCCCCTCCAATATTTTCCAATTTGTCCCCATTTATCTCTTTTCACCTGACTGGTCCCCTCCAATATTCACCTACTTGTTCCCAATCATTAACTTTAACTATACTTTGACTCTTTCAGTGTTCTTCTATTTGTACCAAATCCCCTCTAATATTCCCCCTTCACCCCCTTTAACCTTACTTGACCTTTCCAATATTCATCTATTTGTCCCCATTTATATCCTTAGTCCAGTTTCAATAGATTAATCTTTATTTAACTTCCTTTCACATCTCCTTCTTTGCAGGTCCCTACCCCCCTTTCCACAGTGGTCGCCTTTCTACTTATTGTAACTGGCCTTTTCATCGTTTTCACCTCGCCCATTAAGTATGAATTATTTGCGGGGTCTGGTTTGGTCCATGCCCCACTACTGACAGTGTATGCAGGAAGTCTGCACTCAACATTTCTTGACTGCCTCATAATTCACAATACTCTATGTTGATGACGAAACATAAAAAAATCTGCCCATACAAGTGCTGTATCAGCACTTTACACTAGATCTTTGTGGTGGCTGCCCTGTGTCTCGGAAAACCCTATGTTTATGTAGAATTCTAAAGGAGGGTTGTCCATACACGAATAATTGTCAATGTCCTTGACTGTCCCATAATAATTAATAATTAAAAAGTTAATGATAAAACTTCACGAGGTATGTTCCTTTCAGAAATTATCTTTATTTTCTGTGACAGTCCCATTTGTTAAGGATGAAACCTTAAACCATCTACTCTGATCATATATCAGAACATCCCCCTTCACTCTGCTGTGCTCATAACCCATGGTATAATAATGCCCTATTGTTCACGATGCAATGGTTTATGGAGATCGCATTAGTTGGCAACTTATCTAAATGGAAGGGACTCGGAGGAGGTCTAGCAGACCACTTAGATATGGGCTACACACATTGCAGTACTATTATCTCCGAACACTGATCCTTCATTAGTGTTGTGTGCCAGTTACAAAACAGTCAGGCCCCACCGGTGAGAACCATGGGCTCCATTTCCTCGCCCAACAACCAAGTCATCACAAAGCACACAAACATATAGATGATTTACAATCTAATTGGTTCCTGCCTCGATTTCACATCAAGCAGGATATCATTCCACAATATTCATTTTTCATTATTATTAGATATTGTTAATTGCCACCTGGCTGTAGATTCTCTCTAATTTGCACAAAGTTGCTTAAACAAAGCTTCTCATCATCTGGTTAGACTGGCTGAGATCTGGCATTAATCGTCGTGGCCCCATGTGCTCATTTCCTCATTAATAAGTGCATGATATGAGTAATACCCTCTCTATACTTAAGACATGCTGCTCCTTGAGAGGTTGATCCCGCATTAAGCGTGGCCTGGGAGGCTGGGATGTTTTGTAAGATCAAAGAAGTAGGTACAGGTCCGGGATAAGTAGGAACAACATCTTCACAAAGAGTCCATGATCATACTTTTTACAGTACAGTCCAGCCTCTTCTTCACAATATCTCGATTTGATATGTGTTCTAATTCATATAGAAATAGTTATCATTTCACACGTATAATGAGTAGAACTATATCCATGCTATGCATCTTTTGAAACATTGGTTTTGTGAATTGTTTATTTGGAATTGTTTATTTGGAATTGGCATCTAATATCACTGAAACCGTGAAAATAATTTTGAAGCTTGTGGCGAAGCGGTGTGGACATATTCTCTCTTACCCTTTCATGCCTGTTCTTCCTTTCTTCTGTGAATTGATTAATCAAGTTTAATTTCACAGCTGAGAAAATTTGGCATCGTCACAAATGGATTTTTAACATATCAAAATGATGTGTATCGACGTGCCATTTTCCTGGCGTTCGTGTCCGCACTATCCTACGGGATAATTGATCACTTGACATCACAATGTAAATAATAAATAGACCCATTATACTGAATCATTTCAGGAAAAAAACTGTTGAGAATAGACAGAATGAGACTTGTCAAACCTTCACACTTAGACCTTACACATTCGATCATGTGCAGTTCTGCTTTCACTGTCATTCACTGAAAAGGTGTGAAGCTTATTTATGCGTGCAGATAAAAGCACATAGAACTCCATGCTTCTACAGTTGCTTCTACAACGTCACCTTTGTTGGAAATAATCTCGTTTTTTTTCTAAACTAGTGGAGTTCTGTGAAAATCCTATCCACGTGTAAACCGGTGCGATGAAAACTATTTCAGGGTTAAGAAAGAAAAACAGTTTTCCTTTGGTTGTAAGGATTTGTGCATGGTGAGAAAGAAATGATGCAACCATCAAATCTGTAAAGGCGTTGACAAGTAAAGACATTGAATGAATTATCTCATTGAATGAATTATCTCCCTTTGTGACTGGTGATTTTTTGTTTGGGTTTAAAGATTAGTTAGTGCATTCACGATATCACAGGCAGTGTTAAAGCACTATTTCTAATTAAAATTATTGGACATTGTCTCAGTTTGCTGTTTTTGGCAGATAGCGCCTTCTAAAGTCTAAAGGGGGATTAGATGGACGGTATAAAATGCATGGGAATGGCAACGCATGTGAATGGGAAAAAAACATTTCAAGTCGACGTTAATGTCTTCAGGAAAAGTAACAATTTGCAAATCACTGTAAACTGTAAAAGTAGCTAAAATTTCATGCTGTTTGTCACCTAGTAGAAAGAACATATATTTAGCACTGAGCTGAGCAGGCATGGCTGTGTTCAAGACATGAGTGAGGGCCAGCCGAGTCAGGTCTGTGTTCGATGTTCTGGTTATTCTTGAGCCTTAATTTAGTGAACATGGTGGAGCTTGTGCCCAACTTGATAAACATCTTATGCAGCCAACTCTGACGTTCATCCTCGACATTTGCATCATACATGAATCAATATGCATAAACTGACTTAAAGAGACGATTCAAACCGTCAACTAAATCTTTCTGTTGGAAGGTGCATGGTTTGTATAAATATACTCTGAATTTATTATTGATTTTGATTGTAAGTCCTCTATGAGGTGTCATGACTCTGCTCCCCTCTTATGATCAGTCAGTTCTCCAGACTTCTACGTGGTAGTGTTAGATCGACGGTGCTAGAAAACAAAAATAAAACCACGGAATTTTACAAATTGACAACTTAATGCGTCCCTTTTATGAACAAAGTGTAAGCGAATGACTAGCACTGAAGCAATGCACAGGCCCCATATTCCTCAAAATCACCTCTTAAAATCTTGGAAAATCTTTAAAAATCACAGACAAATGTAGATTTTATTTCACTACTATTTGAAGTGATAATGATAAAAACGAATCTGAGCTCAATCACGTGTCTCTATAGTATTACTGTATATGAGCTGAGGGCAATGAAACTCTTCTGCTATCTGTTTATCAATGATTAAATTAGAATATATATCATTGTTTTGTATCCAAAATGATTTATGCAGCATTTAAGAATGGCATTTTTGTAAATGTTAAACATATCATTCTCCTTTTTATTATGGAGATAAAATTTATGTTGAAATGAACTATAGTCATGATTCAATAGTGGTAGGCCCTTTAATGAGTGATTAGCCCTCGAAGGTTTGCATAACTGCTCATCACATTTGCGAGGAGATATAAAACATCGTTTTGCTCCAATAAGCACATGATTAAAACATCATGTTGGACATAATTTTTCTCAATAGGGCCAAAGACTTTCTTGTTGTTTATTGGTACTACATTTTGTTAGACACATTACCAAACGTAAGGCTAGGGTTAGTTTTTTCAACAGAGACTTATATGTATAGATGATGAATAACAAGGGTAATCACACTTTAAAGACTGAACATCACCAGAGCCTAAGCTGTGATTTAAGTTTCCATCCCTTTACTTGTATGTGACACATTGCAGAAATGGAATGGTATGGGACAAATACTTTCTGCATTATTAGTGGTACTCTTCCCAGAACACAGATAGCTTAGTCCTTAAAGCTTAGTAAGAAGTTAAAACCATTGTTTACTTTTTAATATTCGGAAACACAGTTTGGCCATTTATATCTGCAAGTGTTGAATTTAACAGATTCATTGTTCTTGTTTCTGTACTGTTTTGAAAGACTGCACAACATATTCTTGCCAAAACTGGTAGCCAAATTATGATATGTATTTTACCTGACTGCATCAAGTTTGTTATTCAGTGTTAAAGTTTTTATTTGTTTAAGTGTTTATTCCAAACGGAAGTATTGATTGTACAAAAAATATCTATGTTAAATTCGATATTATTCTGTACTTTTACATCCGCGGGGAATACATGCCAAGATATGATATGACACCTTTTCTTGACATTTTAAATGTGAATGAAGGTTAAATTTATACTATTTCCACAATATAAACCAAAAAATAACAGTGGTATTGTGTGTTTATTACGACAATTCTAACTGTCTGTATCTAACAGGAAAGAAATATATTTCTGTCACAAAATACAAAATAGATAGAATATATCTGATAAACGGAAAGATATTTTTCGATAGCTAATCAGATGAACATGGTTTTCTGTTGTAGCCAGGAACTTGTAACATTGAAATAATGACACAATGAGTCATTTGGCGAAGCTATTCCTACCGATTTCTAAAAAATAAGGGGAAAACAGAACATTATTGTGACACAACATTTGATAATGAACAAGATATGACAAGGAATGTTCTCTGGATGAGCATCATATTTCATCATTTGTGCCACCTCTTATCTGTATTGTCAAGATGCATGTCACCTAACATGTATTTAGCATTGTGGAACGTTTATATCAAAAATATTTATTAAATGCCTTGGATTGCTATCTTTTGAAAATATGATACATACTGAAAAAGGACTACGATATCATTTTACATAAATATTATATTGAATTTTGGCGAATAATGTAACCCTGAAATGATACGATATTGTATGCAAGGAGCTTTGCAAGTATTTGAAAATGCTGGATTTACCAGAAGCCTGTGCAAAGACATATGTGACACCATTGATTTATCACATGGTACTTGATGTCAAAATGTTGCCCCCCAATGGAGCCATTCCAAACATAATAAATCAAGATGTATGGGCTGGTCATGAGTTCAGCATTGGCTCCTCAGGCACATGGCAGTTTATGACTGTACATGTTGGGTGCCATATTCATGATAATGATCAGAATATAAGGTCTAAAACTGTTTGATAGGGAATACTTGTACAGTACATATCATTGTGCAAATACGTATTTCCCTGTGATTACCTCAGTTGAAACAATGACTGGAGAGGCAGCATGTATTTAATAATGGAAATGAAGTGTTTATCAACCGCCGGTAAAGAAGATAATGGGGCCTGGATTGATGTTTATAGATAAAGTGTGTTTAAATCAATATACAGCACAGACGGCTTTAGTCTGACATATTTGCAGAGTCTGACCACACATTAGATAAGCAACATGTTATTATTATATCACCTGTTTTTTATGGCATCCTCATCGGAAAACAAATGTCTCTGTATTTGCTATTGTTTTCATAATGAAGAGATGATAGTATGAATATGAACTGAACAGAAGTTCCTCTTTGCTAATATTTGAATAAAAACTATTTTGGAGAAATAAGCATTACTGAATATTTGATAGCTATGTATAAACTTTTGAGGTCAGGTTACCTATTTTGTAACCTATGTATACACCTTTTGAGGCCAGGTTACCTACTTCTTTTATCTGTATATAGACTTCCTGAGGTCAGTTATTTATTTTTAATAACCTTTTGAGGTAAGATTACATATTTTTGTACCTTTGTTTAGACGTTTTAAGACTACATATTTTTTAACCTATGTGTGAACCTTATCAGGTCAGTTTACTTATTTATTCTCATGAAATATGAATATGATAGCAGTGCACTCTGTGAATAATGGCAGAAACAATGGGAGGGCAATTTCTTTCCTCAGACAAAATGCGGCTCCTGTCAGAAATGTTGTGCAGCCCAAGAAGATGATAAAACCTGGAGAGCATTTAGGGTAATTACTTTTAGGAAGCTTTTAGCCTCATTGTTGGCACGCCAAGGCTCAATTACACACACTGATCACGGTAAATGTGGTATACAGAGCAGGAGATCACAATTTCAGCGCTGCTTTAAGTAGGCACGCATGAGGACGAAATGGGCCTTTATTAAAGGTAGGCCTGCTTGCATCATTGTGTTTAAGGTAGGTTTTTATCTATAGTTCACAGTTTTCCTGGTTTCCACTGATCACAAAAAAGACCGTATTTCACGAACTTCAAGATGTTCTTAAACAACAGATAACAATAACCGGTCCTGCAGAAATAAAAAAAACTTTGTTTTGATCAATACCATAATGGAGTCTAAACATAAACTGATTATATTATACTATTTGTCAGGTAGACGTTCCCTTTCAACATTATTTCAGTTATCTCATGTCGAGACCTACTTGTAGCAGAATGAGTGCTGCCTAACTGATTTCCCCAATTAATGACATCCAGTTCACATTAGAAATCCAAACAACCTTTATTGTAATTTCAATCAAGTAGTTAAAACAAATTTAAACAAAGTACAGGTTCTCTTGCTTTGAAATCAAAAAGTTAGTCCTTGATTGAATATGATTGTTAAATATAGCGTCTAATATAGTGTCTGAATATATAGATATATATTCATATTTGGATTACTCAAAAATCTAACATCATTCAGGTATGTTTAATGAAAAATGACACTGACAAGAAGAGTTCCTTGACAAAATCAACTAAGAAATCCAAACCCTTAATTGTAATAGAAAAGTTATATCCCGGTTTTATACTTATTATCTTTTTATCAATTTAAAACAGTAATTAGATTTTTAAACAGATTAAGAGCTTGAATTCAGGACAAGGGCATTTCTTATTGTAATCTCTGAAACACAAGAAGATGGAAATGATCAGATTGCATATAACTATCATTCTCCATCAGGCAGCGGATTACCAAACTTCAAAACCATTGAATGGCGTCTCTCCTGGGTAAGGAGTGTGCCATTGTAAATCCTGCAGAGATCCACTAATGTGTGAAAATACTGATTAGAATCTCTACCATCTCATTCATTGAACCCGCTGTCAGGTGTTATTACATGCGTTTTCACAATGAGCATGTGTGAGACTGAAAATATTTAACACAAATAAAATCTGTGCAAAGTGGTGTGCATATCTGATGGGACTATTCAATGTGTGTTTAAAATTAATTACGATGGCACTAAAATTTGTTTCACTGAAAGTTATCAGATGAACAAATAGTCTATTTTCTGGATAATTGAATTTTGTAGAATCATATTATCAAGACATGATAATGCGAAGTAAAATGTATAAGTTTAAAAAAAGAAGGGTAATTCACCATCTAAAATTTTCTCCATACTTAATGTTATACTGAACTCAAAATATAGTCTTTTGAATACTTGTCATATGGTGTAGTTATATAGTTAAAGAACACAGTAACCAATTATTGAGAAATTTGGAGTGCATTCAGATATTGTGTTTGGAACAAAATCATTTGTGATTGTGGTAGTCAAGCTGTGAATGCATTGAAATGAACATGGCTGAAAGTTGGTTGAAAATAGCTGCAAAACTTTATGATGGCATGTGACGTCATCAGTCAAATTTTATATATCTAAACCTAAAGGAAATATTTATAATGTGCATATGATATCACATCAATTGTGTAAAGTAGGTAATTACAGTGTTATTCCAGCACTTATAACCCGAAATTCCTGGAGGAAAATAAACAATTTATGGCCCTGCATTTGAAATATGAATGTCAACATTTAATTTAATAAATACGGCTTTTGAAGTGTGTAATAACAGTTCCCCAAACGTATTAATTTAATATAATCAAATTTCACCTTGATTTCATGCAATTTGTTTACATTCATCAATCAAAACCTTATGTTTAAAAAGATCATGAATTATCCCGTCAAAATATTTTCCTGGACGAGTGAAAGTTTGTTTGTATTCTCTTTGTCAGTTTTCAAATTTCTGCGCAGGTTTGCATTAAAAATTGAGACAACACCCTCTGAAAGAACAACAAATGTATAGTCAATTTCCTAGACTGTAATTAGAGTCAATTTCCTTGACTATAATTGTGTTGGAACAAATTACAAAGAAGAAATAAAGACAATTCCCTACAATCCATGGCCTCTTCCCTTTCACAGATTATGAAACAGTTGGTTATACCACAAGCTTATTGGCATCAGTTCCTCTGTGATTATCCATAGGTCACTATATGAATGAGATGGTTAGCTGTGTGATACTTTATTTTACACATATATAAATCAAAATTTGATAGTGGCAGATAAGTTCTTTTGGACCACTCATTTCTTTTAGAATTGATCCCAGCAGTGTGAGACTGCTATTATGCTGTTTGAGGCGCCTCTGAATCTCATTGCGCTGAAAATGGCGCCTGATAAATACCTTAGGTCATTAAAAATATATGTTCTGCTGGATGGAAAATTCGACGTATATAAGAATGTGACTACTACAGATAAATATAGCATCCTGCTTTTTGGGCGATAAATATATTTACCTTTGTGTTGTGTGTTCTAGGGCGTGCTCTGGAATCAAATTCGGAAACATTTTATCTTCATTTTGACATAATATTTGCATGAAATATGAAAACATAAGTTGACCCCAGAGAAAGGGAATCACATCCTCTTAAATGTTTTTTTCACATACGGGAAAAGATTATTTCTATTGCCCTTTTTTATGCAAATCAAGCAGTTATGCCTAACAGCTATTTAATAGGATATTAAAGCATCTCGATTTTGCACAATTGCTTACAAAAAAGGTTTGCTGAATGTGTAAAGCATGAGCAAAAGGAGATTGACCAATGTCCAACGAAAAAGCAAGAAGGAGACTTATGCATGTACGTTATAAATCCTTCACGTCTCAACTAGCGCACCACCCGCGAGGTGGCCTTATCGACTAAAAGAGGAGACTTATTTGTGACAAGAGTTCCGTGGACACATGTGGTGAAAGCCACTTTGCGCATGCCCTTCAGTGTTTGAGGTCAAAGGAATAGAACCAATCAGGCACAATTGGTCCTTATCAACTATCAGCCAAACAGAGTCACATGCAAATTGGAGAGATTTACCGGAAAACAAGGTTTGCGCTTGACATGAAAACTTCGGTTCAACACTGGACTTTATTGATCACTTGTGAACTCAAAGTGTGTGAACAGGACATTGCCCTTTGATATTTCTCATCTCATCACATATCATTTTTTTCACATTTGCCCATTATTCCTCATTAAAATTCATAACATGGATGTTACTCACTCAAGCCAATAAGCTGTGAAGAACACGTTAGTAATTTTGTCAAGGTCAACCTACTCAAATCTGATTGGTTCAATGCTATTTTTGGAGATGTGGAGTGGCTGAAAATCAAAGGACACCATTAATTCTCTTATCTCAGAAACTAAACTCGCCCCAGTGATGTGTCTTAATTATATTTTCATTTTGAATATATGGCAGGTTAGAACACTATCAAATGTGTGCACAAACACATGGCTTGATAGAATGACACAGATTGAATCTATATGATACATGGTAGTGATCAATCAAGGACTGGGGAATACACATCTGATTTACAAAGTTCGTTGACCTGATTTTTCTGGTGGGATCCACCGTAGTATGCCTTAATGCAGAGATCTGAACAGTGCACAATGGTGATATGGAGCTTTCCTGTTTGTGGATCACCTGACTTCCGGTTGGTTATTTATTAGGTTATTCTCAACGTTTAGAAATGCTTTGGGAAAAACAGCTATACTGTTTCTAGCCAATTATAGAGCCCTATGATTCAGGTATGCACAGTTAATCTGATTCACGCTAAGGAGTGTATATCCCATGGGAGGGCGCCACTGAAGCGGAAGATGGAAAGTCAATCATTATAGACAAGAAGGCGGTCTATATGTTCTATCTGTGCCTTGGCACATTTATTACACCAGAGAAAATTTAATTATCCATCTAGGGTTAAGCACGTGATCAGCAACAAAGCTTCTCGTCCGGTTGCTCACGGGGCTTGAGCAGACCTTATCTAGGTCAAATTGGTTGGTGATCTGACCACCGGACTCACCTTACGCGCAAATTACAAGTTAATAAATCGCTCTAGCCGGCTTATCATGGTTATTTTGCGTTTCATTAAAGGTGGATCAAAGAAACTATTTGCAATACCAGATCAGTGTTAATGACATGAACTGACAGCATAGTCACATTATTTGACATAAACTGACAATAGTTTTTTCACTTTCCATGTTCATCATCCCCAGCTGTATTTGACCTTGGGGTGTGTCGCCTCTCGTTTGCCACTGACAAGGTCAGCCCAGGAATACAAATGAGAGAAAAGCTCAGAATGTAATCACAACCACCACACACCCATGTCTTCACTGAAACACATATTGATTTGCTTCTCACAAATGGGGGGAGGTTTTTGAATGAAGGCAGAATGTAAGAGGGAACACTATCAGATGCAGAGGAGCTGAGTAGATGACTTGCAGGCCTGTATAGGGTGAAGGGGGAACATCAGCCCATATTCTGGCGGCACACCACTCTGCATTGTCCCGCCCTGATGAAAACTGTAATGCAGCCGCAAACTCCATACTCTCCTTCCAATATTTGCCTGCATTCATCGTGGCAAAATGTGGAATTGTGACAGAAACCAAGTAATTGATTTCTGAATTTGAAATGTGCATTTCTTAAGGTGATGAGAGTAAATATTAAGAGAGTATTTCATCTGATGTCCGTTGGGGATAACGATTCTGGTTGTACTAGATTTCAAATGTAAACCTCAATCACATTTTCTTAACTTTCTCAGCTCAATCAAATATTTCAACTATTGTCACAATTCGAATTGTAAATTGTATAATTCGCATATCAGGAAGTTAATATGCATATAATTTTGAGTTTTCTTATGTACATTGGTAGCCTATGTTCCATTACGTGGTTTGTGTCATCATAACCTATGCGATAATGCAAAAGAAAGATCCACAATCACTATTTAAAAAGGGTAGACCATTGTGTCCCACTGACAGGCTTCTGTCTAAACTGATAGGACCGATGTTCGTTACTACCAGTGAATCTGATGTTTATTAGCCAATGATCCACATCAATGTTCTTCGTCTGTTTCGGATTTATTCAAAATATTCATTAAATGCATGTGCTTCGGTGCTTTGTATATTGATTTTAAGAGAGCATATTCCAGCCAAAATGCAACATCAGCATGTTAAGCATCTCCCAAAATTGGCTCTTCAAATAGAAATATAATTGATTAATTGATGTTAGTTCAAAATGGACACAACATACAATTATATTTGCAGTTAGGCTTTAAGGCGTGAAAATGAATATGGAATATTTTGAGCTTTTAAATTGACAAATAATGAATAGAGAATTTGCCAGA
Organism: Amphiduros pacificus; assembly: GCA_949316495.1. Taxonomy (NCBI): domain Eukaryota; kingdom Metazoa; phylum Annelida; class Polychaeta; order Phyllodocida; family Hesionidae; genus Amphiduros; species Amphiduros pacificus. The sequence goes on along the minus strand of OX439010.1, from coordinate 17,814,187 downwards.
TTGAGTTTCATACCTTTTGGCTTTGATGAACTGCAGATAAAGCCAAGCCATGTATAAAATAACAAAAGGGAAAAGCTTGTTTGCACCACAATCATTAATTACCAATTGTGAACCGGTACAATATTTCATGCAAAACGAAGATCGTCTCCGCTATCGCCTTTAAATCACTCCTTTAAATCACGGAGGTCACAGGACTGTACAGAGTTTTCGGTATGTTTAAATGATATGTGGTCATGAAATTGTGATAAAAATAAGCCATCTCCTTGAAATCAACCAGTACTCCAGCCATGATTATTGTATTATGCTGAGAGTGCCTGGTAATATACTAGTACTAAGATGACCATTGTTGTGGTCTGTACCAATAGGAAACCCTAATAGACAAACCTTTATTGAGCAATATCATTCCAGTGTCCCAAACTGAATATTATAAGCAAGCCTTTACTAAGCAGGAGTTTGGTCATCTCAGAAAGGTTTGTTGACATAGTGTTCAATGGATGATTTTGACTTTATAATAATAATAATAATAATAATAATAATAATAATAATAATAATAATAATAATAATAATAATAATAATAATAATAATAATAATAATAATAATAATAATAATAATAATAATAATAATAATAATAATAATAATAATAATAATAATAATAATAATAATAATAATAATAATAATAATAATAATAATAATAATAATAATAATAAAATAATAATAATAATAATAATAATAATAATAATAATAATAATAATAATAATAATAATAATAATAATAATAATAATAATAATAAAATTTGTATAGCGCTGATATCAGATAATCTGTTCATAGCGCTTTGACTCATCTACTACAAAAATCACTTTACTTTATGTGGGGGTAATATGCTTGATACAAATATTTGATAAATATTTGATAAATATTCATATTATGGAATGAAAAGAGTACTTAATAATCCGATTTCATGAAAGCTTTAAAGTAATTCATCCTGTCATCATCCTGCATTTGATATGCAGAATGAGGTACTTATTTTATTTTTTAATCCGCATTAATGACTGAGCTCAACATCTCCGCATTAAGACCTAAGAATGAAAAACATTGGACTTGATATCCAAATGACTACCACAGGGAGATATTTGTGAGCTATGGTAGGCAAAATTAGTCCCAATAAATATTTTGTTATCCCACAACATGATGTACCTACATCAGAATATGTTTGTCTTCTATGTAATATATTGGATAACCAAAGTTTGCTCTTCCTACCACAACTCAGTACGCCTTTAATATGGAATCCTGGTACAGTATAGAAATGTTTTCACAATGTCAATTTCAAAATAGACGGTTGTGATATTTTTATATTTTCAATTAGAATAGCTTAACATATTGAAACTATTTGAACAAAGTTCATTTAAATCTACAAATATATATAGACATGAATTAAGCTGAACCCTTATAATGTGAAAGATGAGCATCTGATGAGCATCGAATATCTGTTCGTTATGCAAATTTGCGCTAATATAATATGTGAAAAAAAAATAGGTAATAATGTTTGGTACACAAGCAAACGCACCGACAGACCAACAAACAGAAGAAACAAACATACAAACCCTCTTCATGGTAATGAGACAAACTGACTCCGTCATACCATTCACCTTTCCCTTGTAAAGGTTTGGTAATAATGGGGCACTTTCACATTGGGACACTGGAGTGAATTGGCTTAAGGAGGCTTTAATAATTATATGAACATTTCAGAGTTTAAAATATACAATATAATATATTGATGTCATTTCAGATACCTTCTTTATTTTTGATAAAGATGTTGGATTTCACATAAATGAAAATGATTTGTTGAGAGAAATGTTATGTGTATATATTTTCCGATACTATTCAGTCCTAGACTGTCAGGCATGGAACTCAAGGTATAACTCTTAACAAAGGATACTGAGACTTGGTTTATAAAATATGATTTACATCCCATCAAATCATTGCTTTGTAAATGTTGAACAAAAAGACTTAATATCCTCATTGTGAATACAAAACACTTTCTGATTCTATTTTGTTTGAGACACATAAACTCAGAAAACATAGTTAGGATCAAATAGCATGATAAAGAATGATTCAGGGCACTTCGTAACGATGTAAATTGCAGAATATCAAAAAAGTAGAATAAATGAGGATGCTATTTAAAAACACCAAAATGGTAAAAAAAACAATCTCATACTATTAGGAGAAGACAATTTGATAAGTGCTAGACAATATTAAAACAAAAATAAGATACCCTTTTTGATATATGGAAAAAGAAAGCATAGACGTGAGTCCGTTAAAGCATATAAATAACAATTAATACGCATTCCTGGGGAGAAGGTATTAAGATTAGCCTCTCACTTTTCCTCCATACCCCTAACATACAAAAGGTTAATGGTCAATCTCAAATGTGTCTCCACAAAACAAAGTCGTTAATTTTCTTTTCTTTTGATTCCAATATCACTCATCATGTTTGATTTTACATTAAATATTATATGAAACATGATGAATCTTACAGACATTTGAATACACAAGATTGCTGAGGCGTCAAAAATTTGGAGGGTACTGTATAATGTTTTGGTGCGCAGACGACTATTTTCAAAATGCAGACGACTATTGGTGAAAAGAACGCCCCAAGATATTCATTGGCTTTATCGGAAAGCCGAACTTTGGAAAGGGGAAGGTTTGCCACGTCGTAAAGTCCATGTGTGAAAGAAAAATCCACAATGTGATAACAGAATAAGTGGCGTGAATTAGACTTCTCTCCTTCCATTGATGGGTGTGACTGCGGCAAACTGCTCACTTTCTTCCCTGCTAGTGACTCCTTAAAAGGTCACGAAGACATTTGAACGATATTGGCGGACGGCCGGAATGAGGTTTCGGAGAAGACAAGTTTATATCAGATTCTTTTTTTTTCTTTTTTGATGGAAAAAAATCATATTATTCCACTCCTGAACAACAGGCTCGGAGAATGCAGCCATCGATCATTCTGATTGGTTAGAATTAAGTCAAGGCTATATTTGGTGCAGAATAGTAAATCATATTAGGAGCATTACATTTACGAACCGGAAACCATAATTCCAAGACACCTTAAAACCTTTGCTAATGATTTTATCAGTGTTTACTCAGTAAAGGAGTCAGCTCTATCAAACCAGGAAGAACCAAATAATTAGGAGCCAAAAGTGATTAATCAGCTATATTACTGTGAAAATGTCACCGGAAGTGAATTCTGCCTGACCTTCTGTGTTGGATACTGATCACGTTTGGAAGTCAGCCATTTGGTCTTGTTATCTTGTGACAATAACCTCGTGTAAACACGGCCACCTGCTCATTTGTAAGTTAGCATTCTGGATAACTAATGGCTTCACCCTGACGGTTGGACCTGCACCGTACTGTATCATGAGGAGAAATGTCAATTATCCTACCAGGAGGATTTTAGCTATGCTGCCTATGTCACCATAGCTTCTGCAGTGATGAGGGGAAATCTTTTGTCATTCTGTCCGTTAACATTGACCTGGAACTACTGGGTTGAGTTAGTAGTTATGAGCATGAAAGCTGTTGTAATTTCAGGGGACCAATTCTATCTATTTTCCTTTAAGTTCAGATCTTTTTTCTTTTTGTTATGATTTTTACACAGATCTAGTAGCTTTCATTAAATTGTAAAGTAGGCTGTCATTTTGAATAACATTACAAACATTAGCCAATGGTAATCGAGATAACAGGTTAGGGCCATATCTGACATGCATTTTGAATAGTCAAATTTATAATCTGCTCAAGTCTTCTGTGGGGAGGGTCTCTATAACCAGACAGGGCGTGGTTTAAATGGCGTAATTATACTGAAATTGACTGTTGTTATGGCACTGGCCAGTAAAAAAAGACTGTGACCGAGTAATGCTGGAATAAATTGTGTAAAAACAATATATTGCCGTGACCTTTCAGAGAGGAAAATGTTAAATTAATATATTCATACAACTGGTGAGCGGCTTCTAACTTCTTAGTCTCACTCCAGTTCTTATGCCACTTCTTATGCCATTTCTTACGCCAGTGTGGCAGGTCATTCCTCAGACCATGGCATTTGCAGCTGCAGGTTTTGACCATATACAAAGATGTATGTGACTAGTATATCCCGGGGGTTTGGTGCAGTTAGTCTCCAAGACCTTTTGCAATCATTCTCGGTTTTTGCATTTTCATTTTACTTATCTTAACCTTTCCTAGTCTTATATTGAAGACAATCAATAAAACAAAATCGTATTTCATATTTAGGCTTATGTTGATGTGGTAAAAAATTCTTTTGTTTTTGTGCAGGGTGCGGATAATTTCGTATATGAAATACGCATGTCTGTCTCTGCTAAGAATCGCGAGGTAGAGTCACATATTACCTCTGCCAAGAAACGTTGTTCTTTGTGACTAGTTATATTACCTCTGCCAAGAAACGTTGTTCTTTGTGACTAGTTATTCCGCACATTAGCATGCAATTACTATATAGCTGTGCAATTGATTGGCTCTTGTAAAGGCTCGATGACAACACCGTAGTCGTGTGCAGACTGATTTCTTATGTTCAAAGGAGTATGTTGGATATATCTGTAAGGAAAAGTGTATCATTAATATATCAATTTGTTTGGGATTTTACATAACTTTCAACATTATTTCAGTCATTTCATGATGAGACCTGATATATCAGTCTAGCCCAGGATTTTTCTTTTCGCCCCCCTCGAAGATTAATTGTACATTCCCCGACTATTATTAGTTATTTTTATATTCATGTCTCTAATATCATAACTCACTTGTTTTTGTGCTCACGTTCTAAGTATAATGACCAATTGGCCATATACCATGTGCAAAATATTTGACTTCCGGGTCTGACTCGGAAAGACATTTCTGTGCAGAGCCTAGTATAAACCCAGGATATGCTGAGAAGAGTAGTGTCTCTGAATGCAGCCAGAGATATAGTCATTTGCCTTGCTAAACAACAAGTTGGTGACGCAATTTACCTTTGATATTGTTTGATCACAAAAGTGAATTTGACAAGCGAGCTCCAAATGATATTGCGTCAGGGACAATAGCCATGTTCAATTTATGACACTTGCTTAGAGGTATAGTGTGTGGCTATTTTGGCAGGCATCATATAAAATTAACGACACTAGCTTTTAGGTTTTATCATTGACCTCAATGGCAGTACCTGTCCTGAGGGAGAACTATTTGATTGATAGTTTCTTCTTGAAGCACACAGACTACAAGTGATACTTGAAAATTGCAAATGAAAAACACAATATTTTTAACCTTATATGGCATCTATGGCAAACCTTTCTCTGTGATTCACACTGTATGTATGCTTTGGACATCAACACCCATTGCTTTCATGGAGTGGGATTTCTTGAAAGCTTTTCCCTTAATTATCTTACGTATACCATATATTTATCCTAATCTACAGCTGGTTTTTCACAATGCAGAACCCGAGGAAAACAAATATGACAACAGTTATATCCGATTCAGCAAATGAAAAACCTTTCATGAGAACAGAACTATGCAATCCGCCCTGACATCATGGGGAGCAAATATTGGACATGCGCAGTTCGGGTCTGTGCTTCCTCATGTGCCTTTTGTTAGGTTATCTCTTTCAAAATCTAAAATTCAGTATATATACAATATATATATATATTCAAGCCACAAGTCTGAAAATTCGATCTTGTACTTAATTCGATCTTGTTCATAAAATTACCTCAATTTCGTCGCGGACAATCTTAAATATCTCTTCCTAGATAGTATATTAATTTGTTGTATGAGATGGAAAAATGTCGGTGGAAAAAAACGAAATCCTAAAACGTTCTGTTATCTGTATGCACTAATTCTACACATTGCTACCATCATTAGCAGAAGTTTTGATTACATCATTTGCCTTCTGCTTATCTATTATTACACTGCACATATCTCAGCAAGTAGATCAGTATGATGGCCAGATGAGAAGCATCTGGATGAGCTCAGATTAACAGACGTTTTATATATTGAAGTGAATAATGTATAGAGTTCTATATTAAGGTAATAGATCTGGGGTGTGGCTCAGTTGGTAAGACGTTTGTCTCTCATGATTTCCGGTTGGGACAAGCATTACGGTTATTTTATATTTCTAGAAAAGGTGAATATCTACAATTTGAGTTGTTCCCCAATCTTGCCAGAGCTCCATGACTGACATTTAAAGTCTTGGTATGTGATATCATGTCTGTATGATATGCAATCGAAAAACCCCAAGCCACTATTCTCAATGGGTTGGGCATTAAGTTCCGGTGACAGGCTTCTAATACAATTTTAATAGTCTTGAAAGGGTGGTAAACAAGCAAACTAGTATATTGCGGTTTTTATTAAAAATATATTTATTATATCTCTAAAAAAATAAGGCGATATATCTTGTGTCTTTAACGTAATAATATTGCCTATAATATCAGAGCGACATGTTTAGTGCAGTGCATTTGATAAGAGCGCTTAACTGATGTTATATGTGTTAATGTAAGCAGTGAGCCACATGTTCCCGCGAGATGATGTATGCGGTAGGCAGTGTGGGATGACTTAGTCCTTGGTGGGGGGACGGGTGTCAGCATTGATTCCTGTGGAGAGCATGCCACACACAATAAGCTCACCTGCAAAGTCACCACCTGCTGCCCCATGCTCACTAAACTGCATATCTCGCCCGCCCATCTGTAACATCACCATAAACAAATACACATCCCCATAGTCTTGCAAATCCGCCTTCACTAATTCTTATTGTGTCAGAAAACTCTAATTTATCCAACTTTTTAAAGTGAAAGTTCGGATCCTAAATCGTGGCATGATAATGGAGACCTTTATTACTTGTTCATTAAGTAAGAGACGAATGACTAAGTGGCATTTAATCTCTCAATTTTACATTTTAACTGAAAAAAGACTAGAAGAAGTAAGAGACTATTTATTAGGTTATTTTCCCATCCAAGTCAAATATGTGAACATTTGAGTTTTAGAGAGGTTTTTTTTTATCATTGTGTTGAATTCTGTATCACACAAGTTGTGGGTCTGATAAAATGCTAGGAAAGGTAGACAGAAGCCAAACAGCAACAGAGACAGTTTTTGTGCTGTTAATTATCAACACAGTAGACTTGAAACATATTGTGTGTAAAATGTGAGCTACACATCTTATCCGGTGAAGCAGGGTACAGAAGGACCTAACTGTCTTCCAGATGAATTACTTGACGACACACCTCCCCACAGACAGTCTAAATTCACAAACGGGGTTCTCTGTTCACTGCTCAGGGAACTTGTTTCAGGAAATGAAGGCCACTTGAGGGGTCCCACCCATGTGGCTCCCAGAAGACTAACAGGCCATTATTATCAGGTGTGGAGCAAGGATGAGCTAACCTGCCTGGCCTGCTAGGATTTGTGGGCAATCAGTTCTTACGTACAGACAGAGTAGTCTCATTATTTGTGTGCCAAATGGTTCATTTTATTTAGAAACCAAAACTTCAAAGATGTTGCTTTGGAAAAGACATGTAGGCCTTATATTAGAATATATATTAAGAAATCATATGTTATTCTATCTTTCATGATGGAAAAGGCCTAAAAATGTATGTCGCACTAATTGTTGTGTTGAAACATCTGGTTATTTTGACAATGAGTGATGATACACATTTTATTTTATGTGAAAATCAATATTTTTATACTTATAAAGCTGATAGAGCTGTATTATTAATTCTACTGCCAGGAACTACCAGCGTGACTAATCTTTTGAATTCACAAGCAATTTGCAATATAATTTCAAATCACGAAAACAGTGTAGAATTGGACTCCAGAGTAGAAAGAGCTGTGATACGCATATTTCATTTCTTGATATATGAAAGAATTTTACTGTATAATGGTGCCCTTAGATCGGAAATCCAAAATGTTGATAGTCTATTCATTTAAGAACCGGTACTTAAGGAAATGTGTAAAGCAGCGCGATTACCCCACCTTCAACCCATGATGACCAGGGATTTTCTTAAGTGTAGTGTTTTTCTCAGGTATAATGTTAATGATCAACATTCCCTTTTATACAACATTCACACTCAATACTTCAGCATATCAATTCTGCGGGGATCCATTGCCTGACCCTGATTAATGCATCCCGCTAAGCCAGGAATTACCCCCGGCTTCCTGCTTTCTACAACAGGATGCCGTTTTAACTGCGTGCTCTCATTGGGTTGACCGACAAAGTTATGATCTCATTCCGGCTGAGTCGAGGACATAGGCAGAGTAAGACATAGTTGCTGAAATACATTCAGGTGGCAACGGTAAGATGAGCCTCGGGGTTTTGGAATCATAGGAATTGTACCAGGCCATTAACAGGCAGATAAGAATGTATATCACATTTGTGTTCATAAAGAATACCATATTGTTGCATATGATATGTGATCTTGCTGGAATAATAAAGTGAATTCTTTACCATTGCACGTCTGTTACCATCTCATATGAACCTTTTAGAGGGAATAAAACTCAATCAAACTGCACATGCAATATTCCTATTTTATCATTGAGCTATATCAATAACTATTGACAATATGATATGTTTGATTGATTTATACTGCGCTTACACTAAACTTGATCTGCTCATAGCGCTCAAACATTTGCAGTATACATAACAGGAAAGGTTTAACACCTAAAGTGATTTACAGGACAACTGAGCTCACAGCCTACATGTGGGTACTGTATATGGCTCAGTGTAGACAGACGGTGTTCTGTATATCAATCAGACCCGACTTCAAGAAAAACCTGAAAGGTGTGTGCCACAGCAGGCTTATCTGTGCTTCCACGATATCCCTGCAGGTCTGGGTCATCACTGCATCTATGTGAGGCTCTCAGGACGGTGCTTACCTGCCCTGATCACTGCCAACAGCATCACTTACATTTACCATCTCAAGCCTTAATTGGCAGGAGCCCATTTCATGGCTGGATGGACCAGTGCAGCTCCTGTACTGGTCTCAATATCCCGGGGCTCATGAGAACCCTTCAGAGGATTTATTGTAAGCCATTGCATATGCGCCGCTGTCTTACAAAGGTCACATTCGGCGTCTTAACCTGCAAATTCCGCTATGTCCTGTAATATATATATATATCTTTTATTTCCCATTAGTGATTATCGGATAAAAGCTCTTGTGTAACTTTTCATGGGATGCACTAGTGAGTTGAGTTCTGGTAAATGGAGTTCTAAGAATATAAAAATAAATCACCGAAGGTTTCATGTAATTTTAACGTTGATTTGACTGTGACATTGAATAGGAGGGACATAACAATAGCACATGAAAAAATAGTTTTCCTTATAATGGAACAAATGTTCTTAGAAATTCTTATCACATTTATAAGCAGTAGACGGAGACAAACGTCTGTAGAATATATTAAATACATACCACATCCAGAATAACTCATAGGATAATATTTGAAAGGTCTGATGGCCCAATAGAACCTGCTTGTCATAAGGTTATTGATGGATGGATAGCGGATGAGATGCAGGTGATGAAATCAGGTGGTAGGGGGCGCCACAGAGGGACATTTGAAGAGGAACCGGAAACGGTGCTGCCGTGCAACATCAGACAAACAAAATGGTCTGGAATGCTCATGGCAACATCACACAAGTGAGGGGCTTGTGTGATAAGTGGGATAATATCAGTCATTCTCGCTTCACTTCCCTAATAAATATGATTAATTGAAGTGGAACTCCTTGATCAGTCAATAATGCAGACACCCCCTGTCTGCCTCTCGTTCCCATCTCCCTCCTCTTAAAAACGCATGATATTATAATGGTCTTCAGGGTCTTTTTGTTTTGTTTGTTTTTGTTAGAATTTTTATTAGAATTTTTAGAATTTTTATATAATGTGTTTCTCAAAAGGGAGAAAGAATGAGTGGCGGGTAAGTGACATGCATTTTAGCTCCAGTTTTAAAAGGCATATGTTTGAAGCATTTGCCCTTTTTTGAAAAATAGTAACAGGTCATTAAACCTTTTTGAATAGAATCCTTCACAGTTTTAGGAAGAATTAATGATTAAGAATAACTTCTTGTCAAATAACAGTCAAAATTAATATGATAGCGAAATGCACATTTCCACATTAAACACATTCAAATGATAACATATGTTAATATCAATTAATATCAATTCTGTTTTTGTCCATTCCACACGTTACTGTTCATCAATATGACATTAACATCTCGATTCTAGCCGATATAATATTCAACCTTGAAAGTACAACATCAATCAGAATTATTACAGGGTGAACATGTCCAAATTTATCTTATTTTATCTTTGTTTTTTAGTTAATTTGAAAGTAGTATTCAAAGCATTGGGACCTAGGCAGCCAGCCATCCTGTAGCCAAGCTATAAATGTATCCATTACATTAATGAACATTGAGTCTCTGTTTTATCATACACAGGACATCAAAGATACTGTCCTCTTCCCATGTCCCATTCATATGATTTCTCATTTATATGTTGTCTATTTGGATGAAGCAATTTGATATAATACTCTCTATCAATGGCAATTATAACATATATCATATGAGTGACTTTGATCCCATGCACATACAAATCCTTATGTCAAGGTCTTTTTTACACAGAATTAAATATGGAGAAGCAATACATATTTGACATATATCTCGGTAATAGGCAGCCTATTCCGTCATAAAGGCTTGTTTATTTGTGTTAAGACCTTCTCAGCAAATTTTGGCTCTTCAATACAGTTAAAAGGAAAAAGCTCCCCATTTTTTTGTTTACTCTGGCCGAAATAGCTGAATTGGTAGAGTATCTGCGTTGAGTTCCAAGGATTCCCGGAATCCTGGCCAGTAACTATCAACCGCTTTGAGCAGATATTGTCTGGAATCAGCGGTATATAAATGTCAGCTTTACTTTTACTTTTTTTTTTACTCGTATTAACTCATGATCATGATAAAATAAACAAACTTAAGGCATTTGATAACCAGTCATAAAGTGCTGGTTAAAATTAGTAGTAGTTATCCGCCTTTCTGAACCATGTATCAGCCAAATAATTCACCTCAGCTTGGAATCGAACCCGGGCCGCCAGCGACTGCCACTGCCCCTACACCACACTTGTCTGGTCAGCCAGAGATTACACCCTGATGAGTTTGGTGAATATTGCAAAGTTACTTTACAATACCAGAGTCTGTTGTCTCCCTGATGCAGCGTGAGACCCTAAAGCTGCGAACAACACCAGTGATGAAACCGGAAACCCCATGTAGTCATATTGTACCTTGACGTGTACACATGCCCAGAAGGTCAAACAGTGCGATTAACAGATCATAAAACTGAATTTAAGCATTCAATTCCCTCAAAGATTTAATGATTTGAAGGTCCAAATAGTGTGATTTACCTTTTTTAGCTATGCTGACTATGAATAACATCAAATACATTATCCAATGAGAATCTAGAAAAAGTTAGGGTCAAATTTGATATGTAACATGCATTTTGATTGGTCAAAATTATCGTTTTCTCAAGCCTGCTTGAAAAGGATCCTAAAAACCAATTAATATAAAATCAGTATGTACCATTTTAGAGGATCAGTTTAAAGCAAATTCTTTATAACTTATAATTGATACTTTGCATTATTCATGCCCAACATATCCGATCGCACTCGTGTTGGAGTTTAACGCCGGTGGCGAGATGACAACGTGTCCAGCGCATTGATCTGGGATGAGTATGAGATGAGATGGTTAGCTTTGTATCTATTGATCTCTCTCTCTCTCTCACTCGCTGGGAACCTCGCCATGTGCTAGCGGCACTGCTATATATATGTCCTCCAGGCATTGGGGAATGGTCATATCATCGTTATACTCAACCTTATAGAAGGTCATAAGTTTGACAAGTACTCTTCCTTAGGAACTCAATATTTGTTTTTTATCAAATTTAGTTTAAGTAAGAAAGATCTTTTATGGAAAGTATTATAATACAAAATATCTGCTTGATTTGATCATTTTGTCATTCTGTCTCCCAGATGTTTGTTTAAATTGTATCACCTTTAATTTGACGGCACATTTATGAGGTCCAATACTCCAAGTGAATCTTCTCAGCTGCATTGCTGTCACCGTTAGTCAGATTTCCAGATTTGTCTGGTTTGACATTGAGACAGGTGGTTATAGAACTGTTTTTATTGTGATATACGCTTGCGTGTCTGTTAATCGCTTATCCTACCTTTCCCACAGTGCCTTGCAGAGCAGCTTTAGCCACTTTATAATAAATGAGAAATTGCGGAAAGGATTTAAGATATGTGACGACACTGTTAAATACAACTGTCAGATATCTGCAGATTTGTAAAATATGGTCTGCTTTTGTTTGTTCTCAGGTAAATGTACACACACGTACATATAGTGTGGTCTACATGTACGTGACAAATGGAATGGAAGGTAATTAGGAAATTATGTATATCAGGCACATAAACATGGGGGTCGTCTCTTGAGGAATGGTAACCATTGAGCGACCAGAATAGTCGGTCAAGGACAAGACAGGAAAAAAAACTCATGACAAGAGATTTATTTCCAATTTATGACACAGAAAACTGGAAAATTTTATGTTCACATTCAAATTCCTTTAATTTGCTTAGAATTTGCGTCTGATTTCTGGAATTAGTCTCGAATCCCCCCCACCGACTCTGCTTGGAGATAGAGTCTCAGATTTCATATTAGTAGCAAATCAGCCCTAGGAGACCTGTAAATGCCGTATCCTGACAGCATAATCATATTATCTGCGGATAATTACAACTATTCTATTCAGTGTAAAAGTTACAAGAAGTTATTTCCAAATGTATTATCTGTATTATCATATTGATCTGAAAAACACATTTGAATATGTGGAATAGAAAATCTGGTCTCAAATCAGTATATTTGAGAATAACATTATTTTCTATGGAAATGCGGATCATTATGTAAAGGGAATGGTATTTTGTGTACCTAAGGCGCACAATGATCCCTCCCTATGACACATTTGCTGTTTCTATAATTTCCGTTTAGGGAACAATAGTCTGGCATGTTAACAGAGAACCCCCGGCGTTGCCTATTTTGACATTGTTTTTCACACCCAGTAGGTCACATGCAGTTTGATGGTGCTTTGTCTGTCAGTATTTCTATGTTAACCACAGGGAGTTAAACTTATTTTATTGTTGTTTGACATTCCCCAATAGTTCTCTACACACTAGATGAAGTCAAAAATGGTGAACTTTCCTATTCAGTATTTTTACATTTCAGTTAATTCTAAACCAATTACGTCAATTCATATTGTTCGTAAGGCAAATTTAAATAGTCAAAAAGAGTTGAATGCATACAAGGTTGTTAAATGTATAATATTTTAACCTTTAATGGAAATGTTGTCTTTCCATATAAATTAGATAATGAATCTTTTAACTAGTTTTATATTTTATGTATTAAATATGGATTTTTTTAGAATTTTTGCACTCGAAATTTGTTTTGTCAGACGAATTTGATATACAAGGAATTAAAAACATTCATTTGTGTGATTTTATTTTAATCTGAACCGGACTTTATATATAAGTGCATAAAACACAGGACATGAAAACATGGAATGGTAGTTTGATAAATAGACCTTTCAGTATGTTTTGTTTTGATTCGCACTGATTTATTTAATTTGTAGAAAAAATTACCGACATTAGGCTTGCGCCTGATACATTAGTTTAATCTTAATTAATATCAAATAGAGACACACAAAATCGGACAAACCATACATCTACATTAACGTTTACATGTTCCACGATCCTCTATTCCAAGGTTCTTTTCTAAACTTTAACTTATTGATATAAAACTTTAAAAAATTAAACGTCCAACTATCTGTCAATCTTACTCACGAGCCCATTTATGGCTTTGCGCGGACTGGGAGGGTAACAAAGTGGGCGAGTGGGTATAATCGTGGAACAGCTTCCATGGACTCGTATGACAACCTCTCAGCTTTTATGGCAAGAAGGAGATTGGAGAGGCGGCATACAGGCCTTGTGACCACCAAGGAAATAGGGGCAAAGTTGTGTTTCGCTGTGAAGTGAAGATATAGCATAATGAATAGCCTTTGGTGTGTCACTAAAAGGAAAAATATGGGACATTTGGAGCACATTAATGTTGTCTCTTTGACTTTTGATGATTTGGCATATTGCCTGAACATTTTTCCATACGATCTTAAATCCCTTTGATGTTAACTCAATTGCAAAATTTGAATGACGTTGACACGACCCAGATTATTATATGTTAAAGCTTGGATTAAATATGCATTTAACGGTCCAGACAATCCATCAGTGACAAATACGTGTAAACATTAAACATGAGGGCAAAATACAAGCAAGGTGCTGCTCAGTAACGGGAATGAGAGAGAGTTTTACCATCTGTAAATATGCTCACATTGTTTACAGCTGAAACGCTGTGTGCCCGTTTATCATTTCAGCCATTTTCACCATAATATACACGAACGCAAACATTCCAAGTTCTTATTGGGGTTTTTTCACCAATTGTTGATGCAATGTGTCTTTTGGGTGGTTACTTAGTGGGAAAAAGGAAGGGAGTAATTATGGTAATGACACAATTAATTTATAAATGCAGGCAAGATAGTATTGCATCTGTTCCCTATATCTCAGTAAAACAGGTAGCATTTACATATAGAGATGACAGAATAAATTATATCTATTGCTGATTATAGAAATGATGACAGGTGTTGTTGCTTTACAAAGTCACAATACCTCCTGATCAATCAAGCAATATATTAGCAGACAATGAGAATTTGTCAAGAATGGACATAAAAGGAGAATTATATATTTCAACCAATAATAGTACAAGATATGTTTAATGGTATCGACACAAATGGATCATTCAGTGCCATGATCGCATTGGGTGGTTGGAATGCTAGATAGAAAATACAGTTAGAGACAATGTATTTCACATTGCAATAACAAATGGCAAAATATTTGATTAGATACCAATATACGTCACTATTACAAAAAACAGGAATGTATCATTTGGGTCTTAAATAGATTGTTGGGATGGGCAGCATAGGAAAACGGAATTGTAATTAACAGTGAAAACCTGAAATCAAAGAAAACTGATTTCAGTTCCATACAGGACCTTGAAATCCTTGTGGCCAAACAGATGAACGTAAAATTACCACTTTTGATCTTTTTACTTTGATACTCATTTCAGGCTCCTGCCAATAAGATATAGGTCATATTAATTAACTTTTATCATACCCCAAAAAATAATTCTTGATAAAAGTACTGTATTTATTCGTCAGAAGTACAGAATTGTTTTCTCTCTGACAACCTTTTAAAACCTCTTTCAGAGATAACCTACCATATTGTAATTCATAACAAACCTAAGGAATGGACCATTAATCATTCAGGAGGGGTGGACAAATTTGGTGAATGACATTGGCAGGAGTATTTGTTGAGAAATAACATAATGAGAAAGCAAAATAATAAGAGGAATGTTGCTCTGATCGATGGGTAAACATCACATTTTGAATCTCTATTCAGTCATAGGGGCGTATGCGTGCAGTCACAAGGACACAGCCTGAATATAGTTGAAAATGTGTATCGCGCCTTTGACCTGATTTAGTCAATCCTTGGAGTAATTACTTCAAGGTCAATCCAAGTGAGGTGATTTACAATCCTTATTATATATTAGATAAATACACATATTGCAATGTCTACATGTAAATAAATATATGTTGGGAGCACATAGTAATATTATATCACAGGCCTCGGACAAATGATTTCATTAAATAAACATGAAGAGGCTCCCTCCCATTGTTAAGATAAAAACACTTCTCATGTAAGCTACAGGCAAACAAAAAAAATAAACTAAAACATCGAGATTCAAATATATCCAGATTGGACCCTCACAATCTATCCTTCCCCTTGAAAAAATAATGGTCCATCCCTCAGACTGGAGTAACAGAATGCATGGCATGACATCCAGTGAGATCCTGTAAATCATTGCTTCCTTACTTCACGTATGGGACAAATGCTTCTTGTTGCTACCGTGTCCCTTACCACACCGGGCGGCCTTAACATGTTATCATGTTTGCACGCCAGCCATCTGGCCAATACATCACAGAACATTATATCCAACAGACATTTTCTTCACAGAGATTGATCGGGAGAGCAAGGGTCAAGGACATCTGCGGGGACGATTGAAATCTTCTTAATGAGACTATATTTTATTCATGCCCAAAATCTCCCTTTCAGGGGAACATTTAATTATTTCAAGGTGCCACGCTGATATCAATCTTCGTATTCGCATTTGCCCTGGTAATGACAGTGTAATTGGAGAATAAGACGATGATTAATAAATTGCTGTAGAAAGTTTCAAGATTTTACATCGGCACATGAATAACGTGAATGCTTTTTAAACAACCAATTTGTTTTTCAGTTTCCTATGAATTTTTATCTGAAAATAAGTAGTCAGGGAATAAATATAACTATAATGCAACATTTAGACATAGGAAAGATTTCATTTTCACAATCTTTATTTATATATTATTCATGACAGAAAAGACGAATCTCCTCATTCAGAGATGTGTTCATGATTGCATTTTCGCCCTTATTAGCCTCACCAGCACGGTTTACGTTACTTCCACTGCGTGAAAAATTAGATTTACAAGAGGCCAATATGTATATATTGTTGAAGTAAATTTGAAATTAACATGACCTTTCAGACATATTTACAAACTGTAAATTGGCAATTTACAAGACCTTTAATGTATGCATCAAAGACAGTAAAGACCGGAATTTGCAAGCCTTTACAAAATCAGAAAAGATGTTAAATTTCAAATAAACAAGACAAATACAAGATACTATATGCTTGTAAAGATGAACAAGATGCATGTGAAAAGCTTGTCTAATATGATCTTTACTTGATCTTTACAAAATCAGAAAAGATGTTAAATTTCAAATAAACAAGACAAATACAAGATACTATATGCATGTAAAGAGGAACAAGATGCATGTGAAAAGCTTGTCAAATATGATCTTTACTTGGACACAAAATATGCTTAAATGTATTATTTTGACATTTACAATATTTAGCTAAGATGCTTATATATAAAGACAGCATATTTACAAGAGAGATCTTTATTTGAAGGTTATACCTCAGGGCATTTGGATAATTGATAATAAAGGGCATTTGGATTTTTGCACTGATGGCCATTGTTAGGAAAATAACAATTAAAAAGGTCATTGAAATAAAATTGCTGAAACAATCTGTCTGAAATGAAAATAATTTATAGAAATAAGAATAACATACACATTTGAAAGACATTTCCAAAAATCGCAAAAGGTCATTGACCATTTCTGCACAAAAGTTTTCTAAAATACAGGTTCATTGTACTTGAAAGGAAAAAAGGAGCCTTACTACAAAACATAAATATCCTGAAACTATATGTGACCTTCTCAATCAAGTCCCTTGTTAGAGCTGTATCATTACTTGTAAAAGATCAATGACCTTGCCTGAAAATAAGCAGCCCTGAAACATAATTAAAATCAAGATATTTATCCTTGGATAGGTTGTGACCTTTTCAACCAAGGCCATTATTATAAGAGCTGTATCCATACTTGTAAAAGGTCAATGACCTTGCCTGAAAATAAGCAGCCCTGAAACATAATTAAAATCAAGATATTTATCCTTGGATAGGTTGTGACCTTTTCAACCAAGGCCCTTATTATAAGAGCTGTATCCATACTTGTAAAAGGTCAATGACCTTGCCTGAAAATAAGCAGCCCTGAAACATAATTAAAATCAAGATATTTATCCTTGGATAGGTTGTGACTTTTTCAACCAAGGCCCTCATTATAAGAACTGTATCCATACTTGTAAAAGGTCAATGACATTGCCTGAAAATAAGCAGCCCTGAAACATAATTAAAATCAAGATATTTATCCTTGGATAGGTTGTGACCTTTTCAACCAAGGCCCTTATTATAAGAACTGTATCCATACTTGTAAAAGGTCAATGACCTTGCCTGAAAATAAGCAGCCCTGAAACATAATAAAAATCAAGATATTTATCCTTGGATAGGTTGTGACCTTTTCAACCAAGGCCCTTATTATAAGAGCTGTATCCATACTTGTAAAAGGTCAATGACCTTGCCTGAAAATAAGCAGCCCTGAAACATAATAAAAATCAAGATATTTATCCTTGGATAGGTTGTGACCTTTTCAACCAGGGCCCTTATTATAATAATGCACAAACAGCAAAAGTTTATTTACATAAAAAAGGTCAATGCCCTAACATGGGAATAATCAATAGTGAAACAGGACGAGGCACATCATATTATTGAATTGTGTGTCATCTTTTCAATCAAGGACCTTTTTCAGTAGTTGGTATCATTGAATTTTATAAGACCTTGTCAATCAAGGTCTTTGTTAGTGCAAAGAATAGTGATAGGTCATTGACCTTTCATGTAAAAAAAAATAAAATAAAAAAGGTGAAACAAAATGACAGTTTATAAGATATTGAATAATTTGTGACTCTCTCGATTAAGGCCCTTGATAGAACAGTGCACAAAACAGAAAAAGGTCATTGACCTTGCATCAAAACAAGCAGTCCTGGAAGAAAATAAAATGCAATGTATATCAATCCTTGATATATGTGAACCTTTTAATCTGAGTCCTTGTATGAACATTGCATAAACTGTTGGAAGGTCATTGACCTTTATTTGAAACCAGCAATCCTGAAACAAAACAAACTGTACATCAAAGTATGTTTCTTGTCAATGACCTTGCACCAAAATAAGTAGATATGAAACAAAACAAAAGGAAAGGTTGTGTAATGTATGGTTGTCATTGAATAATATGTAACCATTCAAATCAAGGTCCTTGTGAGAGCAGTATGTGGACTTGTCATTGACCCTGTCTGAAAACTAGCACCTCTGAAACAAAACAAAAGACAATGTATGTTATATATTATATTTGACCTTGATGGTTTGATCTTTTTAATCATCTCCCTTGTCAAAACAGTGCATGAACTCGTAAAAGCTCATTGACCTTGCCTGGAGATATGCAGTCCTGAAACAGAGTAAAATCAAATTATATTGTTACAGTAAAAAGTATATCCTTAGAGGTAGTGTTTCTGGAGGAAACTACTACTGCCCTGCAAAACAATATTTCCTTTTTCTACCGCCTAAGTTCATACTGTTAAATGAACTATGATATGTAAATGGCATGTGGAGGTTTCAGCCTGTCACTGCTCCTGTATGGAAATGGACATTCAATGTGTTACAAGTGTGTTGAAATAATGTTTAGTGAGGCACACAAGTATCCTAGTCCTGCCCGCTCATCTGCTGTGTGAGTGTTTTCTGCCAAATGGTAACTTTCCAGGAAGTTAGACAAGATTTATTGGTCACCATTGATGAAATGAGGGGGCGAATGAATGCCCCTTGTCCCAGATGAAAGAAGATAAATTATATGACCGGATGACCCAGACTGATTAACCCCAAAACATCTGGACATTTGCAAGAGTGGGAAAAAAGGGAAAACTATTGACAAGGATAATGTGTTCATGTCTCACATGCTGTCTGCAGTGTAAAACCAAACACCAACTGAATTTCTATCAGTATCTAATTTATAACTCAGCAAATAAAAATGTCAACCAGAATTTGTCAAGAATTGTCAAGAAATGGATCTCTTCCCCAATGTAACTTACAAACCAACATTGGCTGATATCTTGGCTTGTAGTGAACATATTTTCACTCTGAAAAGTCCCAACAGTATCTAAACAACCTCAGGATCATGGAAATATAGATATCTAAGAGATCTGAATGTTAAATAGTACCATAAAGGTGTAAAAAATGGCAGGCGCGAGTTTAATGTTTTATACATTTCTTGTCACTTCCCATGCAAGATTTGCTAATATCTTGGCTTGTAATGAACATATTCTCACTCTGAAAAGTCCTAACAGTATCTAAACAACCTCAGGATCATGGAAATATAGATATCTAAGAGATCTGATGTTGAATAGTACCGTAAAGGTGTAAAAAACGGCAGGCGCAATTTTAATGTTTTATACCATTCTTGTCACTTCCCATCCAAGATTTGCTAATATCTTGGCTTGTAGTGAACATATTTTCACTCTGAAAAGACCAAACAGTATCTAAACAACCTCAGGATCATGGAAATAAAGATATCTAAGACATCTGAATGTTGAATAGTACCATAAAGGTGTAAAAAACGGCAGGCGCGATTTTAATGTTTTATACATTTCTTGTCACTTCCCATGCAAGATTTGCTAATATCTTGGCTTGTAGTGAACATATTTTCACTCTGAAAAGACCAAACAGTATCTAAACAACCTCAAGATCATGGAAATAGAAATATCTAAGAGATCTGAAAATTGAATAGTACCATAAAGGTGTAAAAAACGGCAGGTGCGATTTTAATGTTTTATACATTTCTTTTCACTTCCCATCCAAGATTTGCTAATATCTTGGCTTGTAGTGAACATATTTTCACTCTGAAAAGACCAAACAGTATCTAAACAACCCCAGGATCATGGATATAGAGATATCTAAGAGATCTGTATGGTAAATAGTACCATAAAGGTGTAAAAAACGGCAGGCGCGATTTTAATGTTTTATACCTTTCTTGTCACTTCCCATGCAAAATTTGCTAATATCTTGGCTTTTAGTGAACATATTTTCACTCTGAAAAGTCCTAACAGTATCTAAACAACCTCAGGATCAGGGAAATATAGATAAATTAGAGATCTGAATGTTAAATAGTACCATTAATGTGTAAAAAAGGGCAGGCGCGATTTTAATGTTTTATACATTTCTTGTCACTTCCCATGCAAGATTTGCTAATATCTTGGCTTGTAGTGAACATATTTTCACTCTGAAAAGACCAAACAGTATCTAAACAACCTCAGGATCATGGAAATAAAGATATCTAAGACATCTGAATGTTGAATAGTACCATAAAGGTGTAAAAAACGGCAGGCGCGATTTTAATGTTTTATACATTTCTTGTCACTTCCCATGCAAGATTTGCTTATATCTTGGCTTGAAGTGAACATATTTTCACTCTGAAAAGACCAAACAGTATCTAAACAACCTCAGGATCATGGAAATAGAGATATCTAAGAGATCTGAAAATTGAATAGTACCATAAAGGTGTAACAAACGGCAGGTGCGATTTTAATGTTTTATACATTTCTTGTCACTTCCCATGCAAGATTTGCTAATATCTTGGCTTGTAGTGAACATATTTTCACTCTGAAAAGACCAAACAGTATCTAAACAACCTCAAGATCATGGAAATAGAAATATCTAAGAGATCTGAAAATTGAATAGTACCATAAAGGTGTAAAAAACGGCAGGTGCGATTTTAATGTTTTATACATTTCTTTTCACTTCCCATCCAAGATTTGCTAATATCTTGGCTTGTAGTGAACATATTTTCACTCTGAAAAGACCAAACAGTATCTAAACAACCCCAGGATCATGGATATAGAGATATCTAAGAGATCTGTATGGTAAATAGTACCATAAAGGTGTAAAAAACGGCAGGCGCAATTTTAATGTTTTATACCTTTCTTGTCACTTCCCATGCAAAATTTGCTAATATCTTGGCTTTTAGTGAACATATTTTCACTCTGAAAAGTCCTAACAGTATCTAAACAACCTCAGGATCAGGGAAATATAGATAAATTAGAGATCTGAATGTTAAATAGTACCATAAATGTGTAAAAAAGGGCAGGCGCGATTTTAATGTTTTATACATTTCTTGTCACTTCCCATGCAAGATTTGCTAATATCTTGGCTTGAAGTGAACATATTTTCACTCTGAAAAGACCAAACAGTATCTAAACAACCTCAGGATCATGGAAATAGAGATATCTAAGAGATCTGAAAATTGAATAGTACCATAAAGGTGTAACAAACGGCAGGTGCGATTTTAATGTTTTATACATTTCTTGTCACTTCCCATGCAAGATTTGCTAATATCTTGGCTTGTAGTGAACATATTTTCACTCTGAAAAGACCCAACAGTATCTAAACAACCTCTGGATCATGGATATAGAGATATCTAAGAGATCTGTATGGTAAATAGTACCATAAAGGTGTAAAAAACGACAGGCGCGATTTTAATGTTTTATATCTTTCTTGTCACTTCAAATCCAAGATTTGCTAATATCTTGGCTTGTAGTGAATATATTTACACTCTGAAAAGACCAAACAGTATCTAGCCAACCTCATGAACATGGATTTAGAGATATCTAAGAGATTTGAATGTTGAATAGTACCATAAAGGTGTAGAAAACGGCAGGCGCGATTTACACAATTTTTTGACATTTTATACCCTCTCATGTCACTTATAATCCAAGATTTGCTTATATCTTAGTTTGCAGTGAACATATTTTCACTCTGAAAAGTCCTAACAGTATCTAAACAACCCCAGCATCATGGAAATATAGATATCTAAGAGATCTGAATGTTGAATAGTACCATAAAGGTGTAAAAAACGGCAGGCGCGATTTAAATGTTTTATACATTTCTTGTCACTTCCCATCCAAGATTTGCTAATATCTTGGCTTGCAGTGAACATATTTTCACTCTGAAAAGTCCTAACAGTATCTGAACAACCTGGGGAACATGCAAATAGAGATATCTTGTCACTTACAATGCAATATATCATATCCTGATGTAGTAATTTATCAATTTTTAAGTCCTCAAATAAAGTCCTCAAATGCACATTTTCCAATGTTGTATGCATATGTGCATATATGCAATTCCAAGAGCTACTAATCATAGAAGTAATTTTACATATTTGTTTGTCCTTTCATGTGAAGCTCTTTATGTAACATGTATAAAAAAAATCCCTATTCTCATTTACATATACAAATATATGATCAAAATGTCCAAGTTGAAAAATACAATTAACCATAATATTGATTAAAGGTGATATGAATATATACTGATATTAACAACATAAATACAATATTGTAAAGACATTCAACAATCTTTACAACATTGTTTATGAACTGATACGTGCAATTTGATATATTTGGTAAAATACAACATATTTAAGCATTGTAAATAAGTAAATGGTATTTACAAAATTGTTTATTAGCTGAAAGATCTTCATTGGTCTTTACAATGGAAAAACAATACATGTTTATTTTTGTAAATCTTATTTTTCGGGCAGTGTTCAGTAATCAGATTGAAGCCTATAGTTGTGAACATGTTTTTGTTGGCTCAATGCCCTTCTCTTTCCAAAGAGTAAGTTGGGGTCTTTCGTTTCCATTAACGATCGACATCAAAGCATAAACCATTTCAATTTATAACCAGAGATGGTCCACCTCTTTGAATTAATTTCAACACTACCTTTTCATATAACACGGAAACAAATCCTCACGGCTAAACTGGAATCGAACCCTGTTGTACCATGTGGTTGTTATAGTTGAATGGTTCTACATCCTACCCCTGTGCAGTCATATAGCACTGATTCCAATACAATAAATGTCAAATGGTGAAATAACACCTCAGAATAAAATGAGTTGGGATTTTGCAACCAAAATGATTGATTAATCAGCAATATGTCGGTCATATATTAGAATAATGCTCTTTATTTCATCCAGATACATCCACATTGAAGATATGAAGGATGTTTTTATTCAGTGCGTACATATATGTATTGTTTAAGTGGTGATTTGAAGGGTGGGCTAGATGTCTGATGCGAGTAATGTGTGGTCTTTTGTGTATGGAAGCCAGCAATCATCAGATTATTAGCACAATGGCCAAGCTGATTACAACCAAATTGGTTTTCATTGGTTTATAATGAAAAAGTAAAATATATAACAAACGGCTCTAAAGTTTGAAATAGGCAATATGATAAAGTCATAAACGTAGTGAAAGGAATCTTGATTAACTGAGGAGACTGGAGAATAGGTGTCTAGTGGCACGGGGCATCTTTTGATATTAATAAGTAATGTCTTTTCCTTTCTATGGTAGTATATAATATGTCAGCGGCCTAATATCGGATGATAGGTTAGAAGGGCATTCTGGTCTTGGTCCTATATATAACACTCTTCTAAATATCCCTTAGTTTTGATAAAAGATCTAATGTTGCCTGTAAATTTGATAGATATTGTAAAATCAATATTGAATATCGTATATCAATAATATGGGATCCAATACCATAAATTCGTTCCTGGGGAAGGAACCATAGAAGTCAAGGTTATTCAAACTCAATGAGCATCGGATTACGAGATTGAGAAATGCTTTTTTGTGTAAAAATATGTGGACTCTCAAACTCTATATGACAGAATATGTGGACTATCATGTCCCTATATGACAAAATATGTGGACTATCACGTCCCTATGTTACATAATATGTGGACTATCACGTCCCTATATCACATAATATGTTGACTATCACGTCCCTATATCACATAATATGTGGACTATCACGTCCCTATATAGCAAAATATGTGGACTATCACATCTCTATATCACATAATATGTGGACTTTCGCGTCCCTATATCGCAAAATATGTGGACTATCTCGTCCCTATATCACAAATATGTGGACTATCACGTCCCTATATCACATAATATGTGGACTATCACGTCCCTATGTCGCAAAATATGTGGACTATCACGTCCCTATATCGCATAATATGTGGACTATCACGTCCCTATATTACAAATATGTGGACTATCACGTCCCTATATCGCATAATATGTGGACTATCACGTCCCTATATTACAAATATGTGGACTATCATTCCCTTGTATCTAATGATTTGTTGACTACCATGTCCTTATGATGTATAGATATATCAATTGTCATGGCCTTATATTAAGGTTTGTGGATTCCCTCATATTAAAAAAATATAAAAGTTAAAGGTTAATAGATTTATATAGCACTGATTCTAGACAATGTTTGCTCAAAGTGCCTGATAGTAATTGGCCAGGATTCAAAATGGGAATCCCCGGGTCCTAGGAGGAATATTCTCCACATTTGAGATATTTCATCCAGTATCATAGACTCTCATGCCATTTTACAAGTATATGGACTATTATGCCTTTATATTGCAAAATATGTTTAAGATATGTTGACAATTTTGCCTTTATAGTTTAGATATATGTGGTCTTCTATGATTGAGAAAAATACATGCAGTGTCTAACCTGACCTACTAGTATATAATAATTTGTAGAAAAGGGCAGTAGTCAACCAGCTAGTTCCTCATCTGGAACTAAATGGCCTAAGGTTTCAATCTGTATACATGGAATATCATAGTTTTAAGACAGCACTGCTCAAGGCTCAATACGACACTGTGTATGTTCTAGTGAATGTCAGCTATTTTATACTTGGGTTCTCTGTAACATTTGATACTACTGATCACCAGATACTGCACTAGACTGGAGACAAAGTATCCTGTGTGATGGGGTAGATAAGAAAATTTGATCATATTTCAGAAAAATTGATGGAATTGCATTGGTTACATTGGCTTCCAGTCTATGTCAGAATCGATTTCAAAATTCGACTTGCGCTCTAGAAGGCTCTAAATGGTCAAGCACCAACTAAACATCAAATCCAAGAACCATATAGCAGACTGGACCTTGTGGTTCCTGACACTCAAATGAGAACATTAGAGGACAGGGTCTTCATGGGCATTTCTCTGGAATAATCTCCCAAATGGGATAAGGACTAATGTCTCAATTAATATCTTTATGAAATGCATTTTTTACAATAACGCATTACATTGACACTGTCTCTGTACAATATATTCGTGATCCCATGTACGCTATGTGTGTGTTTTTCTAATCAGATAACTTACATAAGGAGAGAAATGGCAATCATTCCTGGTTGTAAGTTCTTACCAATTTCATTTGAGCCTTGGTGATTTGCCAATAGCAAGCATTCAAGGTCTTGACTTCTTGTAAGTCGGTCAGCCTTTTGTAACCTACTTTCTTCTGCCAGTTATTGTCATATATTCATGCCCATTGCACACTCCTCACAGTGCTCAGTGTGAGAGTGTGGTTTCATAAATTATGTTAATGGTAAGACCTGACTATACATTGAATACTGTATAAACTTTGTTAAAAATCATTCCCTCTGTTTTGATTGAAATACCAGTGTTTTGCAATTTTGAATAAAAATGAAAGGAAAGTATGTTATATCCCTTCCATCTTCCATCATTTAACTTCTTTCTCTTAAAGGGGTCCAAGATCAAGCAGGTTGGTGGTTGAGATGCTGTGTATGAATTAAGCAATGACTTTATTATTCCCATTAATGTTGTTGATAATTTATTAAACCCTAAGATGTACCGGCCCCACTAGCACAGTTGGTAGTGTGTAGGATCTGTGCCTTTGTTGGTGATAAGTGGAGGACGGGAGGTGGTGGGTTCGACTCCCACTGCCGGCAGTGTTACTTTCACACTGGTTAAAAGGCTCGAAAGTCGACCTGATATGGCCATAGTTGCTGAAAGGGTCATAAAAACACCATTTCACATTTCACATTTTAAACCCTAAGATAGGAGATCCATTGTTCAAATGTTTGAGGAATATCATGTTATGATGACTAAACATTGTAAACTTGGAGTGGCTCATGACTTCATATTGGCTGTCATGGTTGTTACCCATATATTGTAAAGACATTCACATCCCATTTATCATTGTTACAGTGATTGTCATGACCCCATAACAAAATGAATCTTACTTATGTCACCATGACAAATGTCAGCCTTTTTAATGGAAATTTATAGCATAGTGTTCTCAAGTGTTGTTGTTTAACCGTTCACTGCAAAGGTTCACTGCAATAGGACACCATCCACCCTGAAAAATTACCACGCATAGTCATGAGTTGATCCTGTGGAAGGAACATTATAAGTGAGAAAATAGATATCAATATCACACCAATTTTCAGGCACCAATTTACAATTCTTTGACTTAAAAAAAATCTTGTTAAGTCTGATGCGACGCTTAAAAGGGTTTTTACATCAGTTGTTTAATAATATATGACGCAGGCTACAACCTTATTGGTGTTTCCTTTATATCAGGAAGCAGGTTGCTTCTTAGACTTGATGGTATTCCAAGGTTGAAGGGGGAGGTTATCCCGAGGTCTCCTGGCAAACAGAAGCATGTGGTATGTTTGGACTAGTGATTTGCGAATGTAACTCAAGACATATTATCCAATCTATTCTCTCACTCAAACCATTTAACCTGATAAACATGGTACAATCAGGTCAGATCAAAACAACTCCATGCCTTACTAAATGGTTAGATGTTTTGTGTATCTTTATAAGGACATGGTACAATAGACCATTGACAATACCCATAACCTTAAACCAATAATAGGCATTTGGTGGTGACTACGAAACTCGGCCAAAACCACAAGCATCTTTTAACTGAACCACATATTATTTTAAAAAAAAGTAAGATAGGAAATTCTAAAAGAGGCTCTGACACGAACCTGATGGTTATCGATATATTGCAAAAGACAAGCGGATCTCTCCCAGTGCTGTTAAACCAGGGTCTATTGCCGCATTTACGTCATCGCCTTCGATTAGATCTCCAAGGTTAATTTGGCTGCATCGGACCCATGGGACCAGAGTACAGACTGTGGCATCGTGTTCTGAACGGTGTAATACTAACCTCAGCTCTAAGATGCCAAATGGTCTGAATACATTATGTTTATATTATATTATGAATAAATTTAGATATGTTTCTTTGTTACCCAATCAATTTGGCATCTTTACTGTGTGTCGTTTTACTCCTCCAATACACCCACGCACATATTCCTTCGCTATATTCTATTTATGGATTCTGACATTATCGCTTCTAGTTTATGTGAGCTGTTTTGTCACCTTGTAAATCCTCAAAAGATATCACACAAGCTGATGACCAGCGGCTACATTTTT
Organism: Amphiduros pacificus; assembly: GCA_949316495.1. NCBI lineage: Eukaryota > Metazoa > Annelida > Polychaeta > Phyllodocida > Hesionidae > Amphiduros > Amphiduros pacificus. The sequence continues at coordinate 17,786,260 of OX439010.1, read as the reverse complement.
TGGATCGTAGAGGGCTAGCTGATTTGAGTGAGGAATATTCAATATTTACACAAGAAAATTTGAAGGGGAAAATAGATGTGCCCGAATGACAGAAAACAAACCACCAAAAGGCAAATCGACTGCAATTCTGACAACAAACACCGATCTTCAACTACAGAGTCGATCCACTCATTTATTATATTTTTCTTCTATTTTCTGGTCACCATTAGCCCTTTGACATGTTCTGGCAGAGGAAAAAAGAAAATGAAATCAATTCACACACTCAAACGAAGGGCGAGACCATGAAATAATATTTGCGCTTCTTTCCACTGTTGCCTTTTGTCAGCACATAAATAATTGGCCAACCCTGAGATGCATATTTTCTATTTCATTAGCGAGCGAATTTGCTAAGTTTCTCAAGGTCAAAGCAAACACTCCCTGAGGCATATTTGTATTTACAAGTCACAACCAGAATAAAACCCCATACCACATGGGCAAGAATTAATATCAAGAAAATAATGTGGAAGGTGCTGTGTGAGAAATTTACATAATATTGCCCTGAAATGTTCTGTGTGTAGCTATATCTAGGAAATGATAGCAAATGTTGTTTACAAGAGTGATGGTTCAATCATTGATTCTTGTAGTGTCTTAACCATGTGCCAGCCATAATGTCTGCAAATCCTCAAAACAAGATCACATTTCGTCATTGTAGTGCTCTTCCAAAATTGTACAATACCTTATCAGATTTCCTTCTCAAGTATGTCTGATAAGCTATATATGTTATATTGCATTAGTGATATTTGCATAATTGAAAGGATATGTGAAGTGAATCACAGATGTGAAGTGAATCTAGGTCTGTCCCAAATAAATTTATTTCAACTAAAAACTGGGCATACAACTTCAGAATGGACTGTCAACGTTAAGGGTAGTCAATTTGGATTTCCATCCACTTGGCATATACGCTATTCCAATATCGTAGATGAGGACTATATGTAGACAGGAGACTGTGATTGATAATGTTAATATGTGGGTATTCCTATGCAAGGATCTACCCCAGGTCATGACTCTACATACACCATCCCATCTCATCACAATATTTGTGTTTGTATTGACAAGTACTTGCGCTGCTTTCCAAAATAATCAATACAAATGACCTCCACATACCAGAGCAGTGCTACCAAATTACGTGAAGCTCCTTACTTTTTTGCTAGGATGGTCAGGAATGTCAGCTGTTTTTTTTCTATATGAGCATCTTACAAGGTTATATAGATCATTAAATATCAGTCAAACCGGGAAACCAGAAAGACAAAAGGATTTTATTGCCAATTTGTTTGATTGCTTGTTCTGACACGATTTAAGCAGCTTTGTATGGACGCCGTCGTAAGGGATGGGAAGACGTTGGCTTATATTTTACATTCTCTGTCACGAATTATCATTCTGTGAACCAAGATATTCTTTCTTTTACATTTATACCAGGTAGGTTTCCTTTATGTTGAGAGAATGTACCTATATTTACGAGGATGGCAGGGGATAAAGTTGGTTTATCTTTATCATTATATGTCATGAGTTATCATTCTATCAAGACCAGGAACCTTCAGGTGTCTGTTCAGTGAGACTGAGAACCTTCCTTCTATTCAAAGTTATAAGATTGCTACCGGTAGAAACAGATATAAATAACCTTTCTGTAATGGACTGGAATCAGGTATTCATTCTGTAGCATTATATTGAGTATCCCTCTCCATTTAATGGCACCAGGCACTCCAGTTTCCTTCTTTCACCATGCGAGTGGACTGGTGTATATAAATGATGTATTCTTGACACACAGGATACCTCTTGTGTCCAGGGCTCTAGAGACTCTAAGCTTTGGTGCCTTGAACAACGCAAGCAACATCTCAAAGCTTACTCATCTGCTACAAATGGGACACACTCTTATAATTGTTCTCCGGGGTTTTAAGGGTGGCTGCTCAACATGTTAAATGGCATGTAATTCTAGTCTATATACACATAGGTGGACTAGTGGATCTGATGTACATTTAACCCATTGTTCTAATCTCATGATTTATAAAGTCTTTAACATTCTTCTTGTTTTTATTTTATTTCATATAAGGCCACTGAACGATCTTATCATTAAACCATTTCTGATTCTTCAATGCCATATTTAGACAACCCACCTTACACTCTAATGGTGATGAAGTTCATTTGACAAGATTCTCTTGTGTGTGTATGAAAGGGGTATAAAAATGGCGCAGTTAGTTACAGTGCATGCTTATTATCACCGATGTGATGATTCAATGGTTGTGGGTTCCGGTAGTGCCAAGATGGTATTCATGTTACAATTTCCCATATGAGCTGAAGCCCATATCTGAAGGGATTACCCATTGTTAAGCAGTTGTCCTTTTAGATCTGTGACTGGATGGATTGTCATGTCAAGGACCTGCGATATGATAATTTAGTGAGGCATCTGCTACTATTAGTTTCTTCATGAAACTGAGCGAAATTATGCTGAATGTGATGTAAAACCCCAAATAAACCTCATATATGGATTCAATGCCCTTCCATTATCTAAACGTGTCAGGTGAACATATTTTTATCACAAAATACAGATATTATTTCCGTCCACCTTTGAGATGTAATTTCAATTCCTGTGCGTAAAAAGAACCCGAGTGCACTTATGAATATTAGGTCTCCTGCTATTTCAAAATATGATGGGTTTTTTTTACAGCTCGCCCTTCATTATCTGATTTTCATTTATTTGCCTGTCCTACAATAAAAAGATAGATATTTATGAGAAAAGCATTTGAGATTCAAATGGGGTATTGCTTCATTGTTATACTTTGTGTATTGTAATCAATGTCTTAATAGTGTTGTGGGAATGTATATGTATACAGTATGTACTTCTTGAAAGGAAGACAAAGTATTTGCAATCTAATTCTTCATACGCTACTAATTCACATGATTCCAAAGAAACAAAATATTCAAAGTCTCATCAATCAGTTTAGTTTTCAAATAGGCATAGATGAATATCTTTCAAACCCAAACAAAAATAATGCAGTTCTAATTTATTGTCATACCTATAAATCAAAACAGTTTTCCTGCGGTGTCCATGGGCTTGCCTCGCGTTTTACTCAATGTGCGGGTGTGGTAGTAAAAAGAAATGCTGAAAAATGCATGACACACATAATTCGGATAAAGATAATTTCAAGACACAATAGCAAACAAAAAAAGACATTTATCAAACGGATAATCTAATAAACACAGTTTGGTCTTATTCGCGTTAAAATATAGTCCTTTCTGAATAACATTAAATAAATCTGCTTTCAGGATATGAATGCCTTGTCTGCGAATGAGTTTGTATTAAGAGTCATTAGTGTCAATCCTGATATAGGATGAAACCTTGGAGAAGAGTTCTTCTGTAATGATTGCTGTCTCTCCATGTATTAATTATCCCCTACTTCAGATCATTCAGATGCGTTCATACTTCCCAGAACTCTCCAAAGTTTATCCAGGCAGTTTATCCCATCTGCGTTGACAGGTTTTAGAGAAGAACTGAAAGTATGTCAGCACAACTGCTGGCTTTCGGATAAATGAACGTTGCTTCTGCACGAAACAACTTTTCTAGTAACTATTCTTTTATTGGACAATGCATTGATGAATATGAGTAATGTGTCTAAGCCATGTCTCCTCGGAACAATGCCTGTACTTGACAACTGCCAGCAATTAGTGACAGAAACCGCCTATCATCGCCTATGAAATATGTTCTTGGGAAAACACCCATACTCCATCTAAAACAAATGTAAAGAACACATTCAAATGCAGATATATAATTTTGAAATCATGACGCAAATCTAAAGGTTCACTTTGGAAAATTATACAGATATGTTCAAAAATGCATGAATGTGTACTCAAGAACATAGATGCTACTACATATTCATGCATGATAGTTATTATATAATTCTGGTGCAGCAGCATCCAATACCATCTCAAATCGGAAAAAGAATTTAATAGATTCACAAATAACAGCACAAAACATACTATAGGGATTTAAAATGTCAAAATGAACAAATGCACATATTCTTGATCAAGAACAAAAGGTTATATATTGTAGATATATTTTATATAAGTTTTATATGCATTGTAACCTGATTACGCTAAGGTATCAACATTACACATAACACACCATGAATGAAATATTGTGTGTGTGTAAAATATTAAAGTATATCTCATTGATTCTATGCTTTATAGCAGTCCACAGCAAATCTTTAACAAAATACAGAATATTATATTTAGTATGAAATACAAAATAATGATAAACAAATTACAAACGTTTATGTAGACATAACACTTCTATAAATTGAAGTAACACAGCAAACTGAAGTTGCAGAACATTGCAGAACAAACACGTTTGTAAAATGATAGATGTAGATAAATGTGAGAGAATGGAAATGACGTATGAAGTATGTTTAATTATAATTGCTGATCCATATCATAACGTGGAAATTGGTCAATCATAGACTTCCTCTTCGTGCCAATATAAAGTCTTTTATAAATAAAAAACTCAATTCAAAAAACAGAATACTCTGCAGCTGGCTGATGTATATGTAGAAAAAACTTGTTTGTCCATCTAGTACCTTCCTTTCTATTAAGTAATAGATCATGTATAGATGATGATGATATCTGGAGAGCATCCTGTCCACTCATCTGTCCACATCATCCACAGAAGAAGAACTCACTCTTCTTATTTCAAATATAGGACATTGGAAGCGAATCATATTACTCATAAATAAACAGGAAGAAAAGAGGCGTGTGAAATTTGAATATATATACCTTTAAAAGAACTGAAAAAAGCCATTCATAATATAACTGACGCTCAATAACCTAAACAATACGCTAAAAGGTCTTATTCTTACTCAGATCAATATCCAGTAAACAATAAACCTTATAGCATGAATTGCTCAAAATACAAATTGGTAGAAATGCTTCTTTGCTGAGCTATTCCCCACAGAAAAATATCAAACTTTTAAAGGAAAGTCTTTGGTACGGAACGGCCGTAGGGATTAAAATTGAACAGGGAAAGTGGCGAAAGTATTCGCACCTTATTGGGAAATTTATTTGTGATGGCCAAGCTGTAAAAACTGTGAAACTAAGATGGCCTCATGTTGGTCGAATATTGCATCAAAATGTCTTAAGGGCCTAATACGTAATGGCTACTATCCCCGGTGAATAGTTTGGGTATCACAGGCAAATGACCTTACTGGTAGAGTTAACGTTGTTAGGTACTTATATACGGCATTTGTATACAAAGGACATATCCACACGGTGACAATTCTGTGATATAATGTATATAACAGAGAGTCACAATGATATTATGCAGAGATGAGTTATCATATATTGCCCCTTCCAGACTACATTCTATGAGACTGAATTGAGTTACAAATGGTGAAGATCCGGAATGTGGATTGTCTAAAGCGATTATCTTTGTATCTGCTAAAACTTTATATTTCACATTGATTTTTGTACATGTGCATAGTAATATCCCTAACTCGCATGATATTTTCTTCCCTTTGAAATATCATGGAAGAATATCTTCAATATATTTTATATATACATATATATTTCATACAATTTTGTAAAGTACAAAAATAAATACCATAATACTCAAGAATAAATATGAATATTTTACGAAGCCAACCATTTAGCAGTTCAAGAGTTACATTCATATAAACGATATCCAAAATAAATCAATATTTCTTTTTATCCTGGGGCTAAAAATAAAGATGTCTAACAAATCACTAAATATATAGGAAATAATATAATGGGACATACAGTATCATAAAAAGGAATAAACATATAAAGGCTGCATATGTACGTATTTATAAATGACAGATATATCATATATCACTGAATGGAGACCATTGTACAATTTATAAACAATTGATATTAAAAACATATTATAAATCTATGTACTGGACTATTCTAATTCGATCATATGATATAACAGAGGTTGCAGGTAATCTAATATCATTTTATTATAGAGTGCATATATTTATATAACAGAACAATATTATTAAAACAAATGATACTGAAACATAATATGGACCTGTGTACTGGACAATTCTCTGTAGGTAATATGATAAAATAGAAGCTGCAGGTAATATTATTTTACTACAGAGTGCATATATTTATTAAGACCACAGCCTACCCACAAGGGGCTCGCCCAAGTGACCTATATAGTGGCATCATATTACCCCTTCTGAGCAACTCAATAATAGGGTTCTTCTGACTTGCATATCGAATGCAGAGGATTTACAAGGCAATATCTGTTCTCTACAAAGGGGATTGACTGATATGTGGCTATTGCAATACACAGGTCAGTGGGTCACGGAGTATATATAACAACCAATATAAAATAATGGGCAATAAGGAAGATATGAAGGTCATGGACAGTCATGAACTGTCATATATATCAGCTGACTGTCGGTTCTAAAGGACCTGCCCTGGCGCACGTGCTCACATCATCAGAAATTATTCCCATTTCCTGAATGGCTTATTCAAGATTCCGAACCAAACCTCTGATCGAATTAAGGTGTAATACCTTGAAATCCGATAATCCCAACGCATTAAAGCGGTGATGAATTGATCATTAGCATCAATAACCCAATGTGAATTATGGAAATTATTGGATGTGGAGGGACACAACACCTCATGCTGTTCAGGGTGTGAGATTTGATTGAATAACCCATACACACATGAGGGAAGAAAGATTCCCCAAATGAGTGAACATTGCGTCATCTGCTTGCTGTCAAATCAACAAATGTTCACGTAACCTTTATTATTGCGGGAATGTTGTGAAATTAATCAAAACAAGCACAACAGATATTGTCATAACAACGTTTAGTCGCCACCTTCTTGCATTCGGTACACAGAATAATATAATTAAGATTGTGTTAGCTTCTGTTGATAATGACCCAAGATCCAGAACCTTTTTCAGGGATATTGCATGATCTCCTATGTTAATATTCAACACAGTTCCAGGTCTCATGTATGGACACTGACAACATATAAAGGTTTATAATGAATTGTAAAAAGCAAGTGGTGATGAGAAAATGTACACGACCTTTTCAGCAACAATGGCTTTATCAGGTCGACTTTTGAGCCTCCTGAGCAGTCTGAAAAAACATTGGGAGTCGAGCCCACTACTTCCTCCCGGCCCCCACTTATATAACCAAGTAAGGCACAGATCTATTATTCTACCAACTGTATTGGGTTGGTGTGTGGTTATGTGAAGGACTTTCAAGTCTATTACCAAGACTACGATGATTGCACTGTGCAACTTACATCTCAAACTTCTATAACATAATCAGTGTAAATTCTTACTGCTTGAGTTTGAACATAGGTGACCCACAAGGTGTCTCTTGTGTCATGTATAATGCATTCTGGGATTAGTTTGACAGACATTTGATAACTTCCATTCTATATGATGTAAAGTGAATACACTAATATTTTAGCAGCAACTGTGTGTACAGAAAACAACTAATCTTATTTGTAATTGAGAAGAATATAAAGTCGATGGGTGGGTGTAAAAATCAGATTGAAATAAAATATGTCAATTAACAATTGTTACAACAACGAATCAATCTTATATGTCCACAAAGCTGGGTGACAGATTTTTAAAACACTAGGGGGCAGCAGGGTCTTCTCGAGCAATTAAAATTATGAAAGAAACCAAAGGGAATCTGAAAAGCTAAGATATTGTTGACATTGTGTCATCAATGCAATGAATGCTGAAATCACAACATTGGATGAGTACATTTTTAATCAATGTATTAAGTTATTAGTTTTACTTTCATGATTTGAAGGCCACGGGCCGTGGCGCAGTTGGTTAGAGCGCCAGCTTATTAGCACCAGTTCCTCTGTGGTGATCCAAAGGTCGTGGGTTCGAACAGCGGCCATGCCGGGATTGAACTCATGATACAATTTCCCACATGAGCTGAGGCCCGTGCCTTAAGGGTTAACCCGTTGTCCTTGTAAATCTGTGACCGGGTGGGTTGTCATGTCAAGGACCTGCGACACCACAATTCATTGAGGCAGCACTATATCTGCTACAAGTAGGTCTCATCACGAAATGACTGACATAATGTTGAAAGTGATGTAAAGCCCCAAACAAACAAACAAACAAAATTCATGATCTGAAAGTGTGGATATTTCTGAGCTTTCATCCAATCCTTATATTTAGTGTTTCGAAACTTGACCTAGCCTTACCTTGATTAATATTTCTGGCCAATTATGAGTTAACTTCCATAAAAATCAGAAAAGTCTGCGATCCAGTGGACGGAATCATGGAAAAAAGTTTCCCACAGAATACTATAATTCTGTGTCCAGTAGGGTATGACAATGCCTTGTAGTTCTTTGCAAATATTATGTGCAATTAAACAACAGGGGGTGCAAAATATTTTAATTACCTAAAGAATGATATTATTTACAGGCTGTTCTACCACTCAATCATTGTTTATTCTTATTTCTCTTGGAACACAATTTTCAACGACGTGAAAGAAATATTTTTTTAAAAGCATAAGGTAAGGTTTAAACTTTCTAAAAATGCTTTGCTATACTAGCATTGTGTGGAACATATCCTTTTAATTATAAGATGTACATAACTATTTTTAATCTAATTTGAAACATCAGATTGACAGAAATATGATGCAAGAGCTTTCATGTCTTTAGTTTATATATATATATAACTGAGATTAGAAACAGTGATCATCCAAGTGATAAGACGGCCACTAAGAGTGATGCAAATAGTAACCAAATATTGGATAAATTTGAAAAACTAGAAGTAGAGGATGTTAAGAAATTAATGAAAGTAGCAGCGAAAAAATCATGCGAACTGGACCCTATCCCAACATGGCTCCTGCTTGAGATAATTGATGATATATTACCCCTAATCACTGCTATCATCAACAAATCATTATCGAGTGCACAAGTACCAAATAACATGAAGCTAGCCATAATTAAACCGCTACTAAAGAAACTAGGTCTAGAACTAGTGAAATCTAACTATAGACCAGTCTCCAATCTAACCTACATATCTAAACTAACCGAAAGAGCGGCAGCAAATCAATTAGTACCGCATCTAACTAGAAATAACCTGAGTGATAAATTCCAATCAGCATATAAAGAATACCATAGTACTGAAACAGCATTACTTAAAGTGCAAAATGATATCTTGATAGAAATGGACAACAACAGATCTGTTATCCTACTGTTACTAGATCTATCGGCAGCATTTGACACTATTGATCATCGCATTCTGTTGAACAGACTTCAAAACAGATGTAAGGTCAGAGGTAAAGCTCTGGCATGGATCAACTCCTATCTAAATGGCAGAAATCAATGTGTAAAGGTTGGATGTCACAGATCCGAAAAAAAGCTGATAAAATATGGGGTCCCCCAAGGATCGGTCCTGGGTCCCATTTTATTCTCTATATACATGTCACCATTATCAGACATCCTAAACAGATATGGACTCAGTTACCACATATACACGGATGACACGCAAATATACATGCCAATTGACAATAACTCTATGGAACATAAAGAACTTAGTATGAAGAAACTAGAAGATTGTGTTGACGAAATTAGAAAATTCCTAGTATTAAACAAAATGAAAATAAATGATGGGAAGACTGAAATGTTAATATGTACTAGAAAAAAAGATGAGATGGATAGCATTAGCAACATTAAAGTGGGAGAAGAAATAATATTACCCAGTGAAAGTGTCCGCGACCTGGGGGTAACACTAGATACTAAGATGGATATGAAATCTCACATAAAAAATATGTGCAGAAAAGGCTACTACCATATTAGAAATATCTCGTCCATTAGACAATGCCTAGATGAGAAAACTGCAAATGGTATGGTAATGGGCTTCTTGTTGGCCTTCCTAAGTCAGAGATCAAAAAACTATAATACATACAAAATGCGGCTGCGCTTGTGGTAGGAAAAATAAAGAAGTTTGATCATATCTCTACTAAACTATAAGAATTACACTGGCTGCCTGTGCACGCCAGAATTGATTTCAAAATTTTGCTGACAACCTGGAAGGCGCTAAATGGTAAGGCGCCAACTTACCTGCGAGACCTCCTAGTAGTGAAGCAAGGCGAAAGAGACCTGAGGTCTAATGATGGAACTCACCTCGATGTTCCGCATATGCGCCTGAAGACGCTGGGCGACAGAGCTTTCTCGCATATTGGACCGAAACTATGGAATGACTTACCTAATGATATTAGAACTAGCACTAGTATTGATACCTTCAAATCTAGGCTGAAAACATATCTATTTAGGAAGCACATGCTTAATAAAGCGCTTTGAACAGACTGCGGTCTGGTATATGCGCTATATAAATTATTATTATTATTATTATATTATTATATATATATATATATATATATATATATATATATATTTATATATATATTTATATATATATATATATATATATATATATATATATATATATATATATATATATATATATATATATATATATATATATATATATATATATATATATATATATATATATATATATATATATATATATTGATACTATATATAGACACATGGCTGAGATCGAACATATTCTTATCATTTGATTCGCAGACAGCTCATGGTGTGAACTATAATAATAATAATAATAATAATAAAATTTGTATAGCGCTGATACCAGACAAGTCTGTTCATAGCGCTGAGTTCAGGACATGCATCCTGAAGAGATGAGTTTTCAGCCTACTCTTAAACGAGGAGACTGACGTGCTTGTCCTAATATCAGTAGGCAAGGAATTCCATAGTCGTGGGCCTACAGATGAGAAGGCCCTGTCACCAATTGTCCTTAGCCTGGTTTTAGGTACATGTAGGTGGGTGCCATCATTGGATCTTAGACAGCGTTCACCTTCTTTAATCAGGAGTAGATCCCGTAAGTAAGGCGGAGCCTTACCGTTAAGGGCTTTCCAGGTTAATAGGAGGATTTTAAAATCAATTCTCGCATGAACGGGAAGCCAATGCAGTTCCCTTAATTTTCCTGAAATGTGATCAAATTTCCTGATTTTTCCAACTACCCGTGCTGCAGAGTTTTGGAGGTATTGCAGTTTCCTGATGTCAGTTTTAGGAAGACCTGCCAGAAGACCATTACCATAGTCAAGGGTGGATGTAACAAAAGCATGGGTAAGTGTTACCGCGGTCTTCTCGTCTAGACAATGTCTGATGGCCGCCAGGTTCCTGATGTGATAATAGCCCTTCTGACACATTTTCCTGATCTGGGCCTTCATGTCCATGTTGGAGTCAAATGTGATACCAAGGTCAACCACTGACTGACTAGGAGCAATATCAGAGTCACCCACTCTGATTGTGGATGGGATACTGCTATGGGTGGTAGTACTGTATCTGTCAGTACATATGAGCATCTCTGTCTTTCCATCATTTATCTTCATCTTGTTTGATATGAGGAAATTTCTGACTTCCCTGACACATTCCTCCAATTTGTGTCTGCTCATATCCACATGATGGGGAGAGGCGTGGTCCATAGGGATGTAGATCTGAGTATCATCTGCATAAATATGATAGCTCAGACCATATTTTGCAAGTATATCAGATAGGGGTGTCATGTAAATGGTGAACAGTATAGGACCCAGGACTGAGCCTTGGGGTACCCCATATTTTAAGGATTTGAGACTGGATCTATGGGTCCCCACCTTCACACATTGCTTTCTGTCCATTAGGTATGACCGAATCCAGGAGAGTGCATGACCTTTGACGTTGCATCTATCCCTCAGCCTGTCCAAAAGGATTTGATGGTCAATAGTGTCAAAGGCAGCGGAAAGGTCAAGCAACAACAAGATAACTGCCTTTCTATTGTCTAGGCAACCCAAGATATCATTTTGCACTTTTAACAAAGCGGTTTCAGTGCTGTGATATTCTTTGTAGGCTGATTGAAACTTGTCAGTAAGACCATTCCTTACAAGATGGGGGACTAGTTGGTCTGCAACCGCCCTCTCGGTTAGTTTAGAGACAAATGTTAGGTTGGAAACAGGCCTATAGTTTTTTTCAACCAGTTCCAGACCTAGTTTCTTCAGCAGGGGTGTTATGATGGCTATTTTCATATTTTCCGATACTGCTGATTCCATCAGTGATTTATTTATGATGGAAGTAATTATTGGTAGGAGGTCGTCTAAGAGGTCAAGTAGGAGCCAGGTTGGAATTGGATCCAGGTCACATGACTTCTTTGCTGACCTTTTGACCAATTACCGTACGTCATCAATGGTTAGGGGTGTAAACCTCTCCAGACAAGTAGTACTATTGTTTGTAGTGTCACCTGGCGGCGAAATTTGACCGGGTGGAGCATTATCAATGTCCAGGCGGATTCTCTCTATTATTTCAAGAAAGAATGTGTTGAACTTCTCAGCTTGAGTAATTTCACAGTCAGATTGGGGCATAGGAGTGTCCTTTTTCTTGTGCATGACTGTGTCAATGACTCTAAAAAGCTTTTTGGGGTCATGTTTATTTTCCTCAACCAGGTTGGAAAAATATGATGATTGAGCAGATTTAAGCATTGAGTTGTATTTGTTCCTTTGAGAGTTATACAGCTCCTTGTCAATTTGAGTGCCAGTCTTGCTCATTTTTCTCTCAAGCCTCCTCTTGAGAGATCTTTCCAGCTTTAATTGGTCACTCATCCAAGGTACAGGTTTGCGTTGGGTAACCATGGCAACCTTAATTGGTGCATGTTTGTCCATGAGTGATGTGAGTTCCCTATCATAATAATTTACCATGTCCTCCAGTGATAAATGTTCCCAAGTTGAGTCTCTGTCAGTTAGGGATTTAATGTCCCTTCTTAGGGATTCAAGATCTAATGCCTTGAAATTCCTAAATTTGATAGATTTTTTAGGGGGTTTAGGAGGTACAATATCAAGGTAAATCTTAATCATTTTATGATCAGATAGGTATTCATCTACCAGGTGAGTCTTCATGAGTTTATTTCCCCTAAAGGTCATGATTAGGTCAAGGGTGTTCCCTAACCTATGGGTTGGTTCTTGAACCCATTGTGTTAGATCAAAGGTAGATAGGATGTCATTAAATTTAATGACATCCGGCTTTAAGGGCAGGTTAACATGGAAGTTGTAGTCACCAAGGAAGATGACCTCATGACTAAACGAACCATAATGTGCAACCAATTGGGTGAACTCATCATAGAACTCAGAGTAGGTATATCTATTTCGATCAGATGGTTCAGGTCTGTATATCACCACAAATGTTACCTTTTTTCCCTTCAATGTGATGGATGACTCCATGAGCTCCATGGTGGTGACTACTGGTTGGTTGGCCCTATTGGTTATGAAGGGGAGTTCAGATTTGTATAAAATCCCTAATCCTCCCCCTGTACGACCAATTCTAGGAAAGGACTCAAATTCAAGTGATCCTTCTTTAAGTTCACTTTTGACTTTGTCTGAATTTGAGTCATGCATCCAAGTCTCAGTCATGAACAGGGCATCAAGGTCATGCTCAATAAAATAATCTTTTACTGGCAGGATCTTGCTAGATATGCTCTGTACATTACAACACCCAATATTTAAAGTTCTCTTCACGTTTCTATTAGGATTTTTAATACGAGAATGCTGTTTGTTTACATTCCGAGGCCTACCACGTGGAGCAGAGCGAGCACGTGTAGTTGGAGCCGGCCCTGAGACGTGATTGGTCGAAACAAAAGGCGGATGTGTATTGCCATTGTTTATGTTTACGTTTAGACCACGTGTTTCCCCGAGCCGATGTGATTCGGGAGTTTCCGGATCTGATAGACACTGGTAGCGATTTGTGGTCGTTCGTGTGTTCTCGTGGCTCCGGAAGCTGTGGTTCGGGTATTTCCGTAGAGCGCCACGTTGTACGCTACCACGAGGAAGGGATGCACAGCTCGAAGCAGACGGCACCCCCCAATTTGTACAATTTGAAGGATCACCACATGACATACGTGAGTATCTATTAGAAAACGATGGAATAATGTGTGTAGCAGGATGTAGTTCCTGTAAATTGATATTTTCAATCTTCAGAATGCTAATTTTGGCTGTTTTGATGGCGTTTTTGAGGTGCTCGCCGGCACCATGTATATATGTGTCATTGATGTCCAATTGATCTAAGAAATATATATTCTAGGTGATAAATAAGTCACATGTCATTCTAAAATCAACATATTTTCAAAACGTTACACATAACGATAAATCTTCTTCACTATTTAAGAAGAAGACAATTTTCTTCATTTACAACCAGATTTTTACAGAATTCACACTTTGTGCTGTATTATTTCATGTTGTTGTACATAGAGCTTCAGCTTCTGGTGATTACCACAAAAGGGTCTTATCTATTAATTATATGGAATAAATTTTATTGCAATACGGAGTGCAGACATGCTTATCTTTGTCATCTATATCCTAATCTTAGCACACTGGTGTTTGAAACGTCATCAGTTTGTGCGCATTTGGTAGCCTAATGTTTATGAGAATCTGCTACGCGAGTGTGTTAAGGACCTTGTTTTCAATAGCACAGTTTTATATATTTTTCAAAGAAATTATTTATCTTGACCAGTAATTAATCAGACAGTTCCCAATGTTTTCTCTCTATTTGTCAAGCTGACCCCCGGCCTTTACAAAGCTCATGGAGACGTACTTCCAACAAGCCTGAATGCCTCACATGACAGATGAATTATGATCAGATAAACATAATAAGACGGTGTTCCTCCTGAAGATAGGTTTTGTGGCTTTTTGTGATTGCTCTCAGGATAAGAGAGGCCTGAAAAGTGAAAGACAAAAGAGATTAGACATGAGTGTGCACATCTGCTGGTTCTTTTTCGCACATCTGTGCTGCTTTCATCTGGAACAAACAATAGCAGGAAACCTCTAATAGCACTAAGCAATATGTTATTATGAGAAACATTTCCATAAAAAATCTCCACGTAGGTTGGGCACTATGCTTGTGTAGAACTGAGCAGCTGTGACTCACCCTGATTAAGTTATTCAATTCATTATCAAACATCCATTTGTATGGCGAAAAAATATTTCTTATACCCCACCCACTCAATGGAAATATTTGCTGCGAAGTAAAAGGTACTAAATAAATTAGATGAGCTATCGATGTAGATGGGCTTTACTTCGTCCTGAATGTTCAGTTGTCTTTGTGGTTCTTTTTTGCTCTTAATAAATCTCTCTTAATAAAGTGTTCGCCAAGGCCCGGAAAACTCTTCAAAACATTCGCCATTCATTAAACAAATTATCAAAATCGCATTGGTTCGTACTGATACGTAGTGACTCGTAATGAATCGTTTTGGGACGTGTATTATCTCGTCCAAGACAAATAAAACGTTTTACCATGTACAGAATTCGTATTATCTTTACATGATGTTTAGATTAGTGCCCATTCCCCTGCAAGTTCGCTGGACAATTAAATTTAAAATCTTCTTAATAATATATAATATAAATATCACTAATGTGTAACCAGGGCATTGAAACTGGAGGTTAAAGTAATGTCATTCATTCTTTATCGAGGGCAATGTTGATGTCAGATACAAACAGAAAAAAACCCAGAAAACATCTCAGGAACATTAATATGGTAGACCTTATCTGTGTTCCTTTTGATATATGAGAACCGTGATGTATGTATTCTGTTTGGAACAATCCCAAAGATGAGATGGGATTAGTTTTTGTTTGATACACGATCTTGTGTGGGCGCTATTTGAAGATTGTTAGAAACAACGTGAGCGCTAAGTGAATGTGGGGATATGTGAGAATGTTACAGCATGGGCTTTCAAGATCTCACAAAACCGGGCAGAGTAAATGCTGATTAACGGATGTAAACCGAGATGGGATTGTTTAATGACAGACGAAGACATCTGCTTATCCGAGGAGCACAGCTTGATGCCCTCACAGCAGGTACATCAATGAACACAGATAAACTCAATTATCAGTTTCACCACCTGGTAGGTCAAAACAGCTCAATCCTACTGTATTATAATTTGATAATATAATTTTTGGTTTAAATTGAATGATGTTGTCAAGGCTGGTTGGTTAAATCTAACTATGTAAGGCAAGATTTCTAACTATGTAAGGCAAGATTTCTTACTATGTAAGGCAAGATTTCAATTTGCTTTTTTTTAAATGTCTTACTTTAAAATCAAACTGTGGCCTTTGGGTATATTGACTACTGGAACAATTCTTGTTCAAATGTAAAATATTACTTTGACAACGAGAGCATTAGGTGTGGTCGAATGATGGCGATGCTATCATATTTAAAAGTAACGTAAAGCTGACATTTATATACCGCTGATACCAGACAGTGTCTGCTCATAGCAGGTGATAGGAGCTGTCCAGGATTCGAACTGAGAACCCCTGGATCTCAGGGCAAATACTCTACCAATTGAGTTATTTTGGCCGAATAAATTGAATCTAGATCTAATGCTATCATATCTGATGTGTTTTTTTCAAAAGAGATTAAAACAAACTTTAAAAAGAAAGCCTTTGGTATAAAAAGTCGTGGTGAATTAAGATTTGAATGGCGGAGCAGTGAACACATTCACACCTTTTATGCCACCCAGAAAATCATTTATCATTTCTGTATATAACCAATCCATGAAAGCACCGAAACTAAGATGGCCGAAAGTTGGTTGAATATTGCATCAAAATCTCCTTACAGGGGCCTTACACGTATTGAGAAATGAACTCACAAAAGCAAAGGCTTAGCATAGTGACAGTCATAGACATATGCATAGACTCCACTTTTGAGTGTACTGGGATAGCTCACGGGTTTAGGACTACACTTTTCTCGCTTAGAAGTGTCATTGTACTAGCGTTTTTTAGTGTAACTGACATTTGAGGGAAAAGAAATTCTTGACAATTTGGATGATGGATCACCGTATAACACTGTGTAATGTCCAAGAAAAAACACCACAAAAAAGCATCCAAGAAAAACTACTTCCAAGAGGTTGGATATTATTCATCATTTCTTCAACAATCTTTTAGATAGTTGTGAAATCTCCAAATAGCAAGAGCCATATGCGCCCGATAAAGATTTAATAAGGAACTTGTAAAAAACAACATTCTTGTCCAAATTCTTTCATGAGAGAATAAATATTACTTGAGGACAATTACTTGTTGCTTTAATTCTAGACAGGAACTATCAACTTAATGATGATTGGGTACAAGAAGTCGAGGACGGTGTAATTACCAGTATAACCCCCGAGGATAGTTTACTGTTTGCCTTTGAGGTTGAATTGACACAAAGAAAGATTAGAGGTCATATTCTTTTCTTGATTTATTCTTCCAATTCTTTGTGAATTGGCAGAACTGATCCAATAGTTTATTTCCCTCGTTGGTATATTTATTTTTTGCCACATACAAACAGAACAGATAGACTGGTTAAGTTAGGGGTATAGTAGAGTTCTGCAAAGGCAAATCATGAAATAGGAGAGGGCATACATGCATATAACATATATACCATGGTGAAAGAAATAATAAAACATATATATATATATATATATATATATATATATATATATATATATATATATATGAAACTCTGTGGTCTTTATGTTTTATTATTTTATATATATATATATATATATATATATATATATATATATATATATATATATATATATATATATATATATATATATATATATATATATATATATATATATATATATATATATATATATATACTTATGTTGTCTTATGTGAGTTTAACTCGATGTAAATCTCTTTTTAATATCCCCGCTAGATAATGTCTTGATCATTGATATACACTTTCTTCCAGTAATACCTCTTTGTAATCGCCCATGAACTCGAGAGTGATTGAGTGTATAACATTGCTTTTACTCCAGAAATTTAAACCAAAAAGAGTTGCAACCCAAATCAATGCAAAATGACCTTTTTCGCACATAAGGAATGATCTTGAAAATGGAAGTTGCGGAAATTGTCACATCACTTGGAATAACATAAGAACGTTAATTGTTGATTGTCCTTTCTTAAAATTTAAAACCATTAAGCATAACAAAATTCCCAAATGTGTAAAAACATATATCAATACAAAATATATTGTTATTTACAAAAACGCTATGAACACTCTTAACCTGGTATACATTAAATAACGTTATAATTATGCTTAATATAGGATGATGACTGGTAAAAGCCTCGAGGGATGGTCGGATATGGCCAGTGTTGCTGAAAGGATAGGAAACAACATTTCACAGTTTCATACCCTTTCATAATTTCATAATTTGATATGGGATGCTCTTTTACATACAACAACCCACCAACTCTTAAGTTGCCCCTAGAATTGGCCTTAACACAAGCCTTGGAAAGATGCATACTTCTGATCCATACATTTATTTCTGACCTTGTTTTATAGTTGACCAAACCTTAGATAATGGAGTAATAACTTTTGCTATCCTCATAAAGCCATCTAGCGTTATTTGTGTGGACGTTGTATGAGCTGTCATGACAAGGGTTGGCGAGCTTTAGGAATATTAGTTCTGTCAAGCCAACTCGGCGTGACAGTCCAAGTATGACTTGGCGTGACAGTCCAAGCAAGGGATAATGAAATAGAGCAGAATGAAACTACAGCAAATGTAAAGATGAATGTCAGAATCAACACGATTTCAAACCTGTTTTATATCTCATAGGAAATAGTGTGTATGCAATGCCCTTTTACCTGCACATGTCATTCATATGATAGAATATGGCACTCAAGGAAACCCAAATACCTCTAAATGTCAAATACTTTTGCCGCTTGTAACCGTACTCAGTGAGGTTTATAATCAAATACTGAAAGGGTACAACATCAGGATGACAACATTACTATCACTGAGGAACAACAAAGAATGATATATCATTCAGCTCGAGAAACTAAATTAAACATTCTGCGGTTCTGCATGGAGGAAACTGGTAAAAAATATTTCTCAGACCCTCAGACTGCGATGATTGTGCAGAGGGAATAACTCTCGCCTTATTTTATTTCATTCCAGGGTTTGTCTCACAAACGATATATCTTCTAGCCTTATATACAGAAACATTAAATCACTCATGCGATTTGACAAGTCCTCAGCCATCCAGTCTGAGGTGAATACTTTATAAGCTTATCTCCGGACCCAAATCTGATACATAATGACACTAATTCTATTTATATGGCATTGCAGATAGAAAGGCTATGAAAACAAACAATGCATCTTTTCATGACCGTATATAAGATGGTGCTTGCTCAAGGGAACCATCATGATAAAGGAGAAATCTTCAAAGGAAATGTAAGACCAGCTTACAATGCAATTTAATAGATATCTATTTCACATACGGCTTCACAACATTAAACTCAAAACTGATTTTTCTTTCAAGAAAGGTCCTGTGAAAAGAGGTTCACTGACATTTGTAAGTAGGTTTACATACAGACCAAGATTGTAATCATTTCTTTGAAATACATTTTGTTTGGAGATATGTAAGTAGATTACCTAAACTATCGGGCAAAGCCTAGTCATATCTTTCGGAATTAATTTTGCAGATTGGTTAGTATAGATATATCAATACCATCACAGTCACTTTATTGATATATAAGAGCGAGTAAGAGGCTATTTATATATATATATATATATATATATATATATATATATATATATATATATATATATATATATATATATATATATATATATATATATATATATATATATATATATATATATATATATATATATATATATATATATATATATATATAATAATAATAATAATAATAATAATAATAAAATTTGTATAGCGCTGATACCAGACAAGTCTGTTCATAGCGCTGAGTTCAGGACATGCATCCTGAAGAGATGAGTTTTCAGCCTACTCTTAAACGAGGAGACGGAAGTGCTTGTCCTAATATTAGTAGGCAAGGAATTCCATAGTCGTGGACCTACAGATGAGAAGGCCCTGTCACCTACTGTCCTTAGCCTGGTATTAGGTACCTGTAGGTGGGTGCCATCATTGGATCTTAGACAGCGTTCACCTTCTTTAATCAGGAGTAGATCCCGCAAGTAAGGCGGAGCCTTACCATTAGGCTTTCCAGGTTAATAGAAGAATTTTAAAATCAATTCTCGCATGAACGGGAAGCCAATGCAGTTCCCTTAATTTTCCTGAAATGTGATCAAATTTCCTGATTTTTCCAACTACCCGTGCTGCAGAGTTTTGGAGGTATTGCAGTTTCCTGATGTCAGTTTTAGGAAGACCCGCCAGAAGACCATTACCATAGTCAAGGGTGGATGTAACAAAAGCATGGGTAAGTGTTACCGCAGTCTTCTCGTCTAGACAATGTCTGATGGCCGCCAGGTTCCTGATGTGATAATAGCCTTTCTGACACATTTTCCTGATCTGTGCCTTCATGTCCATGTTGGAGTCAAATGTGATACCAAGGTCAACAACTGACTGACTAGGAGCAATATCAGAGTCACCCACTCTGATTGTGGTTGGGATACTGCTATGGGTGGTAGTACTGTACCTGTCAGTACATATGAGCATCTCAGTTTTTCCATCATTTATCTTCATCTTGTTTGATATGAGGAAGTTTCTGACTTCACTGACACACTCCTCCAGTTTGTGTCTGCTCATATCCACATGATGGGGAGAAGCGTGGTCAACAGGGATGTAGATCTGAGTATCATCTGCATAAATGTGATAGCTCAGACCATATTTTGCAAGTATATCAGATAGGGGTGTCATGTAAATGGTGAACAGTATAGGACCCAGGACTGAGCCTTGGGGTACCCCATATTTTAAGGATTTGAGACTGGATCTATGGGTCCCCACCTTCACACATTGCTTTCTGTCCATTAGGTATGACCGAATCCAGGAGAGTGCATGACCTTTGACGTTGCATCTATCCCTCAGCCTGTCCAAAAGGATTTGATGGTCAATAGTGTCAAAGGCAGCGGAAAGGTCAAGCAACAACAAGATAACTGCCTTTCTATTGTCTAGGCAACCCAAGATATCATTTTGCACTTTTAACAAAGCGGTTTCAGTGCTGTGATATTCTTTGTAGGCTGATTGAAACTTGTCAGTAAGACCATTCCTTACAAGATGGGGGACTAGTTGGTCTGCAACCGCCCTCTCGGTTAGTTTAGAGACAAATGTTAGGTTGGAAACAGGCCTATAGTTTTTTTCAACCAGTTCTAGACCGAGTTTCTTCAGCAGGGGTGTTATGATGGGTATTTTCATATTTTCCGATACTGCTGATTCCATCAGTGATTTATTTATGATGGAAGTAATTATTGGTAGGAGGTCATCTAAGAGGTCAAGTAAGAGCCAGGTTGGAATTGGATCCAGGTCACATGACTTCTTTGCAGACCTTTTGACCAATTTCCGTACGTCGTCAATGGTTAAGGGTGTGAACCTTTCCAGACATGTAGTACTATTGTTCGCAGTGTCACCTGGTGGCGAAGTTTGGCAGGGTGGAGCGTTATCAATGTTCAGGCGGATTCTCTCTATTTTTTCAAGAAAGAATGTGTTGAACTTCTCAGCTTGAGTAGTCTCACAGTCAGATTGGGGCATAGGTGTGTCCTTTTTCTTGTGCATGACTGTGTCAATGACTCTAAAAAGCTTTTTAGGGTCATGTTTGTATTCCTCAACCAGGTTGGAAAAATATGATGATTGAGCAGATTTAAGCATTGAGTTGTATTGGTTCCTCTGAGAGTTATACAACTCCTTGTCAATTTGAGAGCCAGTCTTGCTCATTTTTCTCTCAAGCCTCCTCTTGAGAGATCTTTCCAGCTTTAATTGGTCACTCATCCAAGGTACAGGTTTGCGTTGGGTGACCATGGCAACTGTGATAGGTGCATGTTTGTCCATGAGTGACGTGAGTTCCCTATTATAATAATTCACCATGTCCTCCAATGATAAATGTTCCCAAGTTGTGTCTCTGTCAGTTAGGGATTTGATGTCCCTTCTTAGGGATTCAAGATCTAGTCCCTTGAAATTCCTAAATTTGATAGATTTTTTGGGGGGTTTAGGAGGTATAATATCAAGGTAAATCTTAATCATTTTATGATCAGATAGGTACTCATCTACCAGGTGACTCTTCATGAGTTTATTACCCCTAAAGGTCATGATTAGATCAAGGGTGTTCCCTAACCTATGGGTTGGTTCCTGAACCCATTGTGTTAGATCAAAGGTAGATAGGATGTCATTAAACTTAATGACATCAGGCTTTAAGGGCAGGTTGACATGGAAGTTGTAGTCACCAAGGAAAATGACCTCATGACTAAAGGAACCATAATGTGCAACCAACTGGGTGAACTCATCATAGAACTCAGAGTAGGTATATCTATTCCGATCAGATGGTTCAGGTCTGTATATCACCACAAATGTTATCTTTTTTCCCTTCAATGTGATGGATGACTCCATGAGCTCCATGGTGGTGACTACTGGTTGGTTGGCCCTATTGGTTGTGAAGGGGAGTTCAGATTTGTATAAAATCCCTAATCCTCCCCCTGTGCGACCAATCCTAGGAAAAGACTTAAATTCAAGTGACCCTTCTTTAAGTTCACTTTTAACTTTGTCAGATTTTGAGTCATGCATCCAAGTCTCAGTCATGAACAGGGCATCAAGGTCATGCTCAGTAAAATAATCTTTTACTGGCAGGATCTTGCTAGATATGCTCTGTACATTGCAACATCCAATATTTAATGTTTTCTTCCCGTTTCTATTAGGATTTTTAATACGAGAATGCTGTTTATTTACAATCCGTGGCTGACCACGTGTAGTTGGAGCCGGCCCTGAGACGTGATTGGTCGAAACAGAAGACGAATGTGTATTGCCATTGTTTATGTTTACGTTCGGACCACGTGTTTCCACGAGCCGATGTGATTTGGGTGTTTCCGGATCTGATAGACAATGGTAGCGATTTGTGGTCGTTCGTCTGTTCTCGTGGCTCCTACTAGCAGCGCCACCTATGATAATTTTGCCAAAACTGCATGATTTTGACGAATTGCATGGACTTTCAACATATTTGTTGTTCAGTCTATGCTTTTGTGGCCGAGGAGGCAGAATAAATATGTTTTCCCAAAGAAGATGCTTTGGGTGCGATATTTGTGTATATCTAACAAAATTGAACTGACAATTTTGCTTGCTCACCCCATGTACAGATAGTAGCGTGTCTGATTTTATGTAATCGCAGGTATCGAGCACCAATCGAAATTGAGCAGGGAACAGTTCAATTTCATGTTCCGACTCAAATATATTAATATTTGAGGTGGTGATAATGTCCTGCATTGACCTGTAGTGGGCACGTGACAAAATATGAAAATTAATATTTTTCAAAGAAAGATTCTTTCTAAAAGTGTTCGTATGATTGTCACAAAGCAGAATTTTTTTCGACCCTATACCATTATGGGGCAAGGAGAGCGTCTTTGTGGTTTTGTTACTATTCTTATCGTATATGCTGAAGCAGGAACATATACAAACAAAGCCATGATGGTGTAACATTGAACAGGTAGGTAATCTCTGTTGTTCTTTTCTGTTAGGGGGCGCTGAGGCCAGCTAACTTAGAGATTTAACGGTAGAGGCGCTGTGAGCCGCCCGTCAATAGAAGCTATATATAGCACTAATATTAGAAATTTTAGCAGAGTTTTGGGGTAATTTAGCTAAAAATTTCTTTAGGTAGTAAATACCTGGGGGGTAAAATGCAAGAAAGGGCTATTTGTATAGCCGCTTGCAATTTAGTTGGTTTGGACAGCGGGTGGAGCAGGTAACGAGTACTCTGTTCTTCCACCGTCGGAACAAGTCCGAAAAACACTGTATAATAGTTTAATATACCGAATTTGCTTCTAGAAGTGACTGAAAATGTGTCCAGACACGTATAGCGTGCAAATTAGATTGGTATATGTACCTATAAATAGGTATATTGCAAGAAAGAACCACTTGCGTAGTTGCTTGCAAATGTGTATTGGACAGCGGGTGGTGTGTCACAACAAGAAAAAATGGCTGGTAGTAGCCCCTTGTTTGTGTATCAACAACCACCGTCGGAACAAGTCCGAAGATCACTGTAGTTTCAAAATATGTCGCTGATGGGTCTGAAGGTGATTCTAGACACCAGAAGCAACAAGTTTTATGAATACAGAGGATATAAGGTATCAGACCAAGCACTCGACACTGGCAGCAAAGAGTGGATACTCGTGAGCGCGGTGCCTCGCAAAGACAACACAGTATGATCCCGCCCTCGCGAGCGGATTTCCAATCAAAACTGCCGTCAGAGCTTGCAATAAGTCTGATATCAGATAGACCTTTGTATAGACCGGGTTCTCTGCGAGAAAGTGAGGCGATAGACTAGCAATAGACTCCAGAAAATCGACCAAGAAGGACGATTTTATCGGAGCTCAAATGAAAGCCGCCATTCCACTCTCAACGCATGCGCATATATATATATATATATATATATATATATATATATATATATATATATATATATATATATATATATATATATATATATATATACAGTTATATAGAAGGCAACACCAGGGCTACTCAGTAGAATATCATCATAACTTCCAGAGTCATATCAGGTCTTCAGTTGTTCCAGACTTGTACTGTCCAACAAGGCCCTAAGTTGTTCGAGATTCATACTGTATAAAAGGGCAGTCAGTTGTTCCAAAGTTATATTGTCTAATACGACCCTCAGTTGTTCCACAGTTGTACTGTCTAATACTGTTTAAAGGGACTGTCAGTTGTTCCAGAATTAGATTGTCTAAAAGCTCTCTCAGTTGTTTCAGAATATCTGAAGGATTTACAACAATGATGGCATTACAAATATGTAAATTATTTTGTTTTTAAGATGTAATACAGTTTTCAATTAAAACATGAATATGACATTGTCCTTTTTGAATGATCTTTATTATTTAATTTGCATTTACAGAATGAATACCGTCCAAATGTATTCCACAAAAATATATCAATCATATTATTCTTCCTACAATATTAAAATTACTTATGTCCTTTATATTATGTTTATTAGGTATCTGGTATAGCCTCTTTTCTTTCTTTTTTTCACACCTCCAAGGGTAAAGATATTAGCACATTCATTAGTGCACGCGTTTCTATTCAACTACTCAGCCTGTGTTTATGCCACTCACTGTTAAACTAGCCGGCATCGTGATAAAGTGGGAATTAGGGAGATTCTCAGGACTGGCAGTGATCAGCAACACCAAGTAGGTCAGATTATCTGTGTGTTTAGTTGTTAGTGTGAGAGGTACCACTTCCGCCTAACACATTAGCTGTATATTCCTCTAGCCTGTACAACCCTGGGGTATAAAAGAGCTCCATCTGCCTCGACGCCATAGGGTAGGGGTGGTACAGTGTGTAAGCTGTTTCTACAGATTAAAGCAGATCTTGATCCCAATGTGACCCTCCCTTTCTACCATCCTGTCCTACAGGAGGCCAATAGAAGCATATGTTAATATTGTATACCATAAATGGTCCTTTGATTTGTCATCATATCACGATACTTTGTTCGTGCAGATATAATTCAGAAATTGCCAACATTGAGTTTGTCTCTCATTCTCAGTTATGCCAAAGGAAGAATTATATCCAAAAGAATGATTTCCGGTTTTTCCTTTAGAATGTTTTGTCATTTTGTTAATTGTATGAACGATTTTACATAAAAATCCAGGCCATATCAGATCGGATTACCCTACTCAAATCGAGTGACTGTTTTTTGTACAGTTATGCAGATATGATATAAATCACAGCGTTTGATAGTAAGTTGTGGGGCACAGGTTACAACAACTCAGTAACAGAGGAACGTTTGTTTACCTTCCTCGTTCATGCAGCATAACATTGAAGAACTTGTTCCAAGGAGAATAAAGCCCCGGCTGCCAGCATCGATGGCAGATGACTTTCACATTCTCCCCCTTGGATGTGCTTGTACAAGAGAAAATATTTCCGGCCACTCTCTGAGTAGATTTTGTCCTTCCAGTTCACTCTTTTTTTATTCAATTTATAGCTCGGCGATTTCTAGATTTCCGTTGACAACAAACATGGAGTATAAGAAACAGAAGTTAATATTGAAAGTATCCACTAGAGATCCTGTTGTTTTATGAAGTATAAGTTTGCAAATATAATATTTGCATCCTCCATTAAATTAACAATATTTGAGGAGGTTTGTTCATTAATATGCAAACCACATATTTAGATACAAAAATGAATACATATGAAACATCATTATCTCGGTGTTATCATTGATTAAAATCATACGGGAAGAGAAAAGAAGAAACCTGATACAGTTTATATCTTGTTCACGTGAAAGAAGAGTCTTAACCCAGAATTGTGGATCTGAGCATTATGTTATCTCCCTTAAGGTCTCTCGCTGTTTACCAATTGCTTACCGCGGAGGTTCGTGTCATCCCCATGATAAAGGTCCCATGCAAAGGACTTGGATTGTGTGTACATGACAATAAATCATTGTTTGCACAGCAAGCAGTTGTCATTAGGAATAGAATACCATTTTGGTTTAATAAGAAATAGCCGTGCGTTGGTCATGCCATTTTCCAATCTGGGTATTGTATTCCTGTTTCCACTAGATGTTTAAGATGAGAACATTTTGTCCCACCTGTTCCACCCTTCCTCTTGATGAAAATACATCACCATAACAATTCAACACCATTTTAAACATTTTATTCTATCACAAACAACATGGAAAAATACAACAGTGGGAAGGTATCGATCAAGGAGACCTTTTGCCCTCTTTTGTAATACATATGTGGTTAGCGTGCCAGGTATAAAGAGAGTAGAGCAGAATACATACCATCCTACGAAGACCTCTATAGTTTTTTTGTTTTTTTTTCATTTGACCTAAATATGGTAGTTTGCAGTGTTATATTTTTTTCTTTCTTAATGTAGAGCATGTGTACACGTACACATAGTACACCGTCACAAAACAAAGTGATCTTAAAAGGAGTTAATGGAGGTTGTTGTTCGATCATAATCAGTGCCTTAAGCATAAGGTGTGTGTGTTTTAGATCTCTAGAAGACCAATTCCCGGAGGCAAGTAATTACCCCTGAGAAAGTATTTAAAGAGAGTAAGGGTTTGTGTTCCAATAACAACCTTTTAGTTGACATGATATGGATTAAATTTCCCAGAAAATAAGATAAGGTTTAAAGCACAGACTAATGTAATTAAAGTGCATAGACATAAACAACTCATGTTTGATCTGCTCTCTGAATTAAGCATGCCCTTCTTGAAATCTTTATTTAATGAGAATAATTTTGGATAAAACCTATATAATCACATAATTACTGCCACGGGTAAAAATATTAGGATTTATTGATTGGTTTTTTCAGCAGTGAGGTTTTGATACCAGCAATAAAGCAAGTATCAGATCGAAAACAAGCCATACATGGCGTGTTTTACTTAGGAGAAACCACAAACTGGTCACAAGCAAGTCTTGGGGATCTAACAAGTTTAATCATATTCTAATGCAAAGCTAGTTGAAATTTGTCACTTAAATCAATTGACCTTCTGATGCTTTGAGCTTATAGAGGTTTCTATGGGGATATATTGATATGGACAGGTTGATTATGATATAACTTTGTTCATTCCATCCAATATTATGGCTCCACAGAAGTCTCAACTCTCTTTAATCCTTCATTATGCAATATATTGTCTGTAGCAGACTTTTCAGGAGTTAAGATTGACCTTGAACAAAGATCCGTCTGCATGTTAGAGCTAAAACATGTGCATGCCACAGTTAAGAACAGAGAAAAGTCTACTAATATGTAAACAAAAAGAAAGCTCTTAAAGACTAACTTTCCCTTCTGTACGTTTTGCAGTTGATAAAATGTGATTTATTCCCAGCTAGGGTTGCATTGAAATGATGTGAGATGATTTCTGAGCGTGGACAGTCTAAGGCAATATTTCCAAGTGATATATCAAAAAAGCTTCAATCCCATAGATCTTACTGTATCCATTTTATTACAGGCAAGATTATTTTGAATGCACATTTCACAGATCAGCAAATTATTATTCCAAAACGATATTATTCAATATATTTACTGTGCACTCACTCTGTTATGTTACATTGGCTGCCATCATTAATGTGAGGTCAAGCCCAGCAAGACAGATGTCAACGAGCTGTGCAATGCCGATAGCTTTACTTGAATGTACTTGAATGAATGTGCCCCACTGCCCAATGTAGGTTGGCACTGGTGGTTGATTTCTCAAAGGAAATGACACATCATGGAATAAAACTGGGTCCTTGTTAAGCCTGGGGGACTATACTATCGTTTACAATGTGCTTTCTAAATAAAATACGTGTAATTTTAGTATTTCATGACAGTAAAGCATTAGTGATCACAAATTTGTGTGGACAAATTACCTGTTTTGTTTGTGTGTTACACAATTGGCTTTCATGGCATATATTATGGCAGAAGCGGGGAAGGTGATGCCACCTTTCATGTTTAATTGTCTGCTTTTAGGTTCTTCCATGGTAAAAAAATACTGTAAAACTGAAATGATTTACAGGGTTAAAACGATCTAAAAAGTAGCAATCAGCTCAAGGTGGAGCTATATATGCCTCGTTTTCATGTATCCTGGGCCTCTCCTTTCAAAATGGAACGTTAATTGGACATTGCAAACAAGGTGATTAGCGGCTGGAAACTTTAACCTAATGCAAAGGTCACCACACGCGTCTTAGCCATGTGTCAATTAGCCATGTGTCAATTTACCACAAGACCCTATGCGTGTTCGTGTGTGTGTGTGCGTGTGTGTGCGTGTATGTGTGTGCGTATATGGGTGTGCGTGTATGTGTGTGCGTGAGTGCGTGTGTATTGTGCATTGTCCAGACTAGGTCTTTTAAGACTTATCAGATCCGTAAACCGATGAGTGCAAATAATTTGAGGAAAAAATTAAGAACTGGGCCTCATATTAAAAACAAGTTTAGCACAGATTTCTTGGAGCAATGTCTAAATGCGTCTTAGCCGATATTTAAAACAAAATATGTTCTTCAGTTAGGACAGTCTACATTTTTCGTTCTAACTTTCCGATTTGTGATTTATGAAATATTTTATTACTTAGGCACCTGCCTATTGTGTTTTCAGATGTACATATTCCTCTATTCAGACACCTGCCTCTTTATGTTCTCAGATGTACATATTCCTCTATTCAGTCACCTGCCTCTTTATGTTTTCAGATGTACATATTCCTCTATTCAGACACCTGCCTCCTTTTGTCTTCAGATGTACATATTCCTCTATTCAGTCACCTGCCTCTTTATGTTTTCAGATGTACATATTCCTCTATTCAGACACCTGCCTCTTTATGTTTGCAGATGTACATATTCCTCTATTCAGACACCTGCCTCTCTATGTTTTCAGATGTACATATTCCTCTTTTCAGACACCTGCCTCTTTATGTCTTCAGATGTACATATTCCTCTATTCAGACACCTGCCTCTTTATGTTTTAAGATGTACATATTCCTCTATTCAGACACCTGCCTCTTTATGTTTTAAGATGTACATATTCCTCTTTTCAGACACCTGCCTCTTTATGTTTTCAGATGTACATATTCCTCTATTCAGTCACCTGCCTTTTTATGTCTTCAGATGTACATATTCCTCTATTCAGACACCTGCCTCTTTATGTTTTCAGATGTACATATTCCTCTATTCAGTCACCTGCCTCTTTATGTTTTCAGATGTACATATTCCTCTATTCAGTCACCTGCCTCTTTATGTTTTCAGATGTACATATTCCTCTATTCAGTCACCTGCCACTTTATGTTTTCAGATGTATACATTCCTCTATTCAGACACCTGCCTCTTTATGTTGTCAGATGTAAATATTCCTCTATTCAGACACCTGCCTCTTTATGTTTTCAGATGTACATATTCCTCTATTCAGACACCTGCCTCTTTATGTTTTCAGATGTACATATTCCTCTATTCAGACACCTGCCTCTTTATGTTGTCAGATGTTCATATTCCTCTATTCAGACACCTGCCTCTTTATGTTTTCAGATGTACATGATCCTCTATTCAGACACCTGCCTCTTTATGTCTTCAGATGTACATATTCCTCTATTCAGACACCTGCCTCTTTATGTTTTCAGATGTACATATTCCTCTATTCAGTCACCTGCCTCTTTATGTTTTCAGATGTATACATTCCTCTATTCAGACACCTGCCTCTTTATGCTTTCAGATGTATACATTCCTCTATTCAGACACCTGCCTCTTTATGTTTTCAGATGTACATATTCCTCTATTCAGACACCTGCCTCTTTATGTCTTCAGATGTATACATTCATCTATTCAGACACCTGCCTCTTTATGTTTTCAGATGTACATATTCCGGGTGATGCACAACCCGATGTGGGAGGGCTTTCAGCAATGTGTGACATTCGGTGCTTACTCTGAGATGTGGCAGGAACAACTCTACTCGTGTATATCTGCCCTGCTCCAATTCATCCTTCCTCTCGCCATCATGATCACCGCCTACATGCTCATCTTCTGCACCATTGCCAAAAAGTCCAGAGACCTCCAGAAAGGTATGCTTGCTTTATACATAATATGAGATTTTATCAATTGTTTATTTAATGTTATGATAGCGGTAGCAACTGTGTCTTTATGTACATTTGCATCAATAAATAAAATAAATGAATCTTAAGACAGTTATTAATGATTGCGGTAGTGCCTGTGTCGTTATATTAGAGACATAGTTGTACTTTACCCTGGTATGGATTCTAGTTCTGAACTACCATAGTTTGAAATAGGACTGTATCGATTGTACATGGTGGAAGCAGTGTTTGACGAACAATAACGAAGTCAGAAATCTTTATCAATAAGCTTCAGCTCCCAGTTTTGTTTATTCAACCGATTCTTCAAACCCATATCTTATCATATCAGATATTACGTGTTCGGCCTTTAAGAGATTTTGATGCAATCTTCAACCAACACTCGGCCATCTTGGTTTTGGTGCTTTCACATCTTGGCTGCAGTTATCACTATGAGATTTTCACTGTTGTAAAATTAGTGCGAATGCTTACACCGCTTTCCCCTATTCAACCTTTCAATCCATCACAATTGCTCCTTACTCTGGTGTTTCCCTTCCGAAGATATATTTGCTTATGAAAAAAGTACCAAGTCATGCAGAGTGGACTTTGATGAAATGTTACTGGGTCTGAAGGCATAAACCCCCATAAATAGGACATGAGAATAAAATGCAAATATCTTAAGCTGGTATCATTACTCTCATTGGATGTGTTGTTGAGCCTGCCTCCCTTCCCGTTTAACTGGGGCTTACTCAGATTGCAAACATTAATTAGTCAATTCTATCCATATTACACGTCTCGTTATCTGATAGTTTCTTTCAATACAACTTCGTCACGTTTATTAGGTAAATGTTGTTTATGTTAAGTTTGTATTTTATGTTGATTAAGCCGTGCTTGGTAGTTTAACACTTGTATTCTTGTGCATTCTTCTTTATTATCAATATACAGCAAAGGATATCCTTTAACGACACCAGTTGCCAAACTTTTTTTTCTTTTTCTTTGTCAGAAAAAAAAATCTCAGGTCGAATAGATAGCTTTAAACTTATTGTCCGAGTACCCTCAAATGTAGTGCCATTTCAAAATATTATATATGATGTGACGTTGGGTAAATTGGCAACTTAATACAGAATGTGATTCCTCATTAGTTTTAAGTCATCGGTAATAAGCCAATCTTTGGTTTGCATTTGGAACAACGGCTTACGCTTGCTAATGAAACTTCAGCTCATCATCAATGCTGACGTGCAGGTCCTTCTCTGAAGACTTACCAAGAACCACTCCAACTATTCATCTCCAGAATCACTCAAGCTGTTGCCTCTAGAACCACTCCATCCATTCTGTCTCCAGAACCACTTCATCCATTCTCTCTCCAGAACCACTTCATCCATTCTGTCTCCAGAACCACTCCAGCAATTCTCTCTCCGGAACCACTTCATCCATTCTGTCTCCAGAACCACTCCATCCATTCTCTCTCCAGAACCAATCAATCCATTCTGTCTCCAGAACCACTCCATCCATTCTGTCTCCAGAACCACTTCATCCATTCTGTCTCCAGAACCACTCCATCCATTCTGTCTCCAGAACCACTCCATCCATTCTGTCTCCGGAACCACTCCAGCAATTCTCTCTCCGGAACCACTCCATCCATTCTCTCTCAAGAACCACTTCATCCATTCTGTCTCCAGAACCACTCCATCCATTCTGTCTTCAGAACCACTCCATCCATTCTGTCTCCGGAACCACTCCAGCAATTCTCTCTCCGGAACCACTCCATCCATTCTGTCTCCGGAACCACTCCAGCAATTCTGTCTCCAGAACCACTCCATCCATTCTGTCTCCGGAACCACTCCAGCAATTCTCTCTCCGGAACCACTCCAGCAATTCTGTCTCCAGAACCACTTCATCCATTCTGTCTCCAGAACCACTCCAGCAATTCTCTCTCCGGAACCACTTCATCCATTCTGTCTCCAGAACCACTCCATCCATTCTCTCTCCAGAACCACTCCATCCATTCTGTCTCCAGAACCACTCCATCCATTCTGTCTCCAGAACCACTTCATCCATTCTGTCTCCAGAACCACTCCATCCATTCTGTCTCCAGAACCACTCCATCCATTCTGTCTCCGGAACCACTCCAGCAATTCTCTCTCCGGAACCACTCCATCCATTCTGTCTCCAGAACCACTTCGTCCATTCTGTCTCCAGAACCACTCCATCCATTCTGTCTCCAGAACCACTCCATCCATTCTGTCTCCGGAACCACTCCAGCAATTCTCTCTCCGGAACCACTCCATCCATTCTGTCTCCAGAACCACTCCATCCATCCTGTCTCCAGAGCCACTCCATCCATCAATCCCCCCCCCCCCCCCCCAACCCCTTCATCTGTTTTTTAAACACAGACATTTTGGGCGAGACACATCAAGGGAAGTACCGATATCACATCACTCCGCTACCGCCACCCGGAAGCTACCCGATCAGTCTGGAGCTCTTAGGGGGACCAAACTGGTTACCTATCATTTCTATTCTTAAGCCATTTTTCGGATTTCCTCTGCTATGGTGCATTAACTAGCATTATGCTGCATTGAAGCATAGCTGCCATAAATCTAATGGAATATCATAACTGAAACCAATATTTTTCTAAAAGGCAACATATTCCTTGTGTAGATCTAGTTCCATTTCACAACTTCTTTATAAAAGATTTGGACATTATCAGAGGATTTAGTTGTAATATGGTAGAAATAGAAGCTGTCTCCCTGAAAACAATGCGAAGCTTTCTTCGTTCCCTAGATTCACAATATATCCTATATTCAATGATCACATACAGACTCGATAACACTCGGACTTTATTGCTGTAGTTGTAAATCAGTGCATTTTTGTGAACAAAATCATAAATCAATAAATGTATAAGGAGTGGTCTGAGCGTTGTGAAATAAAAAACTGTTTGAGAACATGATGGAAGCATTTGAGCAAACCTCAATAAAGCTGTCATGTCCAATATATAACTGCATTCTAACACTCCCGTCACATCCAATTAGGGGGCAAGTTGATCTTATTTGACATGATGTAAGTGGATCACACTCAATGTTCTGAATGAATATAAATTTGATCCAAGAGAGGGCACTGTGAAATGACATCCGCATTCAAACTTCAAAAAGAGCAAAATATCCTCTCATCGTTCAATCACATCATATCTATCTACCCATTCTAACGGAGTTGCTGGATTGGACATCAGATCTCTCCGCAACTAGCAAACGTAATGTAGTGTAATTCTTTTCTATTCTGAGAAGTGTTTCTATGGTAACATGAAACTCCCTATCAATTTATAAAGAAGAAAATTAGAGTGTATTGCTTCATCCAGAC
Source organism: Amphiduros pacificus (assembly GCA_949316495.1). Lineage (NCBI taxonomy): Eukaryota > Metazoa > Annelida > Polychaeta > Phyllodocida > Hesionidae > Amphiduros > Amphiduros pacificus. The sequence continues at coordinate 17,752,321 of OX439010.1, read as the reverse complement.
ATGAGGACAAAGGAACAAATATGGCTTAGGATCAAAGAGATTTCAGTTACTAATTATCTAATAGTTTCCAATGGTTTATTAATTGTTTATCATTTAGAGGTTCAAAAATTTCTAATGCATTGAATATTATATCTCATCTGATGGGAAGCCATAGAGATAGGGAGAAACTTTTGTTCTCAATTCCCTCTCATATGTATTTGTGTAGTTCAAAGCTTTCTATTAAAGCAGGGTAGCACACTATGCATATTACACCTAACATAATTACAGTAGTGTAATCAAGAGAATGCTACCACAAGGATATTATATGAAAATTGTCAGATATATTTTGACAGTAACTTTGGTCTACTTTTAAACATCATCCAAGGACTCAGTAAAGGAGTGTTCTAAGATTCATGAAATGTTATTCCTTAAAGATTAAATGCCAAACATTAATAGGAAAGTGGATTAAAAGGGATTATGAAGTTGAATAGGGAACCTTGGGAAGGCATTAACACCTTGAGTGTTGAGGTCAAAAGCTCTAGCCTTGCTGCGAAAGCACCGAAACTAATATGGCTGTTTACTGCATCATACAGGGGCGGATCCAGGATTTTTTTACCCCAGGGGCTCAAATGTGCTAAGGTAAGGGGCCCCAGTCCCATAAAGTAAGGGGCTCCAGTTCCCAAAAAGCCCCCCTAGCCACAGACCCGCGGCCTTTAATTTGCTTTAATTTATGAGTCAATAAATTTGGCAAAAAGTTCAGCAGAAATGAGAACATCTAAGTCCATTCGAGGGATTCAACCCCGAAAGCACCCCCTGGATCCGCCACTGTCATGACCTTAAGTGAGAAAAATATCATTTATCATGATGTTATGATGCACAGATAATAATATCTCAGGTGGCAACCAAGTAACATACAGGTCATTTGCCATCAGCATCTTAAAGGTAATATCACAAAATAATAGTGAAGAGATATGTATACCATAGCGTGATATTTCCGTGATAAAAATCAGCGATTATAGGGACGCCATTAGAATATTGTTGAAAATCCCCCTACTGAACAGATCTTTCCTGATCCGGTAGTTTTGATTTTTTTCTGATTCGGTAGTTTCGATCTTTCCTAATCTGGTTGTTTCAATCTTTCCTGATCCGGTAGTTTCGATCTTACCTGATCTGGTTGTTTCAATCTTTCCTGATCCGGTAGTTTCGGTCTTTCCTGATCTGGTAGTTGCGCACCTCTAAAACATTGTAGACATTTACATCACAGGTGTTCTAGATTCTGTTTTGCTTTCTTGCCTTACTTTTAAAGTTAAGTAAAGGAGATGTGGGCTTGAGACGGTAATCAAACTAATCTTGTCCAATCAGGTTTGGATGGTAATGACTTCTCGTTTGGAGCTTAACTCTCACGTGAGCTTCTTGCCGAGAAGTCCACCTGACAAGACCAATAGCCCTTAGCTTGGAGTCGGAGCATCTGATGCAATATGGGATAATAGACTTAAGAAAGAACTATTAGGCCAATCTTAAATGGATGTGTGTGTGTGTGTGTGTGTGTGTGTGTGTGTATGTGTACGTGTGTGTGTGTGTGTGTGTGTGTGTGTGTGTGTGTGTGTGTGTGGTTTTACGTCACTTACATTATTTTATCATAACAAGACCTTCTTCAGGGGCGGATCCAGGATTTTTTACCCCGGGGGGCTCAAATGTTCAAATGTGCTCTGAAAAAAAGCGGGGGGAGGACTTCAGTGGCCAAAAGCCCCCTTAGCCACCGAACCCTGGGGGGCTTCAGCCCCCAAAGCCCCCCTATGGATCCGCCACTGTACTTGTAGCAGATAAGGGTTCTGTCTCACTGAATTGTCATGTGGCAGGTCATGGCAACCAACCGTGTCACAGATTTATAACAACACTAAGACAACGGGTTACCCCCTTAGCAATCGGCCTCAGCTCATTACATCATCAATTCAATTTCGTTATGAACGGGAATCGAATCCCCAAACATTTGGATCATCGCAGAGGAACGTTTGGTGATGTCCTTGCGCTCTGGCCAACTATGACTTTATTTCTGAATCATGTATAGTGTCAGCCAATACCACGAATCTTTCTTCAAGTACAGTGTATGGTTTGTTTGTGAGAGTTAATAGCCTTTTCGGTACGACTATTTCTGCACCGTGTCAGAGTAAAGCCTTCCAATTCGACACACCACTCCTCTCTTCAAAACTTCACGCCCCTCCGCTCTTTTGAACAATAAGGAAAATGTCTTTTCGACGATAAACCAAATCAAGACATTTGATTATCAGTTATATGAGAAATAACCCATTATTTCATGTTAAATATTGATAGCAGTTTTGTTTGAAAAACGCCCCTTATACAAAACCTCAAACAAAACTCCAACAATCTGCATGATTATACATTCAAAGCAGTGTCAAACCTCCCTCAGAAATGTTTCGTGGGATCAACTTAAAACAGCAGCTGTACGTCTTAAACTATTGTCACATAAAGCTGGCACACAACTTCAACTGGCGTAAATAACGTCTTTACAGCCACAGAATAACTTAACCACATGTGTCCACAATTATGTAATTCATGTGTCTCTAAATTATGTTATTAATATGTGTCCTCAATTACGAAACATTGGTATGTGTCCTCTATATGTGTCATCAATTATGTAATCCATATGTGTCATCAATTATGAAACATTGATATGTGTCCTCCATATGTGTCCTCAATTATGAAACATTGATATGTGTCCTCCATATGTGTCCTCAATTATGAAACATTGATATGTGTCCTCCATATGTGTCCTCAATTATGTAACATTGATATGTGTTCTCCATATGTGTCCTCAATTATGAAACATTGATATGTGTCCTCCATATGTGTCCTCAATTATGTAATCCATATATGGGCAGAAGGAGTGGCGGACAAATGGGTAGACAGACACAGTGATTACTGTGTCTGTATTTGATTGCATCTTGCCACAATAAACTACACTAATTAACTTAAGAGCAGCATTTGTTTTGATTATTTGATTGACATGCATTGATCATGAATACTTGCGGAAATGGCATGTGACACTTTGGACAGCAACATTGTGTAACAGTATTCAACCTCGACTGTATCTGAGTGTCAGAGCCATCACTAAAAGCTATATAGAAACTGTCAAGGTAATACATGCAAATCCAAGGCCATGTTTGTGGTTCTCCAGGATGTCATCATTAAGACCTGAGCTATGATTGCAGAAATATGGGGGTGTCTCTCGCTCACATTTTGACCACTTTAATGCCCCTACTACTCACATCAAGAGGAAGGTTAATGGTAAGGTCTGAACAGTTCCCGGGGATCACTCTCCCTGTATTAAACCCATCCCTCTTGTACACACTCCTGGATGTGGCCATAATCCACACACTCTGGCCATAAATGGAACTGATGAAAGGAGTGTGCTCACTGCCCGATTTGTGACCATTTGAGAAGAAGAAATATGATTTTCATTGATGACAACGCAAACGGGAACAACCCCGCCCCGGGATGTTTGCGTGAGTAGAAAGCTCTCCTATTGCCTCTGTATGAAAGAAGTGTTGTGTGACTTCAAACACGGACGGTCTGGGAACATTAGCAACAGTCATACTCGCGGCAAAGACGTCATTTAATAAAAGGCCACCGTTCACCTTGTTTGCCAAACAGCATTTATTTACCCACTCAACTCCATGTTGAATTATTCTCACGTAGATGGCGCTGTGTCAGCAAACCTATGTCAGTTCAGAGCATACACCATTCGCAGTATGCTGTACCAGAATGTGAGAATATAGGCATAAAATAAAATATCTGCATTAGGATATAGCACAAATGCCAAGACACCCTTTTGCAGATTGGGCTTTTACAGTGGGTTACACCTTTTAACATTTATAAAGCAGGGTGAATCTATCATAAATAGTGATTTTTATTAATGATTCAACTTTCATTATTCTATAAGGATATTCTCACTGAATTTCCTGATGTGTGTTTGATTTTCTGGTTGAATATCTTAATATACCAGTAAAAATATCTTTATTTACCGGTCATAAAATATTTTTTTGAGTGTCAATAGTTCTGATAGCAGTTCAGATTTTCTTCCACATCTGTAGACTCCAGGTCTTACAGGGATAATCACAAAGACTATCCTGGGCCTGGGCTATCTTTAATTAACTTATTTAAGTGCAGAATATATCTGGACAGAAGGGGATAAATAAGCTGAATGCACTATAACTGTTTATGTTTATATATATATATATATATATATATATATATAAATATCTCTGTTATTTCTCACGGATACATTAGTATCTAAACAAGCAAATATTTGATGTCACCCTTTCATTATAATCACTTATAATCAACTTGAAGCTTTTAATTAAATGGCTACATATTTTATCTATTTCCTCTTAGCACTGATACTCGTATAAACAATTCCGGAATCACACAAGAGCACCTGCTGGAACCTTGACGAGGGAATAAAATAACTCCATGGGAATAAAAGAAGTTTTGCCATGCTCATCTTTTATAATCTTTTAATGTTCCCTTAATAAATACGATCCCCTTGGATATCCTTGGTTGACACATTATACAATACTCAGCAAACAAAGGACAGGGGATTTCAAATAATCCCCTCACTTGACAAACACATTAAATGGTTCTGTAAGCCAAGAAAGGACGTCCCTTGTTCCGTGTTCCATTACAGAAATGATTTGGAAAAACAGAGATGAATTGATTTTTTTTCTTTAATCTAAACACATTAAGCACTTGGTGAAATACAAATATTTTAGAGTTGAATGATCTGAGTACCAGAAACAGATACCGAACAACATGTTAATGCAATTAACTCAAAAACATCAAAAGTTATTATCATTAGATAACATCATAAGTTGTTTTTTATATTTATTAATGTATCTGATGAGACATTTAACATTTGGTTCTATATGAAGGTTTGGTACCAATGTACTTAGAGCCTAATTAAATAACACTTTGTGTGACAGATAAACACTTTGTGTGTCATATATTTAGTCTTCCACAAAACCTGTTATGAGGATCTTTACCCAAGACAAAAAAGTGTCTTTCTTATCAAAAAGAATTCCAGGCTCAATCCATCAAACCCCTGTTACAAAGAAGGGTGTTTTCTTGTTTTCTAATAAGCCCAGTTTATTGTGTATTTCTGTCACACTTGTTGGACAGGATGCCAACGTTCTTTACTACAGTCTTTCTCTCAGTTTGCTTAATGCTTTCTCGTCATGTCAGTACATTCGCACGGGACCAGCTAGCCTTCGTGCCTGTCTCACTAGTTTGCGACATAGGCTTCTTTGTTTCATGAAGTAATTTGTCATAATGTTGGTATTCTCGTTTACATGTTATTTGCAATGCTATATATACCTTTCTTATATGTGACAAGGGACAAGACAGATTTGTTTGTATGTGAATGACATTTCCACACAGTTTATTATTTGCTTGTGTACTACTCTGCATTACGTCCGTAGTTCTCACTACCTCTGCAATCGTATTGCCTTGTTTTGACGGTGCAATAGTTTAAAGGCCTGATGAAAAATACATCATTATGCTCATCAAAAATATTCTATAACTTTTCTTACGATTATCTTTTTGAAATCATTATTTTGTACAATAGTTAACTTTATTCATTAAGAAAAACTGCCTGGTAAGGTCATGATAACCCGTTAAATACGTACATCTGGATTGAACAGAAATGTACGGAATGGCAAGAAAATGGCCTGAACTGGTTAGCAAATACAGGCATGGCTACGATTGCGAACGGCCACCTCGCTGTTTGTCTGTTGTGTCTGGTTCTGGCTCGTCAACCTATCTCCCTCCTCTCTACAGGTCTGCCTGTCACCAAAATAGCTGTTATATTCCTACCCGTGTATCACACTGAGCATCAGTTATGCCATGTTTATTTATGGTGGTGCGTAGACCAAGGGTTAATAATGGATCGTTTGTTGTGCTGTCCCATTTTCACAGCTTTTGAGATCAATTAGGTCGCTTTGCAATTTTTCCTGAGTCTAGTTCTCCACGAGACGTAAGTGGAGCGGCCAACTTCTCAAATCAAACCAAATCAAATCAAAATCTCTTCGTGATATTATTGTCCTCGAAATATTTACCTGATTATAACAGAGACTGATGAATGAATGCTTTGTAATTTGGTTAATTTGGCTGTAGTTTGGTGTGGATTTACATTGTTTTGTACTGATTCGTAGTGATTTGCTATAAATCGTCGTAGTTGAGTTTAAGATTTGTCCTGGTTCTCAAATTGAAAATGCTTTGTATGGCATATTTAAGTAACCTTCCTTTCCGATAGATCACTTTCGGCTTTTTTATGTTCATTCAGAATATGTGAAAATATCTACATTGAAAAGAATAGAATCTACATTTTTAGATCAAGGCATTTCATTTTGGAAACCTAACTCTACATTCAATCCACGGCCCGATATTTAGACTCATGTGCCAAATCAGAATTGACTAAATTCTACTCTGCATTACATAGATAGTATTTAATTACTACCTCTGCAGTCGTTGTCCTGTTTTTGATCTCATTCGAAATTTAGAATGAATACTTGCCTTGCTCACAAAAATATCATCCAATTTGAATTGACCAACCAACATCAGGTCATAAACTGTAACCAGGTGTCTGGCACATAAACTGACTAATCATTACAACTGCTAGTACAAAACAAATCTATTTCACCAATGAGTGGACAGCCAGATTTTTATGAATATTGATGACTTGCACGCGATTCTGTGCGCACCTTTATATCTTTGGTGGCAGGGACCGATATAATAGAGAAGTCTTGCTCTGATGGGTAGCTAAATCCCCGAAATCATGTTATTTAGAAGAGCTGAAGTCTGACTTCGTGCTTATATATATCTTAGCTAAACTTCAGATTTAGCACAAATCTTTATGTCAACTCAAAGGTTAGACTTAGACTTGAGGTTAATTTATAAAACTGGGTTATTTCAGCCAAAGAGAGTCACATCAGCCTTGAGGATTGTCCAACTTGTGCACCACAGGCTCAGACAATGATATAAAAATGTCACGTACAAGCAGCATACGGCAATTCTAAGACTTTCGCACAATCATTGGAAAATATATCCGGTTCAAATCTGTGTAAAAACGTTTAAAGACATCAAAAATATTTTATAACCTATCAGGGCTACTAAGTAACAACTAAAATTAGGTCAGATAAGACATTTTACATCAACAATCATTTTGTGTCGGTGAGAACAATTTATATGAATTTGTATGACAAAGCAATGTTTCTTTAACAGAATATATTTACATCAGACCATGCGTCTTGCAGCAGTCTCTGTCAATTTAAAATTGCCAATGGAGTCAAAACTTTAGGCTGAAAATTTAGACTGTGCTAACTGGAGAACGCACTTATCTTGCTTCAAATATCGACTTGGCATTTAGATCTTTTCTTTGCTAAATTTCAAAATTGTGCTAAATTTTATATATAAAAATATGTATTCTAAGTATCGAGCCCAGATATAATGAATGGGAATTCTATGAAAGGAACAGTTTTTGCACTTTTTAGCTCTGCTGAGACTTTAGCTCGCAGAGCTTTAGGAGGGGGGAAAATGTCTGTCCGTCTGTCCGTCCGTCTGTCTGTCCGTCTGTCCGTCCATCTGTCAACATTTCTTTAAAAATTCTCTCCTCCAAAACTACCAGTACTATATCTTTCATATTTTATATAGAGGTAGATATATAGGTGAAGATTCAGATTCCTTCAAATCTTAGTGATGTCACCATTGACCTTAGTGCAGTGACCTTGAGGTCACAAATTTTGTACTGAGCATATCTCAGCAACCACTTATTAGAGGAAATTAAAACTTGGTATGCAGAAATGTCTTATATTAAAGCTGTGCCTTGTCATACAATTTCAGTCATGTGACCTTTGACCTTGACATACTGACCTTGAATTCAAAATTTGTGAACATGCCACATCACAACCATCAGAAGTGAATAAAAAACACTTCATATCTGTTATATACTAACATTATGTTTAAAAATCTTCTCCTGCAAAATTACCAGTAATATTTGTTTCATATTTAATACAGAGGTAGATAGAGAGTTGAAGATTCAGATTCCTTCAAATCTTAGTGATGTCACCATTGACCTTAGTGCAGTGGCCTTGATGTCACAAATTTTGTGAAAAGTATATCTGAGCAACCACTTATTAGAGGAAATTAAAACTTGGAATACAGAAATGTCTTAGGTCATAGCCGCGCCTCGTTATACTTTCTTAGTCATGTGACCTTTGACCTTGACATATTGACCTTGAATTAAATATTTGTGAACTTGCCACATCACAACCATTAGAAGTGAATTAAAAGCACTTCATATTTGTTATATACCAACATTATTTTAAAATCTTCTCCTCCAAAACTGCCATTGATTTATGTTTCATATTTTATACAGAGGTAGATAGAGAGTTGAAGATTCAGATTCCTTAAATTCTGAGTGATGTCACCATTGACCTTAGTGCAATGACCTTGATGTCACAAATTTTGTAAGGAGCATATCTCAGCAACCACTTATAAGAAGAAATTAAAACTTGGTATACAGAAATGTCTTAGGTCATAGCCCTGCCTCGTAATACTTTCTTAGTCATGTGACCTTTGACCTTGACATATTGACCTTGAATTCAAAATTTGTGTGCATGCAAAATCTCACAACCATTAAAAGTGGAGCAGACTTGAGCAGATGATGATTTTGACCAATCAAAATGCATGTTACATATCAAATTTGGCCCCAACTTGTTATCTTGATTCTCATTGGCTATGTTATTCAAAATGGCAGCCTCCTTGACAACTTAGTGATAGCTATTAGATTTTTGAAAAAATCATGACAAAATGGAAAAAGAACTGATTCTAATGGAAAATAGATAGAATTAGACCTCAGAAAATACAACATCTTGCCTACTTTGGGATCTTGTATGGAAAATCATAACCTGGTTGCTTGTTGTACTTAATCTCAGTTCATGTGTTTTCATTCAAGTCAGCAGAGCTATCAACCCATGGGGTTATGTTTTTTGTCAACTTTATGTTATGTTTTAAAATGTTTAGGTAGCATTTGCATTGATAATGACCCAATTTAATGTTATATTTGTATATCTAAATAAGATGTCATTCTAGTTGTAAGTCGGGATCCTATTTGTCATGTGCTCCCCAGAATGACCTTTGAAGAGCTAACTTTATCCAGGACTTTACCCAGGAAGAATATCAAATGACTGTATTTAAAAAAACTGCTTTAACAAGATCAACTTCAGTCTCTCAAATCGCAAAGTAGGCCTGAGGCTCAATAGTCCTGAGAAGGATGTGATGCAAATAAACAAATAATTTGATAGAGATATGTAGTAGAGAAGCCAACTGGGTATATATACAGTTTCTGATTTTGTTAGTTTCACCTGCATGAAAGCCACCGACTGTTGTGACTCAAAAGCACAGGCCATTTTGAAACCATTGCCAATTCAATTGGAAAAAAGTAATTTGTTATAGAAAGCAGCAACCTTTCATAAGGGCACGGCAAATCGAGATATCTATTTTTACAACATGATTTGACAAATACTTAAAACAATTTTACAATTAAAATAGATTACAGGTAACTTCCATAAAGTGTGTAAATATTCAGTCGGTTTCTGGACCATAAAATCCAGTAATAGGAAATAAAACGTTGCAAGTGTTTTTTGCTGTTCAAAATGGCAGATTGATTTATGTACACATGTGAATAGCAGGTTGGTTTCTGCACTCTTGTGAATGGCGGAATGGTTTCTGCACTCTTGTGAATGGCTGATTGGTTTCTTCCCTCTTGTGAATGGCTGATTGGTTTCTGCACTCTTGTGAATGTGAGATTGGTTTCTGCACTCTTGGGAATGGCGGATTGGTTTCTGCACTCTTGTGAATGGTGGATTGGTTCCTGCACTCTTGTGAATGGCGGATTGGTTTCTGCACTCTTGTGAATGGTGGATTGGTTTCTGTACACGTGTTTCCTAATATATGAGACAGGTTCGTACACACTTTAGGCACATGCCGTGTATTACTCATTACCTTTCTAGAACTTCTATGAGATGAGATTGCTACACACGTATGTCATTGGATTGCAACATACTTAAGTCGCAAACTTTATGACAGTATTTCTGCAGACTTGAGGCACAAGATACGTTTGGCCGTATCCCCGTTCTAGAACTCAATCTTGATGTCCAAAGTATCTGTATGCAGTCTGTACAGAGATGTCACCAGCAGCTAACAAGGTGGGGTTCACCAGCCGGGGTCTGTGCGCCCCAAAGGACTACCTCAAATTCACTATCTAAATTAAACATCAGACACATGAACCAGGCAACATCTTTGTTGTGTGAGGAGGATCATAAAATATGGTACAAATGATACCAACTCAAAATTAACAAATGACATGATACGATATGTAATGCCGTTGGGTGGCCTCCATTAACCTGGATAGATTGATGGGACCCATCCACAAAGTCCCAACCAACTAAGTAAATTTGGTCCAGGTTAATGCCGGGATCTGAGGAGTTCCAGAGAGAGAGAGAGAAGCTTGCTGCTAAAAATAAAGCAGTTCTGAATACCGGAGTTGCCAGACTAAGTGATGGGTAGGAAGCAAAAAAATGGGTGTAAAGTATACTCTATTTGCTCTGAGTCGTCTTCGTTGAATAAATGATTTGTCTCCCACTACTTTTCTTGTCTATGTGCCTTTCTTCAAATAAAGCTTCAACTATAACAGTCAGTCATAAATTATAAGTGACTGGATGAAGGAAGATCACAGTTTTAAACCTATCGTATTGTATATTTCCATAAGGGTTCCATACCATAGGGTTCTTTAAGAAGATTTAACTCACTGTGAGTTAAAATAATGAAGGAAACTGGACTCAAAGTTCTGATAACATGTTTTAGCAAAATGTACCACACCAGTACTTTTAAATTACTTGCTTCTGAAGGCTACAGATTAAGCATAAATACGCCTAGAATGAAAGTATATCAGTGATCAAACCTTCTAAATATAATATGTAGCTTTTGTATTAGTTCCTTAACTTCTATTTTCTATTTTAATCCTCAGAAGTCTATAGAGTTTCACATAGAATTACAAAAAAATTGACGTACAGATCATCATTTATTGAATATCATCTAATAATTCTTAAAATACTGCAAACATGAAGACAATTTCCATCTGATAAAAACATTATTTCAAAAATGGTATAAGGATCGCTGTGGTCACATGGATGGTCTTGAGAATATCAAGATTTGTCATGCATTGACAGGTATTGGTGTTGTATTATCAGTAGCTCAAAACTGAAAAGCGCTTACTATGGAGTGTATGGTGGGTTGACAGTGTATTAACCCCTCTGCCTCCCAACTATCACCTCACCTTTATAGTTTACCTTTGACCAAGTCTGACTGGGAGATAATTATGACATCTTCATTATTCTTTACAGAAACAGAGTCAGCTGCCACAGACATGTTATCACGTGGACCAATGAGGGGTCAGCTTTTCCGGAAGGCCAAGGCCAAGTCTCTGCGCATGACAACGTTAATTGTACTGGCATTTATTGTGTGTTGGACGCCATATTACGTATTATTCGTGACATTCACATTTGCAACAGACAAAAGCCTAAGGAGAAATCTAGAAAAAGCCAGTATGTGGATATTTTTCTTCGGGATGGCCAATTCTATGCTAAACCCTTTGATATATGGGGCATTCCACGTCTGCGGGAGAAGAAGGTGGGTATCATTGTTTTTAACTTTTTTCATATCAAAAACAAATAAAATTATACTCTCACAAACACTGTGGTTATTTTCTTGTAGAAAACAAACAACAAAGTAAGAAGCTGTATATTATCTTTTCTAAACTCTTCGGCACACTTTTACAGAATAAAACAACAATGTGTAGAAGATATATACACTTCAGATAGATACCAAAAGAAGGGATTCACTTGTGTATCATCATAGCTGAATTACATGATTATGTATATAATATATATATATATATATATATATATATATATATATATATATATATATATATATATATATATATATATATATATATATATATATATTAGATATTCTCGGAATAATGAATACGAAAATGATATTACAAAACTGAGAATCAAGAAAGTCAAGAAAGCTGTGACTAATGTAGACAATCCATATATAGCATTTTCACTTGAATATACAGAAGGAATCTGATTTAGATATATCTTTAAATTCTTAAAGCTTTCTTGAAATCAAGTTTTCAAGCATGTTTCTGTGACATGAAATCTTACCCTTACATAAGTTTCTGATCCATATGAAAGTTGATGAATCTTATGTCAAAATCTAATTCATCCATCGAACACTCTGCCAACACTCTTTGCTTAGCTGACCAGTGATCTAGTTCCAACATATACTTTGTGAAGGTTTACTGACAATGCACGTGAAGATTGGGATTTGGTTTACAGAGACAAGTTTGGACATTGTTTAAGTCTATTGGTAGAGGCCTGACATCCTTACGGACCACAACAGTGGTCACTTGCTTGTACTCGTGTGACCACAACGTACAAGGCATTCTCAGTCTCAGTAAAAATAATTTCCTTAGTGTTTCACTGCCCAGTTACAGAATCTCTCATATCGACATATTCGTAAATAAAACATGACACAAGGAAAGATACGTATTAGTCATAAAAGACAGTTTAGTTTATAACTCCTTTTTATGTGTATTTAAATTGATACCATTAAATTCAGATAAGAAATAGCGCATGTGCATTCTTGTGCTATGTTCCTTTCTCTTTGTGTTAAGTTACAGAAATTTGGTATCATGGTAGAAATCCTTTCCTATCACTTTGTTTGTAGATAGTTTATACAACAAGCAAGGTCACGCGGGTATTTTTCCTTCCGTGCTTAAAGCTTGTACCGTGCTTAAAGCTTGTACCGAAAGGCACCTATATTAGGCATTAGGCATTGTTTGATATTCAAACAACTTACAAGAATAGTATTATCGTGGAGATATGAGCTAAGTGTACAGAGGAGGACCACTCAGCCTTCCGGCTAATTGTCTGTATATCACAATACCTCTATCTTCTAACAGGTAATGAAGTCACGAATGGCCATCATGTTCTTTTTTAACACTTTCAAAAGGCCAATACGTGAACATATAGACACCTCGCGTTGGTTTTATAGAAAGGTATCAACATTATAACAAATGTTGTTCCATTTAGCACTAACTACATTTTGCATAAAGCCTTTACCATACCCACCTTAAATGTTCATACTTTAATTAAATTCCATTGACAAGAGTTAACATTAAAATGTATTGAATGACTTGAGATGTTTCGGCCCAGTATCTCATTAAGTTTATGACTGTGGATGATATCAACGGCAATGAGTACAATGCTCAGCTGAATGTGTTTTAGCTATCGACTCATTTCCTGGCCTCGTGTTTTATTTGATTGATTAACTTTTCCATCACTCACATAAAACATAAATATGATGGATGTGATACTATTTCATCAAGCATTAGATATACACTATTAAGTTTACATAGAAAATATCAAATTAAACTTGCCTATTCAAGGTAAACTAAAAGACTACTTATTTTATGTAAACTACATGATTTGTTACATGAAGCAAAATTGCAAATGGAATACAAAATCCTATTTCGCCGAAAGCAGTTTTCTGATAATTAACAACCTGATGTATTGAAGCAATACGTATTTAAGAGATAGCATGTCAAGCCATATTCTATCAAACGCTGTATGATTTGTCCTTTCATATTCAAATTAATAATCATTTCGTTTCCTAATGCATGTCATTATCTTCTTAAGAATGGAATATTTCACTGCATGCAGTTGTCGTTTGATATGTATAGACTTCATTGTTCCTTACTCGGCCACAGTTAAACTGAAGTAAAAATCATATATGTATCTTACGCAGTAGTTGCTAAACGGGCCATGAATTCAAATCGGAAGTCATTAACAATGTCTTTGACATAAAGACATCCTTTGGTCACACTTGTAATAGCAGCACGTGTGATCTGCATTTTATTCATTCATTTTATTTTGAAGATGCACTCAGTTGTGGCAAAATACCAATCTCTATGCAATCTTCATGCGATGGCTTTATAGAAAGAATTAATTTCAAGACTCTTCTAAAAGCACTCAAAATTAGAAGAATTGTCATTAAAAGTTATTTCTACAAAGAGCTCAGCAACCTTAGATGCATACCAAAGGAACTCTTCAAAGACGAAAGTGATTTTGTAATGTAAGGTTATTATTTGATAATATACACAAGTACATCATGTTCCAAAAATGTTTCCACTTGAAATATCTGAACATAAACTATTAATTTGTTTGTATCGACCACCGTTTCAACACAATACATACAAAATAAAATCAGATAAAAATCTGACACAGGAATACAATGCCTCACTTTTCTTTATTAACTTGATAATTTGGCATACTAATGTTAAAACAACCACAGTCATTGGCTGTGGCTGGCTGTGGGCACTGTCGGGTTTTTAAGAAACAACCCATTAGTCAATTTCCTTCTTAATCACTCAAAGAGGTTTCACCACAACCTGGGATCGAACCCTGATCTCCAGAATGAGAGACACAACATCTATCATTAAGTCCCACCCCTCCGGCACACCAAATGAGTTCAAAATGGTCGTCGTCTAGATGCTTAAATATCCATAGCAACGAAGCTAGAGCAAGGTTACTTTGCTTGATTTTGAGTAATGCCATGATTTAATCCCGCAGAGACCGTCCATGGTCAGCTCAAACACATAAATTCAGGTTTATGATGATAATGAAATCAGTGTAGGTTGCATTATGTCGCATTTGACAAACTGAGATCCATTCCAGAGCATCTAGTACATCGACTGATTTAGTGATATTTCCGGTTTAAATGACCAAACTTAGCATCCCAAGGTTAGAGCCATTAAGCCTCAATGTACCTTTCCAATTATTTGTTTGGTTTGGTGCATAAGGGATGAACCCTTATTTTCTCAGAGGGGCGAGGAAGAAAATAGAGAAAATTATTTATGGAAAAATCTATTGAAAATACTACTGATATTGGTAGCAGAATAGTCTGTTGAATCGTGGATATGCACTGCAAGAAACAGGGAAAGTAATGGGATATTTTTCTTTTCCTCCAAGACTGCACGCCCACCAAATGATTAATTGTATCTCCCTAAATGCAATGGAATTTACTGTCAATTTACTAGGGCCGGTGGGTCCATCTATTCTGGTTAAGGTAACACCAGACATGCATTTTTACGTTAAAATCACACCTTCGTCTCAGCTGACATTCTGTTCAACCCAGGTTGAGACAACTCAATCTATCTCAATAAAACTGAACTGAACCATAATAGTTTCAGTCCAGATACTTTATTACTTTATTAGATTTGTAAATTTGTGATTGCGTTGAGCCTCCATGTCCGAGAATGGAGAAGCCAAAAAACAGGCTATATCTGACCATTGTTTGTATCAAAAGAAGTTAGATAGAGTCTGCAACCGGGATGTTATGCCCCATTCCTTTTACAGAATATGTATACATATATTTGTTATAATCACATGAACAAAACACACCCAGTGGCCTCCAATGTAAAGTGTTGGTTAGTAGTGGTTAATAAGTTACAGATAGATGGCAAACGGTAAGCGAGCCCAATAAATAGCACTGGACATGGGTGATTTGTCTGGGGGCGGGGCGGGGCGGGGCGGGGCGGAGTATGATATAGTGACGGTAGTAGAAGTAGGACGTTCTCATTTTCATGTCTGCTGTTAACCATACAACTGTCCGGTGCTAATTGGTAGCGGTGCGAGATATCGGGGTATAGGACGGATACATATATACTTATGAGATATCATTGTCAAAAAATGGTGAAATGGTGTTTTATGACCATTTCAGCAAAAATGACCAAATCAGATCAGCTTTGAGCTGTTTAACAAGCGTGAAAGGAGCCCTGTCGGTGGTGGGATTCGAACCCACAATCTCCTGTCTTCCTGTTATACTGTGCCGGGCTGATGACTTATCATAAATCAATACTTACCAATCAGGTACCACACAAGTATGATATTTAAAAGATAGTGGAAAAAGAACATTACTGACATTCCTGGTGTCTTATCCGCTGTAACACATAGCCCTGTTCGGTGCTGATTGGTAGCATGTCAGATGTCATGGACTGGCATAGTGATTTGAGCGCTCTCAAATATAACTGTCTGGTATAGACGTAGTGACTAATCATCTGTCAGATATCGCACAATAGTGATATTGTAAAAGTAAGTTGTGAAGAACGTTTAGGACATTACACGGTTCTCTGTAGGGCTATAATAGCAGCAAACAATAATGATGGTGCCAAAATACATCCAGGCAAACATCATTTGAAACTAAGCAAACAGTCCACATTTTGCACCTGGATGTTTATTTGATAAAATATAGAAGTGAATTTAAACAGTCAAGCATAATTTGACACCTTTCAAACATTATTTGACACTTCGACATTATATGACACATTGCAAACATTATTTGACACATTGCAAACAGTATTTGACAATTTAAATAATGGGCATTGTGATGTATGAAGCAAACAAGCTATACATTTAAACAAAATGAAATTCACGTGATCACAACAATACAGTTACTGGGTTAAACAAATCACCACATCCAATTTGAAGATAAGAGTGTGGATGTAATTTGTTTTCATTAAAAGATTTTTCTTGGACCGTATTTCTTTTTCAGAATAATGCCAAAAGCATTGATGCCAAATTTTGACAACCACAAATGATATCTCCATTCATAGACTATTTACTGGATCACAAACAACTCCTATAATTCATTGTCTTACTTCAATAGCCATCTGAGGCTTTATAATGCATATATTATGATATAATAATTATACATAAATGTCTCTTGCAAATATATGGCTTGTAGATTTACTTTCTGTAGACTTCCTTGTTTTTCTAGCTCATGATTACAAGCATTCTGCTATCTAAAAGTGGAAATAAGAAGTCATTAAACTCACGCCAATGTAAAGCTGCTGAGTATAATATTACGAAATTACTGCCTAAATAAAGTTTCATCACGCAATAACATAAAAGTGGGCAAACTTCTATATGCATTTTATATATATTCCATGATTTGCAATGAGCTTCAATTTCAATTTCACTCTTGTGCAATTTAGAAATAGTCTAATACAATTCTAAATCGCAATAAAATTGCACAACTACACATTTCAGTTATTTGTACATTTAACAGCATTTTATGCTTGTAAGGATTTCGTGTATTTATTATTGTAATGTTTATAATCAAATCCATTAAACAAGTAGTTTTGATCGGATTAAAGAAACAAATATGCATGGGAAAATATTATATTTTAATATAAATAGATATACTTTAATTTAATATTTTGTTTGGAAATTATGAGGGGGAGGCACCACAGTTATATAATTGAATTTGATAGTGATTTGTTCGGGATAATTGATTGATAGACATATTATAAAATCAGCATGGGCACCTGTATCGAAATAAGTGGTTTTGCACAGAAGGGAATATTCAAAAATAAAGGACAAAACTTGATATAGAAAAACCAAACACACACACACAACATTCACACATTACATAAACCTTTCTCTGAAAACAGCATGTTTCAAATTAAAGTAATTTCTTTTGATCCCTTGCATGAAAAGATCTATCGCATATTTTTTTATATAAAGATAAGTTCAATAGAATTTTATATTGAATTCTATGTCGCTGAAGCAGGATCGGTAGCGGGGCAGCTTGGAAGCATGTGCCAAGTATAATAAATAACCCTTACCCAAGCAACATGAAAAGGTCTGGTACTCAAACAACCAATGATGGTCAAGGCGGTGCAAAGGTCAAGGACACTGTGCGGTAGGTCACGTGCATGTCCGCCATATTGTATCCTTCGGTATTACATGTACCTATCTGTTCTTCTCATTTGAATATTGTTGAAAAATGTGACTTTTAAATCTACGTGTATGAATATCACTTGTCTGCATGTAAAACAGAAAATATTCTTCGCATCTGTACAATGAATTTCTTCTTCTCGAAGACAGATACATGTATACGTGTCCGATCTTTAGTCTACATTTCTGTATTCTCTTGTACAGATTTTCCCTCAGGGAATGGATGATTGTGGTTTCAACTCATGTGAAATCTATCTAAACTTTCATGCTATACCACATGTTGCATTCAGATTTCAAGAAAAATCTCATATTATTATGAAGTATCAACATTTTTTCAGAAGTGGAATTTCTAAGCTTATAACAGATGCATCAAACATGTTGGTTGGTCATGAAGTTTGTAAATTGTGATCAATAACCCATTTTCTAAACAGGAAGTGAACATAATCAGACTCCCCTGATGAAGAGTGAGTGGATCAGATCCTAGCAGCAACCCAATTGTGTGGGTTGAATTTCCTTCATTAAACATGTTAAAACGTTAACACCTTGATTAAATATCATATAATGCTCACACGATTGTGTGAATATGCTGATATGACAAATAAGAATATAAAGCGTCACGGAAAGTGCATTTGATAATTACGTCACGATAACTGAATTTAAGATGCTGCCTTTTGATTGACTTACCTCATGGCAACTATTGGTGCTTGAGCATTAATATTTATAAGATTTTATTTATAAGACTTGAGTTCAATAAATGTTATCACCAATATATTCGTATTTGGGTAAGACTAAAACTCAATAGAGTATATTTTTTTAACCAAAGGCGTGGATACACGTTTATATATTTAGCAGTACAATGGATGTGAGGGACCTGATGACGTCATGATTTATCAACCTTGATGACAAATGCTGACAGACATTGGCAAAAGGACTGAACAGACATTGGCTGATCTCATTCAGTAGTGTACTTGCCCTGATTCCGCAATATTATTCTCGCAATATGTATGCCATCTGACATGTTAAAAAACACCAAAGTGCGCACACATGAGTGCCTATGTTGTAAGCAATTGATATATCGCCTCTGTCAAAAATAAACTGTAACATTTAAAGGAATTGATATATCATCTCTGTGATGAAGCATACTGAGCATAACACGAGAAAAACATAAAATAGATAATCAATATTTTACCTTAATAGACGTAGTTGTATTGTGTATGCAATGAGCTAAAATAATAATTTGGGTCATATATAAAAGACAGACTTTCTTCTCATCTTTTTATTGAACTTGATAAGATACATCAATCCTTGACAGATTTCACCACTGAACGCAAGTTGTGACAATTTGAAAGAAAACACTGACTCTCTCACACACTTTAGACAATTTCGTCTTAATAAAAAGCTGAAAAGCAGCATAAACGGTCTACGATTGGTTTTTAACACATCATTGTGTGATGATTGATTTCTCACACATCAAATGAATTTTTATTGACAAGTTTAAGGTACACGTATTTTTAGGGCCTAATTTTCTTCATATGAGCAAAGGCGGATCTCATAGGGGAACAAAAAGATGAAGATCGGTAATTTGATCTCCATATTTTAAGTGATAACGATGAATAGGAAAAGGCAGTCTCGTCTTCATCCCTTAAATGTATGATCCGCCTCGGATAAGCTTATAGTATTCCAAGACTCTGCTCTTGTATTGTGCCAACAAATAATTATCGATAAAATTGTTAGTAGATCCAGCCACATACTTACCAATTACTTAATATTGAAGGTGATTCATTTCATCATTAACCTTATTTATTTTATGAGACAGTCACGTCATTTGCTTGAGGTGACGTTGTTCAGGTGTTTTGCCAATATTCAGTCATTTCTGATTTCCTTATTGTGTCTAATAACATATCATTTTTTTTCATAGAAAAGAAAAGTCTCATCTTAAAGAAGAAATGATGATTTTATTTCTCAGCCGAGATTTGCTATAATATGAATTATAGAGGGTTGCATGACAAAGCAGAGATATACAAATTTAATGATTCTAAAACGTGATTATCAAACAGATAATATAGATGTTCTGACTCATCACATATTACATAACATTCATCAACCAAATTGTCAAGCATTGTTATGTAAATGGTGCAATATAACACCAATTGTGCATACGCAATGAAAATAATTAGTAATTTCTCAGAAATTGTGTCGTTCTTTTTGTAATTGAATTTGAGGCTAAGGTTTAAAATTAAAGGAGAGACAAAACTATGGTTAAGATAGTATCAAATATATGTGATTTACAAATATATCTCAATATCCGCACTATTTTATCTGGTGTCGTGGTGTACATAGGGATTGATTGCATATTCCACATGGTGAACGACGATGTTGGTATTGATATGCTTATCTACGTATACTTTGTTTATGGGTAATGCCTTACAGAATCTCTTTGAGTTATAATGGAGGTTGGTGAAGGAGGTTTTTATGGTCATTAGGCTAAATCATATCCGAGATGAAGGCCATCACCAAACCGATCAAGCGACTAAATTAAAATGCTTCCAAAAACAAAGGGCACAGGATCTTACCTTTGTCTCACTTAAAACAACACAAAAGCAGAAATGGAATTGCTGAAATTGCCAATGCCTTTTTGTTTGGTTTCAACAATAACATTTTGTCCAATGGATAACAATAGTAATAAACAATTAATATAATAGAAGAAGACATTTGCTCCACACATCGTATTGAGTCTACATGATGAAAATCAGTTTCATCTACAGATGTTGTGATAAACCAGAATCAAAATAAAGTGTTCTGTATCAAACCCTTAAAGGAGCACCTTTTTGACGATTGTTTCCAAGTATATTTTTACATTTTATATACCTTTTTGGCTTTTTGAAAGATGTCTCATATACTTTGTGATAAAGTACCAGATCTGGATGTCATTTGATCTCTGCAAAGCTGGATTTGATTGTGAACTATTTTCAACTGTTGAAAATCAAAAAGTAATTTGTTCTGGGAGAGTATCTATTACCAAGCACTTACTGTCATGGTTCCTACACTTTCAATATTCCTAAACAGGAATCTCTCTTGTAATCGTTCAATCATTAAATAAAATATACTCTGTTGAATAAAGTCAATTGTGCTGAAATGGGCATGATACTGGCAATTTGGATATGTTTTAGTTGCGGAGTGTAGAAAGTCAACTCAAATAGATTGAAACAGAAGAACATCGTCATAGGTTGTCTTTTCTCTGTGTAATGTTAGTGGCAAATGATCCTGCATTGTCACGTTCTCAAGGGCCCCGATCTGTGGCGCAGTAGGTTAGAGCGCAAACCTATTAGCACCAGTTCCTTTTTGGCTATCCAAAGATCATTGGTTCTATCCCAGACCATGCCAAGATTGAATTACAATTTTTCAAATGAGCTGAGGCCTGTTAACCTGGAAATCTGTGAGGGGGTGTCAAGGACTGGCGACATGACAATTTAATGAGGCAGCACAAGAAGGTCTCATTATGAAATGACTGAAATGATATAAAACCCCAAACAAACAAAGAAATATTACCTTATCAAATTAAGTAATAAAACTATGTGACCTATATGTGATATCAAATAGGAGGCTGACTGCCTCTAACTGTTTCAGATAATCTACCCTGCACTACATTCAACCTTCTCACCACATCTGTTGCCAGGCATAGATAATTTGGTTTTAATTGACTCTGAAAGTGTCTGTTGCACTCTATACAAAAAATATCTCAGCATTTTTCACTCATGCATTCACACAATTTGTCAAAACCGAATAAAAATTATTTACATTTATATTTTGCTTACAATATATTGTGTCTTTAAACGGAAATTGGCCCATTTTCACTATTTGCATTGACTGAGCTTCAGGGGGCTGATGTAGCGAGCATTCATTGCAAGCAAACTGTGCTTGTCATTGATATTAATATATGCATGATAAGCATTGAAAAGAACCACACGAAGGCGTGTGCCCAGTTTTGTAGACAAGGGGTGGGACAGCAGACAGCTTAACTATGGCACTATAGATAAGAGTATTAAGCACTGGCTGCCTGTCCCAGGAAGTGACACCTGGGTTCTTTGGATTAGGAGCCATACTTTGGAAAGTTCACTGGATGGGAATGATATGAATAATTCTCGGATTGGGAAGTGCGCAAAAATAGTACAATTTTGTGCACCTTTTCAGTGCCTGTATGGTTTCTAATAGCATTAAAAATGGATGGAAACAATGTACTATTTACAGTTTCATTGTGAAATTGACATGGTTTTTGCATTCAACAGAAGAAAGAACCTGCACCATGCCATGTTTTCAGAAAAAAAAACTTGTTGGCATGTGAAACACTATATGGAGCTGGATATCAATTAGTACATCAGGTTTTACCCACTCAAAAATGTATGAGTTTCCGACACTTGAAGGTTACTGTAAGCAAGATGACACAAATGATTCATGCTTGATGGAATGACAGGATATTGCAAAGTACATGAAGTGTTTATACATGACTCTGAAGGTGAAACACAAATTAGGAACTTTTATGTGGAATTGAAACATGACGTGTATTTCCCTTGAGCGAATAGAGAGGAAAGTCTGTGATAAGGGTAGCAGCAGTAGAGATTAATCAAATTAATAAAGCTGACATTTATATACCTCTTATTCCAGACAATGTCTGACCATAGCGGTTGATATTCGAACTGGGAATCCTTGCATCTCAAGGCAAATACTTAGCTATTATGGTCAAATTAAAACTGTTAGCTGGTATCATGCTGAGAACGCGTGTTTGCTGAGATAAGTGGGATGTTTGGTCACATCAACATGTTTAGAAAAAGTTGGCAAATCACTATACATACATATATACATCTGAGCATTATTACTGCACACACTTCTTCAATCATATTAGGTTTTAGTTGACAACAAAAAAATAAAATATCTGAAACAGTTTATAGATATTCTAATTCTACATAATTGATACTGAGGAAAAGCAGAGAAATAACTGTGAAACTACAGATTTTTTAATAGATATTTTACCGATAAAAAGGCTACATTATATCTAACAAAAACTCAAATGCACATTGTTGATTAAAAATATTAATATAGCCAGATGCTATTTAACAATTCAAACCATGCTGAGTGAAATTACATGTCGGGTTCAATGTCCTTTCAAGACTAAGTTCACTGGCCATTGTCTGTGGCATCATATTTGTATCTCAGTAATAATATGAGAAGTGCCTTTCATGCAGAGCATAATTACTTCATAATATTTGTAAGTTACCAGATAGCTGTTTTGTGTAATATTGTTAAATCCTTCAACTTTTTCATTTATCTATTCAAAAATTAGATAATTTTTTAACGAAATATAATAGGCGAATTTGAAGGAATTGAAAAGTATAATTTCATCTTTAACTATATCAAGTTAGTTTACGGTGCTATTCAGATTGCAGCCTGGGTTAGAATTATAAACTAAAATTTCCTTGTAATATTTATATTTAAGATGGTAACCAAATGCAAATGAATGAAAAGAAATTGATACCTTCAATTCATGATTAACATTTAAATATAAGACACATTTTGTATTTGATTCTCCAAAGGTAGGTATATATCTAAGCATGGAATTACTTATATTGAATATATGAAGAGTATCACATATATTTGAAATCGGTGTTCTGATAGGACTATGTTCTATTTGTAAGACACAACCGTTCAGTCTGGCAAATCCGGCAAATCCGATATTAGTGGGTACATCAGCAGTGACAATGGTGATCAGGACCGGGAAAGCCTTGTCCCGAAAGTCCTCTAATAGACCGGAGAGTTTCACTTTTAAATCTGATGATAAATCACGTAGGTAAGGTGGATCCTTCACATTGACGGCCTTCCTGGTAGATAGGAGTACATGTACTTTGAAAGTGATTCTGGTATAAATAAAAAGTGAAATGTGAAATGGTGTTTTTACGACTCTTTCAGTAACACTGGCCATGTCAGGTCGACTTTCAACGCTTTTACCCAGTGTGAAAGTAACACTGCAGGCAGTGGGAGTCGAGCCCACCACCTCAGGTCCTCCACTTATTTAACCAACAAAGGCACAGATCCTACACTCTACCAACTGTGCTAGTGGGGTCGGTTCAGACAAATAGAAAGTCATTGCCTAAATCAAAAGTAGGTGGTACAAAGACATGCATTAAGGTTTCAGTTGTCTTTCAGTTGTCCAGAGAACCCAGGTGTCACTTCCTGGGACAGGCAGCCAGTGCTCAATATTCTTATCTATAGTTAAGCTGTCTGTTGTCCCACCCCTTGTCTACAAAACTGGGCACACGCCTTCGTGTGGTTCTTTCCAATGCTTATGATGCATATATTAATATCAAGGCATCTATATACTGTTGGATAGCTGATATGTTCCTGATATGGTAGTGTTCCATTATTGCATACCTTCCGAATATGTGCATTCATCTTCATGTCAGAATCAAAAGTGATGCCAAATCAACCACAGACTCACGGGACATAATGTTAGTATCACATATATTCACAGAGCCAAAGTCGTGTCTAAAAGTGGAGGCAGACATCTTCTTAGCACACATTATCATCAATTGAGTTTTCTTCTTGGGATTAGGAAGGTTCATTTATACACTTTTCCTGCTCAATTCTAGATATATCTACTAATCTACTCATGTATGCTATGTATATGTGGGTACCATCTTCATAAATACGGTAGCTCAGTCAAAGCTTTGCAATAATATCTACTTCAACAAGAAGAGACACCTAAACAGAAAAAAGGTAAGATCTTAGATCCCTGTTGAACCCCAGACAGATTTTAGAGTACACCAATTTGTGCTATAAACGCAATCGTCATTGACTGATACAGAGGCATCCACCAATGACTTATTTATGATGGCTCTGGCAAAGGGCAGTAGTCCTTCCCATAAATCATGAAGAGGTCCAGGTAGGAATTGGATTTAGTTCACAAGATTTATTTATGCTACTTTCTGTGGCTTGCTCACATAGGAAAGGCCACAGGTCACGGCGCAGTTGAATAGACCACAAGCTTATTAGCACCTGAAGGGTTATCCCACTGCGCGTGGAAATATCTAACTAACTACGTGGACTGCCATGGGACACTGTTTCTGCTACAAAGTAGGTCTCGTCATGAAATAATGTTGAACATGACATTAAACCCCATTCAAACCAAATTTACATGTATTCTGCAATGAATTTCTCTTCATGAGCGGCAAGGGGCAATGCTTTTAGTGAGTTCATTAACTGTGTTGTGGTAATTATCCTTTTCTGAGGGATTAGGCTTGTAAATAATTACAATGGTAACCCATTTCTGTTCTTAATATTGAGAGAGGCTTCCATGAATTCCATAGTTGAAGGTTTCGGTGAAGAGGTAGTGTTTGATACCTGAGCTACCATATTTATGCAGCCGGAGTAGCAGCCCGATACCTCCACCCTTTTAAACTTAATTCACCACTCTCATTCAGCCAGGTCTCCATCATAAATAAAGGTTATCAATGTTATTCTAGCTAAAACAGTTCTAGCAATAGTTACTTGCTAGAGGTGGACTGAACTTTACTTGAACATTTAGCTAGATCTCCATCATAAATAAAGGTTATCAATGTTATTCTGGCTAAAACAGTTCTAGCAATAGTTACTTGCTAGAGGTGGACTGAACTTTACTTGAACATTCAGTCAGGTCTCCATCATAAATAAAGGTTATCAAGGTTTTTCTGGCTAAAACAGTTCTTAACTAATAGTTACTTGCTAGAGGTGGACTGAACTTTACTTGAACATTCAGTCAGGTCTCCATCATTAATAAAGGTTATCAAGGTTTTTCTGGCTAAAACAGTTCTTAACTAATAGTTACTTGCTAGAGATGGACTGAACTTTACTTGAACAAAGTTCTAATGGTTAAGAGTATTCGTTTTAGATTGTTTCCCTTTGCTTGGTGTTGAGGTTACAGTTTGTGCCGCCCGCAGCGCTCTCACCACAGTGGTGTCAGTACTTCCTGGACTTGTTGGTATTTTGGATTCTTTGATTCATTACTCTTGTTCTTTTACTCTGATTTATTTTTATGTTAACCTCTCTGTTTGATCTCATAGGAATATTCATATTTATTGCAATTGTTTCAATGACCTTTGCAAAGTAGTGGCTGACCTCTGTTGTTTTTTCTTTTTTCATCTTCTTTACACAGTTATCAACTTTAACTCTGCCACAAGGGAATTTGCCATTCCTACGGGTATCCCCTTATTGAATGTCTTTGACCATTTATCATCCACATGGGTTTGGTTAAGCTTCCTCAGGGTTCATGTCATATCATTAGTTACTTTCCTTATGAAGATGCCAGTATATGACCTATATTATAAGAGACGCAGTTGATATTAGTGTGGACGTAGTAGTTAATGAATCCCAGGTTAGGGCTGGCAGAGTTGATATGTTCGTCCTCATTAGCATCACACTCATTCTTGTATTCCACAAACTTTGATTTTCTCTGACAGTACTGGGCTATGATGTTTCCCTCCACCATCCCCCCCCCCTCCCCATTTTTGGGAATTTCATTAAGAAGGACTGTGAAGCTGGGTAAATACTTTATATGATCATATGTGCAGGCATTTCAATACGAATGTGAAAAGAATTACAAATAAAGCAAATATAAACATAGTTCTAAGGCCATTAGCCTATGTTTTAAGAGTAAGTTCACCTGCTGAGGTGACAACTTTGACATTGGTGACATCATAGTCATATCTTTATCAGTAGCAACACTTGAATCAATCCTACTATTGGGATATGCATGGACAAAATACATGATACTGTTACAGTCTACTGAGGTTGGTGGAAGCTACACGAATGTCATGTAGCATAATGTGTAGATTTCGAGCTCAGCAGTGTTGTCGCTTGCTATTTTGTACGGTTTGGTCACCTCAGTGTATTCATTCATTGAAGTTAGGTCCATACAGATAATATGGTGGAGTACTTATTTCTTCTTTAGGACCTGTTCTCAGCATGTCTATAATAGCTCTACCAGCTTCCTATAGTATATTGCTTTTGAGTAAAAAGGTCACTGTCAGTTTGTACTGTGATTTGCATATAAAGAGTACTTTCTTCCTCTTCATTGGAGGAGACACCCTGGTCATCAGAGGGGCTGTGACTTGAGGTAAAATAGCCTCAATCAGACTCTCATGATCACATAGAGCCAGTCCTGTGATTGTCTCATCATACTTGAATGTGAATGTCAGGCTTAGTTCAGATATGTTGAATTCTGTACTTGTCAGCTTGTCCCTGTCATCATCTATCTCCTTGTCATACTCATATTGGTATCTCATCTGAGACGCCCTAGAGGAGGTGCCCAGCATTCCTATAAAAGCAAGACTTAGCCTAGGATAACGCAGTCAGTCCCCATCCAACTGACGAGATTCAAAGTGATTGAAACCAGTGTTGGTATTGGTTGGGACTGCGATCGTTGTTCAGATCGTCTTATGCAGCATCGCCTAGTTACTATTGGTATCTCATCTGTGTCCACTAGGTATCCCCAGTGATAGTTATGCTGTAATTTATTGTTTAACATTATCAATTTTCAAATGTAAAAATAGATCTATCTGCTTTTTCATTTTCAAGCATTCTTTTCTCATTTTCAAGCATTCTTTCTCTTCTCCATTCATTTTCAAACATACTTCCTGTTTTGGGATTTTAGTCCATCCATTTTGTGTAATTTTGGATGAGAAATTAAATCTTCGTCTTCTATCGGATCTGGTCACAAAATAGGTCATGTCACAAAACATAGGCCAATGTCCTCAGATCTATGCCAATCGTTGCTAATGTAATGTTTGTTAAAAGTCTCTGGAAATGTCCGCAAATTGCTTCATGATTGGATCATTCAAATCTTTCCCCGA
Source organism: Amphiduros pacificus (assembly GCA_949316495.1). NCBI lineage: Eukaryota > Metazoa > Annelida > Polychaeta > Phyllodocida > Hesionidae > Amphiduros > Amphiduros pacificus. The sequence goes on along the minus strand of OX439010.1, from coordinate 17,724,519 downwards.
AGTATACTTGAGCAGACGATAATTACGTCAATCAAAATCCGTGTTACATATCAAATTCAGCCCCAATTTGTGCCACGTTTCTTCCTCACTGTAGAAACTGACTTAGCTGACATAGCATGTGGCAGCAAGGAATCTTCCGATACAAGGCATAAATTGCCCAATGACGTCATGTTCCTTTGTGTAGCCGTAACATCATTACTGCATCGTTTGCGGTGCTGTTCTTTGCGCATACTTCCTAACACACAATTAATGGAATGAGGGTGAATAACTGTCACTGGAATGAGGGATAATAGCTCTCACTGGAATGAGGGAAAATAGTTGTCACTGGAATGAAGGTGAATAGCTGTCTCTGGAATGAGAGTGAATAATTGTCACTGGAATGAGGGAGAATATTTGTCACTGGAATGAGGGTGAATAGCTGTCTCTGGAATGAGGGAGAATAGTTGTCACTGGAATGAGGGTGAATAGCTGTCTCTGGAATGAGGGAGAATAGTTGTCACTGGAATGAGGGAGAATAGTTGTCACTGGAATGAGAGTGAATAATTGTCACTGGAATGAGGGAGAATATTTGTCACTGGAATGAGGGTGAATAGTTGCCACTGGAATGAGGGAGAATAGTTGTCACTGGAATGACAGTGAATAGTTGTCACTGGAATGAGGGAGAATAGTTGTCACTGGAATGAGGGAGAATAGTTGTCACTGGAATGAGGGAGAATAGTTGTCACTGGAATGAGGGAGAATAGCTGTCTCTGGAATGAGGGAGAATAGTTGTCACTGGAATGAGGGTGAATAGCTGTCTCTGGAATGAGGGAGAATAGCTGTCACTGGAATGAGGGAGAATAGTTGTCACTGGAATGAGGGAGAATAGCTGTCACTGGAATGAGGAAGAATAGTTGTCACTGGAATGAGGGAGAATAGTTGTCACTGGAATGAGGGAGAATAGCTGTCACTGGAATGAGGGAAAATAGTTGTCACTGGAATGAGGGAGAATAGCTGTCTCTGGAATGAGGGAGAATAGTTGTCACTGGAATGAGAGTGAATAATTGTCACTGGAATGAGGGAGAATAATTGTCACTGGAATGAGGGAGAATAGCTGTCACTGGAATGAGGGAGAATAGTTGTCACTGGAATGAGGGAGAATAGCTGTCACTGGAATGAGGAAGAATAGTTGTCACTGGAATGAGGGAGAATAGTTGTCACTGGAATGAGAGTGAATAGTTGTCACTGGAGTGAGGGAGAATAGTTGTCACTGGAATGAGGGAAAATAGTTGTCACTGGAATGAGGGAAAATAGTTGTCACTGGAATGAGAGTGAATAGTTGTCACTGGAATGACAGTGAATAGTTGTCACTGGAATGAGGGAGAATAGTTGTCACTGGAATGAGGGAGAATAGTTGTCACTGGAATGAGGGAGAATAGTTGTCACTGGAATGAAGGTGAATAGTTGCCACTGGAATGAGGGAGAATAGTTGTCACTGGAATGAGAGTGAATAGCTGTCACTGGAATGAGGGAGAATAGTTGTCACTGGAATGAGGGAGAATAGTTGTCACTGGAATGAGGGTGAATAGTTGTCACTGGAATGAGGGAAAATAGCTGTCAATGTAATGAGGGTGAATAGTTGTCACTGGAATGAGGGAGAATAGCTGTCACTGGAATGAGAGTGAATAGTTGTCACTGGAATGAGAGTGAATAGCTGTCACTGGAATGAGGGAGAATAGTTGTCACTGGAATGAGAGTGAATAGTTGTCACTGGAATGAGGGTGAATAGTTGTCACTGGAATGAGGGAGAATAGTTGTCACTGGAATGAGGGAGAATAGTTGTCACTGGAATGAAGGTGAATAGTTGCCACTGGAATGAGGGAGAATAGTTGTCACTGGAATGAGAGTGAATAGCTGTCACTGGAATGAGGGAGAATAGTTGTTACTGGAATGAGGGAGAATAGTTGTCACTGGAATGAGGGTGAATAGTTGTCACTGGAATGAGGGAGAATAGCTGTCACTGGAATGAGGGAGAATAGTTGTCACTGGAATGGGGGAGAATAGTTGTCACTGGAATGAGGGAGAATAGTTGTCACTGGAATGAGGGAGAATAGTTGTCACTGGAATGAGGGAGAATAGTTGTCACTGGAATGAGAGTGAATAGCTGTCACTGGAATGAGGGTGAATATTTGTCACTGGAATGAGGGAGAATAGTTGTCACTGGAATGAGGGAGAATAGTTGTCACTGGAATGAGAGTGAATAGCTGTCACTGGAATGAAGGTGAATAGTTGCCACTGGAATGAGGGAGAATAGTTGTCACTGGAATGAGAGTGAATAGCTGTCACTGGAATGAGGGTGAATAGTTGTCACTGGAATGAGGGAGAATAGTTGTCACTGGAATGAGGGAGAATAGTTGTCACTGGAATGAGAGTGAATAAATGTCACTGGAATGAGGGAAAATAGCTGTCACTGTAATGAGGGTGAATAGTTGTCACTGGAATGGGGGAGAATAGTTGTCACTGGAATGAGGGAGAATAGTTGTCACTGGAATGAGGGAGAATAGTTGTCACTGGAATGAGAGTGAATAGCTGTCACTGGAATGAAGGTGAATAGTTGCCACTGGAATGAGGGAGAATAGTTGTCACTGGAATGAGAGTGAATAGTTGTCACTGGAATGAAGGTGAATAGTTGCCACTGGAATGAGGGAGAATAGTTGTCACTGGAATGAGAGTGAATAGCTGTCACTGGAATGAAGGTGAATAGTTGCCACTGGAATGAGGGAGAATAGTTGTCACTGGAATGAGAGTGAATAGCTGTCACTGGAATGAAGGTGAATAGTTGTCACTGGAATGGGGGAGAATAGTTGTCACTGGAATGAGGGAGAATAGTTGTCACTGGAATGAGGTAGAATAGTTGTCACTGGAATGAGGGAGAATAGTTGTCACTGGAATGACAGTGAATAGTTGTCACTGGAATGAAGGTGAATAGTTGCCACTGGAATGAGGGAGAATAGTTGTCACTGGAATGAGAGTGAATAGCTGTCACTGGAATGAGGGAGAATAGCTGTCACTGGAATGAGGGAGAATAGTTGTTACTGGAATGAGGGAGAATAGTTGTTACTGGAATGAGGGAGAATAGTTGTCACTGGAATGAGGGAGAATAGTTGTCACTGGAATGAGAGTGAATAAATGTCACTGGAATGAGGGAAAATAGCTGTCAATGTAATGAGGGTGAATAGTTGTCACTGGAATGGGGGAGAATAGTTGTCACTGGAATGAGGGTAAATAGTTGTCACTGGAATGAGGGAGAATAGTTGTGAAGTGAAGTGTTTCTAAACGCTGAGACAAAGCGGATGATAATTTTACTTTCATTATAAAGAGCATCAAGATAATTCAGAAATCCTTGGCATGTGTTATTTATTTGATGTGGGCAATTTATATAATAAAAGACTTTTAATTTCCAATAACATGCATACTTTTCCTCCCATTAAAATCAAGTCATACGGCCAAGCACACACAATGTTTAATTAACTGGAAGATACAGGATAATAAATAATTCAAAACAATTATTCACATGTCTAATAGAATTTAAACATTAATCCAGTGGTGGCAACTTAGGACAATGTCAATTATTCATGGTTGACAAGAATAAACTCATCTTGTTTTGAGTTAAAGCATATTTATTCGCTTATCTTTTCAGTTTACAGAATGAGAATTTCCAAGCTTTACATTATTTTTCATCCTTGACATTAGCGACAAATAATGTATTGTATACGTTAGTCTTTTCATCTCTGTGCACCATGATATGTTTGTCAAATATAATGTACCATTATATAAGGAGACAAGCGCTAATTTATGTTTTAAAAACATGTACAAAAGCTTTCATTACACCTGATACCCCACCGTGAAAATCCATGAAATCAAATCAAAGTACTTTACTCCAAGTATATACTCCCATTATATAAAAAATGCATCGTCTCAGATTTTTCATAAATGAATCTTAAAATTTGGAATTCTTATCATGATATATGAAAGAGAAATCCGTCATTCATTCATATATGTTTGTATTGATAAAAAAAATATTCTTATTATATATTTTTATAGTCTATGCTTCCCATCATGTCAATGAAATAGAAAATAAAATATATTGTCATCTTTCTTTTTTTTAAATAATGAAATTTTCTGCATTATGATTTTAATAGAAAATGTATATAGTATTGCTCCACACGTCATTCATGCATCTTACACAAATAGTACCCTGGCAGACAAACATTTTAATTAAACAACACTCACATTTCTTCTCTGTTCAAATACTCCATTTCATAACGGAGAAAAAAGCGTTCTTTTAAAGTTGAGATCTGCATTTTTGTTTCAAAGTGGGATTTGGCGTTTGAAGTCAATCATTTGATAATGCATGTATTTATGAAACTTACCGATGCATAGAGATTAATATGTTCCACGCTGTCCTGAGTTTTGTGTAATAATACCTCATTGACATCACCAGGTTTTAAAACAGAATACTTTAATAGAATCTTAGATAAAAAAAAAATTAAAATGGAACCACTGAGACATATCTGGTATGTGATGACTGTGTAGAATATGTGATGACTTTCGATCACCCCAGTTCTTCAGTGATGATTCAAATGTCATGGGTTCGATTCCTGGCCACACCGAGATTGCATGTCTCTAAATATGTCAGTTGGCGGGTTGTCATGTCGAGGACCTGCGACATGGCAATTCAATGAGGCAGCCTCACTATCTGCTAGAAGTAGGTCTCGTCATGATATGGCTGAAATAATGTAGAAAGTGACACCAAACACAAAAAACAAACAAAAAACAAACAACAAACAAACAATCAATCAATCTGATATATTACATGCAATATTCCGCCTGGTGTATGCAATATAGTTGTAGTGCATCAGGTTGTAGTATGAAGATGTACTCTTAATAAAACCTGGATATGACGATCTTATGAACAGAATAGATTTGTATATGTTCAATGCAAATTAATATGCATTAAAGGCATTCTTCATCCACTCTTGTAAAAATCTAGCAATTCTATTTGGCTTACAAGTCCTATTGTATAATTCTTTATATTGTCTGAATGTAGCATAAAATGCATAGGCCTTAGGGCTGTGGTGATCTTTTTTGTAATGATTGTGATTTTCTTCTGGGAATGCCTGAAACACGCTTCATAAAGGACTATTTTTCCTTGGGAGACGATAATTTCGGCAAATTAAAATGCATGTTACATATTGAATTCGTTTTTTTGTTCCAAAAATAATAGACAAATTTTTAAGCCTTTGGAAATATATAAAATAATCCCCTGAAAATACATCTCACATATTATTAGCTAAGATATCGGGAGAGGAGAAAATTAAGGTTGATGGACAGAAAGAATGACAACATTATTTCCCCCCTCAATACAGAAGCTGTGCTGACTTTTAAAGTATATGCAACTTTAAAAGTGTGAAGAATGTGTGCAGAACTATATATAATAAAGGGATAAAGTTATATACAACAAGAGCCGTTCTAAGATATACACCTTCGATTCATATCTCTGTGTTTGGTGTTCCAAAGACAAGTAATAAGGCTTGATTAATATGATATATAAATGGGTAGAGTGCAAGACGCTCTTGATACTGTTGCCTGTTTTAAGTTTCAAACAAAAACATGATGTCTTTTTTGCAATTATAATTCTTCTCCTTACTCGTGTATGATTTGATCTTTCTTATGTTAGCAATTTTCCCCTTGTTTTTGCCGGCAGGTTGCGCCGCCTTGGGAAGCATCCCCGACGGCAAGCTACTCCCTTCCCGGACGCTGTCTGACTTTTCTCTCCACTCTCACCCAATCACAACACATGCCGGCTGCACATGCGCAGATTATACATTCGACAAAATGACCTTCAGGTTCAAGGTCCTTTCAGAAGTAAGCATGATACATATTTACTATATATCTACATGATGCACTGCAGTCACACAATTGAAACGAGCTGCATGGGCTCATCATGTTTCAATAAATTCAAAATATGTAAAGTGTACAGTATCAAACAAAAGACTTAGCTTCCATAATTGTCAAAGAAATATGTTCCATCAAAATATGAACACACATACAAAACATAGCACGCATCAAAAGCTTAAAAAGTTTGAAATGTGAAAAAACATAAGTTAGGAACTGTCGAATAGAAGACACACTATGAATAATATATTTGGGTAATTTGGTGGTAAACTGGAAAAGTTAAGCAGGGCTGGGTCATCTATGATGATGTTTCTTGTCTAAGAAGCCCTCCAAGGTTGTGACCGCAGCAACCCGTGCCAATAGAGGTCTTACAACACTATGCTTTCATCACCGCAAAGCATAAACATTAAGAGATCTTGTTAGGTGGGGCAGGTGCACCTTATATAACGGCCCTTATCCTCTGTTGACTTCAGACGGGTGAAAAGGTAGAGCTTTGAGGAGGGTAAAGATTGACTGAGTTTCAAACCCTCCCTCAAGGAAGGGCACCATCACAGCATACGTAAGGTCCATATGGGATGGCAACAGTCAAGGGTTAAGTCTACTATGTGTTTTAAATGACCCCAGGACAGAATGCATACAGTCAAGGCTCTATTTATTCTGAGACCTGAGGCTCAGAATGTAGTATATGGTTTTGCACCTTGTTATTGATGTAATTAGCCATGGTCTGCGTTAATACTTAAAATAAAGAGAGACCACCTTTGCCTCTGACTCCATTCCTCCAGGTCCATCTTTAAATAAACGAGATTTTAATCGAAGATTCATCTATCAATACATTTTACTTAATGTTCTGGCTATCCATAGGGGAGATTTCGTTTGTCCGTAAACCTTTTCTCACTTCAGGTTATATTATCGCCCAGAACATTTGCCCTTGGTCAGATTTTTCCCTGGGGTTTTTACCCTTCTAGAACTAGTTTTTGACCTCCTGATTATTGTTCCTTTCCAAGAACCAGCTTTTGTTTCATGTTTATATACAATGTACATGCGCATGACTCCTGTTCGCTTTCTCTCTCACAAATCAGAATCTTTTAGACAAGAAAACAACCAGAAGTGTACAGATTGCCACAGACGCCATTTTGGAGCATATCTGAGCAGATGTCCTTTGTCTTCATAAATTCTGTCACAATGTAAAACTTTCACGTAGGTTTTTTCCCGATAGTTTTCCTCAAGCACCCTACACCATCATATGAAGAGTGAAATCGATAAAAGCAGTGGTATTCTCCAAGCTTCCATTATGTTACAAGTTCAATACAGAGTTCTGTATTAAACATTAATCAGACAGATGAAAACTCCACTCCTATTGAATAGACAAATATGATTTCATAGCGATATAATCAAGGAACCAGTATTCAGTAATACTGTTCCATTGTCAAAAATATAAAGATTGAGATCTGACTGGATACAAATAAATCATTTCAATCACATCGCTATTCACTGTTACAAAGCTGTTTGATAAACAATTTGTCCAGGTTGGTCCGTCTCTTTTAGCGTTTAGCAGAGGACCTCAATATATTACTTTCAAAATTGAACACGATATAAAATTATCATTTAACCCATTGGACATGACAGCCAAAGTAGCATGGTCCACAGGTCCACAAGTATACACCCACACTCGTGTGTCTACTGACTAAAAACCTTCCCTCAACTGCGACTTCTCGTCTTCAACTTTACAGCGTCTGTGATTAGCGTTGTCACTTTCATAAGACGAGTCTTTCCTTTGCTTTGACCTATTTTATTCTTTCAAAGAACAAAAAGTTTCCACCATAAATCTTTTATAAAGGTGTTTGTTTTTATACTAGTCCTATGATTTGCGCCATGTCCACTGAAGGAAGCCACAAAGGGACTGGTCATTTATTACTTAAAGGGGTTGGAAGACAAGAATAGACGTTTTGGTTTGTATATGAGAGATAAATAATTATATATTTCCCTCAAGCGATGTAGATCTTCACATATTTTCTTGTGACCATGAAAAAGAGTGTTCTGTCTGTCTTCTCTTCAATAATTTTGAACGGACATTTTTTCTCAGCGCCCCAATTCCTATATTGATATTGGTTCCTTCCTTAGATTGATAAATGACGATGGGTCCGATATCGAAATACCACCATCCATCTTGGGTGAGTAACTCTTCTGTCTCCGGGGACGCCGGAATACCACCTTACTGCCCACACAATTAAGTCCGCAGGAAATGCTCCAAAAAGGAATATCAATGAGAGGAAGGTGGCTTTTTTTACTTAAACTTTGAGGTTGTCTATAGAGAAAATTGAGACTTTTTTATATAAAAAGAAACATTTATTTGGGATATTTGTTGGGATATGTAAACCCTATTTGTTTATATCACGTGATATCTAAAATATATAGTGGTGACCACATGCCTTTTAATTTTAAAAGATCTTTATGAGTTAAGCGCAATCCAGGATCATGTTCCAGACAATTCTGGAATACCCAGTGCTACCATTTTAGATCAGCTTGAGCAATGGAGATGTCAAATAACGGATGTAAGCATAAGGTTATGTGCAGGTTTGTGTCTGACATCGGATACTTGAAGGATAGAGCTAAGTACACAGTTCTATGGTCAGAGTGAGAACTCCGAGCCAGGAAATGAATTTGTCTCTACTGATGTAAGGGACAAGACATCTGTCAGCGATCTCCATAGGTGTGTCCAGAATGAAGGCTTTGTTTCCACAAATCCATCTCGCCCTGTGCAATGATGTTTCTGAACAAAAGCAATCAGCTACGGTCCCTTCCATGTTTCTCTTCAATACAATACTGCCGCTACAATACAGCCGTTACAATACTGACGCTACAATACTGACGCTACAATACTGACGCTACAATACTGCCATTACAATACTGCCGCTACAATACTGCCGCTACAATACTGCCGTTACAATACTGCCGCTACAATACTGCTGCTACAATGCTGACGCTACAATACTGCCACTACAATACTGCCGCTACAATACTGCCACTACAATACTGCCGCTACAATACTGCCGCTACAATACTGCCACTACAATACTGCCGCTACAATACTGCCGCTACAATACTGCCGCTACATTACTGCCACTACAATACTGCTGCTACAATACTGCCGCTACAATACTGCCACTACAATACTGCCGCTACAATACTGCCGCTACAATACTGCCGCTACAATACTGCTGTTACAATTGCTGTTACCATACCAGGATATAAAGAATACCTAGAGATAACCGCTATTGCTAACAATAGTCCACCTTTAAATTGACAATGAGCCCAGGGCATGACTATCCATTTAAGTTATAACACGTTCTCATAGAAACCTGCAATGAGGGCGGGATGGCGGGTTTATTTTAATGTCTGCAAAACTCGAGAGCTGGAGGGAAAAATTACTTCATGTGTTATAGCTTGTCTCATATCCATTTGCGGTTCAGCCTAGCATCAAAACATCTGTTGGTTGTATAAGTATTAGGATAGTTTCAGAACTGACTTAGTCAAAACTAAGAATGATAAACTCCGGCGACTTCTCATAAAAATGATACAAAAGAGTAACTTATGAAAACAGCCGTGATCTAGTGTAAACACCTACTCGGTAAAGGTTTGCTGACAAAAGGGCACCTTCAGATTAGAATATGGGAGTGGTTTTGCTTATTCAGAAGCCTGCTTGTCTATTATTGTTTGTCTATGGGTACATACCTAACACCCTTATGGACCACAACAGTGACCTCAAGAGTACTGCACTGTACCTTGCAAAACACAGTAGTCATGGAAGGTGTACTTAAGGTGATTTCATCTTGTTTTTATGATGACTGGCTGTTTCGACAGATCCCCTTTTCGACCGTTCCCCTGTTTATCCGTAACCTCTTCGACCATGCCCGTTCGATCGTATGATTTCAATTTGATTACCAACTTTCTGCTTTTTCTTTTCAACAAAATATTGGCATTCAGGGTCAGTTGGCCTTCTCGGAGGATATTTTGTAAGTTTTGAGCAGTTACAGAGTGACTGGGGAATGACCTTCCCACGGCCGAACACGCCACCATCCATTTGTATCAGTTGCATGACCACATATCATTTGATCATACCCAAACTCTCTGTAACATTGCCTGTGACTTCTGTTATTTCATGAAAGTTTTCCAGCACAGGACAAGATCACAACAGTTCCTACATTGTATTCACTCAGAGCAGCTGTTTCAAGGGTAGCAAAACAGGCTCTATCTTTGTCTGAATTGAATCATATTATAAGATAAAGAAACGCGAGGACAGTGTACTGCATTATCTATTCAATATGAACACAAAGCATATCACAGAGATCTGCGAAATAATGGTGCTGTAAAAGAATACGCTTACCTTGAAGCAATTTGATCACATCATTCCACTCATAATATACAGTAACATATTGAATGGATTATTTCATTGTCGATTTATTTATTTATTTATTTATTTATTTATTTATTTATTTATTTATTTATTTATTTATTTATTTATTTATTTATTTATTTATTTATTTATTTATTTATTTATTTATTTATTTATTTATTTATTTATTTATTTATTTATTTATTTATTTATTTATTTATTTATTTATTTATTTATTTATTTATTTATTTATTTATTTATTTATTTATTCATTCATTCATTCATTCATTCATTCATTCATTCATTCATTCATTCATTCATTCATTCATTCATTCATTCATTCATTCATTCATTTATTTATTTATTTATTTATTTATTTATTTATTATTTTTTGTATTTATTTATTACTTTTGTTTATCGGACGAAAAATAACATCCACTAAATTGCCAATAAACCTTTCAAGCTCACATGTTATTTGGAACAAAACTTTCCAAGAAAACTGCTTATTCTGGCAAACAATGTTATCACTTAGCTCATGACTTTGCCACACTTCCTGTCCTCACTATAAGTATACTATGTCTCAAACCTACACAATTATCCTTTATATTAACATGATGAAATGCAGTGCATGACGTGTTAAGATAAAAAAAATACCAAACTTTGAAAGGAGAGTCTTTGTCACAGAACAAGTTGGGGGGATTAGGAAGTTGAATATAGGGGAGCAGCAAAGGCATTTGCATTTTTTTTATTGCTTTTGTCGAACACCGAGACCAAGATGGCCGAAAGTTGGTCGCATATTCCATCAAAATATCTTGAGAGCCTAACATATAATGATTTGATAGAAACGATAAAATACGCAAGACAGAGAAACAATAAACATTATGGAAGAGAGGGTAACTTGGTGCCATAATGTCCACATGTTATATGCATCTATATGGCTGACTATAATTAGAAGCTTTTATATTTATTGAATTATTATTATTTGTGTACTTCATGCACTTTGGATTTCAAAAGGAGAGGGACGCGATATTTCTATTGTTATTGGTCTCAGCAAATGACGTCTGGTCCAACGGATGCATTTCACAGCTATATATATATATATATATATATATATATATATATATATATATATATATATATATATATATATATATATATATATATATATATATATATATATATATATATATATATATATATATATATATATATATATATATATATATAGGCTACTTTAATGTTCAATTCAGTGAGAAATCACCATAGGATTAACCACATTTGGAGAAATATGAATGTGTTTATAACATGTTTTAAGGCGTGGTTAAAAATTGAATTTTTGGACCCCCTCAGCTTGTCATTTATAAGATTATTAAACAAATGTAACTTATATCCTGGTTTTCCATTGTTTAAAAATGTGAATATCTCAACGAAAATATATGCATTCATTTTTTTTATTTTCAACATGAAAATGTTTTGTCTTGCGGTACGACAATAACTAATATAAAGAATACAAAATGAAATACAAAAATAAAAATGGGATACCCTGCTGTTTTACCAGATATGAACAGTACATATATTTCAATTTACTCTGATGTATATATTCTAGCATTATAAAAAATGAATTTAATCATTTGATTCTACAATTCATCTCAGACAATTGTATACAAAATCTTGCCAGCATAATATAGTGTTTATGGACTCTATATTTTACAGGTCATTGTCTTGTAAAGTATTGTCTGTGAGAGCGGATGAGGCTCCATAACAAGTAACCTCAATGGTATGACTCCCCCTGGCGGTGCCCTGGCGTGCAATGTTCCTTTACAAAACACCATCGGGTTACAAATAGGCCATCCTCTTCCTTGGCCTGCAGAGATGGGGTGGGAAACTTGGACCTTTACGAGTGCTCTTTAACTATTTACCATTGACTGTTATGGTGTGCACCCACATGAACCTGTTTTGGAACCAAACTTAAAATGAAGAGATTTTTTTTTGGCAGACTATAAGCTGTGAATGCTTTGATTCTTAGCAAATTCCTCAGTCTGCATGACAAATGATCTGTCTATTGGACGTTGTCAGAATAATGCTTGGCAGTATAAGGTTAAAGAGGAAGCTCAACGCAAATGATCTGTTTTCGGTTTTTATTCATGTTCTCGGCTACATATTATTGCCATCACCATTTGTCATGTCAATTATTTTCATCATTTTATTCCAATCAACAAAATTACCATTCTTCTCGGTTTCCAAACAGCTTTTAAATTAGTTACATTAGGGTCTGACCTTTAATAATACAAGGGGAAATTGTTTCCTGTGGAAGTATTTGTTTTATAATTTTATGGAACCTCAATGCCAAGATAATATTTTCGATTACTAGTATTCTTCAAGGTAAGGGCGTATATATTTCAAGGTGAAGCTAACATAATATTCTTGGAATATTTTCTGAAAATCATATTTGTTCAACTGGTTTGCCCCTCGGATGCATTTCCCCAAGAATTTTCCACCATTTTGTATAATAATCATACCTTCTGTATTCACCTCTAATTATTCTCTTGTGATGTGCATTCTAATAAAAAACATCAATATTAAAATCATCAAAGATATGCTGACGCTCAAACCAGACGATTTCTAGTGCACATGCACCAAAGGACAGGATTTAAACAGTTCTTTTCAAAATAACAAATGCAACTATTACAATAGAACTTAAAACTTTATTATTTATTACCGAAACAGCGTGTTCTGGACAGGTAATCACGCCTACTCGCTCCTTGATCATGTATTATTATCTGCTTTCTCTCCACGAGGGAAAATAGAAATTGCCAAGTAACATGGAATGCATATAAAACATCCATGCATGATGCCTGCCTGTCTCTATTAACAACACCGCAGAGGTGTGGGGTTTGACTGGAAACAGCAAAGCCTAAATCAACAAGGTAGCTGCTTATCCCCATGATAAAAATCTATAGTATAGAAACTATACTCAGAGCAACATCACCACCTGGATAATACTGTAGGGCCCTATTAAGTTTGCTTATAAAAAAAGGCATTTTTAACCAGTTCTAATGAGTGATTTTCAGCAAAAAGGTGTGAAAGCCATCTCGGCTTACTGAATTGTACAAAAACTGCAAACTGAAGTTATAATGAGCAGTTTTCAGGTCAGTTCCTTCTGTCTATATATTGTCTCCTTTTCTGATCTCGGTTACTGTTGTCTGCCATTCACTGTGTTCTGTAGGTTTTATTGGGTCTATTTTTAAATACCTATTAAAACAGCTTGGTATTTTGGATATAAATGACCACCTGTTTCTGAAAGATAGCACTGTCGACAATATCTCACTATTTAAAGCTTCTAAATCACTTCTGAGAATTGCAATATATTTTTGACTGTTATCTTCCACGATTATATCTTGCTGGAATCCAAACCAATGATAGTGCAGGAAAAGCAGCCTTAGATGAAATTAAAAAAGATAATGAGACCTTAATGTGCAGATGTGCCTTTAAGAATTCATTTATTCATTCAGTTATCTCCCATTTCCAACAGTCATGGTTGCATTTTTTCCATGTCCTGTGGATCGATACAAGACCTCTAGCGTATAACATTTATGGACACTACCTCACTCACCACAATGGTGATTTCCCCAACAAGATTCTCATTCATATAAACCTTGTTGTCCAAGCCTGAGCAGGGCAGTCAGGTCAGTACCTGTCCTTGAGATATGATGATAAGTCTGTCTGCTATTCCACTTCGTGTCTCTATCATTAGATCCACTCCTTTTGTGTTGGCATTTTCTTATTTCTAATAGCATGCAGAAATGAATAAGTAATGAAGAACTGCGCAAGATCTTAGAATGGTCCACTCTATCGTGCCCTGAGATTAGGGAAGGAAGACATGTGTATGTATCATCGCAGATGTGGGGTTTAAACAGCTTATCTATTACAGACAAAGACATTGCTACATGAAAAAAATATAGAACTGGGTTTATTATGTGTTAAATGGGTAGATAATTGATTCAGTATTTCAATATATCAAAAGAAAGGATCAAACTGACAAACATATCAGCAGAAGGAGAACTAAGCTATTTGCCTGGTCGGTTAAAATAGTAAGTTGTGTCAATATTGCAATTGCCTGTCAATCGTCTGCAGTATGAAATATTATGTATATTTATATATGATTGTTCCTGATGAGATTTGTTTGGATAAGAGAAACCACTATAATTACATCACAAAGCCAATCGGGGAGGGTTATTCGCATTACCTGCTCTATTTCAATGGTATCTAAATGATAAATGCTGCCTTGTGGTGGAATGGAGGCTGATTTCTCTCCAGATTATAATATTTCATGGTTTTATTTTTTCACTGGCATTTGCACCAAACATTTCGCAATAAATATAAATTTCAAAAGATAAAATGTATACTCCTATTCTAACAATGTTGAACCTTCATGTCAAGATAGATTAAACTGATTTGCATCTTAATCGGTTTTGCAAGCTGAGATGGGGATAATGATATTTAATTTCGTTTTATCATACATGTATTTAGCATGATTTTCAGACTGAAGTGAACCTTTCATATCATGTATGAGTCCCTCATAATAGAAATAGCTCCATACTTATCCTAAAATAATGCATCTCTGAACAAATGCATAATCTATGATTACAGTCTCGTGCTAGTTCGAATATGCAAAACACAACCTAGGAATATATGGTAAAACAAAAGAATATATGGTAAAACAAAAGAATATATGGTAAAACAAAAGAATATATGGTAAAACAAAAATATATAGGACAGGAAAAATCAATAGTTGAACCATTATCAGATATCACGTAGAACCCATAAGTTGACTACATTTGGCGTGGGCCATTACCATCAAAATCACAGTCCTATTCTATTTATTATTTAATAAAATAAAGTAATAGAGACATTTAGTATGATTTAAATATTGTTTGAATAGTAATTACAGCCATGCTGAGTAAGTCTCTTTGAATTGGAATAATACATTAGTAATCCACCAAATATTCTATTACACGCATTATTTCTGATAACCTCTTTGTTGTGTTTTGCAAATAGAAAAAAATAGTCACATTTTCTTTAAAGGGTACTGCAAGTTATGACATATATATATATATATATATATATATATATATATATATATATATATATATATATATATATATATATATATATATATATATTTATATATATATATATATATATATATATATATATATATATATATATATATATATATATATATATATCGTAGACTGACATATGACCAACTTTAGATGGTGCATTCATATAATTTATCAAACAGAACCTAGCATGTTCTTAACATCTTGATACTTAGTTATTTCTTGAAATCTGCTAATACATGTATTCATTTAAAGTAATTGGGCCGAGTCATCATTTTGAATATGTCGTCACATCTTTACCTGAGTGCCATTCCCAGATCAAAATGTCTCCAAATGCTTGCACTACGGGCATGTCATGTAATTCACACCTCATCGTGGTGACAACCCCTTTATTACGGGCCATACCTACCTTCAATTCCTTTCAGTTAAAAAAAAGACAAACAGCCCAATTGCTTATGAAATGATGCCGTGCTTTATGTAAAGTGTGTTCTAAGTTTGTGCCTGTTTCCTCCTTATGACCCAGGAGACAAGTGACGAGGTATCGATCGCAGCTTTCACACCCCGCAGGCCGGGTAAGCGTGGGCGTAGGGGTGAATGCCACCAGTGGCGCTGCAATGTCTCTTCCGGTTCTGCTCACATCAAAGGCTTCCTACAGTGAGGAGGAGCAGCATCCACACCTCACACCCTCTCAAGTATGTAATTCACACCTGGTTATAATCAGTTACCCTGATCCCATTCCAGCACCCCACTGAATGTCCAGCACCCCACTGAATATCCAGCACCCCACTGAATGGCCAGCACCCCACAGAATGCCCAGTACCCCCACTGAATGCCCTGCACCCCACTGAATGTCCGGCACCCCACTGAATGTCCGGCACCCCACTGAATGTCCGGCACCCCACTGAATGTCCGGCACCCCACTGAATGTCCGGCACCCCACTGAATGTCCGGCACCCCACTGAATGTCCGGCACCCCACTGAATGTCCGGCACCCCACTGAATGTCCGGCACCCCACTGAATGTCCGGCACCCCACTGAATGTCCGGCACCTCACTGAATGTCCGGCACCCCACTGAGTGTCCGGCACCCCACTGAATGTCCGGCACCCCACTGAATGTCCGGCACCCCACTGAATGTCCGGCACCCCACTGAATGTCCGGCACCCCACTGAATGTCCCGCACCCCACTGAATGGCCAGTACCCCACTGAATGTCCGGCACCCCACTGAATGTCCGGCACCCCACTGAATGTCCCGCACCCCACTGAATGTCCCGCACCCCACTGAATGCCCAGTACTCCACTGAATGGCCAGCACCCCACTGAATGGCCAGCACCCCACTGAATGACCAGCACCCCACTGAATGCCCAGTTCCCCAATGAATGTCCCGCACCCCACTGAATGGCCAGCACCCCACTGAATGGCCAGTACTCCACTGAATGCCCAGTATCCCACTGAATGCCCAGCAGCCACTGAATGCCCAGTACTCCACTGAATGGCCAGCACCCCACTGAATGACCAGCACCCCACTGAATGCCCAGTTCTCCAATGAATGTCCCGCACCCCACTGAATGGCCAGTACTCCAATGAATGCCCAGTACTCCAATGAATGCCCAGTACTCCAATGAATGTCCAGCACTCCAATGAATGCCCAGCACCCCACTGAATGGCCAGCACCCCACTGAATGCCCAGTTCTCCAATGAATGTCCCCTACCCCACTGAATGGCCAGTACTCCACTGAATGGCCAGTATCCCATTGAATGTCCAGTAGCCTAATGAATTTCCAGGAGCCAATACCCTAATAAGTGTGTAATTCACACATGTTATTGCCAAATACCCCTTCACCACTGGAAAATAGCCACCCCCCCCCCCCACTTGCCCATTGAAACAAACCAGTCTATGCCATCTCAAGTATGTTTTTCACACCTGGTATCGTCATTTACTCCCATCAAGACTGAATATTTACCCTATTCCCAGTGAAAAAGAAAACGATTTCCCAGCATTGTCAGTTTTCCATTGAATACACAGTAGCTACCACCCTTTCAAATATGCAATTCACACCTGGTTCTATCAGGAACCCCAATCCCCACTGAATACCCACCATTCCACATTTTCCAGTGTTTTATACGCAGTTGGTACAATCAGCAACCCCATCTCCTCACTGAATGGCTAGCCAGCAGCCCAAACCCTCACAAATGTTTTATACACACACCATATGTTATCAGTACACCACGTCACTGTGTAACCAGCAGCCAGTGAACAACGGGGAAGGGCTTTCAACCAACGTCCTTAGGCCTGCATGATTAGAAAACTACATTATACCCAAAACTCTGTTTGAGCAGCATACCATTCACCTTATTTTTCATAATTCTGCTGGCTATATTTAAAGCAAACAAAACACCATGAAATTAAAGCATATTTATCATAAGCATACATCAACACCTATCCTGATGTCCATATATCTCCATTCCCTTAAATAAGCATATATATCTCCATTCCCTTGAATTATCATTCCTTCTATAAATTATACCAAAACCGCAAAACATTCAAAGAAAATTGAACTTTATATCATGTTATCTCCTGTTTATGGGCCGTCTTTGTAATTGATGATATAAAAGTGTAGTTTGGCATGGTAATATAATTCAGACCAGGACTTACGTCTTACGCTTTTATGGTCTTTCAGGTGTTGTAAAATATATTGCATTCTGGTCTGGGTGTTGGTGGATTAATCAAATAGGATTAAGATTAAGGTGATAAACTTCACATATTCCAGTTATTGTAAATCTACCTGAATGGCTCATTTGTAGAATTCTCCCCTTTTTTATATGGATTTTGAATACTCAAGGATTATCTGTAAACGCCAGCCTCCCTTTCCGGGACATTTAGCTTACAACTAATCTGCCTGTTTTATGAGATGGATATTTTATGACACTACTAAAGTACTAAAGTTGTGTCCCCTCTAAAAGTCCAATTCGGAACATCACATATATGATCATAGAAAAAAGGAACATAAAAAAAGTACAGGTCAGTCAAGGCATATATTTCTGCAGAAGTTCATCCTACAAAAATCTTAGTATTCCCCGAAGCAGTTGCATTGATCATTGTTCATAAGCAGTGGATTGTAACAAAGTAAAATAGGGGAAGACAAGCTTGACCAGAATAATAATCAGTAAAACACCAATAACCAGAGAAGCTTTGGGTGCAGACTATTGAAAGTAAAAGAACTTTGCTGAACGTGTCGCTTTTTGAAGTCATTTCTATATTAGTCTTTTCATACATAAATTGCTCATAGCAAAATCATCAAAAAGCTCACATCCATTATAAGATATATGCAAAAACGTCGAGTTATGATATGATATTGCTTTTTATTATGCTTATAATAAAAACGTAATCCAATTTGACCACATAACAAGATTTAAAGACGTATCAAGAATAAAATTTTTGACTTCATTATCCCTTTTCAAATAGCATTCAATAATGCAAAAGAAAATACCTAGTCACTCTTCAAAAAGAGTAATACACTGTGTCCCATTGGCAGGCTTCTATCTGACCGGATATTACCTGGACAGTGCCGAAAAGGTCGTCAAAACAAACAAATAAAAAAGCCTATAATATCATTCAGGGGGTTACCTAAGTCTGGGAGTTTCTCAGATATTTGGCCCTTTTTGCATTTCAACTTAATTATTTAGTTTATTAAATAAAGGTTCATCACACAAAGTCATGCACCATTTTTCTAATAAATAGCAAAAGCATGCATATTAAATCTAAAGAGAAGTGGCTTTACTGCATAAAAAAGAGAAAAATGCTAAAAGAAATAAATATAATTCTATAACATGTGAACCAAATCGAGGTTCTGAATTGCGCTTGAAGATATAATAGGTAGAAGGATTTGCTTATCCACCTTGGCATATTGTGTAATACCAATGAAATATATATATATATATATTATAAATGGTGTACATGGCTAAAAGTTGATGTTGCTGATGTTTCATTTGTTTGTCACAGAATATTATCCTATTTTGTGATGTCGGGAGTAGTAAGAAGACTTATTGGGATAGATAAGTTGTTATCTCCTATACAGGTTCCTGCTGAAGTCAACTTACTGCCGGTTGAAGGTTTTCATGCACATGGCCGGCCAAACTAAACTCTTATAATTCACACTCTGATCAGCAGCTCCATTAAATCTTCTACTTCCGGGGTACATAATGTCAAGGTCGTATTATGGACAATGCAGTTTGTTTATGTGTTTTTCGCTCGTGTTTGTTTTGACTTTAGGTCTGAATGCTCGAGGTTTTGATATGATTAAGCTGTAAGTCTATGGAGCTTACCCCGATTATCGGTCCATGGCAGCCATGTTTTGGCTCAATAATTCTGCTTACACCGTCAGATGTCGCTTTTGTTTGAGAAGTGATTTGTGAGTGTGTGGTAGAGTAAGAAGATTTGCCTTGGGTTTTTTGGCCTTGGGATTTTGCAAACTTACGCAAGCTTGATTTTTTAAAATCAACACTTGTTTCAGATAATCTCATATCTAGTACAATTATAAGCTTTTATGCATACTTATGTAAGAATCTAACTTATATATACTGGTATAAGTATATAGCTTGGGGGCCACCTCTGGAGATACTTGGTATGAGTGCATACTGACATAAGTAATAAGCTTACATACTAGCATGTGTACATGATGATATCAAAACTTCTAAGTCTAATCTTACTTCAATTCACCTTATATTCCAGATTAGAAATATGATAATGGTAACTAAGATACCTTTTGTGGCAATCTTTTTAAATTTTCAATGAAATGTAATCATTGCAAGGATAGATACAGCATAATGGGTAATCTCATACAAATGAGATATATATCTGCATGTTTTGATGTTTATGGAAAAGGTAGATACATATAATATTCGTGAATATTTTATTTCGAAAGCAGTTGATGTTAATGTGCTTGCAAATCTACGGTCTTTCAAGTTTCCGGAAATGGGAGTGTTTCCGGTTTAGTAAGAATTCCTAGGCAACAAACCTCATTATCTAATGGTTATAGCTACGATCATCTTCATGAATCAATATTCACGTGTTTATGATCCCATATCTTCACTTGGAACAGATTCGCTATTTCTGAGAAGGATATTAGTTTAATCCACATCCGACATATAAAGAACATAGAAGAGAATATCCTCCCTCCATCACTTGCAAAACTCTAGCGCCGCATTCAAATAACTTGAATTATCCAAAACAAAGCTTCTGATATGCTATGGTCACAAAACATACAGTTCTCAAAGGTGTCACACAGTTAATAGCAATACCAATATTTGCATTTAGATATCTTAATATTTTAGTGAATTACATCAATATCCTTCATTTGTGTTTCGGTTATTTGCAAGATAGATTTCAGGATACGATTCACCGCTGAGAAATCAGTCTCCTATCCGCAACTATTGAGGTTTTATGCTTTTGTCACTCACAATTTGTTGCAGTGTGAATGGATGCTATAAACACATAAATTGCACATCTTGAGTGGTATTCAGTTTTAGGTCTTCACTCACTCGCTGATGTCGCAAATCCTATGAAAAGAGCAATTCTCTTCCTCCATTAATCGCAATATGAACACAATCTGGTAACACTAATGACACCAGCACTTGAAATTTTTTTTTATTTGATTTGATTTGATATGTTGGCCGCTCCACTTTTGTCTCGTGGGCACTCAGAGCTTACGCAGCGTGGCTACCCAGCTAAAGGGGAGATCCAATACGCAGCTCTCATTGACAGTTTTATGTAAAAAAACACCGGTTTAACAGTATCCTTTAATCACCAGCTGCAACAACACTAAAGGATAACGCTTTCTTGTGATAAAAAGGTTTTATATTGGTGACGTTAAAGTTACAATTGATGAATAAATTTCAAGTGGAGTAGCTGATGTCAATTAATGTAGGTGTTGTTTTTATTTAAGAATTGATAAACTTGTGAATTAAGGATATAGTCCAGCTAAATCAGTCCTTAAAGTAGCCTAATCGTGCACTTCGTGTTAAAAGCGTGAAATTTGGCACAGGAGTAGCTTAGGGGTTACAAATAAGATATCAAGCGAGAGCCACGTTGAGCGGTCCCGTTTAAGGTCTTTTTTAAGATGGCCGCCTCAGGACCTCTTAAAATGACCTAAAATTGATGTAAAAATTGTTTCTTCAGTTGTATGACACTTAAAACTCACATGAGTAATGAAATTTTACCACTAGTCATGAATGTAACATTTATAACAATATTTTGGAAATTATTGACCAATAATGGGTCATTTTCAAGATGGCCGCCGACTCATAATCTATCTAAATGGCTCAAAATGAGTTTCCCATATTTTTACATTTTCTTGTTGCCATATACCTTATTTATATTAGTGTATTCTTCCTGATAAATGCCCCTGCCCTAATTTGCGCCTATATTGAAGAGGTGGGTATGCTGAATATGCCAGTTTTTTAAGTTTGTCTCTATCATTTTTAGTTGCTTAGATATCACAACTTTAAGTTTCCCTTCAAATACGAGTTATTATAATTAGCAAGAAAGAAATCTTCAATTGCTTATATCTTGACAACCAAAAATGATAGAAACAAACTTTTAAAACTGACATGCTCTGGGGAACAAGTAGATTGTATTTATTGCAATATATGTCAATTAGCTAAGCGTCCCGTGGCGCTAATAAGGAAGAATACAGGATATAAAAATATCAACCTTTGATATCTAATACTACCCAAAAACAAATGGAAATCTTCTATTGAATACCTTATTTATACAAATATATTTATGATATGTACCAATCTCATCTAGATCTAATATATCAAAATCAATAATAGGGCCACAGATGACATGCTGCCATGGGGCACACCTTGACCTACTTTACTAAAGTAGGTTACTTGTGACATCACAGCTGCAAATCTGAACTTGTTTCACTGATCACAGTTTGCAAGAACCAGCATATTGTCAATCATCACCATGTATATTACTACAGGTGCGTAAACTATTTTAGGGTTACATTAGAAGCCATTGATCAACTGAAAGTTGATTAAGAAAGGTACACATGAATGATTATCATTGATAACCCAGTTTTGATGGCCTTCTGCAAGTACTGGAACATAACTCATAAAATTACATAATTCAATTTGAAAGTGTCACTCTTACACATTTATCAATTATACAATGTACATTGGATAATTCTCCCCTATCTTTGACATATAGATATATAACTAATACTATTTCACTTTGTTGTAGGCCCATAATCTGTCAAGACAATGCATGCAATGTAGAAAGAAGTAGCCTAGAAGCACAGCAATATAACAAATTACTGGTGGTGGTTAAGCTGGTTGTATATAAAGTAGAGACATAGAATAGAACAGAAAAGAAAATGGCCCAAAGAAGCAAAAAGACTCAAGTCATGCCACAGGCAAGTGTTGATACCAGTGACCCTGAAACATCCCCATTGACTACAGACTGGACAAAATGCATTCTCTGTCAAGTGGATGGGCAAAAACTTAGATGTCCAGGTAGAGGCAAATCTGAAAAAGGGTATGAAACAATGTCAGAAATGCTCATAAAGTTTGATGAAATTGGATACCTTGACTTTGACATCCAAAGACTGAACGATGGAACAGGAGTGAAGGAAACATGTGTAGCACATGAGGCTGGATGGCATAAGTCCTGTGAAGCAAAATTCACAAATGTAAAGTTGGAACGTGCAAAAAAGAGAAAACTCTCTGGAGATGACAGTTGTGAGCAAAAGAAATTCACAAGACAGTCACAAAAAGTCCATTCCACCTTCCAGGAAGCTAAATGTCTGTTTTGTAAGGATGCATCCAAACAGGAAGATATTCTCAGTGATGTCAGCACATTCAACACTTGCCAAAAAATTCTTGATAGTGCTGAGATTTTACAAGACCAAACATTGCTGGGCATATTAGCTGAAGGTGACCTCATAGCCAGAGAGGCCAAGTATCACTTGAAATGCCTCATGCTCTATTATAGGAAAGCCAAATATCAGCAAGTCAATACAAAAACAGGTGATGAACTGTCTAACCATGAGAAATGTTTGGAACATATCAAACAGTACATAGATATAGCCAGGGAAAGTGATGTGGCCCCAGTATTCAAAATGAGTGACATAGGCAAGATGTACACACAAAAACTTGAAGAGCTGGGTGAAACATCTGAAACCAGAGTCCATACCACCAGGTTAAAAAAGACATTGCTGGAACTTTTTCCAGACATGCAGGAACAACAGAAAGGCAGGGATGTTTATTTAGCATTCAAACAGGATGTATCCAATGCTCTTATGGTGGCATGTGAAGATGATGATGATAAAAGGACACTTTGCAAAGCTATAGGTATATTGAGGAAAGACATGTTGTCCAAAACTGCATCTTTCACAGGACAATTTCATAGAGACAGTCAAGAAACATCAGTGCCAAAATCATTGATCAAGTTTGTTCAAGGGACCTTGCATGGAACAAAAGCCATGAAAACTCCACCATCACAACCTGTTTTGTCACTGGCACAACTTCTACAGTTCAACAGCACAGTTGGATCTAAAGGTGCTCCATCTTCAAAATACCACTCAACATCGAGATAAACACCTGCAGCAGTGTACACTGCATTGAAGATCCACGGAAAAACAAGATCCAAAGAACTTGTTGACATGATGAACGGGTTGGGACTGTCTATCTCTTACAATCGTCTGCTGACAATTGGCAATGATGTTTCCAATAGAGTAACAAAGCTGTTCACAACAGAAGGTGTTGTATGTCCAGTAGGCCTAAGGTCTGGGCTGGTGACAAAAGCAGCAGTGGACAACATTGATCATAATCCTAGTTCAACTACATCACAGGAAAGTTTTCATGGCACAAGCATATCTCTGATCCAGTCACCAACGACGCAGACACCTGGAGTTGACAGATCTCACCTGGCATCTGACATAGAACCAGAGACTGTGAAGGCAGTACTACCTCTGCCAGATTCCTACACAAGAGTAAAACCACTTTTGATGCAAGATACTTCTCCTGATGTCCCAAACATGGGTGACCAAGCATTGTATGTTCCTAAATGGCCCATAATGACCCAATGGCAATACACAAGAAAGTTAATATAGTTCAATCAAGTTGTCTAATTTAAACATGTTGTCCATTAAAGAAAAAAAGTAAACATTACAAAACGGACTGTTTCTCTTTTATGTTAAAGTTACCCTGCCATTGAAAGTAACCATTATGTAAAATGACCCATAATGGGTCAATATTTCATGAAAAATATTGTTCTAAATTTTCTTTTTATGTGTAGTGGTGCAATTTGGCAACCCTTGTCAGTTTACATTGCGCAAAAACTGAGGAAAAAAATGTACACGCATTTTGGGTCATTTTTACAGGTCGTGAGTCGGCCATCTTGAAAATGACCCATGATTGGTAAATAATTTCCCCCAAAAAATTCTAAATGTTACATTTATGACTAGTGGTACAATTTCATTACTCATGTGAGTTTTAAAGTGTCATACAGCTGAAGAAAAAAAAATTACATCAATTTTAGGTCATTTTAAGAGGTCGTGAGGCGGCCATCTTGAAAAAGACCTTAAACGGGACCACTCAACGTGGCTCTCGCTTGATATCTTATTAGTAACCCCTAAGCTACTCCTGTGCCAAATTTCACGCTTTTAACACAAAGTGCACGATTCGGGACTGATATAGCTGGACTAATATGAATGAATGAATGATATGTTATGTTGAGCTTTATATTTGATACTGGTATTATACAAGAAATACAGTTTGGTGACACGATATGCAATGCTCCTATTGAACAGAGATAGAAATACATGATATCCCAAAAGCACAGTGTCCGACAGACAAATGTCCAAATTCTCAATATTACAAATACACAATATGTTCATATGAGCAAGGTAGTAAATCAAAAACTTGGTGTTTTAGTCATGACTTTCCAGAACAACAAGATTATGTTTTTACGCACGTACCATAAACCCACATTATATGCCAAGAAAATGTTTCAGACTATTAAGAAAATAGAAATTGATATTCACCCAGGGCTTTCTGTCTGTCTTCAGTGCTCACTTTTAGAAGAGTTTTGTTCAATCAATAGCTACCAGGGGAAGAAATATGAGTGAACGCGCTTTGGAAATGACACACAGACAGATGTATTTCCGGTTCAATTTAGACCAGGTGCAAATCAAGTACATCAAAGACAATGCAGAAAGTTACAAACAGCGCTCTCTTGTCAACTATTATCAAACATTTATATGGTGTCGTACAATACTGTTACAAGGGCCCCTACCCTTGCATCTTAAAAACGTTTCATTCCGTGAGTGCTAATCTGAATGGATCCCAATATAAGTGTATACACGTTTAACAATACATGGTACATGTGCTTTTTATATTTTACATGGGGTTTTGTTTGCATTACAGGAAGGAATCAAATACACGTGGCTAGACATGCACGATTGTTGTTTTTAAACTGTATATTTTTGTATGCGTTCAATGGTACAATCTTGAACTGCACATATATATGGAATTTCCGCTTTGCACATTGTATATCATTTGATTCTAATTATCTACATATAGAGTTTGTATTTACTATTTTACCGATGTAATTTACTTTTATTACAGGATATATGAACATAATAATGTTTTATGCTTTATCACTCTAAAATAAATGCAGTGTTATACAACACATTTGTGATGTATTATTATAATTGTGAATTACCAATGTTTTTAATTCTAAATTTTGTTTTTTGGCCAAGTTAGTAATGATGCTCTCACATTACACTTATAAGAAATCTTACTTTTAAAGAAACATGCTTGAAATGTGTTTTTAAATCAGCAAAAGATACAATAATGTACTCTTGTCTGTAATTACACATAAGGTTTTTTAAGATGGTGATATTGGTTTTGTCAAGGTAAATTATTGTTACCAGTGTGTCTCAATCTTCTTCTTTTTATCACTAACACAGACAAATGAGAGGCGAACCATTACTCATTTAGGGTGTGGGGAAAATATGGAAGCAAGCATTGCTGTGTGAATGAAATGGGGATATTTGTACTTCACGAACAACACACACACATATACACACATATACACACATATACACATATAATACACATATACACACATATACACACATATACGTACACACGCACATACACACGCACGCACATACATTGATTGATTTATACATCCTTATCAAATCTTAAATAAAAAATATTGATCACAATATATAAACCTGATCTGATGCATGCTCTCTAGAATGTTAACAAACTTAAATGATGATGCTAAAATGTCTGAAGTAGCCTCCTCAACGGGGCTATTTGCGTTGTGTGCGAATCTGTCATTAGTTCTATTGAAGCTTATGTTTAATTCTGTTTGTGTATTTCCAGGCGAAGGAAGACTCCTCAGTATCCTTCTAGGCGCGGACTACCGCCAACTGAGACTTCTAAGGTGACCAACACTGCGCTGAAGGTTCGCGGGTACTCGTCCGAGTCCACCCTCCCTGTGGCGACAGACCGCAGCGACTCCGCTTCGCCGCTGGTCAGCAACCGGCAACAGCTACTGATGCATGACATCATGAACCGAGCCGATCACTACCCGGTCAAACGGCACATGAAGATAATGTATGACGGGAAACGCATTATTTCTGTGTCAGAGTGAATAATAAATGGCTCTGAGTGCCCATGAGACATAAGTGAAGCGGCCAACTTCACAAATCAAATCAAATCAAATCAAATCAAATCAAATAAATCTCATGACAAGACTTAAGGAAGAGTTGTGCTCCATTTTTGGGAAGCATATCTGATCATTGATATATAATTGACGTCACGTGACAGTGGATATATTATACTGAGTCATGATAAAATAACAATGGAAAATGGCTATTAAGCATGCAGAATACATGTTGAAACAGAGATGAAAGATATTACATCCCTCAACAATGAGGACATTTGGTTAAAATATGGCTCCCGTGCTTATTTGTCTTGATAAGGTTTTAAATAATTGTCATCACATATCAATAAGGATGAGAAAGAATATATGTTTTTATTGTAAAACAAGCCCATCAAAATATACATATGATCTAAGATCAAGATTTAAAAAGACAGTGTCAGATCGACTTATCGAAGCCGTTGTGTTAAAATTTGTACCGTATGTACACCATTAAAAGACAATGAGGTGAAATGTGAATATTTCTTTAAATACTGCCCCACAAGCATACTTTTCTGTGTCCAAAATGGAAATAAAATAGAATATTTGGCTAAATTCTGTGTCTCAAGAGACAACTGTTTTTATACCTTACAAATGAGAGGCAACACAGAATGGTTGAAGTTGATCATAACATATTTATGATATCTAATTTTACACTTGTTGTTGTAAACATGCATATTGTATATAAATGTATTTACAATGGATACGTAAGCTTTGCAGAGCAGAACATGATTAAAATTCTAAAAAAAAAATCCAATGTGACTAAATCATTTACCAAGATAACATGTTTATTGATAAGCATTAAAGTTATATGCTCATTTACAATCTTTTCTTTATAAAGACATTACAAAATAGTAAAATGCAATACAAAACACAGGTTAGATATAAAATATGCCTGCCTCAATCAGAACGGGCGAAATGATCTGGTTTCTGGTAGATCAGAAATAGTTTACGATGCATGTCAAGGTAAGATTCAAACTCTAGTCTTTTAACATGAAAAATGGTCCAGGATTGCATGATGCTGGGCAATGTTCTTTTCAGACTTTTCGCCTATCTTACCCAAACCTGGGTTATATCAAGCCAGTCTGCCAGCCAACTCCCTTTAGCGGCAGATAAATCTGTGCGAGGACTTCGCCTGATTGGTAGAGCTTACCAACCTCCAATCAGGCTCCAGATGGGAGCTTCAGGGCCTAAGATTTGTTATGTAAGAGCTGCTCTGATTGGTTTATTCCAATGAATTTCCTGACTGGTTAATCTATTAATATATTGGTGGAAGCCCTTTCCTGTATGGCTAGACTATAAATAGATTGGTCGCTAGAATCCCTTTAGCAAACTCCACCAGAGGGCGACGTGGTGATACGGTGGACAGTGTGTCCCTTTTGGGCAAGCTGGGGCAATCAAATTTGATTTTTATATATCCACTTTGCTGAAAGTATTTTGTCATAACAAGTTTTCATAAACGTTTCAAATTACTAAGATAAAGATGAAGTATTCAACAAGTCAGGTTCAGAAAAAAATGACATCATGGTATCTAACAGGAAATTCGCTGCCCTCAAGCAGCCCTATTGGATCGCACAGATCTGCCGCCAGATGGAGTTGACTAGCAGATCAGCAATCTGATTGGAGGTTTGTAAGCTCCATGGTTATATTCGGTAAGAGACAGAAGCGTGCCACAGGAACATAACATTCTGTTCTTTTCTAATATAAATAGCTTTTGGTCTTTTATTGAATGAGAGCACTTACATCAGTATAATAGGTAATCAGTCTTAGCGACCTCACAGACAAGTAACAGGTGACTTATTGATGGCTGACATGGTCAAATTTAAACAACTCCACATTTTAAAGATCTTGCATATTATTGGTTTGCATGAATGACTGAATGAATGTTGTTTGCAGGTTTCAAGGACTGACGAATTGTCATAACATCTAGAATAAGTACAGTCCATGTTTGCATTGAAATGTGGACACATTCATAACTCATCTCAGATCATTTCAGCGTCACCCCAATATAAAATACATCACTTGAAAAATCGACAAAATAAGCCATATAGATTTCTTTTGTGTTTTTTATTTGCTTGTTAACCTATCTGTAGACCACATCTGTTTGATATGGCATTTGCATTTTAACTGTGATTTATGCATGGCACTCTGAATAGGTATATATTTTAGTATATGATTGAAGATATATTGCAAAATAAAAGATTCTATGGAGTTGAAACTTTGGAGTAAAAGCTCTTCTGTGGAGGCATAAAAAGGGATGAAATCACCAATGCTATCCCTTAAACGACCAATTCATGTTAATTTCCCATATTAGAACCTCTTAAAATTCACTACATAACAGGGTCAACAGATTTAAATATCAATTGTCAGCTCGTTATGAAATGGCATCATGTGTAATAATATTTTTTTTAAATATAATTTTTTTAAACCTGACATTGTTTAAAAACTATTTCCTCATGTTTCAAGATGACATGGATATTTGTCCACGTAATTCCTTTCATTTCCAACGCAATATGACAAATTTGTAACAATAAAATTCACATATATTTCCAAAGCAAGGCAATGTATTTGTCAGTGTTCTTCCTTTGTTTAGCTGTGAAAGAAGAATGCTGTGATTTGACATGGGTCCACGAAACAGCATGAAATTATATGAAATACATTACACAAAACAAAGCACTTTTGTTTTGTTCAGAACAGGAGGCACCATAAATACTATAAGGATTACTCCCATCTTGCGCTACAGAGCGGTGCGCCATGGCACCAAGCAGAACACTGGCACAAAATACAAGGTTTTCAATTCAGCTTCATATAAAGGGCCAAAATGGCCTTCTCGTAAATTTTACACATGTAAGTCTGATGTTTATATATAAATATGGTATATTTGTGGCGCTGTGGCACCACGCCATATGACGCAAAGTGGGGTTAAGCAGCTATTTAACATGTTTTGTTCAGAGAATGTGAATGCTCATTTATGGGGGTTCCAAAAGATATTGTAAAGACGATATATACTATCGATAACACAAACTACGGCCTTTGATAACCAGCTATGTAGCACTGGCTGGAGTGAGAAATAACTCAGTAGGAGAAATCCACCTTTCTCGATCATGCTGTAAGTTTTTGTACCAACCGGTATTCAAACCCAAAATCTTTAGGTTAATGATTTATAAAATCAATTAATGTAAAGACCACATTTCTCTCACTATTGCTGGTGATGTTACAAATAATCCACCAGAGAGAAACCTGGTGTGTGATGAAAATACGCAGCAGGCACAGAAAACACTGATATGGTCAATATACTGAACTTGACTATATATACATATACACATGCACTGAAACACTGCATCAAATGCATGGCTTTTATTTTAATTTAAAAAATCATGCAATCTTTACAAATATTTCTTTACATGTGCACTAAAAATATCTACAGTATTACATTCACAGATATGCCGTCAGTGTTAAAGAATGGTAAATGAAATATCTCTTTGATATATTGGTGACTGCAGGAACAATTGGAGTTGACCTGCACAGGTAATTTGATAGAAATAAATGTGAATGTTTTTTTACAAGTACTATCTGCTGCTAGGCGCCCGGTGAAAGCTGGTAAAATATTCGTCTTCACCTCCAAAGGATATATGGGGATAGTGACAGAAAACAAAAAAGTGCTTGTCAAAGAGAAATGAAAACATGGTGAAATAGTGTCTATAGAGATAAACTACTGTCGTGCTTCATTAAACCTCAAATAGGAAAGGAGGGCTTCAAGGCCAATAGATGACCTTCAGGGACAAAAGATGATGGATTCTTAGAAAAGCGACCGGAAGCGGAAAACGTGTACACGCCACTGCCTTAAAACTATGCACCGGATATTTCATAAACTTGAGTTTCGTTCTGGAATAATAATAATATCATTATGTCCAATTTATTTTCAGTACATGACCCTTGATTATGTAAAGTGTGTCTGAAAGCACAAAAGAAAATATATACTGCGTTGCGATGGTTCATAGCAAAGTTAGACTTTACACAACAGACTTTAGACAAAGGTTTCAATGGGTGCAGTTATTTGCAAATTAGAGCAACCCTAAGAACTTTACTCTGACATTGTAATGTTAATGGTAGTATGTATCTGAAGAGTAAAATGAGCATAATCAGTTTTCATCAACTGAAATCCTCACGATTACTACTCACATAAATATATGAACCTCTTCAGTCTTTAACAAATCTGATTTGTAATTCAAAGGACTGTGTTTTTATGTCTATATATAGAATACGTGGGGAAAACAGTATGCAATGAGAAGAACAGTATTCTTCTTTTCATAAAAAAATAAATATCTAACAATGCTGCCATTCCCTTGAAAATCTATATAATTATGATATGGTTGTGTTTGTTCTCGTGTATAAATAGGAAGTGCTTTGTTATATGCCATCAATCTGGCGCATTTAAAATACTAATTATCCCAAATTCCAATTCCCTTAAAAACTAACATGTTCAGATTTGTATACTTTGAATGACAGATTGAATCATCAGAGTGTAATTAAAATCCTGCATGCAATCGTCATACTTTGTGAATATCTGGTCATATAAATACAATGCTATTAATGCATTGGCTCAATAAGAAATCTTTTAATATAAAATCGTTTTTGTAACATAATAATGGATATTTAGTTATGATGTATTTAGGCAAAATAAAATATGGGAAACAAAATGAGATCTGCTTTGTAAAATGTTGAATAGAGCACGGCAACGAAGCATTTGCACCTTTTGTGTTCTCATAAAAATCATTTGTGATAGCTGAAGCCAAGCTGTTAAAGTACCAAAACCAAGATGGCCGAAAGTTGGTCGAATATTCAATCAAAATCTCATTGTGTGTAAGGGCCTTGCACATAATGATATCATCATATCCAAAGAGCTCATTTAGTAAATAGATCTTATGATCCTCACCAACCAACTAGATTCTACTTAATACTAACATATATCGTTCAGTGCAAATGAAGGATTGATCATTTCCGGATGGGGAGATCGGGGCGTCTGTGAGACCCAATGTCAATATTATGTCAATTTAAATAAGGGATTGATCATTTCCGGATGGATCTCGAGATCAGGGTGTCTCTGAGAGCAAATATCAATATTATTTTCCCCTTCCCGAGATGACATAATACCAAGTACCTCCTCTCCGATAATTCTTAAATATAATATTGTACAGGACCGCAGGAGAAAAAGGTTGAAATGTTATGTTGTATGTGAAGTCAACCTACTTTTGCTAACAAGGGTATACCCTATCAAAATGTCTGTCCATCTGTTGTTTTAAATAGAATTTACAAAGTACCCAATCAGTAGTATAAGGGACATGTTTATGTTAACACTACCTCCAGACACAACACTAGGACCTGGTTCAACTGTCAAAACAAAAAAAACAAGAGGAGAAAATCTTTGACTCACACCATAGACATTGTAACAGAAATAGTTTTATCGCCTTTCTCAATCGTGCATGACCAGGGTTAATACCCAATCGGAGATTGGATCAGTCATCTGGAATTGATGTTTCACCTCTGAGATACATTTTGCCACCAGAGGGCATCTCAAATGAAAAGATGGCTTTAACAGGTATGTGATGCTTAATTAAGTTTAAAGTATTTATTTTGAGACATTCAAGTCAAATCATACAACGTCATCTGGAACACCATGTTTATATACAATAATGCAATACAATAATTGAATCTTTATTTCTTTTATAAACTTCAATTAAGGCGTGAAAGAATGATAAAAGGAAATTATGATCTCCAGATATATAGTTAATATCAAACATGATGATAGTTTACATTACAATGAAAATCCTTTATATTGCTTTAAGATAAGGAGCGATTAAAATAGCATGTATAATGAAAACCAGTATTGAAGATTTTATCCATTTCATTTATCCAGTTTACTTTATCAAATGGGATAAAGCCATATTTTGTCATTTAACATAAATATTTTTACCTTAATTCCAAGTATATATACTTAAATAAATAAATTTCTTCATATTTTACCAGAGAATTCTCATAAATATCAATATAATACAATAAATGACATAGTTCTTCAAAGTTAGAATTTACATTATTTGTCTAACTAATAACCAAGTTTCTACCGAATCAGAAGAGAGCTTCCCAAAAATGATTAACACTAATGAAACTTGATTTGCTACAAACATCAATAAGAATCCTTTTCAAATTTCACCAAAGCAGACAAATTTGGCAATTACTTGCTTTGCCTCCAATATTGTATATATTTTTGAATGTACAATGACAATTACTTCAGTCTCTCAGGAAATTGCCTGTTCAAATTGGAATGTTTTGAAAATCAATGTTTGACGTGCTTCTCTTCTGTGATGGCACAGACTCTGGGCTTGGTTGGCATGTACGTGTAATGTGCCTACTTACCTCCTCGCTCTTATTAGCTTTTTATTAAATTGATATTTCCATTTCGCAAACATTAATGATATTTGTTGATCGGACGTTTCAGGAAACGTTGAGTATCATTTCAATTCTAAATTATCAATGAAATAAATTGATGAGCAAGATAGTAGATAGCGATCAATATGTGACGAAAAACAAGATTGTCTTATAGCATTTGATCTTTATCTTAAACACAAGAAAATATCCTCCTACA
Organism: Amphiduros pacificus; assembly: GCA_949316495.1. NCBI lineage: Eukaryota > Metazoa > Annelida > Polychaeta > Phyllodocida > Hesionidae > Amphiduros > Amphiduros pacificus. The sequence goes on along the minus strand of OX439010.1, from coordinate 17,690,700 downwards.
ACATGTCATTCAGTATGTATTTTGAGTTTATCCAATCTAAATCATTGTTAAAAGACTTTGACATGTGGAATGTGGGTGGATGTGCGTGTATTGAATAACTTTTTTGTCTAATTGAGTAACTTGTTTGTCCAAGGTCCTTGACACATAGCAGCCCACCAAGTCAAGACAACATATTACAAATATATATATATATATATATATATATATATATATATATATATATATATATATATATATATCTTCTTCAAACATTTGTCTGAAGTTTTAGGTTAATCTTAAAGCATCATCCATTGGACACCTTGCTTTCATGAAAGCTTTAATCATGTGTCAGAGGTTCCACAAAGATGATTTGTTCTACTGCAACATAATTCCATCACATTTCCTTCAGTAAATTGTTATGTTACTAAGTGAGACAATTGCGCTAATAAGTTAACTCAAGAGCCTTGGACTAATTGGAATTGGATCACGAGAGCAAATTTGTATGGCATAGAAGCATGGCATAGAACATCAGTCCAGAATGATCAAATTTTTGGTTGAAGTCTGACACCCTTTCGGGCCACAGAAGCATACAGCTATACAGCCTTATGTATTACAGTATCACGTGTCATGGTCACGTGTCATTTAAACAGACCTTAAATCCCTATGAATCACCTGTGACTTTCATGATTCCATGAAAGCTTTCAGAGTTTTGAAATCTGTTCTGCATTGTCAAGCAGCATTCCATTATAAATGGTCATGCAATGTGCCCTTTCATTAAGTCTCCCTCTGGTCTGTTTTGTTCATTCAAGGTGTTACACTACGTGGTTATAGATTTTAAAAATTTCACATTTCTGAGATAATTTCAAGCATAACTTTTATAGTTTTTTATGTTGTTTTTTGTTTTGTTTTGTAAATGGCCTTTTTGGTAAAAAGATCTTTTTTACAGACTTCATCAATCCTAAATTTACAACTGCAATTGTCAGGACCAAATACATAATAAGCTAAATGAATTTGGTGTAATAATCAATAGGGAGGTTTATAAGCAGTAGGAAGACAAACACCAGCAAATCATCCCCAATATACCAACCCTGCCTACTCTGAGCTTCTGGTTCAATCATTGGCTTGTTTAATTGAGCATATCATTTTATTCCTTTATGTCAAATCAATCTTTCCATCCCCTTGTAATCTCTATCTTATTATGTTGATTGGATTGTATACCCAGGCTTTGAAGCTAACAGAGGCTTTCCTAGTCATCACCAGGAGATTTGATGATATCTAAAAACCTGACTTTGATCTGTCACTCTTGATTCTTTATTCATCGTGCTTTATTGATGTATATGTGGATGTGATGTAGAACAGACCGTGAGAAAGAACAAGACAAAATCAAGTCATCAGGAAAATTAAGTGATATGAGCAGAAATCAGACGATTTGAAGCAAACAAGTAATTAAAATGACAGCTCGATGTTAATTTTGTATGCTTGGAATTTTCTTGTCCCAGATGAAACATTATGAAATTCACTGGTTTTTTTTGTTCATGGAGGCACCATTAATTATTAAAGGGACATAGAAAAATGGCGAAAGAAATATAGAGAAAAATAGTGGAATGATCGAATTAATTTTTTGGATTTTCCCAAGCCTCTCACAATAAAAAATGGTCCTTCAATTATATCTTTAGGATGGTAATTTGCCATAATTGCTTTGCTTAGCGTAGGTTTCCATGCAGCTCCAAGTTCACAGTTATCTTATGAGTGATCAACATATCCCAGCACATCATGTGCTCATCCCAGAATAACTACATTGTCTGAAGTGTTCTTTATTGAGGGAACGTTTGATATAATCTTTCATCGGAATGACTCATCTACTCTCTAAATTCTCCTAATCAAATGGAAGAATGAATCCAAGTGTTCATTTTAATGAATATCAAAAGAAGAGGTTCTCACCTTAAGCATCACTTTTCTATGATTTAAGATCTTCCCAGTTGTGCTTAGCGTACATTTCCATGCAACTTCAACCTCACAATTATTTAATGTGACAAAGTCTGTTTACATGTACTTTACATTTGCAGTGTTTATCAATATTTACTTTTTGACATTTATATCTATATTGATTTTTATTGCATAGTTATAGGAAAAACAGACATTCGCTCTTCGAAAAGAGTAGGGCATTGGGTCCCGATGACTTTTACCTGTCTAAAATGGCACTTATTTTGCGGCAAAAGGTCTGAAATTCAAGGGAGTGAACGTTTGTCACCCCCGCGTCTTGCCATCTCTCACATGCCAGACCGTGCCCAGCCTGAGGGAGTCTCAAACAGGTAAGGAAGTCTTAACAGACAGGGTAATGGCGAGACAGACTCCCGCCGGAATCAAAGCTTGATCAGTGTTCAATGTATCCTGACATCCAATGCCATCTCAATCATCGAGGGAGGAGGCGTTGGTAATTGAACCATCTTTTTTCTACAGCAAACAACACCAATGAAGTAATTGAACTTCTCAAAGCTTTCATAAAAAAATAGATTTCCTCCCTTATGTTTTCTCTTTATCTTGAAATACTGCCAGGAATGGGTGATGATCTATACATCTCTTTTGTGTAAACTAATATCTAAAAATGACAAACTTCATCACGAAAACATAAAATCTGAGCTGGAATTGGACAACTTTACACTAATATTTCATTTGTGAATGACACTGCTGTCGTGGTGGAAATGCATCCCGATATATTAAAACATTCCTGTACATTTTATTCATTTCAACACACATTTTGGCATATTATCTACACTGTGTATAGTAATGATTCAGAGGGTGGATGCTTTGTCAGAAATAATAATTTTCATTAAAAATCTTGCACCACATTTCTGCCAATCTGATCAGACTATCCTAGTCCAAATATATTAGGACAATCAAGGACCTCTCGTAGAACTGGGTTTGTGTGGTGGAACACCCTGTAAATAAGGTTCTTCTCAAGGATATTTACAAATTTTGCACCATCTGGTGTTTAATTGCTCATAATATTTGCAAAGATCTTCAAGGCATCGTCAAACCCCACAGAGCACGGGATTGAAATAGTATTCTGTGAGACACTTGTCATTTTTATAATTCCCTCAACTGGATCAGACTTTTCTGATTTTTATACAAGAGATCTTAGATTTGGGCAGAAATATGGATCAATGTAAGGCCAGGGAATGTTTTGAAGCAGTGTATGTAAGGATTGGATGGCACAAAACAGAAATATCCACACTTAAAGGTCGCGAAAGTAAAATTAGTAACTTTACTCATGGATTAAAAATACAATCACCCAAGGTTGTGATTTCAGCTTTCATCCCTTTAGTCGTGTATGTCAGAAGGGAAAATTGATATTGCATCACACAATTTCGGCACTTTATTAGCTTTTCAGATTCCCGGTGATTCTGACAACTGGGAGTCACATAGTTTACAATGGAAATGAATAAAATAATGCCTCTGAATGCCTTCGAATCTTTGAATGTCATTTGGGCAGAATTAAAGAAACTGATGTTTGATGCTTATGAAATGTGATCATTACATCTGTACCTCTGGTTTAATTAAACTTCGATTATCTTTCATAACATGTTTTCTGCTTTTGACAAAAGTCACTGTCACATAGATGTAGAAATCCCATCAAGGGAAATTATCCAGCCAGTCATATAATACAGGGTGACAGATTGTTTATGTTTTAAAGCAAATGTCCATTTTTTTATAATTTGGTATCTCTATCAATCAAAAATAGATCTTAATATGAAATCAACGAAGACAGCGCATCATGTACTGTCACTGGCCTCTTGTAACAATGGAACAATAGAAAAACGTCATTTGTTTGTCTGCTCCTCACACGTGCTTCTGGGATTCATGTAAATATTCCTTTCAATATCTGATATTCTGCAAAATTGTTATTGCATACCCATATTTAGGCACATACAGAGACACGAAAACACATGCACATAAACCCATATTGAAGCTCATATACGCACATCAGCATACTCATATACGTACATCCACACGCACACATACGCACACCCACACGCACATATACACATACCCACAGGCTATATTAATATCGAAATCAAACTTTTATTGTGATATTCCTATGAATAAGAAATCTCACTACATCTTTAAAAAATACAGTGGCATTCACTAAAATAGAAAATATAATCTTCGACTGAGAAGACATGCATTTGAAAGTTTCATCACAAAAAATCACTTAATGCCAGGTATTATGTCCTTGGAATCTCAAGCATCGCATTTTGTATCAATATGAGCATTGATTATGATCATCGATAAGAATTGATAAAATGTTGATTGAGTAGAAAACTCTTCTCGGTGTGTCTGTTTACTTTAACGTAGCGATTATTTGGCATTTTACAATGTATAGATACTAGTATAACATATCTCTTACTCTTAATTAAATATGAATTACTGTTGATTTTATCTTAAAAAATAGCACTGTTATCAGTATGTTTGAAAGCTCCTTTCCAAATGCATACTCCTTTGAAGGAAAACAACCACAAAAAATAGAATTGCATCATTCATACAAATATTTCAAACGTGAGATTACATACATGTGGCGTAATATTTCATTAGAACACGGATTTCTAGGCAGTGAATTTTATTTCAGTGAGGTCTCACACCCTAAACAGGATGTGGAATTCACCAGTTTTAAAGGGTTCCGGGTTAAAAAAAAAGTTCTTTCATTGACAAGTTATTTGTGCACATTCTAGCACCACTTATCAGGTGGGCCACGGGTCGTGGCGCAGTTGGTTAGAGCGCCAGCTTATTAGCACCAGTTCCTCTGTGGTGATCCAAAGGTCGTGGGTTCGATCCCCGGCCGTGCCGAGATTGAATTCATGATACAATTTCACACTTAAGCTGGGGCCTGTGCCAAATGGTTAACACGTTGTCCTTGGAAATTTGTGACTGGGAGGGTTGTCATGTCAAGGACCTGCGACATGACAATTCAGTGAGGCAGCACTATATCTGCTACAAGTAGGGCTTATCACGAAATGACCGAGATAATGTTCAAAGTGATGTAAAACCCCAAACAAACAAAACAAACAAACTTATCAAGCTTAACATCGCAATAAGTTGATTCTTCAGCCGATGAGTCAATACCATTTATCACATTGCTCTTGACTTTCCTTTTGCAGCACTATTTAGGTTATATCAGGTAAGGCAGAAGACTTTCCCGGGACCCAATTCCCTACTCTTTGCGAAGAGTGGCTGGAGATCCTTGTTTTGCATTATCACATAATAATGTATACGGCTTTTGATAACTTATGGAGCACTGGATTAAGAGAGAAATAATTCTGTAGCACATGTCTACCTTTCTCGACCATGTATCATGACCGAAGTACTTGTCCCAACCAGGATTCTTACCCCGGTCATTTTGGGAGATAGGCGTTACCGAATCAAAATGGCAGTTACCGAATCAAAATGGCAGACCCTGCACCAGGACTTGTTTTTCATCTTTCCTGGGGTTAATGATAACTGCTACCATGACCAAGTGCTTCAGTATAGTATATAAATACAGTATAATGTGTATGATTCACATAGTTTTACTAGTAATGTGAAAAAGAGGGAATGTAATTTCACTCATGATTCGGTAACTTTTACCATTCGGAAAGAAGAATTAGATAAAACCACTGGAACCAAAATATAAAGTTTTGTTCACTTTGGTTTATGGCGACAATTAATAAGGTGTTTGCAAATTAAATAATATAACATGGGAGTGTGGATTAGGTGGATCAAACAGGTGGTGAAATATGACATTCTACTTTCATACCAATTTCATGTCCAGTATAAATGCATTAGCAATGATTTTCAACAAGATATGATGTCTTAATAATCATTCATTCTCTATTTCCCAGGCTTTTTATGACAAAAGTTTTGCAAGTTTAATTACCAAAATTTAAGAACAGGTTTACTCCACATATTATTCTATTTTAGTTTGAATTGAGGGAATTTGATTAATGGTCTATTTCTTGAGATACCTAACTTTCTTCAAATTCAAGTCAAAAATTACCAAACGGTGTCATAAATTTACATTTATTTTAATCACTTTATTTACAAAAATACAAATTACTTGAGTTCTAAGACATCTTTTAAAATTCTGTCAATTTAAACTAAATAACATCATTCTAGCTAAAGATTAATGCCTTAGTTCTGCAGATTGCTAGTGTAGTTATTACCAAAATGTTTTTCAAGTAAGCTCTATCCCTTCTTTAATCATTACCAAAAAAACATATTTTTCTGAATTTTATTTCAATGTAAAATCTAAAATGATTAAAAATGAAAAAAATTAAAAAACAAATTAAAAATCAAATCAAAAGAAAAATTCATCCCAAAGCATTTGATATATTAAAGGCTGAAATCCGTTTTGTAATTATTTTCATGCCAAACAATTATCTTGTACCATGTTATTTTTTGGGATTCAAATGACTTTTTTTGTGGGTAAAAAGAACTTTAGAAGACACTATTTCCCCTAACGATAATCCCATACAACCCCAGCTGGGGCTATCCTCAGAATATCTACATGTATACATACCATCTACTTGATGCAAAGATCCCATGGTACTCTGGTAATATCAATATGTTTATGTGTTTAAAGTAAAATAACAATCCAAGAAAATGGGATACTCAGACTTGGAGTAAGCCCATATTCTAAGATCAAGTACCTCTCAGTGATAAACAATGATTATTGTATTCAATAAGCATCTAATAAGTGAGGAGCCACAGTGCAGTTACCAAATCATGACACCCCAGTTACCGAATCTTTAGACATACACTGATCATAGTTACCGAATCTCAAGACAAAACAACATGGTCCAAATCAGACATGTAAGCCATTGTCCTGACTACCTGTTGCATGAGATATTATTATATTGCTTTTATCTCTAACAAGGAACACAGAACAGTGGCACAGTATGCAATATACCCCTCAAAATAAGCTGCTGAGATTTCTCACCTGGTGCAGGTTCTGCCATTTTGATTCGGGAACTGCAGTTACCGAATCCAGTATCCCCCAGTGATCTGATCAACATGTACACAGCTCGTTGACAATTGTTATTTCAATCAGTTGACTTGGTTATGTAATGAGCTGATAGAGGTTCTCGTGTGAGGAAATTAATATGGAAAGGCTTTGCACCATTGTTGATTTCATCCCATTTTATGCCTCCGCAGGAGAACTTACCACTCCAAAGAATCTTTTATTTTGCGATATATTGTTAATCATATGCCAGAGAGAAGTTAAAATTTGCCCAACATATAAATGCATACCACAGTTAAGCAAACGTATGTATCTACAAATTGGTAAACAAAATGAAAATCATTAAAGACCAACATCTCTATTGCTCATTTTATAGATTTTGGAATTGATAAAATGTGATTTTCTCCATATTCGGGGGGATACTGACCTGATCTACGATGAGTCATGAATATCTCCGGTGTAATGGTTATGTAATAGTTCCAAATGTGTTGTTATTAAGCTTTTGTCACAATTCTGATGATATGCATTTACTCATAGCAAGATTGCTCACTCAGGATTTTGCTGAGATCCACAAACATGGACTGTACGTATCCCAGATGTTATGGAAATTCACCCATCTTTAAAAGTCATATGACAAGAATTTTTTTAAGTGGTAAATCTTTAGATTTCATACCTCTGAGAAACATCTGACAATTTTTTCTGTAGTCTGATGTTTAGTTTAGCTATAATCTAAGATCTTTGAACCCCCAGGGTAATTAACCTACTCCCTTGACCTAGAACTGGGTCAGCAGGCTGCCTACGTCATTGCGCCCCGCATGCATCTCCTGCACACATATTCCTCCTATGTCTGTACATGTATAACAGCTGATGTCCTTTCTTCTACACAAATAACACCCATTGAAAATATGATTAATGGCAAAACTTAAGGCTGTAAAATAGAGACTTGCATTTACATCAGCTTCCCATCCCACAATCCCTACTTTAATTGAAGAAAATAAACAAACATGACTTAACTGGGTATAGTGTCTGAAATATGGCCTGCTCTACTCTTATCAGTTTCAAGACACTTATAAGCTAGCCCTAAACATTATGGAATGAAGTTTAAGGGTTTTCAAACTGTAAATGGAACATTGAGATGACACTTTTAAAATATCTATGAATTATTTTTAGTTGATATTTCCATATTTTTTTACACTGAAAATTTATTTATTTATTTGTTAACCAATTACCAGTAACAATATCAATTGGTTGAATATTATTCATATTCAGTAATGTTGAGCTAAACTTCGTTTGACATAATTGAAAATAAATGTTTTGAAAGCATTCAACACATATTTCTAGATCTGTTTCATTGCTGGAAATTATTTTGACTAAATTTTGAGGTCTGGTTATATATTATTATGCACTGCAGTTGTATTTCAATGGCCATTTGAAATGTTTAGTTTGGTATTTTTTTAATGTCTGTTATTGCGTGTCAGTGGGTACCCAACTAAATCATATATCAGTATTTATATACAAACAGACAAAGGAATTTTGAATAAAAATAGAAATTCTGTAAAAATGATACTAAACTTTGAGATATCAACATTTCTTTCTCAACAAGGAAATGACTTTGACCATAACATTATGATAAAGAATAGTTCAGTCAGTCCCTTGTAGGATCTGAATAATCTCAAGAGGCAGATGTAAGTTTGCCAAACTCAACTGGGAGGCTGGCTGTATTCCTGTCTTCCCCATCACTACAGGCAGAATCCAATGATGACTATGATGTGAAACATGATCTGACCTACTATCCACATGTGCTAATTAGGCCCCCAGTGGTTCAAAGATGTTATCAACACTCATGTTATTACTTATAAATTACAATCCCTCAAGACTTTCACTGGCTTGGAGTGGTTTGTTTTGAACATGAAGGGCGAACATGCGTCACTTCCGGCAAAATCTCAGCAGCCCTGATTTGACCCACATAAAAAGGGGCGTGTCCAGCAAATCACTTTGATCCACTATAATTCTGTACTCCATTTATAAAAATGTGTAAAACATGTTGAAATGCAATGTCCATGTATTGTAATATATTATGACACAATATAAACATTTTCACAATTTTCTTGTCATGTGACTTTTAACACATATTTGCTGGTATTGAGTCCATCTAATCAGCACATTGTTATTCCAAAATAATATATATTCAAGATCCCCAACATGGGGAGTTGTCCACCTGCTGTATGTGAAATATTCAGTTCTATTTAGGACATCATGATTATCAAGTATCTCTTTTGTTAGTTTCATTAACCAGTGGATTACTCAACCTTGTCCTGATCTATCATTTAATAAGTTTACATGATAAATGGCTGTATAAATGGGTAGCCAATTAAGAATAAACATTTGGAGATGTATATTTTAAAGCTTTTTCTCTAATTTCCTGTTGACTTATGTAAAACCACTAACAGTTTTAGCACAACTGAGTCACACCATATGAGAACATAGTTGATAGGATACATATGTCTTGAACATTAAGCCCAAAAGGCAAACCAAGTAAGAGTGAAAAAAAAAACAAATAATGAAATAAAGCTCTTAAAAAATGTGACAGATCAGGAAAATTATTATTTTCCAAACAAATTAGATATAAATCTTAAAGAAAGACAAAAATTGGAGATGTATTTCACCACATATTAATTCCCTTCCTATCAAGGTTTATCTAAAGCACAAAGAACACAAATACTTAACTGAAGTTATAAAAGGCTTTATTTTAGGAAACATTTAACATTGGTATGATTTGAAATGCACTCTAAAAGACAATGCAGTCAAACTTTGGATGACAAAACATGATATATCTTTGGGACTGACTATACATACAATGAATATATATATATATATTAACTATAGTGTATATTACTGCATATACACATATATAGTTTACAAATATTGCAGAAAGCCCCAAACATATGTATATGTAGATTATTTCTCTCCTGCTTAAAACTATTGGCTCATGAACAGCAAATTCCTAATATGCATAGTTATGTCATTCATCTCTCATTATATATATATTATATTTTAAGTCTTGTCCTGGATACAATGAAAATCTGCAGTACAATATCATACCATTTTCATGCCCTACAATGTACACAAATGACGACTTTTTTCATGTGATTATCTTATGGTTTCCTTTAAATCTTGTAGTGGGTTCCCAGGCTCTGTATTGGGTTCATTTTTCATATTTTATAAAAAGCTTCATGATATTTGGTATGTGTGGATATATAATGAGCATTGTTGTATTGGTATTGGACATGAAAACACATATCAAAATATTTTCATTTGATATATGATACAGTTGCTTGTCAGACAAACAATTTTTTTTTCGGGAATACATTTTCAATATTATGTTCATTTAAATATTTTATTTGAATGTTCTATGTGCTCATGTGGGTAGGTAATATAACAAAATATGCATGGGCCTTTTGTTCCAAATATATTGAAGTGTAAATATTCCTGTAATCAAAATTCTTACCTTTATTTAATTGTTTATTCTTGTGCATTGCAACATTTATCAGTATTGTATTTTGATGAAAGATTCATTTTGTTATGTGCTTTAACCTTGTCAAATTTCATAATTTTCAAAATGTAAAACTACATAATATACATTCATGTACATTGCCTGTCATATAATGGTGTCATCTCTAATCAAAATGGGACAAACAGAAATATACTCAAATAATGACTTGTGCAACCAAACCATTGTGAGCCTCATTGTCTCCAAACCTCGCAATAGCCATTTGATATGTTAAAATGAAATGATGTGAATGTGACTGGCAAACAAATCATTTCAAAGACAATAGACACACAGTAATAGTAACTAACTGTCTGCGGATCTGAAAACTTGAGGTAAGGTAGAAAATGTTGGACCAATGCAATATCAATTCTTCCACATGTCATGCGATATTACTTAGGAAAGAAATAAGGTTAAAATCAAAACCCTTTCATTACAATTTGGCACACTGTTTTATCAACTTAAATAAAACAATTGTAACCATGTCTAGATAAATGCTTTGGATTCTTAGTACAGATATTGGGGCTATGGTCTTTTAAAATTATTATCAACAAATAGAGGATTCACAATAAAATGATTATATATTGTGCATATCTAAATTTTTCATGTGTCACCTTTCTTATCATATTTTTTTAAATATATATCATCTATTTTATTTTAAATGTTGAAAAAGATTTCAATCCAAAATAATAGGACACTATCATCAATAATTGGGATTCCAGGAACCCAATCTATTTGCAATCATAAACTAAATCAGGCTTTTAAAAATAACATAAAACTAAAATCATACTTTTAACTGGTTATCATTTGAATACATTTGGGGAAAGAAACCTTAATACATCAAAATATCTGAGTATGGCTAACATACTAAATATTCAAGTATATATAACTTAATATGCATACATTTATTTCTACATTTATATATATGCAGTGAAATTTCCACTTGATAAACATTTTCAGATTTCTCAGTCAGTCTTGATTCATTTTTAGGCCGAAATTTGTAATCATACGCTTTACATTACAGGACAGGTATAATGTAAAACAAACTTTCTTGCCAAGTCGATATGTCCATGATAAGAAGATGTTTGACCACCTTTGTAAAGGGTCATGGGCAAGTCAATACTCAATACAGATCTGGTGGTTCTACTCTATTTGTTCTGAGAGGAACTCACACAAAGTTAAGAACCTAAATATTGACAATCACCACTGACAATGCCTGGTCCCATTTAACAGTTCTGATGAGTTCCATGTCAGGGACTTCTCCCAACAAACAGGCCGCCATCTTGGATAACATACAATATTAGCTTGAATATATTCTTCACTACTTTATATGAAATCGTATAAACCAAAATATCACTGGCCATGCCACATAAGCCTCTCATGCATATCTGACACCTAAGCAAGGAATGGGATAGAATACTTTTGCCTTTAAAGAAAGTCTAATATGATGTGTGCAAACCCTCAAATTTCAAATAATTTTAATTCATTAATATATTCAGCCAACAAATCATTCTTTTTGTGTTTGGTTTTACCAGTCTTGCCTTTCATCAATATATATATATACATACAGGAAGTAATAGGTAAGTTGCACAGTTTGATCATAAGATCTTACAAATGCAATCTGATGCATTTGCAAATCAAAGAGCATTATTAATATTGCTTCTTTACGGTTTACATTCAGAATGATCCCCTAAGGAGAATGCAGGAAATCAGACATGTTAAACATCTGGTTTAATCTTAGGGCGAGTTCCTGGAAGTCTGCACAACAATCAGACCACAAATAAAAAATTCTATTTAACTCTTTAAAATAATTTGTAAGAGAGGCAACCTTTTTCCTGTGTTGCTCTCTTTATCAAATTTATTGCAATTAGGTGCAATGAGATATTATCATATTGAACTGCCCATGTATCCAACATATCAATTATAACCCAAGTTTAATTTTTTTAAATTTTAAATAATTTTAAAACAGTGGTGAATATCATTGAAATGAAAATATATTTAATTTTCAAAATAATATTCCAGAGGGAAGGGGGAGGGATGGAATGGTGGCCTCAGTAGGTGTAATCTGCTTTGTGTCATAAAATTAGGAATTTTATAATTAGGAATTTTATAATGAAAATAGCAAAAAAATAATACAGCACTTAGAACAAATGATAAAATCAACAAATTATAACTTTGACAAACCAACCTTCATAGCTTTCTTCTAAAAATAGATAAACTTTCAAAAAGCTGGCCACTGATAAAACAATAAAACATTACATCATATCAACATTTTGTCTACAAGAGAGATTTATTGTTTATATTTAAAAAGTATCTCAACATGTTTTGTAAACATGGGTTAAAACTAGCTGATTTGTGCCTGAGATCAAATGAAACATATTCTATGTAGAAAGGTGAGGTGAGTTAAAGGTAAAAACAAAGAATGTATTGCTACAATAACAAAGAATTAAATAATATATGCATTAAAATGATAACATATCACACAAATCCTTGAGGCAGACTTTAATATTCTGGCAAGTTCCTTTGCAATTCTATATTCACCATCAAAAAAGTAATATTCCTGGCAATCTTTAAAAAGTTGTTTTATACTCCATCTGTGTTGCAATCATTGTTAATAAAAGCTGTGTTGAGGATATTTGTAAAGATTATAATGAAGTATTTTTTCCTTCTGAGAGAGATTGGCACTGGATATGATTGCTTATATATATATTGTTTTAATCTTTGAAGAGGGTTTTAACCCAGTGTCTTTTATCATACATTCATATAGATCTCAGAGTAATTTCAATATGTAAGAAGCCAGCAGAATATTAACTTATATATCCTCTATGAATATCATTAAAAAGTTTTAAAAGGCAGAAGTGAAATCAAGATATTTTTTTTGCTTCAAAAGAACTGAAGTTTCTCAATTATTCTAATTGATTGTCAATTATGGCAATTTTACTTTTCAAAAATCAAATCATATCAACTGCTTCATGTTAATCTTTATTTTGGTCAGACAAAATAAACCATAACTTTTTTTTATTTGGCCTTCTCAGCAACAAACAAAACTCTTTTTTGGCCTCATTATAATGATAATGGCAAAACAATACAATAAACTGGAATGCATACGCTTTGTGCTGATACATCTGTTTTATATAGAATGGGCTCTGGGTAAAAGAACAACTTTTCATTAGAGTAAAACAATTCTAGTTCCTCCAAAGTTATATCTATACTTGTTATCTTCAACTTTTCACAAAATTCCAACATTTGAACCAAACATGCATTTTGCATGGCCCCCAAAAAAGATCTGATACCAACTAATGAATACAAAACATACATAACATATTTAAGAAATAAAACTTGTCACTGATAAAAATGGGGGAATAGTAGGGAATAGTAGATAAATAGGGAAAAGGAATTAAGGTTTTTTCATTTTCAGTTTCCTAACTTTTCATTATACCCACAAAGGAAACCCAAATATTTCAGTGTTGGAAACCTTTGTCCCAGCGATTGGAAACCTCACTATTCCTTATGTTGGAAACCTTTGTCCTAGCGATTGGAAACCTCACTATTTCTTATGCTGGAAACCTCGGTCCCAGCGATTGGAAACCTCACTATACCAGATGTTGGAAACCTTTGTGCCAGCAACTGGAAACCTCACTATTCCTTATGCTGGAAACCTCTGTCCCAGCGATTGGAAACCTCACTGTTCCTTATGTTGGAAACCTTTTTCCCAGCGATTGGAAACTTCACTATCCCAGATGTTGGAAACCTTGCTATCCATGATACTCAATATTACACTATCCCAGCTATTCAAAACCTAACTATCCAATTGTGGGGAAACTTCACCATCTCAATTTTTCAAAACTTATCTTGATGAGAATTTGGATCCAAACAGTTAGAAACCTCACTATCCCAGCAGCTGTAAACAACACTATATTAGCTGTTGGAAATCTCACAATCCCATCATTTGGAAAAAAAACACTATCTTAGCTGTTGGCAACCTCAGCAACTGTTGGAATCCTCACTACATAGTCTATATCCTACTTATATACCTATTTGAGCTCACAAATTGCATTGACCCACCTGCCTGTCTCTTTCCATGCCCACCTATTACAAATTTCAATTGCAAAAATATCTTTTCTACCGAGTGTCAGGATCAAGACCCATCAATCTGTGAGAATATGTGACAGAAGAGCAGTCTGTGGCATCTTGGCAGTTTATAAACAGATATTCCACAAAGGTCTGATTGTACATATGTCCACCTGCACCTTACCTTTCTCTGGTTTCAACGACACGTCACTTCTCAAGGACATGACCAAGAAAACGAGACACATGCACAGTGATAAACATCTTTGGTGGTTGCAAATGTCAAGATTAATGTCAACACTCTGACCAATTAACACACCAGTCACACATACACTTGCATCCCTCAAAGGACAACACCACTCAATAAATGTTTTCGACATACAGAGAAAGATTGATATATCAACATTTTTTAAGCAGGTTGAAGGCCACTAACGTCAAGGTCAGAGGAACAGATATCTCAAAGCAGTGGTTTGGGCCTATGTAAGTTTATACACGCTTAATATATTAATTCCACCTTTATTAGTCACAAATATCCAGACAACAATTGAGGTCCGTCAATCTGTCCCTTTAAGACAAGCATTTCCAACATTAAAAAATCTTATTTTTTACCAATTGAGGCACATAATTCAAAGTTAAATGACTAATTGAAACCATCAATTTGATTTCAAAAAAGGTTAACACTATATCAGTATTGATTATTCTCCTTGCTTACAAAACAATTTAAACCCAAGACACTAGTAATACTCGACATTAGAGCATAGGCCTTTGAAGCAACTGAATTAGTGGGCATATTCTTAAGGTCGTTACTAATTCTTATTTTCATGGAACAATGTAATTTTACTGACTGCTTAGCCAGACATCACAAGCATTTCCAATTTTAAAAATCTTAGAAAATCATAAAAGTAATTAACACTTCCTAACAAGTAATGTGTTAGAGGGGTTGATAGAGGGTTAATGAGAAGCGTTAATGAGGAAAGGGGTTAATCAGAGGGTTCATTTTCCATGCATTCAAATCAACTTTGAAAACCCAATGTTGTTTTACTGAAGTTGTTACATTTTTTAAAGTGTGAATAACCTCTTTTACTCTCAATTAAAGTCTCAGGTGATAACCATGCTCTGACATGATATAACCATGTTACATTGATAGCTTATATATTTATATTTATATACATGTATCACAGTCCAGTAATCTATTTGTGACGTACTTGTCACACAAGGAGAAAATTTGTGATTCCTGTTTATCCAGAAAATATCTCTAGAAGTATTCATAAAAATAATCATCATTACATAACAATAAAAACAAGTGTTTCGTCACTAGCGCCACCTGCTGGTCAGTTACATCTCACATGCTATATATAGAGTGCTGCAATCATTGTCACAGCGAATAGTAAACGTCCAAACATTCTTGCAAATGTCTTGTGCATTATTTTGGGAGGCAAATCAATGTCGTGAACTAAATATTATCATGTCACTAGAGATTTGGGAAAACTTTGACTTTTTCGATTTGCTGAAAAATCTGTCTCTGAGGCTATATACAAATTGTGTTATATTTCGCGTAGTGGCTCAGCAAATCAACAAGGAAAATGTCTTCATCTGGTGATTCTGGATTCTACAGTCTGTGACCAACATCATCAACCTGCCAGCTGCAATAAAAAATACACACAGTACAGTACCTTCTTATAGTACATTCAGAATATGTCACCACAGTTGGTAGTTGAAATTGATTGCCCTAAGAACAGTCATGACCTCTAGCGACAAAATTAAAATCTTTACCAAAATTCAGAAAATTATACTATAACTCACTTATGGCATATATTTCCAATAAATAAATAAACCTTATGCATTCACACTGTAAATTTTTTTTTAGAAATGAACCTCAAAGTTTTAAATATTCATATTAAAGTGGCACTCTGAGAATGAGGGAGATATGCTTTCCTTGGACCATAAGGACAAAAACAAACAAATATTGCTATTATTCTTTGAGGAGAGCAAGAATATTTCAAAGTGCTGAGACTTTCAATTTTCCATCATAGATCTCTGATATTGATGTTGGAGAGTTCAGGACTTACAGGATTTCTTCCCAATGATGGCCCAGTTCATTAAAGTCTTATCAACTGCAATATCAGTGATCTCATTAACTGCAATATCAGTGATCTCATTAAATGTGATATCAGTGATCTCATTCACATCTGATATCAGTGATCTCATTAAAATGTGATATCAGTGATCTCATTAATTGCGATATCAATGATCTCATTAACTGCGATATCAGTTATCTCATTACATGTGATATCAGTGATCTCATTAATTGCGATATCAGTGATATCAGTGATCTCATTAACTGTGATATCAGTGATCTCATTACATGTGATATCATGTGATATCAATATCAAAAATGTAACGGTGCATATTTTCGGAGTGAACTATCCAAAAGTTTTGGAATCTTATGACTTATTAATGCCCATATGCAAAAATGTTATATTCCTAAATCTATTAAGTCATGGTAACAGAAGATAGCTTTCTATAAATTCTATACCAAGCATTACCCACATGAATTGATCACCTCTTAAACACAGACTGAGACTGATAAAAAACAATTATTATTCTTACTGCGTCAGCAGCAGTAAAGATCTTCTAAGCCTCTTGGAAATGTCATATGAATAATGTGCATAACCACAAATCTGTTTTTTCATATTTCTGTTTCCAAGAATATAGGAGGCTAATGGCCTCAGAGCTATGATGAGCATTGCTTTTCTGTAAAGTGTATGCAAATTTTCCTGCATATTGATTCATAATGATCATTTAAATCATTTCCCAGAGCTGAGTTGGGCAAATAATTTTGACCAATCAAAATGCATGTTTCATATTGAATTTGACCCCAGCTTGTTAGCTTGTTATCTCCATTCTCTTTGGCTAATATTGTTAGATTATTCAAAATGACAGTCATAGCTATCAGATTTTTTCAAAAATTATGGAAAATTAATGGAAAATAGAACATCTGAAAATACAACATCATACCTACTAATACCAAAGAACTCAGACCACCAGTTTCAGATTGAAAGATCAAAGTTAAAAGATCAAAGATGACCAACAAACAGAATGACAGAAAATCCCCCTCACTACAGAAGCTTTGCTATGCAAAGGTAAAAATTGGGATTTGAAGCAGACTGCATCTGCCTTTGTTCGGACAGTTCTTTGATAAATGAGGTATTTTATCCTTCAATTCTGTGACATGCATGTATAACTGTCAAAATTGTCAAACAACATCATATTAACCCCATCACAAGCATTGCCTTACTGTCCATGAGCCCATCATTCAAAGTTATTATCAAGTCTTAACAAAATTGACAGAATATTAAGTTCTGATAGTGAAGCTATATCATTAATCATTCATTATAGCAAAAACAAATAACATTACTGCTTTATAATGGCAATAAAAAAAACTTGCTTCTTAAAGATTGGACAAAATCCTGACTTACATATCAACCTGTCTGGTATCCGACGGCCTTGAGGATTTCCTTTTTGTATTTGGGGTTCTGTGTATCTATCTCACTGTCACCAACCTGCCCATCTTCATAGCTGAAAATATACCAATTCATAAGCTTAACATGGACAAAATATAAGAAATAAAATTTATTGACAGGTGTGACACTTATGGGAAGTAAACAGTTCAGATGTTGCCGATGAGGGTTTTTATAAATAATCTTCAGTGGGGCTTATAATTGAGAGAAATATTTCTTATATTATATCGGGATGTTAACTTGGAATCTGAAAACAACAAGAGTGATGCACAACAAAACTGCCCATGGGTTCTTTGAGATTTCTTCACAATATAAAGGAAAAGAAATGTGAAACAGTGTCAGTTGTTCTTGAGATGGCAAACTCGCAAAAACCACCACTATCTCTACCACCACCAGAACAGGAGGTGGCTGATACCTTCCCACCACCAGTACAGGAGGTGGCTGATACCTTCCCACCATCAGTACAGGAGGTGGCTGATACCTTCCCACCACCAGTACAGGAGGTGGCTGATACCTTCCCACCATCAGTACAGGAGGTGGCTGATACCTTCCCACCACCAGTACAGGAGGTGGCTGATACCTTCCCACCACCAGTACAGGAGGTGGCTGATACCTTCCCACCACCAGTACAGGTGACTGATACCTTCCCAGTACAGGAGGTGGCTGATACCTTCCCACCATCAGTACAGGAGGTGGCTGATACCTTCCCACCACCAGTACAGGAGGTGGCTGATACCTTCCCAGTACAGGAGGTGGATGATACCTTCCCACCACCAGTACAGGAGGTGGCTGATACCTTCCCACCACCAGTACAGGAGGTGGCTGATACCTTCCCAGTACAGGAGGTGGCTGACGCCTTCCCACCACCAGTACAGGAGGTGGCTGATACCTTCCCATCATCAGTACAGGAGGTGGATGACACCTTCCCACCGCCAGTACAGCAGGTGGCTGATACCTTCCCACCACCAGTACAGCAGGTGGCTGATACCTTCCCAGTACAGGAGGTGGCTGATACCTTCCCACCACCAGTACAGGAGGTGGCTGATACCTTCCCAGTACAGGAGGTGGCTGATACCTTCCCACCACCAGTACAGGAGGTGGCTGATACCTTCCCACCACCAGTACAGGAGGTGGCTGATACCTTCCCAGTACAGGAGGTGGCTGATACCTTCCCAGTACAGCAGGTGGCTGATACCTTCCCAGTACAGGAGGTGGCTGATACCTTCCCAGTACAGGAGGTGGCTGATACCTTCCCAGTACAGGAGGTGGCTGATACCTTCCCAGTACAGGTGGCTGATACCTTCCCACCACCAGTACAGGAGGTGGCTGATACCTTCCCACCACCAGTACAGGAGGTGGCTGATACCTTCCCACCACCAGTACAGGAGGTGGCTGATACCTTCCCACCACCAGTACAGGAGGTGGCTGATACCTTCCCATCATCAGTACAGGAGGTGGATGACACCTTCCCACCACCAGTACAGCAAGTGGCTGATACCTTCCCACCACCAGTACAGGAGGTGACTGATACCTTCCCACCACCAGTATAGGAGGTGGCTGATACCTTCCCACCACCAGTACAGCAGGTGGCTGATACCTTCCCAGTACAGGAGGTGACTGATACCTTCCCAGTACAGGTGGCTGATACCTTCCCACCACCAGTAGAGGAGGTGGCTGATACCTTCCCATCATCAGTACAGGAGGTGGATGACACCTTCCCACCACCAGTACAGCAGGTGGCTGATACCTTCCCACCACCAGTACAGGAGGTGACTGATACCTTCCCACCACCAGTATAGGAGGTGGCTGATACCTTCCCTCCACCAGTACAGGAGGTGGCTGATACCTTCCCACCACCAGTACAGGAGGTGGCTGACACCTTCCCTTCACCAGTACAGCAGGTGGCTGATACCTTCCCACCACCAGTACAGGAGGTGGATGATACCTTCCCACCACCAGTACAGGAGGTGGATGATACCTTCCCACCATCAGTACACCACCAGTACAGGAGGTGGCTGACACCTTCCCACCACCAGTACAGGAGGTGGCTGATACCTTCCCACCACCAGTACAGGAGGTGGATGATACCTTCCCACCACCAGTACAGCAGGTGGCTGATACCTTCCCACCACCAGTACAGGAGGTGGATGGTACCTTCCCACCATCAGTACACCACCAGTACAGGAGGTGGCTGATACCTTCCCACCACCAGTACAGCAGGTGGCTGATACCTTCCCACCACCAGTACAGCAGGTGGCTGATACCTTCCCACCACCAGTACAGGAGGTGGATGGTACCTTCCCACCATCAGTACACCACCAGTACAGGAGGTGGCTGACACCTTCCCACCACCAGTACAGGAGGTGGCTGATACCTTCCCATCATCAGTACAGGAGGTGGATGACACCTTCCCACCACCAGTACAGGAGGTGGCTGACACCTTCCCACCACCAGTACAGGAGGTGGCTGACACCTTCCCACCACCAGTACAGCAGGTGGCTGATACCTTCCCACCACCAGTAGAGGAGGTGGCTGATACCTTCCCACCACCAGTACAGCAGGTGGCTGATACCTTCCCACCACCAGTACAGGAGGTGGATGGTACCTTCCCACCATCAGTACACCACCAGTACAGGAGGTGGCTGACACCTTCCCACCACCAGTACAGGAGGTGGCTGATACCTTCCCATCATCAGTACAGGAGGTGGATGACACCTTCCCACCACCAGTACAGCAGGTGGCTGATACCTTCCCACCACCAGTACAGCAGGTGGCTGACACCTTCCCACCACCAGTACACCACCAGTACAGGAGGTGGCTGACACCTTCCCACCACCAGTACAGCAGGTGGCTGATACCTTCCCACCACCAGTACAGGAGGTGGCTGATACCTTCCCACCACCAGTACAGGAGGTGGATGATACCTTCCCACCATCAGTACACCACCAGTACAGGAGGTGGCCGACACCTTCCCACCACCAGTACAGGAGGTGGCTGATACCTTCCCACCACCAGTACAGGAGGTGGCTGACACTTTCCCACCACCAGTACAGGAGGTGGATGATACCTTCCCACCATCAGTACACCACCAGTACAGGAGGTGGCCGACACCTTCCCACCACCAGTACAGCAGGTGGCTGATACCTTCCCACCACCAGTACAGGAGGTGGCTGACACCTTCCCACCACCAGTACAGGAGGTGGCTGATACCTTCCCACCACCAGTACAGCAGGTGGCTGATACCTTCCCACCACCAGTACAGCAGGTGGCTGATACCTTCCCACCACCAGTACAGGAGGTGGATGGTACCTTCCCACCATCAGTACACCACCAGTACAGGAGGTGGCTGACACCTTCCCACCACCAGTACAGGAGGTGGCTGATACCTTCCCATCATCAGTACAGGAGGTGGATGACACCTTCCCACCACCAGTACAGGAGGTGGCTGACACCTTCCCACCACCAGTACAGGAGGTGGATGACACCTTCCCACCACCAGTACAGGAGGTGGCTGACACCTTCCCACCACCAGTACAGCAGGTGGCTGATACCTTCCCACCACCAGTACAGGAGGTGGCTGATACCTTCCCACCACCAGTACAGCAGGTGGCTGATACCTTCCCACCACCAGTACAGGAGGTGGATGGTACCTTCCCACCATCAGTACACCACCAGTACAGGAGGTGGCTGACACCTTCCCACCACCAGTACAGGAGGTGGCTGATACCTTCCCATCATCAGTACAGGAGGTGGATGACACCTTCCCACCACCAGTACAGGAGGTGGCTGACACCTTCCCACCACCAGTACAGGAGGTGGATGACACCTTCCCACCACCAGTACAGGAGGTGGCTGACACCTTCCCACCACCAGTACAGCAGGTGGCTGATACCTTCCCACCACCAGTACAGGAGGTGGCTGATACCTTCCCACCACCAGTACAGCAGGTGGCTGATACCTTCCCACCACCAGTACAGGAGGTGGCTGACACCTTCCCACCACCAGTACAGGAGGTGGCTGACACCTTCCCACCACCAGTACAGGAGGTGGCTGATACCTTCCCATCATCAGTACAGGAGGTGGATGACACCTTCCCACCACCAGTACAGCAGGTGGCTGATACCTTCCCACCACCAGTACAGCAGGTGGCTGACACCTTCCCACCACCAGTACACCACCAGTACAGGAGGTGGCTGACACCTTCCCACCACCAGTACAGCAGGTGGCTGATACCTTCCCACCACCAGTACAGGAGGTGGCTGATACCTTCCCACCACCAGTACAGGAGGTGGCTGATACCTTCCCACCACCAGTACAGGAGGTGGCTGATACCTTCCCACCACCAGATAACTAGGATATGGACCTCAGTTGTTGACTGTCTCAAAGATTGGGAAAAAGGATAATTTTTTTAAAAATTATCTATATTTTTCACGTAGTCTTCCATAATTGGTAGACGCAAGATGCTAATGAATGAGGTCATCACAGAATTAAACAAGTAAAATTTTGTTTTTTGATTAATTTGGTTTCCTATTTATGAATTGCATTCAATATGATACTGGTAACGATTGTAGGTCAATAGAAATGGAGTCAATATCCTTTGGGGAAAATTATGGTTGGTTAATTGTTAAATGACAATTATTATTTACAAGTGGTTTTGAATCAGGTTAGGGTAATAATTAGTTTTCTATGTAACCAGTCAAGTTGAGTTTGTGAGTGATTTTTCAAATTAATATTTTTAAGACTAAAAAAGGTTGTCATTTGTACGACCAATTTAAGGTAATGAGAAAAGGCTGTGAAAAAGACAGTTTTAATGGTTATGCTGATGTACATTTATAATCAACTCTTTGAGGACCAAATTTTTTTATGTTTTTTTATTTCCTCATTAGTCGGTTATTAAATAATTTGACCAATAAAATTAAAATTAATGTGTTATTTCTTGGTGAATTCATATCTGAGTTGAGTGGTAAAAAAGGTGAATTCAGGTAGTGTGAATGGCTGTTTTTGTGTAATAATATATTTTTCTTCAGTGGATCTGACTGCATTAACTTGGGTTTTTTCTAGATTAAACTGTGCATGAAACTTTTAATGTTAGATTCATTAAACAGATTTCTGATTCAAAGACTTAAAGTTACAGCTCTAAACTCATTTGTAAGTCTGGTTGTTTATAGTATACCTCATGAAATTATGCATATTAAGGTATTTTTATTGTAGAAATATAAACAAATATTGGGATTGGAGAAATTGTTATAATTGAGTAATTGAAAAGGTCAAGAAGAAAAAGGTGTGTTTTTGTTGCAGTTGCTGCTACATCAATTTTGTAAATTTATGAATAAATTTCAAATTCTGTTTTGCTATATAATAGGTCTTCTGTTTGACAAAAGTGAGTGGACCATAAAATACATTTGATAATGCAGAAGTGATAATTCTTATATTTATCTAGTTATAAAAGGTTTCATTTGTGCATCTGTGAATGGTCATTTGACCAATGGTCCATAGTTCATGTGTCTCTCTGGCTGTGGTAGCTAATAAAAAAACGTATTTCTTAGTTCAGGATCATTACTTCCTTTAAACAATATTGTTTCTTTTAGTAAGCCTAATAATACCTTCGAAATGAACAGAGCTGACCTTCTGAAAGCAGTAGAGATGAATCAAGTTGTCTTGCTTCGTCAGTGGCTATTCTTAGCACTAATGACTCAAAAGGTTATTCATGTGTTAAGATATAGAAAAAGTATTTTGTGACATTTTGAACCTCTCTTAATTTGAAAAAAATAGGTCAAGGTTATATTTGAGAAGTCCTGAGTATGCAACTAAAATATGCATGAATATATATATAAATTGCAAATCTTTTTTTATATTTTAAAACCTGTGACCTTGAAAAACAGATCAAAGTCACATTTCAGGTCGTATTATTGGAGGTTTTTTTCATGGGGTGCATATGTTGTAAATGTGTTGTAGATAAAAAAGAAATTTTGGTTTTCCATGAATGGACCTTTTTTTGAATATCAGAGAAAATTTGATTTTGAAATAGTGAAAGTGATGTTGGAATAGACTGTATGAACTAGTTATTGGACACCGGCTGTCAAACTGTCTCAATTATCAATTTAGCATTATTTCATTTGATTTATCTCCAAAGACAAATTTAAACAAATTCCTTTAATCACGAATGAGAATGTTTTTGTCCAGTTGAAGCCGTTTCCCTATTTGCACAAGGAACATGTGACTTGCATTGTTTTGATATAGAATATCTTAAATTTCATCTTGACACATATCGCAAGGTTTTACAGTCTGTAAAGAACAAATGTTTAAATTTGATCTTAAAAATCTTTTAGTTTAAATGTTGAAATGGTCACAAGATATCTTCGAAAGGATGATGCAGAAAATAGAGAGATGTGTGTTATCACATGCAAAATACAAGTCAACTTCAAACATTTGACTTTTAACAAAACATTTCTGCATCAAAGTATGTAGAAGAATCTTTTCACCGGGAGAATGTGTCAAATCTTTAAATAGCCACATAAATCCCTGCATCTTGCATGACAATGGCACAAGGGGATGAGCTGTGACGCACATTGTGAGTTGGCGTTGTCAACAACCAGCCAATGTTTAAAGACAGTTGTTTGACGGAACCAATTCTTTTATGTCTGAACATATAATCCAGGAGGTCTCTTCCTCAAAAGGATTTCTGATACACTGAAGATCATAAAATTTATAGGAAAAAACAATTTTCACATTACAAAGTTTAACATAAGAGTAGAGGGTGTCTTACTGAAAACAAATTGGTATTCAAGATTTTGTGTGAAGTTGATGATGTCTATTATGCCTTTCATTCTAAGATCAAAGTTATATATAGGATATATTTACAGTGAAGATGATTGGCTTGTTTGTTTGTTTGTTTGTTTGTTTGTATTTCATACTGGAACATGCATTATATACAAAGACATGTTCCATTTTCTATACAGTAAACTGGAAATTGTCAGACTACCTGTTCCTGTCTTTAAAAAGGCCTACGATTGGGGATAATTTATTTAGGCCTGTGGTTGGGGGAGAGTTTATTCAGACCTATGGTTGGGGGGGGGGGGGGAGAGTTTATTCAGTACTATGGTTGGGGAGAGTTTATTCAGACCTATGGTTAGGGAGAGTTTATTGAGACCTATAGTTGGGGGGGGGGAGAGTTTATTCAGGCCTATTGTCGGGGAGAGTTTATTCAGGCCTATGGTTGGGGAGAATTTATTCAGGCCTATGGTTGGGGAGAGTTTATTCAGGCCTATGGTTGGGGAGAGTTTATTCAGGCCTATGGTTGGGTGAGAGTTTATTCAGGCCTATGGTTGGGGAGGATTTATTCAGGCCTATGGTTGGGAAGAGTTTATTCAGACCTATGGTTGGGGGGGAGAGTTTATTCAGGCCTATGGTTGGGTGAGAGTATATTCAGGCCTATGTTCGGGGAGAGTTTATTCAGGCCTATTGTTGGGGGAGAGTTTATTCAGGCCTATGGTTGCGTAGAGTTTATTTAGGCCTATGGTTGGGTGAGAGTTTATTCAGGCCTATGGTCGGGGAGAGTTTATTCAGGCCTATGGTTGGGGGAGAGTTTATTAAAACATGCAAGCTTATTAAAACATTTTCAAATTTCTATAAAATGCTTTCTGTTTAAATTCACATCATTTGAATATTTTGAGATGTGTGCTTGAAAAGCATTAAGTCACAACTAACATTCCTTTTTAATCTTGAATGTCACACCCTTCAAGTCAGACAGAAGTCGGGGCAGATTATTGTTATCTTAACCCTGCACTTAATTGCTCTTTTCGATAAGATCTCTTGTTTTAGGCTGCAAGCTTATTATGGAGTCTCTATAAAGCTCTATAATTAAGTTTTGACCTCAATGCCTTGAAGCATCCATTTAGGCTGTGAGCTGCTCAACACCTAACTCTGTTTGAACACAAGTTTCTGGGGTTTTTTCTACTTCTTGTTTTAACACCAGCTTTTCTAGTTCTGAAGCTGTAGTGCGTCTGGCCCATTTCTCTGTTAGACATCAGGGTACTAATTCAATCATCATTGTAAATGAACATAACTTCTTGTTTTTTTATCACAAATGTTCAAGTTGTGTTATTTTCTTCAGGGAATTTGGGTATCTATTTGTAGATTTTCCGTCCATAGTCTGAGAGGAACTACCAGATGTGCTAGCTGATAACTTGGCTGGCCATTTACGTCATACTTTATACAAAATATATTGTGATCATCCTTTCAAATTCCTCAGGGAAAGCAAAAGGAATGGAAATATTTAAATATAACAGTTGCTATAGAAGCACACTAAGTGGTAAACATATATACATGTCCTAAACCCTTCTAAAATTGTCTTCACAATTTCAACCTAAGACAAAAGTACCTTGTATAATCACATCTGATATTAAGTGTTTTAAATGTTTTGGTATCTTTATTTCTGAGCATTTCACACTTCCACATACACGTAATTTAATAAAGAATTTCAATAAAAAAATCTTATCTACAAGAAAAATTTGAGTGAGATTTTCAAATGTACTCTGCAGCAGACTGGGCATGTGCTGAAATCAGCCACAGCAAGGAATGTACAAAATTGCTGATTATCATCTACTTATCTTCTTAGAGATTTACACTTCATATTATAACTTTGGGACTCACTTTTTCACTGCTAAAAATGAGCCTCAAAAGAGAGTGTTCTGAAGATTTTTTTTAAAAAAAGGTATCCTGATGCAAGAAACAAAAAAGAAATAACATTTCTCCCATATATTTGAATTGAAAAACTTTCATGATATTTTATATAGAGACCAAGAGAAACTGTTTGACACTCTAACTTTACTATGCAATATACTAAGCCCGGTTTGTTCTCTTTCAAACCTGAAGAACTGCCTTGTCTATAATGCACACGTAAGTGATATCACAAAAGATTTGCTCCCAACAGAATAACAGGAAATGCTATGAAAAAGTATATTGTCTTATATTGGCATAATCTCAGGGGACCTCAAGGAGGGATTGACACATTGTCATTAAACCCCCCCCCCCCCCCCCCCCCAAGGTCAAGATCAAATCACGAGAAAAATTTGATCTGGGACAGACTCCAAAGACAGACAGGCAGATGAAGAGGACTGAAAAAAATGCTCTGATGGGTTAAAATAAACTATACAAATACAAACATAGGCATCAGAGATGCATCAACCCTCAGCCCTGGTAACTCATTGCACAACATTCGCTCCACACAAAACATCACTGCACCAAGGCAAATTGATGCAGGGGTAAAAAAACCCATAACATCTACTTCCTTTGATAGCTTAGGTGTGTCAAGTATCATGAATCTGTCATCATTTACTCTAGAATTATTGATATGGGTCGGTGACCTTGAAAAGCAGGTTAAGGTCACCGTCCATCAAACTCATCTGGAGTCATCCCAGATGCTTATGTGTGTCAATTTTCATGAAGCTGCCATCATTTGTTCTTGAGTTATCACGATGACAAGGATGATTTCACATAATTGTCCCTGTGACCTTGAAAAGTAGGTGAAGGTCATGTTTCATAGAAAAAATTCTGAGGTCTTCACCAGATGCTTGTGTGTGTCAAATCTCATATAGCTGCCATCATTCGTTCTTGAGTTATTGCGATTCTTGGGATTTCACATAATTGTCCGTGACCTTGAAAAATAGGTCAAAGTCGCCGTCCATTGAACTCGTCCGAGATTTTCACCAGATGCTTTTGTGTGTCAAGTTTCATGAAGCTGCCATCATTAGTTCTCGTGTTATCGCGATGACAAGGATGATTTCACATAATTGTCCCTGTGACCTTGAAAAGTAGGTGAAGGTCATGTTTTATAGAAACAATTCTGAGGTCTTCACCAGATGCTTATGGGTGTCAAATCTCATTAAGCTGCCATCATTTGTTCTTGAGTTTTTCTTGGGATTTCACATAATTGTCCCTGTGACCTTGAAAAATAGGTCAAGGTCACCGTCCATCAAACTCGTCCGAGGTTTTCACCAGATGCTTATGTGTGTGAAGTTTCATGAAGCTGCCATCATTTGTTCTCGAATTATCGCGATGACAAGATGATTTCACATAATTGTCCCTGTGACCTTGAAAAGTAGGTGAAGGTCATGTTTCATAGAAAAAATTCTGAGGTCTTCACCAGATACTTATGTGTGTCAAATCTCATAAAGCTACCATCATTCGTTCTTGAGTTATTGTGTTTCTTGGGATTTCACATAATTGTTCCTGTGACCTTGAAAAATAGGTCAAAGTCGCCGTCCATCGAACTCGTCCGAGGTTTTCACCAGATACATATGTGTGTCAAGTTTCATGAAGCTGCCATCATTTGTTCTTGAGTTATCGCGATGACAAGGATGTTCGCTACAGACATACATACATACATACATACATACATGCATACATACATACATACATACATACATACATACATACATACATACATACATACATACATACATACCCACGCCAGGAGTACTGCAATACCCTCAGCCTGATTACATCAGGGGCTGAGGGTAAAAACATTGAAATTCATTTTCAACAAATAAATGTGAATGCACATTTTGGAAGGCACTGTATGAGCAATGTACGGACAATATGGAAGGCATTGTGTAGGCAATGAACTTGTTTCATTAATAATAAACTCATATCAGATCAGTGACAGACATTACACTCAAATGCCAATTATATCTATTGTGTTCAAGTGCTGATGCTGAGTGGCTGTCAAGTTCGGTCTATAAATAGAACATTGGTATTTATTTCCACAGTGTCTCAGCCAATCAAATCCATGACTCGGTTACTTTGTCATGAGCACACTATTCCTGGCAGGAACTCACACATTCACCAGATCAGGTGCCGACTCAATCTCACAATTCTCAAAACAGCTTTTTATCTTCTTGTGCTCTTGTAAACTATTTGCTTTTTGGTTGTAAATTTGCCTGTGTCTCCATCTGTGTGTTTATTTGTTTTTTTGGTTTGTTTGGGTTTTTCAATCACTTTCAAACTTTAAAGCACAGGCCTCAGCCAAAATGAGAACTGTATCATTACTTCAATGCCAACATGACTGGAAAGCAACCTACAGATCACCACAGAGTTGGTTAATACTGTCTAAGATTGTTTTCAGTGATCAGATATTAACATTTCTTTTAAATTTCTGGATATCAGTTAAAGACAAATTTTGTTTAACATGTTAGACTAATGGTGTAAAACCATTCTTGCTTCACAAATTGTATTCTTAAGATATGCCTTGAAATAGAACAAAAGAACAAATCAGATAAAACTTGTGTTGCAGCAGCAATGTGAAATATTCCCAGTCAACTATCTCAGTTCCAAACTTCAAGAAAAAAAGCATTAGTTTGAAACATAGCAACATTCTGTGAAAGCTAGACAAAATAACTCATGTCATGCAGAGAATGGTAAAAAAGTATTTTTAATCACTAAACATAGCTTTCTACACAGATAAATGTAGACTGAGGGATACGCTTATACAGCCCAACTCATTCCCAACAGATGTGAACAGCCACAAAATTGTATTCATGACAAGGCATTCAAAACATAATAAAACAAAAAGTTTTTTTTTCTCAAATGCATTTTTTAAAGATAACAACATGATCTGAAATAAGGATTGAGGCACACACAAATTAATGGAAATATTTCAGTTAATCTATTTAGAATATTTGAGAGTGTGCTGTATTGAAGCCTGTGGAAAGTTGCCCCCTAACTTTATTGACTTTGGATGGCCTGTACATACTCAGGCAATAAATAAGTAAATTTCCACCTACACAACCCCAAATAAGGTACACCCAAGAGCAATGTATATAAATAGACTGATATTTACACAAAGGAAAACCTGGTGCATACAAGATGTTGTTCCAAATGGTTTTCCTCCCCTCCAAACCACCCCAATTGTGTTACAACCTGCCTCCTGGCAAAACCTCGCTCATCCAAAGGCTACACTTCTGTTAATTGGCATCAGTTTCCAGTGCTATTTTGCCTCTCCTGCCTTTTTTATGGATCTGACCTTTGCCAATGTGATTATCATCTGAAGGTCATTCATTGACCTTTTCAGAAGAAGGTCATTTAATATTGTAAGTGGCATTCTTGAGCAACTGATGCTTCACTGTGTCGAAATCTGCTGCTAATTTAATTTTCAAAATTTAGTCCATTAAGATCCTTTTTGCTGTTATATATAAAATGTACTTATTGTGAATATATTAGATTTTACTTACACAAAGAAGAACCTGGTGCAGACATGGTCTGGGTTAGGAGAAACCCAAATATTTCCACTCTTTTTGATATCCTTGCTTGTTATCACTGCAATAAACAAAACAGTAAACATATAATCATAATTTACTCTTTCTTTTAAAGTATTGAATAGTGACAAAAAGTATGGACTATTATGCAAATTAAATCATGTATGCTTCTTTTATGATGTTCAATTTAAACTAAATCAGGGAAAATTAAAGCCAGTCACCTGAGCTCAATGCCCTACTCTTACATAATTTTTTTTCTATTATTGTATGATTCATCCCGATCTGATGGTGCATGACAAAAATTGAATCATCTCATTCAGTGATAATTATGTAGGTCAATGTAGGTACAGTAATTGAACAAGGCAACCGACTGGCCCCAGACATTAACATTAACTGGCTTGGAATATGGAGCCAAGAATCAGACATTAACATCTGGAGTCTTTTTTCAATGTGTTACTAAGGACCAATTGCAGTATTCTTACAAATAAATAATACTTTTTTGTAAAATCTTTTTGTATATTTGAAGTACTTTGTATGACCTGCAATTTGGTGTATTACTTTAAGTTGTTTTTTAAATAGGAAAATAATTAGAGCATTTTTAGTAGTGGAAGTGTTCATATGTTACTATTTGACCTGGCCCTCCTGTCAGTAGCTTGTCAAAATGGTGGCAGACAGATATATTGAAATCTCAAAGATTTGGGTCACATTTGGAAAGAATATGTCTAAATCATTATCAATCTGGTAGATCTCTGACACAAAATCAACACTGAAGGGTGCCATGATGGATGTACTGAATATTTTGATGTTCTGTACCTAGTGACTTGCAGAATTCCAGGATATTTATACTGTGCAAATATTTCCACACATATTCAGTCTTGTAATATTGTTATATTAGCCTGGCGGCAATGTCAGCTCCATCTATTCAGTCTGCACCATGTGTTTTTCCGCTCACATTTGTTTTGACTTCAGGGCTGGATGTTCAAGATTTCAACATGATTAAGCTGTAAGTCTCTGTAGCATACACATATTATGTCAACCATGTTTTGACATCACCAATTTCTGTTACTCCATCAAATGGTACTTCTGTATGAGGAGTGATTTGTGAATGCAAGGTAGAGTATGAGAAGGAAGATCTTTTCATTTTGCAAACTTACGTAGGCTTGATTTTGTAAAAATCAGCACTTGTTTGATTTCATTTGGAGAATGCTAACAATGGAGATGTGAGTTATGATAGGTCTTTTCTGTGTCTGGTCCATTACAAATTATCAGTTCATGTTTGGAATTTTCACTGCTTAAGTGCACCATGCTGCCACCTGGTGTGTTAGAATCTGTCATGCATGGGGGAACTTTGTAGACACATTTAAGCTGTGCTCATCAAAGTGAAACACGTTCATTAACAAGTCATTTCATTTCTGCAAATAATACCTTCAAATCTATACCAGCATGCATTGTACAAGACACAATAGACACCTGGTGGTCACAAATGTTAAAGCTCAAGCAATGAGAAAAATTGTCTCATGCTTATACACTTAGTGAGTTGAAGATGTCTTTGTTAAAATTAAATACACTAATCTTATTCATGGATATGACAACATGTGACCTCAAATAAATCATTAAAAAAGAGGTCTTTGATTATTTCTACAAAAAAAATCAGACTCTTTGGTACCTTTGTTTCTGCTAGAAATTGCTCCTAGCAACCGGAATATGTCAACATCAAAACAAAGAATTGGAGTGAACTCCTCCAGAGTTGACTACTGGAGGATATGACTTGATGTTTCTTGTCAAGATGTCGAGTACACCCATTTATCACCAGCGTTGAGACTAAAAGATATGCTACCAACCAGTTAGTGGAGCACAATATGGTGTAGACTAGTACTACCTGCAGCAGAAAAGGTCAAATCAAGAAGTAGATCATGACCTTCTGGCTGTAGACCCTTAGAACTCACAGTAGATCAGTTATTCTTATATTTTCAGCACATGTTGGACTTTATCATGTCAGATAGGCCCCTGTCACTGAGACTCAATGCCCTACTCATTTCAGAGGGGTATTTCTTTTGCATTATCACACTGACATGTTAACAGAAACCACAGTCTTTCCAAACCAGTTCTGACAAGGACAAGTAAGAAATGAATTAGTATTAAACGACCACATTCTCAACCGCCATGCCAATCTTAATAATCCCTGGCCATGAGAATATACAGGCTCTCTACTTCACTTTTACAGAAGGTTCTATGTATCAATATGTCCAATATAATATCCCATACCTTGCAGATCAAGTGACCAATGACATCAAAGGTTTGTATGAAACATGTGACAGGTATGTATTTCAGACAATAATCAGTCCATCTCCAGATTGCATTGGTTCACTCTTTTCACTCCATGCTTACCATGGGTAAATCCTCAACCTTTTCTATTCTTAGTTCTTATCGGAGGTGGAAGCAGCACAAGCTTTTAACAAGCTAAGACAAGACTATGGTATCATCTATGGTGGTCTCTTCAGATGAGCTTGTAGATCCACCATAAGGCCACACACAAAATGTGTTTGTTCTTTAAGACTGACTAAAATATAACTTCACAGCCTAAAATAGCTAGACTATCAAATTATTTTTTTTTTAAGTTACTTACAGCAAACTTCAATGCCTGCCATTTTAATATTTAAAAATGAAATCTCATAAGACTTACAGGCAAAAGGGGTCAATATATTTCAATATATTATCGTTATCCCAATGGCAGAGAATACACTAAGATGGCTCTTGAATTGTTTTCCTGATGCAAATAATAGCTTCTCCCTATGACCTTTGAGACCCATAATGGCCGCACTGTATGTAGGGCTTCTTCATGTTTTGAAATAAACTGCCTTTCTCTTGACTTATGCACATTTATGAAATGATGACTGATGACTGTGGAGACATAGGAGAATATAAAAAGAAAATGAGAATATGAAAAGACAAAAAAAAGTCATGGCACAATTCTCTTCAACTTTGAGTAAAAACTGGAATTAATGTATAATAAAAGTATTAAAAATCAATCCACAGACCGAAGTTGATTTGAAGGGAGTGAGGTGTTCAGTTTGAACCTATACCAGACTGATGCGGACTGATTGTAAATACAATCTTTGGGAAGGGTGCCTTGGCTGAGACTGATTATAGTGTTGACCAAAGCTGAGATAGCCGGGGCTTTGTGTGAAGGAGGCTCCCATCTGTCTCTGGGTAAGCTCACAGCAGCCATGCAAGTACACCGAGCTGTCAACCCATAATGCACTACCGCATTTCCCCAAATAATCTGAGCAAGCACCAGCGACTGAGCTTCAGCCTTTTGGAGGAAAACATTTTCTTCCTCAGTACACATGAACATTTTTTAATGCTCACCAGGCATGTGATATTGGAAATCTGAAATCTGATCCTTGCCCCTACACTGGGTTGTAACTCCATATATTTTTAACTGATTTTCAGCAGAAACTAGATAGTTTGTATGTGGCACAAAACTATCAAAAAAAAGTCAGCACAGTATTTAATGCATACTAGGTCATTCACTATCCAACTCACAGTTGCAATCTCCAGCAATATGTAAAGGATCTGCCTCCCAATATTTTGCAAGTTGTGACCTACCTGGTATTTAAGTAGGTCACTTTGACCTAGTTATATGAATTATTCCAAAAAATTCAGACATAATGTGCAACACAAATGTAGCAGGATTAAATGCTATTTGTAGTGTTTTGCAAAATATACATATCCAATTTTGATAACTTGCTCCTGCAACCTTGAAAGTATTTCAAGATCACCAAATATCAAACTTGTCCAGCTCTTGAAACTAAGATCATATTTGCCACACAATAATGGTATTGCTGTAATTCATCAGAAACATTCACAAGCAAAGTTGCTTCTGTGCTGGTCATGACCTTGACCTTGACCTAAGGTCACAAAAAAATTGGTCCAAAACATTTCCCAGGCCTATTCATTATCATGTTAAGGTATCTGGCCTCTATGTCCAAGAATAAACAAATGAGGAAGAAAACAAAGTGTGGCAGTGGATGCGGTGGATGTGGTGGAAACAGAGCAAAGTACATTAAGTCAGCTTGTGCTGACTTAATCATATTGGGAACCAGTTTAAAAGGTACACTCACATCAATGTTTGAAGTTCTGGCCAGCTGTGAATGGTCCATCATAATTCATGAATATGCATCAATTTTTTGTTTGCTTTGAGATAAATATATATTTTCAATAAAAAAGACAAAACCAGGGAAAAAGTGGAAACAAATATTTTGTGGCCCAAACTTGCCCAAGAAGGCATTAAAGCATGCTGGGCAAATGGGCAATTGGTTGATGTTTGAGGCCATTGTTAAATGTGTAAATGCATTCGACCCAATACAACAAATATATATTTTGTCAGGCAACAATTTGTCTGGCAACTGTTCAATCTATATCGTATCAAGGCTTCCTGATAAAGCATGCTTCAATGTGCCATTATGGGCCTCTGAGTGCCCGAGGCAATCAACATCAGATCACACGTACATACATTCCCACTGCCTAATATAATATGCTTCAAACATTACAAACATATATCGAGGCTAGCTTATCATCAGAAAAACAATTTATGCCTGAAACAATAAGCCAATTTGTTTATATGGACATAAACAAAAATCCATCTAGCACAGTCCAGGCTTCTTCTGTCAACAAACAGTAGCATTAAAAGGCTCCTTCGGGAGGGGTTGTTATTTGAGACAAAAAAAATAATTGGTATGTGGGCACTTCCATATCTGCTCTTGAGGTACAAAATCTTGGTAATTACATAATGTACCATAATCATGTATTCTAATGTGTTTTGACATGAAATATAGGCTGACTTTTAACAGAACTTGCCTGATTTATATATTTCCTCCAACTTAATTATGGGAGTGACTAAAATCACGCGATGTGGCTTGTTATTGCTTTTAATAATTTGACATATATACAGAATAGACACTGTCATGAGCTGACATATATCTATAGTCGTGATGCATGGAACTCTGGGAAACAGCGACGTTTTTTTGTCAACACAGCCCTCATTAGCATAGAGCCATTAAGATTTTCTTTCTTCTGAAAATGAGGCTACTCTTCCCAAAGCAGTTCCCTGGGAGCATTAATTATCTAAACAACACATTCCATTAAAGGTGACTAGCAATTTGTTAAGTTCTTCCAAAGTGAAACAAATTTCCAAATAGCGTCAAAACTGCCTCAGATTTTCCATGTTCCAAGAAATGTGAGAATTTTTATCTTGAACTAAAAACTGCGGGCACATTCTTGCCATTTTTACCTTTCAATCAAGTATCGTATCACATGACTGTTAAAAAAACTGGATATTTTGTTGTCTAATTCTGGCAGAACAAAAGAGAAGAGAAAAGCAAATGCAAATGTATGCTAACTACATTGTACCTATCTAGAAAGAGGGAGATTTTCTGAAATGTCAAAGGATTCAGTTTTCTAATCAGTCACAAAGAATAGAGAATGTATAAAGTCATTTGGTATATATTGAGTATATCATTGGCAGATCCCCTGTCAAACATTCTCTTATTTCAGTGTGAAAAGGAAAGATTTCTAGATTTTTTAGTCTGCATTACATCAGTAGCAATGCTAGTCAAACAATCTTCTCACTGCCTCTGCCGTCATTGACTTGTATTGATGTTGTTTGAAATTTGGAACTCTGTGTTCAGTCATGCATGAATCATGCCCACCAAAATATCGTACAATCAGAATTGACCATCGTCAGGTCATGACCTGTGAGCATCTGGCTGACTGAGACACCAACCAATCAGCACAAAGCAGAATCTGTGCAAATAGTTATTCATCATTTCACCAATCACTTCACAGCCAATTTTTTATGAATAGTCCTGACCTGCAGCCGATCCTGTGCGCACCTTTTGGATGAAAACCGAGACAGACTATGTAGAAAAAGAACAAAAAAAAGAGTTAAAGAAATGAGA
The DNA here is from genome assembly GCA_949316495.1 of Amphiduros pacificus. Taxonomy (NCBI): domain Eukaryota; kingdom Metazoa; phylum Annelida; class Polychaeta; order Phyllodocida; family Hesionidae; genus Amphiduros; species Amphiduros pacificus. Next base: position 17,654,377 of record OX439010.1, on the reverse strand, counting down.
ACAAATGGCAAAGAGATGGTCACAAGAACAGCGAGAGCCCACTGAGTAATCACAGTCACTCCCGGTCGCTCCGTGCGACACCTCCCCGTGTCTTATAGCTCTCAGTTGTAATTGGCAGTCAGAAGCTGCCCGAAATAGCGAGGCACTGCTCCGAATTACACACAGCATCTGTGAAGCAAACACGGGGCTTGATTGCCACGTTAATTTGTCATGCCTGTTTGCCCCATAGCACGGAGAGGAAGTCGTCCTGTTCCGCGGGTCAGTCTAACAAAGTGTCGCATCCGGACATAAACACGGCAGATGACATCCGGACATGAACATCGAGACTGACAGTGGCAGGTTTTACTACATGCTGTCGGAGCTATTGGCTGGAGTCTGTCATCAGTTTTTGTGGGATCTAATCATTCACTAATCACCAGCCGAGTCCTGGGTTGGCAAGTGCATCTATCCATGTCACCCTGCCTCCCCACATCATCATTATTCTTGTCACCACTATATTGTCAACTTTTACTCTGTTTTCCTATTATGAACAATACAAGAAAATTGCATATTGGTGTGAGGAGTGCGATCAATCAGACCTCAATATTACTGTGTGTTATTTATAACCTGACTAGAAAAACAGACTGTGGCTGTCTGCAGAGTGACAATTCCTTTAATTTTGTAACAAAAATATAAAAGCCATATGCCATATTAGTTCTCTCCCACTAAGAAATAACAAGGATATACAAGCATACATGTAGATATACACTTCAGTTCATATCCATAGTTTTCCAACTTATCTCACAAGCAACTGTATTCTTTTATGTTTATTATTTATTTCTTTATGTATTTCAGATATAAAAGAATCATTTATGGCCAATTTCAATGGAAGTTTATCATAAAATCTATGCCTCACAAACAAGACAGATATACAGGGTTATTTAAACCATGTTGCATTCACAAATAAGATTTTACTGCTTAATTGAAGAAATGCAATTTCAACATAACTGTACATATTTTATTTTGATGAGCACAAAATGTTTCTATTACTTGATATATATCTTGATGTCTTAGAGCCATTGCATATCATTTTATTTTTCATTTATCAGATCCTGGCAGTAAACAGCAATTTATAACTTTGAGTTCTGAGCTTCAACTGGGAGGCCAGCACCATCTGAACTTTCAAGAAAGACTGTAAGGTCAACCAGTGCAAATAACGGTTTGGCTGATCCACTTTTGGAGCAATAACCCCTCTAATCCTCCATCAAAAATGACCTTCAGAGAGATTATACCCATTTTTATCATAACCCACAGGAAATATAAAGAAAATATGAATTTCCAAGGTCAAACTTTTCTTTGAGAGGCTCAGATGCCAAAACAATAATCACCTTTATTAAATGGCAAATATTTCAAGGAAACCAGGAATATGAAATTATTTCTTTTAAACGTGGCATAAACTGGTCCTGTTATAAAAAGCACAAGTAGTAGTAGTAGTATTAGTAGTAGTAGTAGTGATTTCCTGTGCATGGGTCTAGTTTCATATTGGATTGTGTTGATGACATGGGAATTCTTGGACTTCAATAGTAAATCTTCCCTTGGGTTTAGCTTTTCATAGATGTAATATAACTTTCAACAGGTAATCACAAAATGTAAGTTATTGTATTTATCTGCTTTCAAACATTCTATACATCCATATAATATATATATACACACAAATCTAACAAGGCGGTATGGCATCCTTGTTGAACTACTTGATGTCTTACTTGGCAACAGGTTTTAGGACCAAGTCTTATTTCAAGAGAGCTTCCTCAGGGTCGTTAGTAATTAACCTGCCAAAGCTGTGCAACTTGACACTAAAATGGCTTGCCTGTATCCTGTCAAAGACTCATGATGGAGCATTTGTTTCGTGCCTAACAGAAGGTAATTGTCTTCATACATCAGGGATTTATAGAGCTCACTGGATACATATGTGTGGGTTCTTTGCCTGCTTGGAGAGAGGGCACCTTTTTCAGGGACTGTGCATCGGTCCCCGACCGGACTAGCTCAGAAAGAGAAGAAGCGTGATAAAGAGCATTAAAAATTAGACTCTACATTTCACACTGCACGCTCTGTGTGTGGCTAGCATGACCCCACTGCCTTGACAGCCCCCCTTCACATCAACATCTCCCTTCATCAAATGTGCAGCAAGGGGATTGCACCCGAAATAAAAACATAGATCATATCTGTTGCTAGAGGGCGCTCCTGCCCCTGCTCACGATGTGTCATGGGCTGTCCTTTACCTGCCAACAGTATCACTCCAGCGTCTGCGCTGTAAAAGCAAAGGCCCGCAGGCAAATATTGCCACATGATAAGACGGCCACGTCTCTCACTGCTCCCAGAAAAACTATCTGCTCTCCGTGTACATGCAGTCTACAATTATTCACTCTTTTTATTCTCTGGCATTTGCTCATAAATAATCTTATTTTTGTCGGCAGGGAGAGATATTCTGGGAGTAAGAATTAACCAATAAATTTTCATTTTCAGAATAAATGTGTGATTGTTACTGTCATTTAGACCAGCCCCACTAGTTGGTGGTGTATAGGATCTGTGCCTTTGATGGTGAAATGAGTGGAAAACAGGAGGTGGTGGGTTCCACTCCCACTGCCGACAGTGTTACTTTCACACTGGTTAAAAGGCTCAAAAGTCGACCTGATATGGCCATAGTTGCTGATAGGGTCGCAAAAACACCATTTCACAATTTCACTGTCATTGTCATTGTCACAGCTGTCCAACATATCTTCTGCCCAAAGTGAATCTCTGTAATACAAATTTCAGGACAAGATTTTTCATATCTCTCCCTTCCATGTCACATTTTGACTAGATTAGAAATGCAAAGTTGATTTGGTTGTTTCATCGATAAGCTTCATAACTCATAAATCTGGGCTTACATTAACAACTTTCCAGATCTTAGGTCCGTGGGCCACAAATGAAAGCCTGCACCAAGAACTATATTTACTTGTGCATTTCTGATGGTTTGAGAGACATGACAGGTCACCTAACCCAGACATACACATATACACTTTCTTATCTTTTTTATGTCATGGAATTCGAAAGAAAAATAAAGTCCAATATCATCACATGTCATTAATGTCTCTGTAATAAACTTTTGCTAAGTTTTACACTGAAATATCCAAATACCAGAAATAATTAGGAAAAAGGTAATAATATATGACTCAATCATAAAGAGCAGCATTTACATTGGCAAATAAATTTTGCCATTAGAAAGTGCAGCATAATTCCCCTAGCTTGATATTCAACATTTCTGATTCACCAGGTGTCTACTGTGTCATGTACAATGCATGCTGGGAAAGGTTTGTAGACAAAACAGCTGATATGATTATAACCATTTGGTATGCTTTGAAGGGAAAGCATTAATATTTTGGCAAGTAATACATGTACAGAAAAAAAATGAAATTAGTTTTAGAATCTTGACAAAAATAGAAAGACAATTATGGACGTTATTGGGATCAACATCTGTTACTACCATGAGCCAAGCTTGCATGTCTTCACAGTTCCCCCATGCTAGACCAATTTTAGCACACCAGGTGGCAGCATGGCTTAACTGAGCAGTGAGAATTGGGTCTCTATCCTGACAAGAAGACGGATGTATTTCTAAGCCTTCGCTGCTCCATGTCCCATTTACATCATGCTGATCCCAAGGTCTGAGTTATCAGTTGGAATTTGGTCATTTATCACACAGAAATGTGAATCAATTATAAGGTCATGTGACAAGATGATGTCATACAACTACTGAATAAAACAATTATAAAGTCATATGACAAGATGATGTCATACAGCTCTTGAATATAAACATGACTGAATAAAACAATTATAAGGTCATGTGACAAGATGATGTCATACAGCTCTTGAATATAAGCATGACTGAATAAAACAATCATAAGGTCACGTGACAAGATGATGTCATACAACTACTGAATAAAACAATTATAAGGTCATATGACAAGATGATGTCATACAGCTCTTGAATATAAGCATGACTGAATAAAACAATTATAAGGTCATGTGACAAGATGATGTCATACAACTACTGAATAAAACAATTATAAGGTCATATGACAAGATGATGTCATACAGCTCTTGAACATCTTGAATATAAACATGAATGAATAAAACAATTGTAAGTTCATGTGACAAGATTATGTCACATACAGTTCTTGAATTACATCATCTTCAAGCGTGACTGAATAAATGTTTGGCTCTAACTGTTAAATAGCTTTGATGTCAGGTTTGCCAGACTTACTATTCTTACTTAATAGACAAGCCAAATAGAATGTGTGCAACTTGCTTATTCATTTCCAATGAGATACATGATAACATAAAGAAAAAAGTTCAGTTTTTAAATTATTATCAGACTAAAAGGAAAAACTGTCCAAAAAAATTGAAAATATATGCCAGAATATTTTTTTTCAAATTTACTTTTGGCAACCAATTAGAAATATGAGCCTCTGCAGGTATACAAGCTAATAACCTACAGGTGCTGATCTCCATGACAACATTGGTATGAAATGTGTGCATCATGTTCCTTCTTTGATTACACCACAGTTGTTATTTCATTTCAGTAAACTGCATTCACGTGTGCTATTTGATATGAAAAGATTCATTTTTCAAATGGAAAATTTTCCTATCAACTATTAGAAATATCTCAGATCTAATAACCGAGTATACTAAGTTTGGATACTGTAGGGAAACATAATACCATAACCATCAATTTTCCAGGATGTAACTGAAGTCTTGATATGCTAAATTCATCTTTTGGATTGCACACTTTCTGCCACAGTTAAGCCTTTTTCAAAGAATGACATGCAATTTAAGATTAACATAGAATATACATCACCCCCTCACTGCTCAAATGTTTTGAAATATCAAATATAGCCGAAAAAAAGGTCATAAGACTTATCCAACTCAAAAAGTTGGAACTTTTGATCATGAAATGCAAATTAAATGATGGGGATGGGGATGGGGATGGGGATGGGGATGACGATGACGATGGGGATGGGGATGGGGATGGGGATGGGCATGGGCATGGGCATGGGCATGGGCATGGGCATGGGCATGGGCATGGGCATGGGCATGGGCATGGGCATGGGCATGGGGAGGCAGAGAGAGGTATATGCAAGATATTGGGCATAGATATTGGCATAGGCATAAACAGAGGAGACGGAATCAGTATAGTTATAAGTACAGATATACGTGGAGGTGGGCAGAAAAAAATGAAATATGCAAAATCCTCACTCTCACAACACATCAATAATGCAGGTAGAGTTATTAATGTTGAAGATGCATCATAAATCCTTGCTACATTCTTGACTTCATCTTGGATATCTTTGACCTAAGGACTCTGGACTAAATACTGATTTCAGTTTTTAGCGACCGCAACACTTTCTTTAACATCAAAGGGCAATGGAACAATCACTGAACATTGTATTTGCAACATACTCTGACTTGCTCACATTGAAAAATTCTCTACGCATGTACAATATGTCATGAGAATTGCAAAAAGGTTTTTATTTCTTTGCAAGTAAGACTCCAATACAGTCTGCCTTTCATGTCACAAATTAGCAGCCTTTTGGAAACCTTACACTGGACTTACATTAGCTGTGTGTCACCAATTTAACCAGGGCAAGACCAATTAATGCCACAGACAACAAAGAACCATCAGTTTTCTGACATAGGCTCTGTCTGAATAAATACAAATCTGGCCCCGAGCATCTTAAGGTCACATTACAATTACTTAATTTCCCGCCAGCAGATCAGTCTTGTTGGGTATAAATAAAAGTGTATGCATCTGATGCTTTGTGGTCATGTAAGATGCTTGAACCACTCTCATATTTGGGATCTATATTCTTATCTCTGCCCATTAAGCCCTCTGCCCTCCGCCCAGTCCAGACAGTGTGATATAACACATAACATGACTAGATAGAGTCACGCATTGCTTTTATATGAATAAATCAGGGTTGGCACGTTTCTTCCGCTAGGCGGAAAAAACCAGACAAAAGGGCGGAAAAAACCGTCCCGGAAGAAACAGGTTTCTTCCGCTTAAAGCGGAAGAAACTGGAAGAAACTGGAAGAAACTAGAAATAATTGGATTAAAGTTGAAATATTTACTAAAATGACTGTAAAATGGGTTTAGAATGCTAAGGAACAACTTTATTCAAATGGTCACACATGGGGGGGTTGGGGGTATGAATGTATATGCAGGCTTACTGGATGGAAGAAACTTATCCTCCCTGAAGAAACTGGAAATAAATGGAAGAAAGTGGAAATATTTCATAAAATGATTGTAGAATTGGTTTAGAATGCTAAGGAATGACTTAATTATATAAATGGAATACTATACATACATGAAACATATTCAAATTGTTACTCATGGGGGGTGGGGGCATGAATGTTTAGGCATGCTAGCTATGGATGGAAGAAACTAATATCTTACAGAACTTACAGAAGAAACTTATCACTGCTTTTTAAAACTGGTTTACTTTTGAGGTGTATTATACTATAGATTGTTCTAAGTATAAATCATTGCTTTATTCTTTGTATGCCTGTTGTTGTCTTTGTGTGCCCATCCTAAATCATTAATACACAATACTACAAGTCATATGGGCAAAAAGGTAACCATATACACAAATCATTTCTTCCAAGTTTGTTCTCCTGTCCTGGAAGAAACAGGTTTCTTCTGGAAGAAACCCAAACCTGCCTGAAACATACTTATGTATCATGTATACTCCACAACAAACAAAATAAATTTAACAAATTAACAATGTTTATCCACTTTCTTCCATGTTTCATCCAAGTTTCTTCCAGTTTCATCCAAGTTTCTTCCGGTTTCTTCCAGTTTCTTCCGGAAGAAAGTGGAAGAAACCGGACGAAATAGGTTTCTTCCACGTTTCTTCCGCTGTCCCGGAAGAAACAGGTTTCTTCCGGAAGAAACCCAACCCTGGAATAAATAAATGTTTTGCAAATCCATTGACCCTGAAACCAAACTGCTGTGTGGGCCTTCCATGTGCAATTTGAGGAACAAAAACATTAAAACTGCAACAAAAAATCCAAATGATGATTATTCAAAAAAGACAGACAACTGCTATGTGATACAATATGGCAGCCCCTTATGCACACAAAAATAACTTAAACAAAACCCCCCATGACAAAAACAAACCTAACTCAAATATCTAATGAGTTCAGTGGCATACTAGACTTTTGCAAGTTAAATATGATCTGAGAAAAGTCAAAATTATGATTTCATTAACATAAATACACTGTTTAGTAAAGTTAAAGAACTGATTTTAATTCATTTTATGAAGCTGCGCATGATCAAATAGTTTTTTGGCTGCTACTGCTAAATCACTGATGTATTTAAGAACGGTTTGTCTCACATAAAATGAAAAAAACCAAGGTCAATGGCCTATGCGCTGTGATGATTATTGTTTTTTTGCTCTGTTTGCAAACATTTTCTGGCAATGTTTGCAAATTGCTTCATAAATATCATTTAAATTCTTTCCCAAAGCAGATTTGAGCAGATGATAAATCTTAGTTGAAATTATTGCCAATGATTTGATTTGAAAAGATGGTGGCGCCATCTACATCCAGCAGTTGTGATGCAAATAACTCATTTTTGTAATCTTGGATTATGTTAATTGAAAACAAGTTATTTTTTAATGAAAAAATTCTTAACTGTGCCTTTTATGGCATCAAATTTTAGACAATAAGAGCAGAGGTAAAAGAAGTAGAGAAATTCTTTATTCCATGGTATTTTGTACTTGAAAACTTACTGATAACAACTGATTTTTTTAAATCATAGAAATTGGGACAAAATGTTAGCCTCATGAAAAATAGATGATATTGGTCCCTTTGAAAACACCTTAAACATAAAAAGCTAAGAACTCCACCCAATAGTCTCAGAGATGATCAATGATGGCGGACAGACACAATGACAAAAAATCCCCCTCTCCTTATTGCAGAAGCAATGATAACTATGTCATAATAGACCTCACTCTTTGATATCTGAGGTCATTTGAATGTGAAAATGAGCACTTTATTCTCCATATTTGGCCCCCAATGGGATATAATGACTGCTATCATAAAACAAATTATTGACAGATTGTAGAGTTGCTTTATGGGCCCTTAACATTGTTTTATGGGCCCTTAAAATCACTTCCTTTCACCACATGGATCAGCACCAGCAGAATTTTTAATCACCAATTACCATACATTCAATGGTCTGATGTGAAACTTGTAAAAGCATTCAAAATATTCTTTTTTGTTTCTATTGATAATATGTGATGAAAACTACCGTTCTACATTATATTAATCTGTCAAGGCAAGAAAAGGTCATGACGTTTTTTTTCCAGCTTATCACATTTTTGGTGTCTTAGAACAGATAATACCTATCTCTGCCATTTCTGCCTCCAAAGATGCCAGCCCCAGGCAACTAAATGATCACATTGCAGGAAATCCAAGTCAAAAAATTTCCAAAAATCCACCGAGTAACTCGCATGGTTACTCCCAACAACATGACAAAACAGGTACCCTATCAGGATGATAAGTGTCTTCAGATCGCCTGACCGGCAGGGGCCCAGTCCACCACAGACAATGGAAGCAGTGGGCAATACGTGTCCACTGTCTGTCATATTGCTCTTACGTGGCATTCTTCCTAATATTGACTTTCTATAACATAGCCCTGTGAGGTCTTGAGGCATCTCTGATTCTCTGTGCATCAAGCAATAACAAGGGAACATAATAATTATCAATTAAATTAAATACTATATTCACTACTTGTAGAGGAGGTGCAACTCAAATTTTGGTCAACATGTTATTTCTAATAGTAAGAAAAAATCTAATTTTGCCACCTAACAAATGGCACAGGAAGTGAAAATTATATTTTGGACGAAATTTCTTTTGGAATGAATAAAAAAATTCCAAATTAGCCATTAACTATCTGCACAGGAAGTGCAAATTATATTTTGATCAACTTTTTTCACACAGCGTAGTTCTTTTTTATGCGAGGAAAATCTTAAATTAGCCACAATTTGCATAATTGGAGAGTTGAAATTTCAAAGCCAACATCATTTGAAAACATCAATTCCAAGTTTCTACAGAGTCATGTCCGCATAGGAGTCATAGATCTTAATTATCAGGAGGGAGTATGCCACAGACAGAAAAATAATGCTTCTTCAATCACTGCCCATGTGGAGTGTCAGGCCAGTCACTGTTTGCAGGCTTGTGTACATGTACGACAACCTCCAAGTTATCACCTGGTAACCAAATCTACCAGACTAAATCAGGCATGTACACTCCCTGAGCTGCTCAGCAAGCTTCTTATACCAAGCAAAACAATTTTCTCATGAGTTTTTTTCTCCCCCTGAAGGTCAGTTGTAACTATTGCATGTCGAGAATGAGTTCTGAACATGCCTGCTTCTGGGAAAATATAACTGAATCTGTGCGAGTAATACTCGTGAGGTTTAGCACGTGTGTTGGACCCATTTAACATGTCACTCTATGTAAGATTAAACTATGTGTGTAATTTATTGCTGTGGTATGTGAATGGAGCCGTCATGGCCTTCTCTTGATTAGATGCAACCCAATATTTTTGTGATGACAGGCCTGCAGGGCCAATTAGGTGTGCGTGTGTGCATGTGTGTGCGTGTGTGTGTGTGTGGTTTTGTGAGGATTATTCTAGTCACCCACACCACCAGCTAACAAGCACCCATGTGATTATGGGGACACTATATTTGAGTGGGAGGTGGGATTAACTCAGAACACCTGTGATTGGGTAATCCCACATCTCAAGCAAACCAATTGATTCCTCCATAACATGATGCACCATTTGAGCTCACTAATTTTTAGCATTTGAGTGCCTTGGGCTATGCTTGTCTAGCATCAGAGCAGGAATACTACAGGGCCAACCATCACTTGTAATGTTGTCCCAGGCTCAAGGTCACATGCCTGGGACCTAGCAAGATGAATGAGAATCGAGGCAACTCTCCTGGTAATGTCGTCCGGGTCAGGTGCAGGACAATAAGGTCGCCCAGCAGGAGAATTCTCTATGCGGATGCAGCATCCCTTTAGCAAATCGAGTGCACATCACTTTTCCTATTCCAGAACTACTGGAATGGGGAGAATCCTCCCAGTGATACAGCCCTCTGACAATTACTCCACACTATTAAGATCACAGGCCAATGGCCTTAGAGCTCACAGGTGGCAGTTTTTGGGGGTTTTTTTTTTAAACGTTTGTGAAGATTTTCTGGAAATGCCTGCAAATTGCTTTATAAATGATCATTTAAAGTATTTACCCAGCTTTGCAGGTCAAGAACAGTCAATGTGGTAAAAAATGATGTATCCAATAGTGCAGCTGGCTCCATCAATCCTATATTGCTTTAATTCAGAAAATTTTGATTGGTTACAATTATTGTCTCCTAAAGTCTGCTCTGGGAAAGGACTTTCAACTTGTCAGGAAGAAAATGCCTTTCAAAAAGCTTCTGAAGCTATTATCAGGGCAACGTCTGTCCATAGTTTCATGGGCCACAACCCAGAGTTGTTAATGGAGGATATTAAATCAATCTGAAGCAATATCCCCCCCCCCCGCCAAAAAAAAACAAACAAAAAAGAATTTTTTTTTTTTAAATGTACACCCGAATTCTCTGTAGATATGATGACATCTTTTAATGAGTTTAGACACTTTTTCTTATGATGCATTAATTGTGCAATTCAAAGTTGCACTTCAGTAATTAAACCTAATGTTCTCTTATCATGCGTCTTGTCTCATAGTGCTTAGAGTAAGCATCCTTCCATAACCTCTCCTCTCACCAGACCCATTAAAGTACGCTTCCGCTTTTACTGTCTGAGGCAAATTAGATGACATTAAATTTCTCACATGAGACTGAAACTGCATTAAACCTGAAATGTCAACCAAAAGTTTACTTTTGTTTAAATATCAGAATAACCTTGAAAGAATAAACATGTCAAATACAGATTAATTATCATAAATTACTTCATGTAAAAACTGTGATGAACTGATATTCTGCTGACGCATACAGAAACTCTAACACTGGTGTTACGTGATGAACTCCTGACTTACTTCATATAAGTAGCACTTTATGGACCGACCTTTGATAAAGAACTCTGTGTGGACTTTAAATGAGGAGTAGTACTTGAGATTAAAGGTATTATAAGGACCACAGACGAGGGACAATATTTTTATTTTTGGTAAGGAGCACAGTATGGGCTTTTAGTGAGGAGCACTGCATGGGCTTTTGGTGAGGAGCATTGTATGGTCTCTTGGTGAGGAGCACTGTATGTGCTCTTGGTGAGGAGCACTGTATGGTCTCTTGGTGAGGAGCACTGTGGTGAGGAGTACTGTATGGTCTCTTGATGAGGAGTACTGTATGGTCTCTTGGTGAGGAGTACTGTATGGTCTCTTGGTGAGGAGCACTGTGGTGAGGAGTACTGTATGGTCTCTTGGTGAGGAGTACTGTATGGTCTCTTGGTGAGGAGCACTGCATGGTCTCTTGGTGAGGAGCACTGCATGGTCTCTTGGTGAGGAGCACTGCATGGTCTCTTGGTGAGGAGCACTGTATGGTCTCTTGGTGAGGAGCACTGTATGGTCTCTTGGTGAGGAGCACTGTATGTGCTCTTGGTGAGGAGCACTGTATGGTCTCTTGGTGAGGAGCACTGTATGGTCTCTTGGTGAGGAGCACTGTATGGTCTCTTGTTGAGGAGCACTGTATGGTGTCTTGTTGAGGAGTACTGTATGGTCTCTTGGTGAGGAGCACTGTATGGTCTCTTGGTGAGGAGTACTGTATGGTCTCTTGGTGAGGAGCACTGTATGGTCTCTTGGTGAGGAGTACTGTATGGTCTCTTGGTGAGGAGCACTGTATGGTCTCTTGGTGAGGAGCACTGTATGGTGTCTTGTTGAGGAGCACTAATAAATGCTTCTTTCTGTATTCTGATTTACACAGAAATGAAGGTGAGATTCAGAGAATAGTATGAGATGAGGCACCAAGGGCTTAACATGGCAGACCCTAGTAGTCTCTGGGACAACAAGCTACAGTTATGTGGATAGTTGACCACAACTTGTATGGGCTATGGCACAGTTGGTTAGAGTGCCAGCTTATAAGCACCAGTTTCTCTGTGGTGATCCAAAGGTCGTGGGTTCGATACCAGGTCATGACGAGATTGAATTCATGACGCAATTTCACACATGAGCTGAAGCCCATGCCAAAGGTTCAACTGTGACCGGGTGAATGGTCATGTCAAGGACCTGCGACATGACAATTCAGGGAGGCAGTACTATATCTGCTACAAGTAGGTCTCATCACGAAATGACTGAAATAATGTTGAAGTGATGTAAAACCCTAAACAAATGAAACAAAAAAATCTACATGGCTTATATCCTACTCAGCATTTCTAGTATAAATGTAGATGTAAATGTTTGAAACTGCAAAAACTCCACAAGATTCCACGAACACAAAGTTATCATCAGAAAGTAAACTTGAGTTACTGCAAGCTGTTAGTCAATAAGAGTTCTGTAAATAGCTTCACTACGACTGTTAAGCACCAGAAATGCGGCCGCTTTAACGGGCAATATGCTGATCAGCATTTCTCATAAAGATGCAGATGCAGATAAATACTTTCATTTCTAAGAGTCATTATCACTTGTGACAAAAAATAAAGAGTTATTAAATCTGAGAGATTCCCTTACCAAACAATCTTCTGCCTCATCAGTCTCAGACCTTGGGAGGTCATCAATGGTCTGTTTTGTCATGTTTGTGGTCTTCAAGTATTTGAATTTAATTAACAGTAGCATGTATTGAGGACATAAATCAATAGTTGAGCATGACAACAATTGGACCATATGTTAGTTTTTCTTTCTTTGATTGATGCTCCTATAGCATGGAGCACACAAAAAGAACATAAACACCAGATATGGCTAGAAATAAAAAAGAAACATTTTCAATTTTTTAGATGAAAAATAGAAACAACAATGCTTTCTTAATCTCAGACAATGGCTGTGTAACTTGAATTCAACGGCCCCAGGTGTGACCAATTGAATTCAACATCTTTAGGTGTGGTCACATCTCCAAGTGTGATCAACATGTCAATGTGTGGTCAACCTCTCAAGGTGTGATTAACATCTCAAGGTGTTGTCAACATTTCAAGGTGTGATTAACATATCCAAGTGTGGTCAACATTTCAAGGTGTGATCAACAGCTCTAAGTGTGGTCAACATTTCAAGGTGTGATCAACATCTCCAAATGTGGTCAACATTTCAAAGTGTGATCATCATATCTAGGTGTGATCAACATATCTAGGTGTGATCAACATCTCAAGAGGTGATGTCAAGGTGTGACCAACATTCTATACAGAATTTCATCAAAACATTATCAATTTTTTAGATGAAAAATAGAAACAACATCACAACAATGCTTTCTTAATCTCAGACAATGGCTGTGTAACTTTCTATCATAATTTATCTTAAGAAATATTCTCATAAAAACATATTTCTTTTGCAAAATAAATTACCACTAAAATATATCTACTTTTAACAAAAATCTGACTTACTTCTTGCAATAAATATGTATATCTACTTGTGTTCAAGAAAACCTATGCTCTACATAAATCCTAGGGTTTCTCTTAATAAGAGCTGCCAGAATAGCCTAGATCCCCCAGTGACACAGTGATCACCTGGTAATATCATCATTACATTAAGCCAGGTATTAGGTCTTCATATTCTCAGGCCATTAATCAGTACACCCCTCGCACATGTCTAGAGTTTTGTGACATATATTGACATCTCATTTATCTTAATTATTTGGTTGGACAATATTGATGTTTAGAGCGTGCTACCATTTATATTGTATGTTAGGGCAGAAGTATAGCGTATATGGCGATGATATGACGTGACCATACAACTGAGAGAGCTTTGTGGGTAATCCACCGATACTTATCTACAAGAAGTAATTTAGTGTGCTGCTTGAAGATATGAGGCAGACTCAATGTACTAATGATGGGATTTACCAATGTGTGACATTTTCTGCTAGCCAAGATAATGAGAAAAAATATATGTCCTTGTCTGAATGAGGAGACCTCGTCAGTGAAGTCAAATTCTTTATTTGGTTATGCAATGGCATGATCATATCCCATTCATATGGTCATATCTGATGGCCAAAAGGATGATCATGCAATGTCATGATCAAATCCCATTCAGATGGTTAGATGTGATGGCCAAAAGGATGGCCATGCAATGTCATGATCAAATCCCATTCATATGTCCATACAGGGTGGCAAAATGGATGGTCATGCAATACAATAATGGGACTCAATAGAGGATCGTCACAGACTTCTGATACACTCAACACTATGCCTGACCAAATAGGGGTTTGAAGTAATATATGCCTCACATGACAATGAAATTACCTTGTCAATAATTCCGACAGAATGAACTAAATGAGTTCTGTAGATCTTATCTGCTGAGTATGATTTGCATCAGCATGATGGAAATGTGTGTAAACAGGGTGGAAATGACACCCAACATTAGTTTTGTCACACATGTATATCAATGTCTTCTTTGCAAACACTGTTTCCAAATTTGACATATGTTTTTTTCATATTTTCCAAGTATCATCTTCACTCTATATCTTTACCATTAGCATATATGCTTTCTATCACAGAATACATTTTCTAGTTCCAACCATTTTTCAGCTTTAGATAATGCGGGACATTATATTAGATTTAGAGACGAGATCTATTTGTTAAAATCTATATCATGATAGCTGAAATACAACAGAACACCAACCTGAGGGGGGCTAGGTGTCATTTTACTTTAAGAGTATAAATACAATTCATAATAATAATCATCCTACCTGTATATTAATTGTCAATACAAAATAGAGTTCAACAGAGTTCAAGAACTGCAGCTTGTAAGCTTGCATAGACAAGTGGGCCTGAGCTAAAAAAACCCTTGTGGTTGTCAGATGCTGGTGCGACTCACTGGTGCTCAGTGACTGGTATCAATACTAATGATGCAATGTGAAACACAGGAACCCTTCTGTCTGATCCACATATCAATGATGAATTATTTTTAGTAAGGCATTAAGTCACCAATTATATATGTAATAATACCAAGTGTTTTTGATTTGGGTAATAATGTAATCCACATATTTTTTCTTCCAGACACCAATTCCACACATGGAAACTGTGCCGTCCCCAACAGGACAATAGAATGGCATCTCATGAGGGATCAATGGTATTAACTGTATCAAACACAAAGCTGTTCTTAACACCACTGATTTGGGTAATAATGTAATCCATGTATTTATTTTAAGACACCGATTCCACACATGGGTACTGTGCCGTCCCCAACAGGACAACAGAATGGCATCTTATGAGGGATCAATGGTATTAACTGTATCAAACACAAATCATTCTTAACGCCATACAAATCCTTGACGAGAGCTTGAAACCACCAGGCAGGAGGAAGTCCGATAAAATCTCTCAACCAAGACATCACATTCTTTCAGTTCAACTTAATAAAATCCATGTATATTGAAGCCCAATTCTGATCAAGGAGAAAGAAAGATTCAATCTAATTTACTCATTTTTATGCTGACTGGCTGATATAAATTGAAAACCATTGACAATTATTTTCCTGTCAGGGAAAATACACAGAACGTAACTGAGAACTGTATGATCATAAAGAAATCAACTCCTGGCACCGTCTTTATGTGTCTGCCAGCTGTTAACATCAAGTTAATTATTACTCCAAAGGCCGTATTCTTTGATGATTCTAAACACAATTATCTCTCAATCTGAAGTCCTGACTGAGGCATTTGCAGCTGTTTTGTCCCACTTTGTCACAGTAATTGAACTTGACATGACAAGAAAATGCCACCAGATGACAGTACTGTTATTGGAAGAATACATATTTGTGTGCATTTTCATGTTCTATGTTTAATTACCTTTTTCCAGCTGATCAGCCTTATTCATTATTAAGTATTAAGTGAATTTCATTAAAAAGTTAACTCATTAAGTGAATGAATATATTCAGTCCGTCATCGTCAGATTTTTCTTAACATACTTTAAACTTAAAACTTAAAGTTCTCTTGTATTGCGTAATACATGGCTTAAATTAAACTTGTATCTAAATGTCAATTCATATTTGAGTGGCATTTTTTAATAAGAGATATATTTTTTTTCCTCAAACATGGCCATTTCTATTCATGTATCACATTATACTCTGAATTAAAAAGGTTCCAAAATGAATAAACCCACAGCAGATAAAGAAAACTGGTCAATTCCTGGAAATTAGTTTATATAAATATCATAAAGGCTACTGCGAAGGTCACCAAGTACCTGGAATCTTGTTAACTATATGGACCCCCAGGCCATTGGAAAGGTCAATGTGGTTTAGTAACAATATATGTGTACCTGACCTGTCCTTACCAGATCCTATTTCTTTTCTTTACACAAAATATAAATATAAGTAAAATTTAGGTTAATTACTTGTGTTAATTTGAGATAAATGGAGGGTCACGACACCAAATGTCCAGGTATATGTCACAATATCTTAAACTAACCCACATGTAAATATAAAGGTATATTTTCAAGATAGCCTGTCTTTTGAGACCGATGAAGAGAAAACAGGCCTGAGATGAATTCCCCACATCTTCTTGTCTTTTGTATGTGGATACATTAATATTTGTAAAAAGATTTGTACAAAAATATACCAGGAAATGCAGCATAGAAATACTTTTTTTAATATTAAACAAATTTAATTGTAAATACCTTCACAGAGGGCAATACATGTCAGGTTCTTGGATGTTAGAAACCGTGACGATCCAGCAGGAGTCTGATTCTGAAAAATAAAAATATCATATAAGCTTCAAATAACTAAATGGCCCTATATATTTATTGACAAAACTAAATTTGACAAATAACACCTCCTCTTCTAATCTGACCGTTTATATGAGTTTAAACATTTTTGATATCATGTAAAGTGAGATCAGTGTCTGAAATATAACTAACATGTGGCATGAACTTGAAATATTTTTCAAAAGGATCCAAAAATTGCAGTCCCTGGGCAAAGGTTACTTGTCCAGGGCATCAGAGCAAGCTCAAATTTTGAACACTGGTTGAGACGTCATAATATGAAGTTGTAACCAATCCAATCTACTGAAATCATCTATTCTTCTCTATAAATCAATGACTATTTCATACAGAAGGCAAGTTATCTTTACTCTTTTCTTAAATAATCAATTCTGGACGGGTTGTTAATTTATTTCTGGAAACACAGCCTATGGTTTGTTATCACATTTAAGTTTTCTGACATGAGTTTTAAGGATTTTATTTACTGCCTAAGGTAGATTGGTTGTCTTCAATTACGGAAAACAAACTAAATATTTTTATTGTACAATCTTGTCCCAGGCAGTGCTCTATAAATCGGACTTTTCTTTGCAAACAGTCAGTACTATATTTTAGAATACATCAATTTTTTAGTTTTTCTGTTATATGACTAAAACTACTTAACAAAGAGTAACGATTAAAAACAAGGTTGATTTTTATCTGACACTTTGGAATATACATATAATTTTAGATAAAATAGATGCATAGTTACCGGTCTGTTGGCTTTCTGTGCCTTGAAGGTACCGTATCCCATTCCGGAGTATCCGAATGAGACACTGGCATGGGGACTGAGGTAAATACCATTGCCGTATGCTGCACCGTGCATCTGGTGCTTCGTACCGGAGGCGTTGATAAGTCCAATCCTCATGATGGAATGCCAGTTCTCTATGTGGGAACCACTGCAATACAAACAAGATAAAATCTAAATGCATAACATTTAGTAACGTAATTCTTGTATTGACAAATAGTTGCCTCAACAAGATATGCGTACAGTTAGTTTTGTATTAATTTCCCAGTTATTGCATATTAATTCACATATTTTCTATTTAAAAGCACCTCAACATTTTTCAAAATGGAAGTTTTTTTGACAGTTGGTATGAATGTATGATAATGTCAATCATATAACTGAGCAATTCTGTTTCTCAAATATAATTGTTTTCTGTGCCATTTTAGACAATCCAGCTGAACAGTATTTCACAACTTTATGGGATTTCCCTATTAAGTCTATGCATACGATCAACTATTTTCCCTTCAAGGCGATATTTTTTTAACATATACAATCCAGTATCGTCGTTAAATTAACATATATTCTATATGTGGTATGTCATATTTTCACTTAATAAAAACCCATAGTTGAAAAAGTTGTATTATTTTCACCTTCAAAGCATTTTTCTTACTGATTTATTTGCACACATATTTCTTTTTCAAGATATTGAACCATCATGTTATTTGTACTTACTGGAATGCAAATGTGGATCCAAACTGTTGCCTGGCTGCCCTGAAGACGTGCTCCTTGGCCGGGGGACTACTCATCAGCAGGAACTGGTGCGGCGTGTGCATAAAACTTATTTGCTGCAAAGTGGAGAGAAAAAAAAACATCTATAGGCTGATTCCCTGTTACAATCTTGATTGGATTTAAGAGACTTTTGCCATTTCAGTTCTGAATTTTTTCTAAATAGTTCACGTCTATAGTTTTTCAATGGTGAGCAAAAAAAGATGGCAACTGGCAATCAGCCCATGTCAGATTTAATCATGTTTTAAACTACACATAAATTATCCCTATCCTCTGATATAAACTCCCCTCCTACACTTATATAACAAAGTAAGGAACAGATTTACTGCTCTGTCAACTCTATTTAAGATGAACAGTAATGTTATTTGGCACACTTACCTTCTCAGGTGGTAGTTTAACAATATGTGATCTATTACTTGTGATAATCCTAAAAATAAATAAAAATATTCAATCAGAAATATCATGGATACTGCAAATGATGTATTACTGATGAGCAAATATTTATTATCTTGGTAATTTTAACGCCTGGCCCAATAAATTCAAATACAGAATAAATAATGTAGCAGTATAATTTTTAAAAATAAATTACTAAATTGAACAGTTTCGGTGTAATCTAGTTAAAAATATCTTTGTATAATAAGACAAGTTTGCTTCCATTGGTCTTTTGATTTGATTTCATAGTCAATAAACCTGTTAAAAAATTGCTTCATCTTTGGGTTTATATAAGTAATTGTACTCCCAGGTCTAGCTTCTCTATAAACTAGTTTTGAGTACTCTGTCCCAAAACAATCTCTTGAAGATTAAATAGTCTGTAGTGTGGCATTTATCATAAATCACTAGCACTGAGTTGATCCATCATACTCTACCATTTCGTAATTTTAAGCCTTAATAATACATTTACTTGCTTTGATGAACACAAATCATGCTTCAAAACATATTTATTGAGTGTTTTCAGCACCAGATGGCACCTGTGTGTTGCAGTGCCCCCTACTGTGATAATTACCATTGAAGCAGTGGGTATGCCAATATATCTCCTTTGTCCATCTCTTTCTTCAGCTCTGACCCGACCAGGCTGGTCATGTTCTGCATCACAGGGAATGTTACAAGCGACTTCTCCACACGGGCATACTCCTTTTTCTGCATGACAAAGCAAAACACATACTAAACATGATCAAAATCAAACAGTGTCTGAAGTATGGTTTAAAATACTGATTGCCTTTGGGCTCTTTCAATCAGTCATGTAATGAAAAGAGTGGGAACAAAAAAAATCTCAAAAGTTGCTGGCCCAGGCTAAAACTTGCTTGATTCAGGAAAATAGGGCAAGCTCAAATTTCATTTTGGGGAACTCAGTTGGAATCTTCTATTTATTCATTTTTTTATTCTGCTTACTTATTTTCTTTTCTATTCTAATCTATTTCTGCTTTGACCCTCATATAAAAATTAATTTAGTGCCTTATTTATTTCTAATCTTAATTTGAAACAGTTTTATGAATGCAAACAAATGCAAACAAACCTTTGGGTGGAGGGCAAGCTCAGTTGGGTTAAGTGGGTCGACCACCGTGGGAAATGGCTCAAAAATGATATCTCTGCGATGTGACTTACACGCTGAGGTTGCCATGGCAATCAATAAGTCTACCACCTGCAAAAACAGAAACAAAAGTAATAAAAACAATACATTTATGCACAGTTCAGAATTTGGCATAAGGAGAATGATAATATTAAATGTACCATGTCAAACTAAATATCAATGAAAACAGAATTATTTCACATTATTTGAAATCTATCAATATAAATATGATGTACCTTTTCCAACACTGCCACATATATATATATATATATATATATATATATATATATATATATATATATATATATATATATATATATATATATATATATATATATATATATATATATATATATATATATATATATATATATATATATATATATATATATACATATACATATATATATACATATACATAAATATATACATATACAAATACATATACATATACATATACATATACATATACATATACATATACATATACATATACATATACATATACATATACATATACATATACATATACATATATGTAAATATATATTTCTACTGCTTACCTCAGCGCCGGTGGCAATGTCCTCAGCAGCATCTGACATGACACCGAGAGTCTGGAAGGCAAACACACACAGCTCTCGTGCACACACCGCTGGCTGCAACACAATCAAACATGCTTGTAATATCATAAATTTATCTCAAAAACAAAATTAGCTCAAAAAAACACATATAAATGGTTTGTGGCTCAAATTATGAAATTCTAAAATTCTAAATTTCAAAATGTTTTATGTACGTCATTAACCTATTGAATAGAACTGGAGGTATACGGAAATAAAATGTGAATTGCTACAAAAATAAATTATAAGGTGTTTATATTATAAAAGAGCCCTTTAGAAGGTATACTAGCAATAAGGTATGCTTACCTTTAACATAGCACCATTTTGAAAGACATGAGGCTCATCACACACAACGCAGTATTCATTAAGGGTTGGCACCCGCTGCCGAGCATAACGCATCACCTAAAACCAAAGGCACACAGTATAATTACTTTATACTTCCAGTAAAACGCGGTAACTACATTCTGTTTTGAGGAAAATGTTTCACAAGCTATGATTAGGTTTAAGGGGAAGAGCAAAATATGTTTAATGAAAGTAGAAGAATTCTGATGCGTTTTGTCACCTGGACTGACTCTTCAGATGTTCCTGACAAGACAATGAACTGATTTTCTGAGAATCAAAACAAATGAAATATTATTTCCAGGAAAACTAGATACATAGAGGATAAATATATATGTTTGAGACTGCAGTTTGGAATATTCCTAAAATATTGACTTGATGTCCACACATGATATGAATTTACCCCGGGAGTGATCTTCTCTGTGGGGAATCTTTTTCACCACCTGGTGACAAATTCACCAGGACACAGGACAGACAGAGTGATTTCTAATCAATGGGTGTCAAATATATTTCCTTCGTATGCTCTTTTATGCTGCTATGAGTGATCTTTATAAAGCTGAAGCTGCTAAATAAAATAGCAGTAATGCACATTCACAGACAAGGATCATATATGTAAATGTTCACTAAACATTTGTGCAGAACTGACGAAACATACCTGGGTAAGGAATCCGTGTTCAAGTCCTGGCGTTTGCTTGGCATTCATCCCTGACTGTGTGGATGACGGGAGCAAGTTAAGCTCCTCCAGGGGGGATGACGGTGACGTGGGGCCACTCGGGGCCAGCTCAGGCTTACTGGGGGCCATGGCAATGCGCAGTCCGGCTCCCTTGTTCCTGCCCTTGTCCTTGGTGGGCTTGGGGTAGGAGTGTTGCCGTACTGGGCGGGGAGGCTTGGGCACAGTGGTGGGGAGGCTGTATGTCTTGTTATCAGCTTTGGTATCACTAGGAGTGCTGCTGCTGCTACTACCACTGGCACCAATAGGGGGGCCTTTACAACTGCAATATAGTTATAATATAATTATCATCAAAACAAAATAGCCTCAGGTCACCAACATCAATCACTGATCTTTTCTGTGCGAGTACAATATTTTATTGATACCAAAACCATCATCTGGACTTACACTAGACCATTAATTCTAACAATTAATTTTGCTTGGACTAGATATATATTATACCTCAGTGATGCGCGTATCGACGAGATTTCCAATGAATACGAGCATGTCGAGTATTCGTAGCGTATTCATTAGGTGCGAATTATTTTCTGTCGGCCATCCTTAGACTGGTCCCCCACCGAGTGTCAAGAACATCGTGTATACACAGAGGGCGACAACCAGTCTATGGCTGTACGCACTATTTTCGAGTCACGTGACGGAGTCAATCCTTCCGCCATCACCAACTCACTGAATCCGCTCACCCAGCTTCCCCGACTCAGTATGTTTTGTTATAATATCAATGCCTAAGACACCCCACTTATATGTAAGATATAAGCAGGTTGAGGGCCCCAATGTGCTGGATATTTTCAGGACAGAAGTCCAACTTACCTATCTAGACTAGATATAAGCAGGTTGAGGGCCCCATTTACCTATCTGGCCTAGATATAAGATATAGGCAGGTCAGTAGCCCCACTTACCTATCTGGTCGAGAGATAAGCAGGTTGAGGGCCCCACTTACCTATCTGACCTAGATATAAGATATAGGCAGGTCAGTAGCCCCACTTGCCTACTTGGACTAGATATAAGCAGGTTGAGGGCCCCACTTACCTATCTGGCCTAGATATAAGATATAGGCAGGTCAGTAGACCCACTTGCCTACTTGGACTAGATATAAGCAGATTGAGGGCCCCACTTACCTATCTGGACTAGATATAAGCAGGTTGAGGGCCTCTTCCAGTTGACCCCGGGTAATAACAAGGGCATTGCGGGCCATGTCAGCACTGAACCCCATGTCCACTATTTTAGCCATGGAGTGGTCGTCTATCACAGAAGATTGGAGATGTGTCTCCGTTGGACGGCTACTGGTCTCTACACTGTAACCATGACAATCATAACATACAATCAAATCACTCACACTTCATCCTTTTTTAAATGATATAGATTTCCTTATTATTTCTTATAATCATAAATTCTATTTCAGGACATAAAAATGACTAGAAGATTTTAAACAAAATTGTTGAAAAAAAAAAGAAGCTTTTTGTTCAAAATTTTCTTACTTTGACAGTTGGGTCTGGAATTTTTTCTTTGGAGGTGATCCAATGTTTTTCCTTGGCCTGACATGCTTAGTAACCTTTCCTTGTACAATATCATTAGATAAAGTCTTCCAGGTCTCTGATATAAAGCATTCCATGATTCTGAAAACAATGTCATGAAGCAATGTACAAACATTTTTTGTCATTGTTAAAAAACAATTTCTGCAAGGAGAGACACCAAAATATTAAATTAAATAAATCTAATCATCTACTTATTATGGAAAAGGCAAATTTGAAACTTGCTATTTTGATCTGCACATGCAAAATAACTTACTTTCTCAATTGGCTTCCTACTCCAAACTTCTCTTTCTGAGAGGGCTGGAAAATTTCAACTTTTGGTTCTGAAATTGAAAAAGTCAAGTCCATATCATTTAAAATATTCCTTTTAAATATGATAAAAAAATTCACACTTAATGACCATATTGTTCAAAGCACAAGGTACACTTTATAGCAAAAATACCACACAAAAACTTGATCAGATGATGTCATGCATGGCCAAATAAGGCCTTATCGATTTGTGATTTTGCATCACCATGTAGAAATTAGGCTTCCAATTTTAAAAGGTGTGTTAATGCAGTGAAAAGGTGATGATCATGATGCCCAACTCATTGAGGTCTTCTATATACATAACATAACAGATTTTAAGACTTCTAAAATACACCCTATATTGAGTTGGCTACGGGGTTATATTTTATGTAACATTTTTTCTGTGCTTACCAGTGGCATCAAGGTAGCGTGACAGGGATAAGTGGAGCCGAATAACAATGGGCTCTTCTCTGATAACTTTCCACGCCTTCGCAATCTCAGCCTGAAATTATCATAAAGCATATATCACACATCAAACATTGTATAGATATGTCCTTCTTCTTCCATGAAAAATAAATGTTCTTCACATTTATATCTATATCATATATATATTTGCTTATAAAATATCAAATTTTGGGGGTAAATCAGGCAAGTGACCATTTGGCCAGTGTCATGATACATATTGTTATCAAAATTGACTCAAAGATATTTCCCCAGTTCAATATTGAACTAATACAAGGAAGAAATTGTTTGCTTATTTGAATAATCATCATGCCTTTTGGTACTCTGTCATGTCTTGTCTGTACTGAAATATGAATATATGCACTTCAAAGAATTAATTTTGTCTTTGTTCCATCCAATAATCTTTACATGTATAATCTCAACACACCAATAGTCTGTAAAACATCATGATATAAATCTTGGTAGCACAATCTAATCCGACACCTTTCAAATCTATCACTTTAAAATGAGCCCCAAAGCTGATGAGATCATATGTCTTGGTGCTAATATATCTAATGCCAACTGATGCAATATTGTGACAGTAGGTGGCGCTACTTACATCCAGAAACATCATTCCAATATGGAGCTCCACATCAATGTCATCTATTGTACCAAACAGCCTACAACATTCAAAATCAAAAGAGTTTTGTTTAATTTATGTTATAAATTTAGGCAGGTCAATGGCAGGTAATTATTCTTAAATATATTTAGTTGTTATAAATATGTGCACTTGATAAAAAAAGATTTACAGTGTAGACAGTTGATCTGAAATTAAGATTTAACTTTATCACACCATAAACCCATATCTTATTTAACAAGAGTTCTATGCATATATTTCCATTGAATTTCTTTAGATGGGATGTGTCATTGCTTTAAATGTATCCTAAATGAGAAAATAACCACAACATAACCTTAATGAGCAATTTACAAAAAAATAAGAAAGGATATCGGAATGTGGAACAATCATTTACATGTAGTTCTAGATGGCGCTACAATTTATGGAAATTATTTGCTTTCATTTATGGTATTGATTTCTGACAGAAAAAGTAGAGAATATAAGGCAATGCATAATCTCAAAAACGTTTTCCACCAAGCTGTATTCCATATGCTTTAAAGAGTTTAGTAGAGTAAAAAGATTTTTTTCACATCTCTTCAGATCACATTTCCCCATCCTACCTCGAATACAGGGCATCAAAGGTATAAATCATGCAGTGGTGCCACCTACCTGTGTGAGATGCTGGCTTCTCCATACAGCTGGCGCACACGTTCCATGTCCTCTGCCAGGAGAGGGTGCATATGTAGGTCCTCCTCATCAGACATCTAAATTTAAATATAATTTAAATTCAATCTACAAAAGTTAATAATGTTGTCCCATTTATTCTAAATCAAAATTTTGAGCGAACACCATGTCCTGTATATATATATATTGTTAAGATCATTTTGCTTATTTGATATGGCTAACTAAGTGCATATGGTTAATTTGTTTCAACTTTTCCTTACTATACCAGTGAATAGTGTTCTATCTCCTTAAACATCCATAATGATATCAAGCACTTACATCATTCTCATCATAATAGTCATCATAATCTTCATATTCATCATTGGCAGAGTCATACTCCTCCGAGTCAGACTCGGCAAACTCCGGCTGACCTGGACCGTTAGTGTCCATCTGTTCCTCCTCGGGGCTGTCGACCAATGGGAACCTTAACATGTAGCTGATATCTAAAACAACAAGAAAGTCAGCATGAAATGACGGACACATGCTTTCAAGGGTTTAGTGGCGAAAACGAATTGTTCTTGTATCTGTATGGACCACAGATTATGAAGAATATTTCTGACAAAAGACACAAAACCAAATGCAAAATTACAAGCCTTGTGATTCATGGCCCGAGCATAAAACCTGGATTAAACAAGTTTCCCGCAGCTATGTATGTCTCATGCCTAAGCCATACAATGCAACACTTTTACCCATATTGTATATTAAACATTTGTATTTATTACCCATTCTTTTCTTTTAAACATTGAATTTCTTTGTAATTCTTTATTTTATACAAGGATTTAAGTGGTCAAATGCCCAAATAAAATCAAGGCAATCAAATTTGAAAACCTTTAAACAATGAGATTAACTAGATTTTCCCCGATTTCAGAAGATTGATACATGAGGTGATCCCATTCAAATAACCATGGCAACATATTGGCTGAGTACATACCTGTGGCTAGTTTGTTTATGATGACAGGAAGTCTCTCGTCTGAAACCTTGGGCTGATGGGGGTTATCCTCACAAATTAACACAGTTTGCTCTGAAAATACAAAATGTATATACAATTAGTTGCAGATGCTTTATTTTTTACACAGATGTATTAGGTGCACAGATTTTACAAATTATCTCTTGTGGTTGATGAGGAGCAATGTAAAAAAAAATTAAAAGTTGCCTTGATCAACATACAGGAATTGATTTCTTTGGTCTTCTTTATGCAGGGTCATTACATGTAAAACGTATACCTGGCCAGTCTTCAAATGGAATTTACCAAGTGAATCGAAGGTATAAACAATGTGACTTACCTGGGTAGTCTTCAGAGAGGTATAAACAATGTGACTTACCTGGGTAGTCTTCAGAGAGGTATAAACAATGTGACTTACCTGAGTAGTCTTCAGTGAGGTATAAGCAATGTGACTTATGCCTCAGTCACATTTGCGCCGATTTCAGTAAAGATGCCCGGCCGATGGGTATTTTTTACAAAATCGGCCGGCAGTTCAGATTGCCGTGCGGGCACCGGGAGATCATCGGCCATAATTGGGCATCTTTAAGACGTCGGCCGGGTCATCGGGAACTTTTATCTCGAACATAAAAGTTGCCGGCGTTTCCCCGATGTCTTATCAGCAAATATCATCTTAAAGTACACGGCAGGGTCCCGGCAGTGTCCCGCAGGGGCATCGGCAGATTATCTTTGGGCTGCCGGTGGCATCGTGTGGTGAAAATAGGATTAAATATTTTTTCAAAGCCTACCCAGACGTCTTAAAGACATCCTGCAGACATCTGTGTCATAAAACAGACGTCCTAAAGATATCCTACAGACGTCTGTGCTATTCAGTTTTGCACGTGCCGTGCGGTGCCCTTTGATAATGTGACCACAGCCACGGCATCTCTCAGATTGTTGGTGATAAACTCCCCTGCGCCCGGCAGATTGTGAAGTCGGCCGATTCTTACTTCCCGGCCGGCGCCCGGTGCAAATGTGACTGAGGCATTACCTGGGTAGTCTTCAGTGAGGTATAAACAATGTGACTTACCTGGGTAGTCTTCAGAGAGGTATAAACAATGTGACTTACCTGGGTAGTCTTCAGAGAGGTATAAACAATATGACTTACCTGGGTAGTCTTCAGACAGGTATAAACAATGTGACTTACCTGGGTAGTCTTCAGTGAGGTATAAACAATGTGACTTACCTGGGTAGTCTTCAGAGAGGTATAAACAATGTGACTTACCTGGGTAGTCTTCAGTGAGGTATAAACAATATGACTTACCTGGGTAGTCTTCAGACAGGTATAAACAATGTGACTTACCTGGGTAGTCTTCAGACAGGTATAAACAATGTGACTTACCTGGGTAGTCTTCAGTGAGGTATAAACAATGTGACTTACCTGGGTAGTCTTCAGAGAGGTATAAACAATGTGACTTACCTGGGTAGTCTTCAGAGAGGTATAAACAATATGACTTACCTGGGTAGTCTTCAGACAGGTATAAATAATGTGACTTACCTGGGTAGTCTTCAGAGAGGTATAAACAATGTGACTTACCTGGGTAGTCTTCAGAGAGGTATAAACAATGTGACTTACCTGGGTAGTCTTCAGTGAGGTATAAACAATGTGACTTACCTGGGTAGTCTTCAGAGAGGTATAAACAATGTGATTTACCTGGGTAGTCTTCAGAGAGGTTGATAGTGTAATGCTGAGCACCTCCATCCTTAACGCAAACGAATGACACTGTGTTCTCAGAAACCTCAAAGTCTGCAAAATAATAAATACTTGGGAGTCATGATGATCAAAATAAATAGCGTAAATAACAGAAACATTAAGGCTCAATACAGGCCTGAATAAGAAGCATGCACTTGTAACTTGTTTTGTGGTTCGTAATTAGTTGTCTTTTTATATATAATTATATCAGAATGTTGTTCACAAACAAGGGCAGGCATGATGAAAAATCTCGGTCAAGTTGAATACAGAGATGTATGTTGGCATGAGGACTTAAATTGTTTATGTACACATTAAACTCAAAACTTTTTCTGGGGGAATATAAGACAAAAACAGGAAAATTATAAATCTAGACACGAATTAATATAAATATATCACTGTGTATATGGGCCAGGGAAACCTCCATTAAGGCAAGTTAACCTTCCTGATCTTCTTAAGTATATAATCTTTTTTTTTTTTATTGAAAGTATTTAATCTTTTTTTTATTTTTTATTATTGACATTTTTCACCAACATAAATGACGTCTCCCTTTAGCCATGTATATCTCCCCCTGCTAGTAGCAGTGGTGACTATTTCTAATATACCTTCCTCATCATATGAGAGCCAGCTTTATTAATACATATTGCAGTAAATTTAAAACCACTGCTGTTCAACTCTATATATTTTCAGTTCATAAAATTTAGATCTTATAGACTGAATATATGTATATGGAAAATGAAATGAGTTGATCTTTTCTTGAAGGACTGAACTAAACATATCTGAATCGTAATATTGTGGGTGTTGGATGATATGAATTTCATCCTGCTCATCACAAGTCTGGTATATGATATCTATAAATGAATTACATGCACTACCACCATGATACTGGAGAACTGCTTCATATCAATTACTTTGTGTTTCAATTGTTAAGAACATATACAGGGTAATATCTCAAATGATACAAATGAAAGATTTTGGAAAGTATGTACATTTGTGATATTTACACAATAAATGGAGATTCTACATGTATTGTATAGTGTTGACTACACTTAAAGCTCCCTCCTCACACACATCACTTTATTAAATTAATAAAGTTTAAATATATATATATATATATATATATATATATATATATATATATATATATATATATATATATATATATATATATATATATTTCAATAAAGTGCATTAAAAATATTATCAGCATAACACATTAATTTTAAAAACACCCAGTACCTCCTTATTTATCATAATATCATAATGACACCACTTGACATGTGATATATTGAATTTCCAGATATAGGGAATCATAAGAAATAGACTGTGAAATACAATGTCATATTCCTTGCGAAGTTCCTCAATAATAAATATTATTTATTATCACGAAGAGTTTATCAGTGCACCATTGATCCTCTGAGTTGTTTATATTATGGCCTATGCAACATACAACTTTGCCTTACCTGAGGTCTTATAATCCATTGACCATGAAAAGGTTCTTAAAGTAATTGTGCTGTAGACATTACTACATGGTAAAATCAAAAAGATTTACCCAGAACATTTATATGTAATTTATCATTGGGTAAAGGACATAGAATTAGAATATAAAAATAGGAGAAATATAATGCAGCCAACAAAATACACTGCTAGTCAGATACAAATTCCCCTTTCAAGATAAATCCTCAATGTTACACTCTGATTAATTGATAAATAATATATATTCATGGTTTCAGAATATCTCTGATATTACATAGGATTTTGCCGATACTTTTATCACTTTTCTAAGCTTGGTTTTTGAATCAGGATTTTGCCCACATTATCAGCACATTTCGGAGTTTGGTTTCAGGATATCGTCCTGCCTGATTATGCATAGTATACATGGCAACAGCCAGTTTCCTTGACACAATATCCTTTGCATTGCAATTGCTATATTTAAAAGGTCGGTATCTTAAATACACCAATCTATTCATTTCATATCCATTATTCCAGAACTGTAAAAATAATTTAATTTTAGTAAGTAAATTAATGGAAGTGATATAAATGAAAACTTATAAATATTAAACTACTGTTGTCAGCTTGTTATGTATGTATGTGCATTTGTGTTCATATTGTCATTTTTGAAAATGTAACTGAGGATGAAAAACGCTTTCTTTTTAACTGTAATTTTAAAAGTCAAATTAGAAATCTATATATATATATGTTTCGAGAATATTAAAAAATATAGTTATTGCAGATTTTGTTAAAAAGTACTTGCGGTTTTGCAAGAATGTCCTATATTGTTTAAAATTTGTTTTCCTATTTTTTTTTATTATCAATTTTTTTCTTTTCTTTTCTTTACTTCTTAACATGACTCAAAAACCTGAGTCAGCCTGGGTAAATAAAATTCTTAAAATGAAGTTTTGTACTGACATTCAATATGCTTAAAAAATGATGTTACCATTTTTCTAGATACTTGAACAGATGAACACAAATCAAAAGATAAAAAAAAAATTAATTACTTACTATGTCAACATGTATGATAACTGAGACAGGCTTTGTACACTCCAGTCTTTATTATCACGATGATCATGCCAGTTGCTTGTGTTTATTCTCAATGTATAACTCTGGATAAGTCAAACATCTTACTTCATTGCTCAATTTGTTTTTCAATGGCCCAAAATCTGGCATTATTATTCTGACAGGAAGGTTTTCTTATTCCATATCAATGTAATACATGATCAGGCCTTGATATAAAGAGAAAAAGTTTGATTGCCCAGTTGGCCATCAGAGCGTGTAGTGGTGGCCCAAAGTTTCTAAAGATAACAGGATATGTGATACAATAAAGAGCATTGTGTATTAAGTTGTATTGTGACTAGTGTTTTAGTGGGGTTACTTGTCCCAATCAAAATTTAAGTCTATTGATAGTGATATGAGACAAATATTTATCAAGGATTAGAATGAACCCAAGATGGTTTGGGCTACTAAAAGACCAGAAATATGGTTGCCCAACTGGGCCACTACAACAGAGCATTCACAGGC
The DNA here is from genome assembly GCA_949316495.1 of Amphiduros pacificus. NCBI lineage: Eukaryota > Metazoa > Annelida > Polychaeta > Phyllodocida > Hesionidae > Amphiduros > Amphiduros pacificus. The sequence continues at coordinate 17,623,395 of OX439010.1, read as the reverse complement.
CCAAATAGAGGATCTGGTGGCCCCGCGCCAAGGGGCCAGTGCGTATGCTAAGGCCTGATTGATGATGTAATATAAACAAAAAAAGGAAAGCAGGGCTTTCAATTTCCCAGAAACTGAAATGGTACATGTTTCCAAATCACCTTTTCAAGTTTTCAGTTTTGATCACAGACACACTTGAACAAACTCATGTAGACCAGGCTGCAGCTAAGAATGACCACATACAAAATAAACATACTGTTTTTAAATATCACTTAATATATTGGTTTACTATTTTCAATTAAGAAACAAAACAAAACTCAAAATAAACAAACCAAAAACTGACCAATCATTGTACACAGGTGGAGTAACTGAAATTATCTTTTTTTATCTGTTATATGCACTTACTTTGGGATTAAAACAACTTTTTAATATTTTCTTCTCTGATTTACAATGAATTACTTCCAATACCTCCAATAACTCCTGGAATTATTGATAGGAAAGCATCTCAAAGCCACATGAACAAATTATTTCATATATTGATGGACGATGATGATTTAGAAGTAAAGTTTTAATTTTGTAAGTAATGGCATTATCACACACTATTTTCCTTCATTTACCTTTATTGGACTGTATTAATTCCCAATGTTAGTCTTATTTATGGTTTCAGACACACTCCATGGTGGCATAAATTGTTCATATAATTTTGACCAAAAAAAAGCTGAATTACAATCTACAGGAAAGGACAACATATTCCCCATGATCATATTGATCATAGTGTAACACAGATAGTCCCTTTTTAATATTCACACCTTAAGCTTTGGATCAAATGCCAATTTCAAATGCCAATTTCAAATGCCAAAGTGAAATCTAAGATTTTATGCTATTTGGTGGAATATCCATTTTGCCTTACAGTCGGTAGCATGTTAGCATGGCTCCCTGTACGACCATAGTGTATTCGAACATAAAAATGATTCTGTCCCCCAATTCAACTGTACACTACTATTGCTATCTACCTGTCACATGTTACAAGTGGCTTTCCATTCATTCCAATCAATCCTAGTACAGCTCCTGGTGTGACAAATGTGTCGATGATAACAATAAATTAAACGGTTTGCGACTGTGTCACAGTGTGTGGGATGAAACCTGTGGGACGACCCCATTTGGCTGAAAAGACTTCTGAGCTGAAGTCTTCACATCTAACCCGAAACACAAGATAAAATAAGTGGGAAATCCCTATCCACCAGTATTTAGACTCAATTTCAAATTTAGAATGTTATTTCAACTTGGACATAATTGGTGACTACATGAGCAAAAATAAATGTGAACTGTGATGTCAATGAGATAGTGAAAGTAAATTGATTAATTTTACCTTTGAACGGACAATGTCTATCTTGTCCACACACATCAGTTACAGTCTTGATATCAGTTTGCATACGTTTCAGTCGAGAAGACATTTTGCTGTATAATGTACGGCTGTATTAAAGTTGATATTGGTTGTGCAATCTGAGTTTTCGCCACAACTTCACATCAAGTCATATTTGCAATTGTGGTGGTGGAATCCCAAACTTCCTGTTCCTTCACGATTCGCGCATGTGCAGGTTTGAAATATGCACTCCATGTACCAATTATACACTTTCTTTTGCAAGATTTCCCGTGGTGTCAAAGTTTAAATATGGCCTATTCTTTTAGGTACACTTTTATTATATGATAAAAGAATGAAAAGTTTGTTATATTGGTATTCTGTGAGCACCAAACTTGTTTTATGACATTATTGAATAAAATGAAGTTTGTAACTCAGATTACACACTACCAAAACATGTCAGAATTTTCACGTCCTTTTGTGGACTGAAAGTTTTTCTTCGCCGTTCTTGTTTCCCGCAAGGTATTTAATGATTAAAGCGTTGGTTTAATAGTATTAATTTAGACATAACATTTCCAAGGGCAAATGATAGGTTGTTATTGTGGAATATCGAATACTTCTCATCTCTGGCCAAAGACTGAGTTTCTGACCAGTTTACTGTTGCATCTTGACTCTTGTGCAGTGTGTGCCGGATCAGTTTTCGCCGATGAAATGTACTGTGACTTCCAGTGGCTCAGAGTTTACTCCTGCTAAGCCGCTGTAAACGGCGATTTTGATTAACAACGAAAAACAGGTCCCATAGTTCTCTGCCAGGTTCTGCTTTGGTGACTATTTGTTTTGATTCCCCTGTTTCGATGCTTTCTCCTAGAAATACCCTTCAGGCTTCACACCGCCACACCAGAGATAAACTGTACCCATCATCAACAGCACCCTGGGAACAGCACCCAAACTGACCTGCACCTTTATTTTAATTTTATTGTCATCCACCGCCATATATTTTCATTTAATTTTGCTAAAATATTGTTTAATCATACAAGTAAATATAACTTTGACTGCCAAAATGATAAGAAGTTGAGCAGGATCCATTCTTGTAAAACATAAACAAGATTAACAGTTACATTTTATGATGCGTACACTTTTATTTTTAAGTTTTACTAAGGACCAAATTAATGTTAAAAGAGAAAGAAGAAAGTGGGCAATTTAATCAAAATCACAGTCAAACCTGCATAGTCAAAAAAGTTGCAGTCACACATGGGTACTGTTGAACAGGGACCCAAGTGAAACAGCCAGTCACCTTCTCTCAGAGGCCTGGTTCTCTTGAATTTATAACATCAAACTGTTGAGGTTGACTTCTCAGTCATCAGTAATGGTACTCTCATAGCCAATAGTAGTCTATATTTATGTTTTTGCTAAAGGTCTATTTCATTTGTAAAAATGGTTGAAAAGTGGTGTATTCAGCTTGGCCTGGATGATATGAGCTCCTAACTTTATACAATTTGGCAAGTTTCTCAGTAATCAAAAGCAACAATTTAAAGCTTCTTCAGTTTTGCTCACATCGTGCATATTAGCTAAGAGGTCCTGGAAAAGTGTTTGTTTATGACGACTAATATGAAAACCAAACTTATTGCAGATGTTTTATACTTTTCAGGAATGGGCAAATTTACAGAGAATGGCACCAGGGTGTGACTCATAACTATATACAGCTATTATATTTGGGCAACACATTGTGATATCAAATTGTGATATCAAAGAAAATGGAAGAGGACCACAAAGAAGAAGGGGCTGAAGGAGGTGCAGGAGATGCCCCACCCACCAAATCCCCACCACGAACCCAGAGCACTCCCACCCCAACCCCAACTCCACCCACCAAATCCCCACCACCTCCCCCAGTAACTCCTATCTCTACCCCACCCACCAATGCATCTGCCCCAGCTATTCCCACCTCTGCTGCACCCACCAATGCTCCACCCCCTGTCACTCCCACCTCTACTACAACCACCAATACCCCACCCCCTGTCCCACCACCGCTGCATTCAACTAATGCCGCCAAGACCACCACCAAGGCAGGGTCAAATAATAGCGGGGCAGTAGCTTGTCCAGCGACCAACACGGCTCGTGCTAATCACCCTCATTCACGCTCAGGTGGGGTACAAGCCAATGCAGGGCCAAATCTTACCAGAGGTAAGGCTAATAGTCCTGCCAGGGAAAGGGTGCACCATCCCCTGACTCGCAGGGAAAACAAAGCAAAGCAAGAAAGGTCTAAAGATCGTGAAAAACTCAAAGACATGGACAAAGAAAAAGACAAGGAACGGGACCGGGGTAGAGAGCGGGAGAGGGAACGAGAGAGAGAACGAGAAAGAGAATTTGAAATTCTGGAGAGAGAAAGACAGAGGGCTATTGAAAGACAGCGAGAATTATTGAAAGAAAGAGAAGAGGAGGATCTGGAGAGATTGGAAAAGGATGGAGAGTCTGATGCTGTCCCACCAGACTTGGACGATGAGTTAGAACCTGTACCTTTGTTTGAGCGAAGGAACATGAGTGCTAATGCTAACGGGAACCCACCTATGCCTCAGTTGCCACCCCCTCCACCTCCCCACCACATACAGGGCAATGGTGCTCAGATGGTGCCCTACAATTGGCAATCATCCAAGAACTCCATCAAAGACCGACTGGCATACATGTTCAATTCTAACACAATGGCTGATGTCCATTTTGTGGTGGGGAAAGGGGCTCAAACTCAGCGCATCCCAGCTCACAAGTTTGTGTTGTCTATTGGAAGTGCTGTGTTCGATGCCTTGTTCAACGGAGGCATGGCCACCACTTCAGATGAGGTTGAACTTCCTGATGTGGAACCTGCTGCATTTCTGGCTCTGCTTCGATTCCTCTACTCCGACGAGGTTCAAATTGGGCCAGAGACTGTCATGACTACCTTGTACACAGCAAAAAAATATGCAGTACCTGCACTTGAACGAGCTTGTGTAGAATTCTTGAAAAGAAATTTGAGCAGTGACAATGCATTTATGCTTCTCACACAAGCGCGCTTGTTTGACGAACCTCAACTCGCTGCATTGTGCCTAGAAACAATAGATAAAAACACAACAGAGGCTTTAGCTGCTGAGGGATTCACTGACATAGACTTAGATACCCTGTGTGTGGTGCTTGAGCGGGATACTCTGGGTATCCGAGAGTGCAAGCTTTTCAGTGCTGTGTGTAGATGGGCGGAGTCCGAGTGTCTTAGACAAGGATTGCATGTGACATCAGACAACAAGCGCAGTGTGATGGGCCGGGCGCTCCAGCTCATAAGGTTTCCCCTGATGACCGTAGAGGAATTTGCTGTAGGTTCGGCTCAGTCCGGCATCCTCATGGATCGCGAGGTTGTGCAGCTTTTTCTTCACTTCACAGTGAACCCCAAGCCCTCGGTGGAATTCCTTGACACGCCGCGGTGCTGTCTGACAGGGAAGGAGCAGGTCGTGTCCAGGTTCTGCCAGATAGAAAGCCGGTGGGGATACAGCGGTACCAGCGACAGAATCAGGTCGCACTCAAAATTCAATTTATTCACTCATAAACATAACCAGATAAGCTCACTCACTGCAGTTGTTATTCTATTAAGCGTTATAAGCTGAAAGACATGTTTTTTTGTAAAAACTTTAATGTAGTGTGATAGACATAATAGTAAATTGAGAAAAAAATGTTTTTTTTTTCCATAATATTGTAGAGTTGAAATTAATAGCAGTGGTTTTTTTTGCAGGTTCATGGTGAATCGTCGCATATTTGTGGTTGGTTTCGGCTTGTATGGGAGCATCCATGGACCTAGCAAGTACATGGTTAATATTCAGGTGAGTCATCCATCCTGAAATAGTACATGGTTAAAATACAGGTGAGTCATCAACCCCAAACTAGTACATGGTTAATATTCAGGTGAGTCATCCATCCTGAAATAGTACATGGTTAAAATACTGGTGAGTCATCAACCCCAAACTATTACATGGTTAAAATACAGGTGAGTCATCAACCCCAAACTAGAACATGGTTAAAATACAGGTGAGTCATCAACCCCAAACTAGTACATGGTTAAAATACAGGTGAGTCAACCCCAAACTAGTACATGGTTAAAATACAGGTGAGTCATCCATCCTGAAATAGTACATGGTTTATACACAGGTGACTCATCAACTCCAAACTAGTACATGGTTAAAATACAGGTGAGTCATCAACCCCAAACAAGTACATAGTTAATAATAATAATAATAATAATAATAATAATAAGATTTATATCGCGCTGATACCAGTCGGAACTGTTCATAGCGCTAAGCAGGTGAGTCATTAACCCCCAAACTAGTGCATGATTAATATATAGGTGAGTCATCAATCCCAAACTATTACATGGTAAAAACACGCAGGTAGTTAGTAAACAGGTGTGAATACAAGAAATATCATGATTAACATACAGCCATAGAAATAATTTGTTCATGCCCCAAATGGTGAAGAGGTGCCTCCACACCCTCAAAAAATTGTGAAATAAAATAAATGTTTTAATCTTTGTGTTAATGTGCTTTGTAGATCATTCATACAGACACAGGGAAGGTGTGTGGTCAGAGTGATACAAGCTTCCAGAGCGATGGCACCACCTCGACCTTCAGGGTGATGTTCAAGGAACCGGTGGAGATTCAGCCCAACACCAACTATACAGCATGTGCCACTCTCAAGGTACACTTGAAGACGAAAAGAATACTTCTTTTTTTTACTTTATCCTATTTAGGCCAATTTAGGAGAGAGAGATGATTAGGTCACAGAGATGTCTTAGGTCATAGAGATAATTTGGTCAGAGAGATGATTTGGTCAGAGATGCCTTAATGTCAGAGAGATGATTTGGTCACGGAAATGTCTTAGGTCAGAGAGATGATTTGGATGATTTTCCATCTTTAGTAATGTTTATTCCTTTGAAACAGTAAATACCATATTCACTTGAAAATAGGACGAGGAATTCGGACCCAAACCTTTTGTCAATGTTTGGGGGTTGTCTTATACACAAGGGCAACCTGTGGATGGTAATTCTCCGGACGTAATAAACTTCGCTCATACTGTCCAGATACAAACTCCCCCAATGGTGATATAATTAATATCTTATAATACACAAAGAAAGATTCTACCAGGTGTCAACAGAAGTCCGCCCCTGTTTCGTGATACATTCCCTGCGTAATGTATCCAAAAGATGGAGAAAATGCGACTTTAGCAATGCTAAAGCATGTAAACCCACCACTAAGAGGCTGCCATTTTTAAAAGCAGAAGTAAATATGTAGTATCAGGGATCCATCATTGTGTAATGTATTAATATTTCAATGCGAGTTAATACACTGTGTTGGCGCTCCGATTGGTTATGTGCCAAAAATAAGAGCTTCTCCCCGTTACTTAAGCTACTACTCATGTTGCGTAAGCATATTTACGTTTTACTTTTAAAATGGCCGCCAAACTTGAATGGTAGCAGTGCCGATGTTTTGAGGAAAAACGACTCATACTATAATCAGAAATTGGCCTTTTCAAGCAAAATAACATTAATTTGGGGGGGTCATCTTTTACACAGGGTCATCCTATTTTTGAATAAATATGGTATATGCAGATATGCAGAGCTATCCCATGATTCAAGTCAGGTAACAACTGACAAAAATGACTTTACTGTTAAAAGCAACAAGATATTACAAATACAATTTCTAATAATTTCCAACATCAACATGATTGTGTAGATTATTTCATGTATTGTTTTGAATGTTTCAGGGTCCTGATTCATACTATGGCACCAAAGGTCTGCGCAAGGTCACACACGAATCTGTCACAAGTGGAAAGGTCACCTTCCAGTTCACCTATGCTGCTGGCAACAATAACGGCACTTCTGTTGAAGATGGTCAACTGCCTGAAATCATCTTCTACACATAAACACCTACATTTTTTTGACACATTGATTAACAGAGAAAGCATTTAATACACACAAAGTACATTTTGTTATGATTACGAAAAAAATGAAACACCAAAAAAAGTGTCGTCCTAAACTAGATATTTTAAGATAAGCATGCTCATGGTATAATCTATAAGAGGATAGCAGAACACTTGTGCTTTCTTGTCATGTTAAGTGACAATGTACCACACATGATATATGTGTGTGAGCATGTGTGACACCAAATAATTTGAGGCCAAGGAAAATTAATGCTCTTATTCAGAATGCCAAGAACATTCTTTATGATATATTGGGTAAAAGAAATTCACAGTGCCGGCAGACAAATGTAGCCTGCAGAATGTTTCATTCTTTCCTTGCTTTTGAAATATTTTATAATAATAGAATAATGCTTGCAGTGTCGGTTTTTTAAGTTTTAAGATACATTAAATTTTGTCCTGGCCTGCAAATAAGCAGATCAGAAATTTGTGCTTCACTTGTATAGACAGACTGCAAAACATGTATAATGCAAAAACCAAAATAATGATTGGACTCCACTGCTTACCAGCTGAATATGCTTACATTATTCAATATAACAAATTTGTTATCATGATAGTGCCAAAATATTGTGATTTGCTGATAACAAAAATCTGAGTAGGTTTTGCAGTTTAGGGGTTACATAATGAGAACAGAATATTCCATTAGAAACACTCATTTTTGTAATATGTATGTTGATATAACTCTATGAAATCTACTGGTGAAAATAGTGGCTTATTCAATATCAAATTTGTATATTTGCAAGGTTTAATACTTGCAAAATGTGTAAATTGGAAATTGAATCCTGAAATGAATGGCATATTCACTGTAATATAAGGTCAATATATAACTTTTTTAATGTTTCAGATAATATATTTAATTCACTTTTCTGCAAATAGATACTTAGAATTAGCACTCAAACCAACAGATTTATGTTCAAGAAATTGATCCAGTTACGTCATCCCACAAGGCAGAAAGTCGTTTGACATTTTCCACTTTTTTTAAAGGGAAAGAGACAAGTATGGTTAAATCAACCACATTACAGGATATGCTTCCCTCAGAAACAGATGCATATTCTGAATTAATATTAAAGTAATATATTATTGGTTTCTATTTTATTAGTGAGTGACTATAAAATCCCATAAATGGTATATAAAGGCTTAACAGTTCCCAAAGGTTCTGACAAACTTTTTAAAAGCAGACACTTATAATGCACTGAAACTGTATGCCCTGTGAAATGCATATACATTACTGATAGACCCCAGCTGAGAGAAATAGTTTATTATGGAGAAGTACATGTGTTTTTGGCATGAGATGAGTCATGGTTTGGTAATTTTGAATTAAAATGGAACAAAATTACACCTAATATCACGGTTAGTTTAAGTCGTCTACAGCTAATCCAATGCAAATCTATTTGTTCATGGAAACAATTTCAGTCACAAAACAAACAAAAACCAAGGGTTCTCTAACATATATTTTTACATATCTGACATAAGAATAAGTGAACTTGAAATGCTTGAAACAATCCTACCGGTAATCTATTCACTTACACAGGAGTATAATATAAGACCAAGATGTAAAGATGATTATTTGAGTATATTATTTATTATATATTTGAAAATAGTTGAATCCAGACTTGTATTTAGTCGTGCAAATTCAAGACAATGGATAAATGCAGGGATTGCAGAAGTTGATGGAATAGCAGTGACATTCTCAATCTTATTGATGCCAACCATCTATTTGTTCATGAACATAGAATAGAATGATGCGAGGTCATCATATGACACTTATATCTTTAAACCCAGACAAGAGTCTTGTGGAACCAAATGATTTTTTTTGCACCAATTGGTCATGTGACATAATGTGTGAATGTGCAGAGAGAGTTGCACTTCAGCCATGCAGTTTTGTTTGTGTTAATCCTTGTGTGACTACATATGGACATAAATGCGCATGTCTAAAATGTTGGCTGAGCTTGATTGATAATGATTGGTTAAAATATAATGTTTGATCATTGTTATTTTTTCCCCATTTGTTTTGTTTTCCCCATTGGATATGGCTGTGTAGAATAAAACATACCTCATGCATTACGACCTGATATTTGATCAAAGTATCTCGTTTTGTTATCTGTGCATTTAAAATTTGGGGGAAAAAATTATCTACATTTGACCTCCTAAATCAACCCCTTATGTTAGTTGCTCAATTAGTGAAAAATTCATGAAGGTATTACACACCCTATTACTGAATCCCTATAAAGGAAAACATCATTGAAACATCTCTCATATGGAAAAAATAATGTACAAAAAAAATTTTAAATTATAGATTTTTAATTTCTTTCTCATGTTTGACCTCTTAATTCAACCCCTTCTGATAATTGCTAAATTAGTGAAAAATTCTGGAAGATACTAGGGACCCTACAGATTCTTTTTTTCAAAGGCCAATTTCAACAATTCATTTTATTTGCATTGGGATTTTTAGTGACAATATATATATCCTCTGGTAGTAATCCCTGAAAATTTGAAAAGAATTGAAGCATTGAATCATATGATTTTTAATTAAAATGTAACGCAAAGTCAAATTTTTGGAAAAAAAAATGAAAAATGAACTGTGAAATATCTTCCCGCACGTGACAATCACTGCATAAAAATAGTATCATTAGGGATGGTAACAGTCAAGGAGAAATAACAAATTTCATCTATTCTGACATGAGTATGTAAATATAAATATATTTGTTATTATTTCAACATATGTAAAATCAGAAAATAATTCTATATACCTTTTCATTTATTTCGTTTTTCCCCATGAAAAAACGTTATTGGATGGAAATGACTGAGGGAAAAAACTTGCCTTTTAAAAGTAATGATTCAATTTTAAGTATTATCGTTGACATGCTTCAAACATAACAGGAAGATATTTAAGGTATGAGGAAACTTACTAACAGATTACAAAAACAAATAAAACAATGATTCATAGAGTTTTATGAAAGCTGTAACATGTTTGAAGAAGTTAAAGGTAGTAGTCCAAAAACATCTCCAAAAGGCCGCCTAAATGAGAATTTGTTTGTCCAAACATTTTTGACCATTTTACCAGCTAGATAACAATGTGTAATATATTTCTATATATTACAGTTAATATGCAAAAACTAGACAAATATGGCTTTGTCTATAGTACTAATAAATTTAGACACTTTCAATTTTAAGGTCAAATTCGTTTATTTTCAATTTATTTACAAAACATGAGAGATTAAAGGCAATTTTGGAGAGAAAAACAGAGATCAAAGAGATTCTTTAAGGTCTACTAAATCAGAGACACATTAATGGGTGGCCTGACTTAGTAACTTGACACGAAAAGATAATTTGCTTAAATTCTCACTACTCGGGTGGGCCGTGCTGCCACGTGGTGTGCTAAAATCTCTCATGCAATATGCATCGGGAAGGTTTGTGGACATGCAAGCTTGGCTCAAGCTGAGAGCAATACTTAAGTTAGTTATATTACTCTCAGGCTCAATGCAGTAAAATGTTTATAAACATGTCATTCATATAAATCCATGACTGTCTTTCTATTCATTGAAGATTTCCAAACTGCTTTTTTTGTACGTATATTTGTTGCCACAAATTACTTTATACCCTTTATATCACATAGAATGGTAGTCATCAAATCAGCTGTCACGTGTACAAATCTATCCCAGCATGCATTGTGCAGAAGAGACATCTGGTGGATCACAAATGTTGAAAATCAAGCAGTGAGAATTGGATCAGTTGGATATTTTTTATCATGTACATTTTTGTGGATACTGTGAGCGTCATGCTCCATTTAACAGACCTACATTCAGAAAGGTGGACCACGTGTAGACAGCAACAAACTTGGACCTCCAATTAGTTTAGTTTGGTATGTGGGTAAGTTGAGTCTTATCTGTTTTATGTTTTATTCATATTCATTCAGAAATATTATTCAGAAATATTATGTTTGCACCACTCAAAACACAGTTTCAGTTGTCTGAGAGCATCTAATGAAATAGATTACGTTTCTTTAATTACCTTTGCACATCTATAGGATTGGTTTAATTATCAGTGTGATGTTTATAACTGGCTGAGAGCAATAATATTGTTATCATTGCTCCCAGTTAATAGGCACGTCTGCAAATAATCTTTCATGTAGACGTGTTCAGATATCAACATGAAAATGGGCTACTTTTTGGCACAAATAATCGGACTAAATGATAAATGTATTTGTTTTGAACTATTTGTCTCAGGTTGTTGACATATTTGTAAAATGTGAGAGATTGAACTTCTGGAGGCTATAAACATGGTAAACTGTGGTTGGAGGTTCTCCCTCGTAGCAGGTAATTATAAAACAATATGTGAATACAATTTGACATAATTTACTTTTAATTTGTTTTCAGCCAAACACCTGATATGATATGATACTCTTTAGTTATTTGAAGTCAAATGATTAACATATTTTAACTTTGATTATTTCTGAGAGCAATGTAAGTATAAATTATTGCTCTCAGGTTATTTTTAGCCAAGCAATTGGCATTATCTATCTTCGAACTAATAATACAATACATTTTATTTAAATTTTGATAATGAATCAGATGTTTATTATCTCATTCTCTGCAGTTGTCGCGACGATTTTGGCGAGCTTTATTTTCAAAAAGGCCATGAACTGGCATATAGATGTTTCTATATCAGTCCCTTGTAGAGTTCTATTTGACTTCATTAAGGATCCCAACAATTATGTGAAGGCTCATCCATCTATGTAAGTATATAATGAGATCAATGAACGGCGACGTTAAGCCAATATATTTAATGAGTGTTACCATCCTTATGAACCTTTATTATGCTATGAGGTCTCTTCTTTGGCTGAAAATCAGTCAAAGATATTTAGTGCTGAAACTTTCTTCTTCCTTTTTTCATAGGTATGATATCGAGATAGGTGAGAGAAGGCTAGATTATAACACCGGCACAGAATACGTAGAGTCTGTGGTGTACAATGATATTCCATGGTATGGACGATGCAGCTATACTGTTATATGGTATCCTGATGAAACCTCCCAAACACTACTGATGAAATCCTATGTTTTCTGGGGTTTTATGCAAGGTTTGTAATACCTTGGAGTATTCCAATGTTAAGTCTAAATCTAAAGTATCATCACAGCTGACGGTTGCTATTTAAATCAGTTGACCCTGTTTTGTAGGGCTTATTGTATTCGGCACGTTGCGCGTTTGATAAATGGCGCGTTCAACACAAGCCATCTTGTGAATGGAACATTGACACGTGCGTTTATTTCATATCGACAAGTGTGTTTATTTCATATCGACACGTGCGTTTATTTCATAGCGACACGTGCGTTTATTTCATAGTGACACGTGCGTTTATTTCAAAGTGAAACGTGAGTTTATTTCACAGTGACACGTGCGTTTATTTCAAAATGACATGTGCATTTGTTTCAAAATGACACGTGCATTTGTTTCAAAATGACACGTGCATTAATTTCAAAGTGACACGTGCATTAATTTCAAAGTGTATTTTTAAAACATTTTGGGATATTTTCAAAAAGCTATTTGAGTCCTGCTGCAAAATTGTTGACGATATGTTCTTATTCAAAGTTAGTATCCATACAAAATGTCAGCCAATTAAGCTTTTTGCATTCGGCACGTTGATGCGCGTTTATGCGCGTTGTGTCAGTCAGAGAAATGTCTGACACCTCGATTTTATTTTGTTCATCCAATGCATATTATGAACAAAAATGTTAGCATTTCCATATTTTAAAACATTCCACTTTGTTTTTAGCCAAAAAAAAATGTTACTTACAAAATGTGAATTGTGACGCTTCACTGGCGGGAAAAGCTTCATTGGCGGGAATTTCAGGGCGGGAAAAGGCGCATGAATACAAAAAATGCAGCAAATGAATTGTCAATGATAAACATGCACGCCGATAACATTACAAAAAAACTTACTGGTTATCATGTCATGCATATCAAAAGAACCGTCTTGGTCCAAAGATTCTAAATATCTTTACTTTTTGTTGTTATCTTGAGGCATTGCAAAGATATCAATGAAAACGTAAATTTCGGAAGATTAACTCCTGCTTTCTGGTGCTTTTGCTTTTGGCGATGTCAGTGGGCGATAATTTGACACTGGGAAGGGCCTTGCAACACGAGTGAATCATGAGTGAAGCATGTGCCAACAAAAATGCAACCTGCTCACCACCTCATTCACATCTGAGTGAGACCAAATAAAATAGTGCATTCCTTGTGTGACGTCACAATCAAACAGGCCACGCGCCAAGAACGCGCCAAGTCCCAAACGCGCAACGTGCCGAATACAATAAGCCGTTTTGTAGAGATTATACAGATTCTCGTGTGCAGAAATTAACATGGATTGGTTGTTCATGGCACAGCATTGTTGATTTCAACCCATTTTATGCCTCCACAGAAGAGCTTTTAAGTTTCAACTCCATAGAAAATTTTATTTTGCAAAATATAGTGAATCATATCCCAGAAAGGAGTTAAAATGAACCTTTGACATGTAGTGTGTCATACATAAATAACAGCTAAAATACATATGCATGCCATATTAAAGCAGATATATGCAGCTAAATCCTGGATCTGCTATTATTTATGGAGAGTAGTAGCCTACCCAAAGGTAAACAAAAAAGACAACCATAAAGAATCAACTTCCCTTTTGCTCAATTTGAAGATTTTGCAAGTGATCAAATGTGAAATTTTCAGTATTTAGATGAGACTGAAATGATCTGAGATGAGTTATGAATAAGTCCAGTGCAATTCAATAGTTCCAAATGTTTTATCATGAAACTTGTGTTTCACAGGTCTGATTATGCGCATTTACCTACACTCATGGCAAGATTGCTCACTAAACATTTTGCCTGGATCCACACACAGCTACACACATACATACACTCATACATACACACACTCATACATACACACATACATGCACCCATACCTACACTCATATACACTCATACATCATTTACATACACACATACATACACTCATACATACACACACATACACTATGTACACACAAATACACACATACATGCATGCATGCACAAATACATACACACATACATACATACGAACATACATACGTACATACGCACATACATACATACATACGAACATGCATACAAACATACATACATACGCACATACATACATATGCACATACATACACACATACATACACACATACATACACACATACATACATACATACGAACATACATACGAACATACATACGAACATATATGAAACCGACAAAAAGCTGCGGAGACAAGGAAGCAGAAGGTAAGAGTAGAAACAATCTATAAGTATAGATAGCGTGTCCGACGCGTTTCGCCCTCAGCGAAGGGCTCTTCAGGGACTTAGATTGAGAATAGTGATATTAGGGAATGTAAAATCACCTGGTTTGTCTGGGACGATGTTGACCCTGGCAAATCTCAGTCTAAAATGAACTGCTCGATTTTTAGATCGAATAGATTCTATCTAGATTATGACGTCATACAGGTGAGTTGTTTGTGTTGACAACCTGGTTAATCCGCAAGAATGTGAATTTGAGGGGGGGTCTCAAAATGGGAGAGAGGCCCCACGGTAATGTGATAATCACAGTGGTGATACCACAAATTTGTGATGAGGATCGTGATTTGGCTCACAAAAGTGAGGGCCTGCACGAAGGGAGAGGTGCAGGGTTTGTGGTATGAATGTCAAAAGCATGATAGAGTTCATTAGTGTGACCTTTTGTGTTGTCTGGGTTTGGTCTCAATGTGCCATCCCCTGTGGGTGCGGGGATTAAAGAATAGCCTCACTGCCCCCCAGCATGTCGTAAAAGGCGACTAAAGGGGCGTCCTGTTTGCCGTGGGATGCGACCCGTGTTGGGAGGATATGGAATCCTGACGGGCTGAGCACTGAGCTGGTTTGGCAGTAATACCGGTCCAGTTGCAACACGCCTGTCTTGGATCCAGATGTTCACCAGACGGGCAGATCAGATTAGGCCTGGGTCTGATTTAACCGGCTTGTGGTATATTTCCTTTAATGTATTCTGGCTTTTTTATTTTTATTAGTGACAATTTCAATGTTTAAAATTTAAGAATAATTGATAAATTTTTGATTTATATTTCCTGAAAGGAGATTACTGCTGATTGGGTCAATCGAGGGATATAAATAAAATCCGAAAGGGTGGAGTTTTTATTCTTAGAGTATGTCATGTTGGGTATCCTCATGGCGTCAGGGCTTGGAGTAACCGGCCCAGAAAGGCGTCCCCTTGTTGGGCTCCGTGGTGGGTAGGGGACCTAACTGATGAAATTTAAAATAACACACATGGCGCAAAACAAACAAAAACGACCTAGGAATGATATAGACAGTGATGACGACTCAAATAAAACAGAAAAATGGCCTAGATTTTTAATTGCGGAAAGTTCCGATGCTGAACATACCCTGGCAAAAATGTCCCCCTTTGCAATTGCAAAGGGGATTCAAGGCATTGCCGGGGTACCGAAAACAGTTAAAAAGATGGGAAGTAAGTTATTGATTGAGGTTGAGCGGAAAAGCCATGCGGACAATCTACTACGATGCCGAATGTTGGCCACAGTTCCTGTTATTATAACGGCTCACAAAACTCTCAACAATAAAAAAGGAGTAATCAGATGTCCAGATTTAGCGGGAGTTTCTGAGGAGGAGATAGTGGATGAGCTCAAAGACCAGGATGTTGTGCAATGTAAGCGGATATTTATAAAAAAGGACGGTGTCAAAATTCCTATCAATACGTTTATTCTGACATTTGAAGCAGCGCAGCTCCCAACATCTATTAAAGTTGGATATTTGAACGTTAGAGTTGATGTATTTATTCCAAATCCTCTGCGCTGCTTCAAGTGTCAGAGATATGGACATGGATCTGACAGATGTAAAGGGAATGTAACATGCCCAAAGTGTACTGCCCAACATAATGGAGAAGATTGTTTATCAAATAATGTCAAATGTGTGAATTGTGAAGGCGATCACCCATCATATTCGCGGAATTGTCCTTCTTTTTTAAAAGAGAAGGAAATTCAGCGAATACGACACACAGAAAACATATCTTTTCCAGAGGCACGTAAACGTGTAGAATCATTCAACACAACAAAATCATCCTATGCTAGCACTTTAAAGAACAAAGAGACTAAATCAATAGCAATTCAGACTGAAATTACATGGCCAATTAATGACAAAAATTATTCCTTTTTCACAAAAACTTCCAAATCTTCGGCAACATCTACTCAGACTCCTGCATCCACTACCCCAGCAATAGCTCTACCAACAATAACACCAACAATAACATCGACTAAAACCTCTTCACAGACTCCCTCCACATCATCTAGTAATAAAAACGTAAATAGCAATAGACCAGTTAATAAATCAGACAAAAAAGAAATCAAAGACCAAAGCAAAAGTAAAATAAATAGAACTAAATCCTTAGAAAGGATGGATACAGGTGATCCTTCTGATATACATTTTACACCTGTTCAGTCAAAACATAATCGTAAACCTAACAAATGATTATGTTAAATCCTATATTTATACTCATTATTTTTAATATGGCTATCAGCAATGTCATACAATGGAATTGTAGAGGATTTGAGGCAAACAGGCCAGAACTGGAGTTATTATCCCAGAAATATAATGCATCTGTAATTTGTTTACAAGAAACTAAATTCAAAGATGATTCCACAACATTTAAGGGATATGTGATTTATAATAAAGTCGGTTCAATTGACATTATGGACCGAGCACATGGCGGAGTTTCTGTTTTTGTTAAATCCTGTATACCCCAAAGTAAAGTAACATTAAATACTAATTTACAAGCTTCTGCAGTCAGGGTTACCCTGCACAATACATTAACTATATGTTCAATATATTTACCACCTAGTGAGCCAATTAATATTGCAGATTTAAATAATTTGATAACCCAGCTGCCACAACCATATATGTTAGTTGGTGACTTTAATGCTCACAACTATCTTTGGGGTGGCAGAAATAATACTGATGCCAAAGGACGTATAATAGAAGATTTCTTAAATAACAATAGATTGTGCCTTTGGAATGATGATTCTCCAACCTATTTACATCCTGCTACAGGCTCTTTAACATCAATAGATCTCTCCATGTGCACTCCAAATTTATTTTTAGACTATTCCTGGGAAGTAGAGGAAGATCAATGGGGTAGTGATCATTACCCCATTATTTTAAATAACCATTTTCCTCCACTAGACGAACGAATCCCCAAGTGGAAATTTCATAAAGCCGATTGGGCAAAATTTCAAACATCCTGTTTTAATAAAATAACTCCCGAAATTTTTAACAATGTAGATGATCCTCTTCAAGTTTTTACGGATACATTGTATGATATTGCTGATGGGTGTATTCCCAAATCAAAGCCAAATTCTAAAATTAAAGAAAAACCCTGGTTTAATGATGAGTGCAAAAAAGCGGTCAAGGAGCGGAAAAAAGCTTTAAAAATATTTAATCGACAGCCAACTCAATATAATTTGCACCAATTTTGTATAAAAAGAGCTAAAGCCCGTTATATTATTAAAATAAGCAAAAGAAAAAGTTGGAAAGATTACGTTTCTAAATTAAATACACGTTCACCAATTAAAAAATGCTGGGATATGGTGCGTAAAATTACTGGGAAGGGAGGTGGAGCAAGGATAAAACATCTAAATCATAATGGCCAATTTATTACAAATCCCACCGAAATAGGTAACACAATAGGTCAAACAATTTCCAAGAATTCCTCATCCAATAATTATTCTGCCAAATTTCAACAAATAAAAAATAGAAAAGAAAGAAACCAACTAAATTTCATATCTAATAACTTGGAACAATATAATAAACCATTCACAATATCAGATTTAAAACTTGCTTTAGATAAATCCCATGATACCGCTCCTGGACCTGATCATATACACTATCAAATCCTCAAACACCTCCCTGACCAAACACTTGGGCATCTTTTGGATATTTTTAATAATATTTGGGAAAGTGGTTATTTTCCTCCTTCATGGAGTGAAGCCACTATCATTCCTATTCCCAAACCTGGCAAAGACTCGTCAGATTCAAATAATTATCGTCCCATTGCGTTAACAAGTTGTATTTGTAAATCAATGGAACGAATGATTAACGAGCGTTTAGTTTGGTTTTTAGAAACTGCGGCTTATATTTCTGTTGCACAGAGTGGTTTTAGAAAAACGCGAAGTACTGTTGACCATCTGGTACGTTTAGAGACATTTATACGAGAGGGTTTTATAAAAGGCGAACATGTGGTTAGTATATTTTTTGATTTAGAGAAAGCATACGACACCACATGGAAATATGGAATAATGAGCGATTTATATGATATGGGATTAAGGGGTCGTTTACCCCTTTTTATTCAAAATTTTCTATCAAACAGACATTTTAAAGTTCGAGTGGGTGCATCACTTTCTGATGTTTTTGATCAGGAAATGGGTGTTCCACAGGGTAGTATATTATCGGTGACCCTTTTTATTATTAAAATTAACAGCATTGTAGATTGTATGAGGCCTGGAGCAGATTGCTCACTTTTTGTTGATGATTTCAACTTAAGCTACAGGTCAGCAAGCATGCATACAATAGAACGACAGCTTCAACAACACCTAAATAGATTACAAGAATGGGCTGATAACAATGGATTTAAGTTTTCTTTGAAAAAGACCGTATGTATGCACTTTTGTAAAAAGTGGAAGGCTCACCCAGATCCTGATCTACACCTTGGCCAAACTCGAATCCCTGTTGTCGAAGAAACCAAGTTTCTTGGACTTATATTTGATAGAAAATTATCTTTTATTCCTCATATTAAATATGTAAAAAAGAAATGCCAGAAGGCATTAGATTTATTACGGGTTCTCGCCCATACCGATTGGGGAGGGGACCGTAATGTTTTATTACAATTATATAGAGCGCTGGTACGTTCCAAACTTGATTATGGGTGTATGGTATATGGATCAGCACGTCCATCGTATATTAAAATGCTCGATCCTATACAAAATCAAGGGTTAAGACTATGCCTTGGTGCATTTCGTACCTCGCCTGCAGATAGCTTGGCAGTAGAGGCAGATGAACTGCCTCTTGATTTAAGAAGAGAAAAACTTGCCCTTCAGTATGCTGCAAAAATTGCTGCTTGTCCAGACAATCCTGTACATGATGCTATATTCAATCCAAATTATGTTGATCTTTTTGAAAATAAACCAAATACAATACCAACTTTTGGCATTCGCATCAAGGAATCTTTACAATCCTTAAATTTAAATCCGAATCAAATAGCTAAATTTCAATATCCAGAAACACCTCCATGGACCTATGAAACTTTAAATATTAATTTAGCCATGACGGAATTAAAGAAATACTCAACCGATCCATCCCTGTATATAAATAGATATAATGAAATAAAATCTATCTTCACTGGATATCAGTGTATATACACTGATGGATCGTTTGATGATGACAAGGCTGCTGCAGCTGCTGTTAAGGGCAATCATATTTATTCAGAACGTCTGCCAAATAAATCATCTATTTATTCTGCAGAACTTCATGCTTTATACCTAGCTTTAGATCATGTGGAGACTTCTCCACATCGGAAATTTTTAATATTTTCTGATTCTTTGTCTTCTTTACAAGCATTAAAAGCCAAGGATTGGAAAAATCCATTTATTTTAAATATCCTTGAACGGTATCATAAACTCTGTACTGAGGAAAATAAAGAGATTCGTTTTTACTGGATTCCCAGTCATATTGGAATCCTTGGAAATGAGGCTGCGGACCAAGCTGCCAAGGCAGCATTGGATAAGCGGCCAATAAATATGTTTATACCTTATACAGAATTTAAGAAATACATTACTGTTTTTTTACGTTCTAAGTGGCAATCACGCTGGAACGAAGCTATTTTTAATAAACTACATGAAATTAAGCCCGTTCTAGGCAAAACTAAAGGTGCTATTAGAATTAACCGTAGAGAAGAGTCAGTTTTAACCCGTATAAGAATAGGTCATAGTCATTTGACGCACTGTTATCTGCTTAAAGGTGAAGATCAACCGGAATGTATTGGTTGTCAAAGGGCTTTGACTATTAAACATATTTTAATTGAGTGTATCGATTTTGATATTATAAGAACTCAATATTTTAATGTACAAGATTTACATACGTTATTTGATACTGTAGATACTTCTGTGATAGTATCGTTTTTAACTCACATAGGACTTTATAATCAGTTTTAAGGGCAGAGCTTTTGTTTATTTATGTCATTGACTTATTTATCAAGAACTGCAAAACATCATACTGATAAAGTCTTTTAAACAAATTATACATATTTATTATATTTGATTGATATTATATAAATGCTCACAGTTGATAAATTCTTGTGTTATCTACATATTGTATTAACATTTATATTTTGTTTCTAGTCAATATTACGTTTCTATTTTTACTGTTTTGGCACTTTATTGTGTCAATGTGAAACCATTCATTCATTCATTTTTACCATTTTTAGGCACTTAATAACCTTAGTGGTTGATGTGCCTCTAAGCAACCATTCATTCATTCATTCTCAATGTGCCAAACAGTAGGCGCCCCCTTGGGGGGTGAAAAAATTTATCTACCGGATAAGAGGGGGTCCTCCAGTTTGTCATTGAGACCAAAGGGTTCCTGTGTTTTCAGCCTATGTATCCACACATATTCTCTGTGTCTCCGATAATTCTGTGTATCGGGGTCATCAGGGTCATGTGGGATCAACTCCAAGATATTGATGGCGATATCTTTGGTGGAGTGATTGGCACTCCCAAAGTGTTTGGCAGCGGGTGTGATTTTGTCCTCGCTCCATGTGGGGGGGGCGAGGTTTTTGTTTGCAAAGTACTTTGCGTCTCTGAAATGTTCACAACAACGAGCTCCGAAATTCCTTTTTGTCTCACCTACATATTGAAGCCCGTCTTTGGTGCAGGTCAGTAGGTATATGAGATTATTGGTTTTGCAGTCCACTTTGACCCTCACTCTATGGCGTATGCCAGTGGTGGTGCTTTTGACAGAAGTGTCTCTGTTGAACTGTGGGCAATAGCTGCAATTTTTGTTATTGCAACGGGGGTCCCTATCTTTTGGGTCGGGAGGGTCCCTGGGTATGAGGGGCCTCTGGGGATTTACTCTAGCGTGACAGAGTTTGTCACGCAGGTTGGGATTTCGGCGGTTACCATATACTACCTCCAGTTTGGATAGGTGGTCCCATTGGTTGGAGCACTCCAAAATGTGCCAATTTTTAGACAGTATCTCTCTAAAATTGGGGTTTGAAGGGTTAAAAGTGGAGATCAGGTAGGCTTTGTTGTCTGTACCTGCGTCCCTAGTATATGGGGTGAGGGCTGTATCTCTGTCTTTCTGTCTGGCTCTGTTAAAGGCATCGAGAAGGATAGAGTCCGGGTATCCCCGGGCTTGATAGTAAGTGCACAGTTCCATACCTCTAAATTCAAAATCATCCTCCTTACTGCAGATTCTCCTGAGGCGGAGAAACTGACTGAACGGTCCCTTATTAAGGGTGTGTCTGGGGTGTGAGGAAGAGTAATGCAGGTAGGAATGAGTGTCTGTACTTTTGGTGTACAGGTCGGTAGTGAGTGTGTTGTCATTGTTTAACTTCACTAGGGTGTCCAGGAAGGGACATTGTGTGTCAGACCACTCGCATGTGAATTTGAGTGTGGGGTGAACTGAATTCAAGTGGTCCCTGAATTTTTCCAGCTCAGTTACTCCGTATTGCCAAATACATTTCACATCGTCTATAAACCTCCACCAGTGTAGGGGCTGGAGGGGATAGGTGTACACGAATTTTTGTTCAAAATCTGCCATTACCAGATTAGCGAAGGTAGGGGCCACTTTGGTTCCCATGGCAACGCCACTGGTTTGAAGGTATTGTTTGCCGTTGAACTCAAAGTTATTACAGCGTAGGACAAGGCTCAGCATTTTAATCACTTGAGCGTTGGTTGGTAGAAGGGAAGTGTCTCTCTTCTCACTCAGTAGTCTGTGGACTATTCTAAGACCTTCAAGGGTGTCTATATTTGTGTAAAGACTGGTTACGTCAAAAGTAACAAGCAGGCAACTGTCAGGAAGTGTTATTCCTTCAAGTTTCCTGAGGAAGTCACTGGTGTCCTCTAGGTAGGACGGTATGTCTTTCACAAATGGTCTGAGAATATGATCTACTAAACCTGAAATATTCTCGGTGGGGCAACCATTTGCGCTCACAATTGGCCTCCCCGGTGGTGGGGAGACATTTTTGTGGATTTTCGGGAGCGTGTAGAACAAAGCTGTACGTGGCTTTGTTTGGTACAGAAACTCTGCCACTTTTTTGGTGATAGATTCTGTGTTTAGCATTTCATCGACCAGATGTTTCACCTTCGCGTTGTGCTCGGAGGTGAGATCAGAGGGTTCCAGGCGGTAGTACCTGGGATTGTTAAGTTGGTTCTCACATTCTGTAATGTAGTCAGTGGTGTTCATCACTACCACACAACTACCTTTGTCTGCTTTTTTGATGGTGATTGAGTTATTTTGTTGGAGTTTGATCAATGCCTCGTGTTCCCCTTTGGTGAGGTTGTGTTTCTTAGGGGCAGGAGGGTGTGTCCTGGCTAGATCAAATCTGACCGCTTTTATGAACGTGTCTAGATTTCCCCTTTGCACATATTTTGGGTCAAAATTGCTTTTGGGCTTAAACTGCCTGTCATCGAATGGTTCGAGGCCAGGGTTTGGATCAGGGTTGGCAATAAAGGAAACCATAGAACTCTGAGATGGAGTGAAGTAGCTTGAGTCGTCTACGTCCTTAAAATTGGTTTTCAGTCTGAGTGACCTGAAAAACCTTTCAAAATCAGAGTGGATGATTCCCATGTCAGGTGCCCCTGGGGTGGGGCAGAAGTTGAGACCCTTGGACAGGACCGATATTTCATCGGGTGATAATACGGTACTGGACAAGTTTTTGACTCTGTTTGTGGTATCAGATTCAACGGACGACCCTGGGTTGGGGTTATTTTGGTTAAAGTTATGGTGTCGGTCTGGAAGGACTCGATACCATAATAGGCGTGAACAGTCTGTGGTGTTCACTCCTAAACGGGTGATTGTACCTTGATAGGCATGATCATCAGATTTGGTCTCAATGTGAGGGGGGTCATACTCAACAAAACTCAGTTTTTTCAGCATGTCAGACATTTTATTGAAAACATTCTCAACAAATAAACTAGAACGAGCAAAAGGAACATTCGAGACTTGGGGGTTACCACTTATTGGTGGTGCCACGGATGGAGGAGTTATTTTCTCCCCTGTTTTTTCCCCTTGGGGAAGGCGGGACCCTTGGGGTGGGGGTTCCTTCTTGGACCGGGTCTCTGATTGGAGCCCTGTTGTCTCGAATGGTTCTTTTGCTGTGGAGCAAATCCCATGGAAGCGAGGACTTCCTTTAGTTGCTCCACATTGAACCCGTTCAACCCGTTGGTCGGGGCTGCGGCCTGGGTGGGTTGGGCATTTTGTGTGCTTTGCCCACCTGTTGCCCCTCTCTGGGGGGCTTTGGCCGATGAAGGCTGCCCTGTGGGGGGTGCCTTCAGTTGCGAGCTTTTGGCAGCTCGCCTCTGCGGTTGTTGGGGCTTTGGGGCCTCGGGTATAGTTTGCCTGGTCGGGCTGGCAGAGGTGGTTGGTCCTCTCCGGCGTTTCCTTGTGGGGCTGCCGGTGCGGGGACCCCCTGCTCTGTTTTGGGCAGGGGCCCGCGGAGGGTGAAAAACCACCTCTGCTGGGGTGTTGGCGAAGAGTTTGTCCTCTTCCTGCCTTTTCTGGAGTTGTTTTTGGAACCTCTCTCGCTCCTTTAACATAATGTTATCAGTTTTGGCTCGTAGGGAGTCTAAGACTCTCCCGAGCAGAGCGGGCTTATTGGCCAGGTTACTCTTGAGTTGTTCTATTTTGCGGGTTGATTCCAGCAATTTGGTACGCATGGATCTCTGGAGGATCTGTATGGATACCTCCAGAGTACCTAGCTGTCCTATTGTAATGGCCTTTCGCCAGGCCAAGAGGTCCTCCGCTTCGTTAGGAACTAGTCCGCCCAGGAGTGTGGGGCGATATAAAAGTTCTTCTGGACAAAGCTGGAGCTTCCTGCATTCCTGGAGGTATTCCAGGCGAGCAACTGCACGAGTGTGCTTGACTGCAGCACTGCGAGCAAATGTTAAGAACGGTTGTATGTGGGATGGCAAATCAAGCTTTCTATCAATTAATGAGTCCTCAATGGGCCCACTTACCGATGCCATGTCATCTGTTTCCATCTCCTGGTCTTGTGGCAGGCCGGAGATGGAGGTGGTTGCGTTGGCTGACGGCGGTGGGAATCTGGAGGGAGGCAGAGCGAGGCGAAACCCTGTATTGGGAGTGGCCTTCACCTTGGGGCGAGCCCCTTGACCCGGGAAGGTCAAGGTCGCTGCAGCCTCGTTTCCATAACTCGATTCAAAGATGACCTGGTCGTGCCACGAGCGTGGCTCAAATGTCTGGATATTGGCCGTTTTGTGGACGTCCGGGGACTCCAGAAGTAAAGCGTCCTCGTCCTCAAG
Organism: Amphiduros pacificus; assembly: GCA_949316495.1. NCBI lineage: Eukaryota > Metazoa > Annelida > Polychaeta > Phyllodocida > Hesionidae > Amphiduros > Amphiduros pacificus. The sequence goes on along the minus strand of OX439010.1, from coordinate 17,598,473 downwards.
CGTTAGTGCTTCGAGTCGAGGACTTTTCTGAATATTGTCAGACGGCAGGTCTCCGCTCCGGTCTCTCTTTTTGGATGAGCCGGGCGCGCTACTGGAAGGGTCCGTAGGGACCAGGGTAGACATTTTGGGATTTCCCGTAGCACCTGTGACGGCGGGCGGGAAGGCTGAGGAGGTGAGAGTTGCTGGCGCCGAATCTGTCCGGAAAATCGGAGAAACGGGCTGGCGATGGTCTTCAGTGTCCATCTCTGCACCAGGATTACCATTTACCTGCGCTACACTCATCTCTGCAACGAGAGGAGAAGATATATGAAACCGACAAAAAGCTGCGGAGACAAGGAAGCAGAAGGTAAGAGTAGAAACAATCTATAAGTATAGATAGCGTGTCCGACGCGTTTCGCCCTCAGCGAAGGGCTCTTCAGGGACTTAGATTGAGAATAGTGATATTAGGGAATGTAAAATCACCTGGTTTGTCTGGGACGATGTTGACCCTGGCAAATCTCAGTCTAAAATGAACTGCTCGATTTTTAGATCGAATAGATTCTATCTAGATTATGACGTCATACAGGTGAGTTGTTTGTGTTGACAACCTGGTTAATCCGCAAGAATGTGAATTTGAGGGGGGGTCTCAAAATGGGAGAGAGGCCCCACGGTAATGTGATAATCACAGTGGTGATACCACAAATTTGTGATGAGGATCGTGATTTGGCTCACAAAAGTGAGGGCCTGCACGAAGGGAGAGGTGCAGGGTTTGTGGTATGAATGTCAAAAGCATGATAGAGTTCATTAGTGTGACCTTTTGTGTTGTCTGGGTTTGGTCTCAATGTGCCAAACAGTAGGCGCCCCCTTGGGGGGTGACAAAAAAAAAAAAAATACATACGAACATACATACACACACATACACACACTGAAGCTGTATGTTTTAATAGAGGTGGTTCATTTCAGCTACCACAATCAACTCCTTGGCAGAGGACAGTACAGGAATGTGCGTGCTTGACGAATCTGGAGTGGCCCTGCTTCCTTGGATTATTGCAGACTACTCCTTTGAACAAATCTTACACCAAAAGTATATGACTTTAAAACGCATTAAAGAAATAATTGAAAATTCAACTTCGTAGATGGTAGAATATTGTTTTTAAAACTTGAGAAATAATATTTAAAGATGTAGTTTTATAATCTTTGATGTTAAAATGTTTTGAATGCATTTACATTTATATATACATGTATATGCAAATAGAAAAGCTGAGTGATTTCATTTTATGAGTATCTTTTTGCCACTCCACCCTTGTTATTTTGTACAATGTTGATTAAAAATAATTTAATTTGTCAATTGCGACTATATGTTTTTCGTCCAGTGGATTTAATTGATATTTCTTAACGGCCTATCAGACCCATTAAGGTCATTTACTGCCATTGAGGTTATTCTTACATACCATATAAAAAGCATGAACGTGACCAGAGAGGAAGTGTGACGAGATTAGAAAAAAAACACTAGAAGAGGTATTTGTAGAGCTAATCAATACTATAAAAAAATATGAAAAAAAAATGATCATCCGATGACCTTCGGATGACCCCTATTTGACCTCAAACACAGAAACATTGGACATATGCCAAATTTTCTTGATTTTACATTGGAATCAAAAAGATCTCTCAAAGACAAAGTCATAGAGGCAAACAGAATTAAAATTGTTCAATTAGGACAGATTTGACAGCCATTTGAAGTATTGGCTGAAGGTTGCTTCCGAGCAGCAGGTTTTTATAATAGAAATGGTAGTGAAAATAATGTTTTTTCACATTTTCCAGAAAATGTGTCCAATATTTTTAAAACGCTCAAGTTAGGGGACATACATGTACTGCTGAGTTATTGTATAGCATTGAGTTCTTCACTGTAGCGCTAAAATATTTTCTGCCCTGATCAAAAATGTTTTTTTTAAATTTTATATTAAAAATAGAGGGGAAAATGACAAAATGTTAATTAACTCTTCAACACCCCTACTATCAATAACCACTTAAGCATTTTTTGTGTAGTTTACCAATACCTTACTACTAATAGTTATAACTCCAGTCAGTTAATGTCACATTTGGTGCCACACCCCCTTTTCAACACTCAAGCCACACCCCTTTTCAAGACACAAGCCATAGTACGTCCAACAATGGTACGTCCTTGATAGCTGTTTACCGTCTCTTGCCTTCTCTGGGTACCATTATGGACGGATAGAGTCTTTCTATGGCACTGAAGGTGAAGCAGAGAAGGGCTTGCTTCTCCCGACTTCATTGGCAGCGGTCTGTAAGACCATTAATAACCTGCCCATGCCTCTGTCCGCCCCGAAGACGGACCCTCCATCGGACCTTGCCCTTCAACAGGGTGACTCAGCAGTGATCTCAATGACATCTATCCTACCCCCCAGGGCGTCCTCAACCTCATCAACATCGACAGTAACCTCTGCAAAGCCCGACACCAAGAAGAGGACTAGGGAGGAGGTTATGATCATCCTGAAAAAGGACGCCAGTCGCATCATAGGCACCAAGGGAGCAACAATAGAGGGCTTCAGGGAGAAGTCAGGTGCCTCAATCAATCTAAAGGATGTTATCCAAGATGGGAAACAGGTCTCCATGATTACCATCAGAGGGACCAGTGCTGCCATCGCCGTCCTAAGTGTGAGATAATAGAAAACAATGTGTCAAGGTCGGTCCCTACAGGTCCTCTCTCAAATCCCTACAGTACAGGGTCCCACAGGGCTCAGTTCTGGGCCCTATTCTCTTCACTATCTACATGTCACCCCTAGCTGATATATTGGCCAAGTATGGCCTGAACTATCATATCTATGCAGATGACACCCAGATTTACATCCCAGTAGACCACTCCTCCAATCACAATGTAGACATCAGTAGGAGTAAACTGGAAGAATGTGTTGGAGAAGTCAGAGCCTTTCTAATATCCAACAAGATGAAGATTAATGATGGGAAAACAGAGATGCTACTCTGTACTGACAGATCAGGTACTGCTGTCTCCAACAATGTGCCACTTACTGTCAGAGTTGGTGATTCTGATATCAAACCCTGTGACTCAGTAGTGGACCTGGGCATCACTTTTGACCCTAAAATGAGCATGAAGGCACAAATTAGGAAGATGTGCCAAAAATGGTACTGTTGGAAAGGTTTTGCAACCTCTCTGGCTTGGGGATATACTCGCTTGTTGTGAGGTCGGGCCAATATGCTAAGTGCCTACTCCTATCTCGGGTGATCAAGGAGAACTGCAGACTCTGATATAATGTCATCTTTATTCGGGGTATAAATTGTACATATACATAAATACATATACATATATATAACCCCGAGTTAGCATATGGCATGGCAATGAGCGATCAGCCTGAGTGGTCATCCGTGTAACTCCTGTGTGGGGGCGACAGAGAGTGGCGGCCTGCGGCCCATATCCCTGCACTCCTGCTCCCTGCTTGTCCTGAGTGTCGTGGCTTGGCTCTTTGCTTTTCTTGGTCCAAACTGCCCATGTGTCGTGTGTGACGATATTTATACCCACGCGTCAGGATGAGATCATGTCTCTTCTCAGAAAATGACCAAATATGGTCATTTTCCGTACTTGACAGGGTGAGATCATATCTAATTCTGTACAGTGACACAGTGGATCCATAATGTATGCAACCTGCTCTTGACGCGTACCCCGGTCTCGCACATCCACCGTCTCTCTGTCAACCTGCACTTGGTAACCTCTGTAGATGGGCAATCTGGCACTCAATAACTATGCAGAAATTCACTAGCCACAGTTTGTAGGATCAAGGGGCCACCCTGCTAGTACTGCTATAGATCTGTTTGCCTATATGTAGTATAGATCCCTCATCTGATGAATACAATGTTTGTGTAGCATAGTATAGATCTAGTGTTGTGTTGTGTAGCATAGAAACTTGTGTTAAATAACTGTATCTTGTTTCTTGTAGCAATTATCCATTTGTATGTTTGCACCATACCAATGCTTTTGTTGTGCCATATCACACTGTGATTCTACCATTGTGATCCCAGATTTCAATGACATTCCAGAGAGACTATACAGATGAGAACATACATTCAACTGTTCACACAAGGCAAGGACAATCAGAAAGGCAACAAGCCCAGTGTGCGGATAAACCCAAGATAAACTGTGCTCACATGTATGCTTTACACCAGATGCTGACATAAACTGTACCAAAGTGCATCCATGGCCAAAGACCCAAGCAATTCACCATCAATCCCATCTTTCCAACAATATGTATATCTATCAGGGTTCATCACCTAGAATTAGTTTTCAAGCACACCACCTTGTCAAATGGTGTGATTACACATTCAGGAAAGACCCTATATAATTGATAAAGGTTCTTTGCTAGTTGTGAGGTGTGACAGATGCTCCACCACCACGGACACTACACTGATGCCCCATGATATCAGGTTACTTTGTCACTTGGTGATATTTTGTACACATTTTGATCTTAGAATGTTACTGTTGTACATCATCTCATCAAGATGATTTTTTACTTTATTTTTTTGACATAATATTTTGCATAAATTGAAATTGCTGAAGCCTTGAGAGGTAGCCCAGAGGTCAACATCCCACATGACAGGATAACACTGAAAAGGATGTCATATCAGTTGGATCAGGCCAAGGCTCTGCATAAGAAACTTGATGCCACGAAAAGAAGCCGTATGATGGAAGTGATGGAAGTGGACAGTGACAACTCAGGAGTACTATATTATGTCAGGCCGGCACATACGAAATCCTCAGAAGAGCATGCTGCCTATATTATGGGGAGTACAATAGTGCGGGCAACATAGTGACTGCTGAAGTGTCCACAGACAAACATGGAAATATTGTCCAAGTGGTCTACAAAGTGAAAACATATGCCAACACCACTATATACAGCTTGTCCCTGTACCACACCACCTGCTCAGCCCTAGTGAATGGCAGATCCTCAGATCGATTCTTGAACAGAGACTGGCATGGAATAGCAGAACATATGGACGGGATAAATGATGTTTGCAAAGATGTAGACCCCAGGACACTCAATGACAACATCAGATGCTGCCTAGAGGACATGTTCCATGCAGTAAACCAGCAGAAAGAAATCATCAAGAAAAAGAAGGCAAACAAGAACTCAAAAATGCCAGCCTTGCCTGACCACACAGACCCACAGACACAAGCCTCAGAAGGCCCCCCTCTGGAAAATGTGCAGCCCTCTAGTCAACCTGCTATAACATGGGAAGCTACCCAGAGGAGACAGCAAACATTGAGTGACTTGTCCCCTCCACAAGGCTCGCGGATCTGCAATCCTCTGGCTGGAACTGACATGGGCCTCGTGTCTGTCAGAAATGAGATCCCTATAGGGAACAACACAGACAATGATCCCACACCCATGCATGAACCACATCAGGAACAAAGCTTAATTCCCAGTGTACAGCAGATACAGATCAGTGTAGAAGATCATCCCCAAGTCCATGAAGTCCATGAAGAGGAAGAAAGACCCACAATGCAAACTGGTAATCAGAACATTGATGTATATAACCCAGAATCTACCGCACCTGATAGGCAGCTAAGTCAAATCAGCCTGGTGAGACCAGAGAGCACATCCAACCAGGCTACAGGAATCAGCATCCCAGACATACAGGAAGCACATGGGTCACAGCCTGCACCCCCAGATACAAGGATTATGGATGCAACAGATAGCCAAAACCAGGATGACACCACCCGAGCCGCCACCAGTAGGCAAAATCCAAGAGATGCTCAAATATCTATAGCCCCCCACAGACGCTCAGAAAAACAAACACCTGTGACCGATGCAGAGACATAGGGGCTAGAGAAGAGCTGCTCAGAAAGGAGACTGCTGCTCAGAATGCAGAGATGAACAGCAGGGAAAGAAAAGTCAAAACCCTCCAGAAGGAACTAGAAAAGAAAGAGAGGGACCTTAACATCAGGGACTCACAACTCCAAGCCTTGAGAGCCAGCCAGACAGGGCTGGAGAGAAGAGTAAAAGATCTGAAAGAAGAGAACAGCATCCTGAGGGCCAGAATTGCAGCCACTGATGACACCTCCAATACTACAGGAAGAAGCCCCCAACAAGCAGGTCCTCCTAGTGTATCCGACAGAACCCCATACAGCACAAGAGGGGAGCAAAGCCCAGGGGCAGGGGCAGAGACAGGGGCAGGGACAGGGAGATGCCAGTGTGTCAACAGATGTCCAATGACTCACACAACCCCTCAACAATGCCAGCCCAACATAGTAATTGCTCCATACTTTGGTGGTACATCATGGAACCAACCGACACCCCAGGTTATGGGACCATCATGGATGCAGACAAATGGAGGCATGCCGTGGCTTCAACCACCCCCACAGATGGGACACGCAGCATGGGCCTCACCATTCCATCCAAATATGAACGCACTATGGGCACAACCGCCACCTCGCCCAATGCCCATGTTCCCCCAGTCAGCCCCTGCATACCAACCCTGCCCACCAGTAGGGCAACCTCCAGCGCCACATGGACCATTTGTACACCCATATGTACACCCCAATGTCACACCTCCCACTCAAAATCAGCAGGACAGAGAGCAAGCAGCCCCACAATCGAGGGATGAGCATCAGTCTTCATCAAAAGGCAAAGGGAGAAATAGAAGGGGGAAGCAGGGACAATCTAGGTCTCAGACGCATGGGGTCAATGCAGGCAGGCCCAGAGCACAGAGCCCCGACTTAGATAGATCCCCTGGGAGAGCAGATGCAGACCTGAACTGGAGAGGCAGACGGAACCGGGAAGATGGAGGAGACATGGCTAGCAGCCAACCATTGGGAACCGGGAGCGTGGATCGCAGCCCGACTCCTAGTGTCCATAGCTTTACGGGAAGCATACCAGAAGATGACCAGCCCCAAACCTCCCATACTGAGAGTGAGCCTCAGACGGGCAATGGCAAACCGCCATCACCACCGACTCAAGGTGCAGAGGCTTCATACAGAGCAGAGAGGGAGGAAGGGGCCAAACCCAAAAAGGACAACACAATACCAGTCAAGCCCTGTAAAAATCTAGAATAGGAACGAACAAGCAGGAGGGATGATCACCAGGAGATAGAACTGAAAATTACCACCTTCAATTTGGAAAACATCAGGGCAAATCACTGCATGATCAATACAGAACTACAAGATGGTGACATCCTCCTGCTGCAGGAGCATTGGCTCTTTGACTTTGAGAAACCGGATCTACTACAGAACCTTCAAGAATGGAAGGCAGACATCAGGTCAGTAGATGAATACAACAACAAAGACTTAGGAGGGAGACCATGTGGTTATGGCGGGATTGCAACATTGTGGAAACCATGGTTGCATCCATATGTGAAGAAAACCAAAGAAGGCAATGAAAGAATCCTCCCAGTACTGATAGAACTACCCTCAGCCAAGATATGCATCATAAACTGTTACCTTCCCTCTGGTACATCAAGTGGTGCAACCACTGATTTTGAATCCGACCTGGCTATCATCCAGAGCCTGACGGAGAAATACATAACCCAATTCAGAGTCATTATTGCAGGAGACCTTAACTGTGACATATTTAACAGATCTCAGAGAAAAGAGAAAGCACTTCTGAAACTGATGAACAATCTCAATCTACTCAACCTTAACCAAAGTATCAGCCATCTCCACACATTTCACCACAAGTCCATGCCAGCCAAGTCCCACCTGGACTACTTCCTATCCACAGGACCTGAATTCAATGCAAAACCAAGGCTCCTGGCAAATGAAGTCATCAACACATCTAGCCACACCCCAGTCAGAGTGATTGTCCCAGGCGGCTCTAATGTCAGGAGGAAGAGGAAGGAACTCACCACAGCTGCATCACGCAGAATTCTGTGGCATAAAGGGGATCCGGACTTGTACAAAGCCACCCTAGACGAGGAAGCGCAGCTCCTCCAGCCTGATCTGAGTACAGAGGACGCCATCTCGGTCCTGAATGCTGTACTGGTCACAGCAGAGAAAACTGCATTCCCCGCCAGAGAGGGTAAACAGAAGAAGACCAACAGCAAACCCTGGCCACCTGAGCTGGCTAGTGCTGTAGCAGTCTCAAAGCACATGCACCACCTCTGGAAGACTGCCGGCCGACCAGGACATGAACATGGGACCAGTGAGGCAAGAAGGAAAGCAAGTAAATACGTCAGAAAGACACAAAGACAAGAAGAGGCAGCAAAGAGAGACCACCTGTATACTGAAGTAATGGAAACTCATGAAGGCGACTCAATTATGTTTCACAAGCTCCTTAGACACAGACACGGTAAAGAGGCCTCTGATCTGGCCATTATGCTGGACGGTGACCTGGTCTATGATGTTGAAACACAGCTGGATGCCTGGGCCGACTACTGTGAAAAACTCGCCACCCCGGGGTCGGACAGCTCGGCACGCGTAGTAATCACAGAGGCGCTGAGGTGGCTGCATCAGAATGATATAGAGCCGCAACGCGTAACAGTAGAGGCAGTCCAGAAAGCTGTGAGCAAGCTCAACAATAACAAGGCCGCAGACAGAGCCGGCATACAGGCAGAACACTTCAAGCTGGCCAGCAGAGAGCTCTTAACCCTACTCACCCAAGTTATCAACAACATCCTGGAGGAGGGGAGGATCCCCACAAGCTCGAAGTCAGTGTACAAGATCCCCATCCCAAAGAAGGGTAAAGACCAGCTACAGAGAGAGAACCAGAGGTATTACAATAACAGCAATTCTGGGCAAAATCATAGAGCATCTACTCCTGGATATCGGGGGCCCCAGACTGCGAGAACACATCAGCAAGCTGCAGTTCGGATTTGAAGTTGGCAAGAGCCCCTCAATGGCGACCCTCTGTATCACTGAAGTAGCTGCAGAAGCCAGAGCCCAAGGACACAACCTGTATGTGGCAACATTGGATGCCCAAAAGGCCTTTGATGTCGTGGACCACGATATCCTGAAGCAGAAGCTCCATCGCTCTGGCAATAAGGGCAGCCTTTGGGCGCTGATTGATGATCTTTATTGCAATGTCACAGAAACGGTGAAGTGGAGAGGCATCTTCAGCCGCCCCTATGAGGTCAAGCAAGGAGTCCGCCAAGGAGGAGTGTTGTCCACACATATGTACAAAGAGTACATCAACAACCTGTTGATAGATATGGAGGAAACAGCACTCGGCGCCCACATTGGTGACATCTACCTGGGCATACCCACTGTTGCAGATGACGTTCTCCTGATGTCCTTCTGGAGTCCCGAGATGCAGGAAATGCTAAACATATCCATAGCCAAGGTACTCAGATGAAAACCTATACTCACTCCAGATTGAAAAGAGCAGCGTGACCCAGCTCTTAGGAAAGCCCGACGGGCAGGGTATCAGGTGGCAGCTGGGATCCGGCCTCCTGGAGTCAGCAGAGGGTTTCACGCACCTAGGGCTGAACTGGAAGGTTGACCACACCACACCCAATATAAGAGACAACATCAGCAAAGCGCAAAGAGCAGCCTACATGCTGATGGGACGCGGAGTACACGGACAAAATGGGATCAGTCCAGATGTGTCTGCCCACATATTAATGACACAGATTCTGCCTCGCCTCCTCCATGGGCTCGAGGCAGTATGCCTGAAGAGGAAAGACGAAGAGGAGCTGAGTGCATGTCACAGGAAGTTGCTCAGGAAGTACCAGGGCCTCCCGGAGAGGGTCGCCAAAGAAGCTGTATACCTGATGATTGGAGCACTCCCTTTACCAGCCTACATCCACATAAGAGTACTATCCCTATATGGCCGTATATGTAGATTGGATCAGGACGCCCCTCTCAGGAGACTCACCCTGAGGCAGCTGTCAGGATTGGCGCCAACCTCAAGCTGGTTTCTGTATGCCAGAGACATAGCCTTAACATATGGCATAAACCTGGTCAGCCAATGTATACTGCCATGGACCAAAGAAGGTTGGAAGAGGTATATTAAGAGCACTGTACAAAGCCATTGGTTCGCAGAACTTCTGAAGGGAATACTGACAAAATCATAACTCCTGTGGCTGGACGCCCAACTCCTCCAGAACAACGCACCTCACCCCATCTGGGCTACTACAAATAAACAAGTCTCTCAAGTTTACAAAGCCACGGTCAGGGCAAAAATGCTGAGTGGTACCTACATCCTCCAGGAGAAGGCCCACCGATTGCAGATCCAGGAAGACCCCACATGTCCTCTCTGCAGCAAGGAGCCGGAGGACATGCCCCACTTCCTGCTCAGATGCGAAGGCCTCCAGCAGACCTGGCATACTCCACTGGGCAAAATCGTGAGCATGCTGACCGAGGCTGGTGTGAGCTGGGAGGATGAGTTAGAGCTTTGTAGATTAATCCTAAATGGGGGGAAAGCAGGGGTGGCCCAACTCAGTTTCAAGAATGATAAACCCAGAACAGATATATACACAGATAGTCTAAATGAGATCACTGAGGTAGAAGGTGCAACAGGTAGCTTCCTAGTTAGATTCAATGGTGAATGCAATGAGCTATGCTACAGGCTACACAAGAGCAGAAACACAGTAAACATTCCATGATACTCCAATAGGAGGTGGTTCGAGATACCGGACGAATATACTCAGAAAGAAGAAGAAGAAGAACAAAACCATCCATCCATTTAACATGCATTACGCAATACTAGCGTGAAAGCAAATATCGGACAGGCGGACTACTGTCTACACGTGGTTGAATATTTGTTTGTGTATTATAAAGCCAATGATATTCATTATATCGCTTTTAATTATTATCGTTTATAGCACTCGATCGGCTCTAAATCATCGTGATAATATTTTAAAATGCAATTAAAATCGATCCACGTGTGAAAGCATTTCTGTCATAAAGGGAAGACACGACTCAAAGCAGTGGAAACAAAGATGCTAGTATTGCATAATGCATATTAAATATATGGATGGTTTTGTTCTGTTCTTGACCTGCAAAGCAAATTGGTGATAATATTGGGTAAATACCTTTATTTATCATTTAAAACGCAATTAAAACCCATCTGCTACGTCTGATATACGTTATGTTTTCTTTTGATGCTTTTCAAAATTACGACCACGTGTTGCGTAATGCATGTTATAAACGGATGGATGTTTTTTTTCTGTTCTCGATCTGCAAAGCATATTTTGTATTAATATTGGGTAAATACCTTTATTTATCATTTAAAACGCAATAAAAATCGATCCGCTACCTCCGAGATTCGTTATTTTGAAAATATGAACATCGTATTTACGTTTTACCGTATATACTCGTGTATAAGACAGTACTCGTGTATAAGATCTTGTTTCGTAAGCATATTTACATTTCACTTTTAAAATGGCTGCCAAGTTTCAGCTGAAGGTTGAATGGTAGCAGAGCCGATATCTTGGGAAAACCAACTCGTCTTATATTCGGAAATTGGTTTTTTTCAAGCAAAATAACCTCAATTTTGGGGGGTCGTCTTATACACGAGTCGTCTTATACACGAGTAAGTACGGTAATAGTCTTCCATTTCAGACGTACAGACGTACAGACAACAAAGCCTACCTGATCTCCACTTTCAATCCTGCAAATCCCAATTTTAGAGAGATTCTGTCTAAAAATTGGCATATTTTGGAGTGCTCCAACCAATGGGACCACCTATCCAAATTGGAGGTAGTGTATGGCAACCGCCGAAATCCCAACCTGCGTGACAAACTGTCACGCCAGAGTTAAACCCCTAAGGCCTCTCATGCCTAGGGACCCTCCCGACCCAAAGGACAGGAACCCACGTTGCAATAACAACAATTGCAGCTATTGCCCACAGTTCAACAGAGACACCTCTGTTAAAAGCACCACCACTGGCATAATCCACAGGGTCATATACCTACTGACCTGCACCAAAGACGGGTTACAATATGTAGGTGAGACAAAAAAGAGTTTTGGAGTAAGATGTTGTGAACAAAACTACTCATGTTGTGAACAAAACTACTCATGTTGTGAACAAAACTACTCATGGAGCAAGGACAAAATCACACCCGCTGCAAAACACTTTGGGCGTGCCAATCACTCCACCAAAGATATCGCCATCAATATCTTGATCCCACTTGACCCCGATACACAAAATTATCGGAGACACAGGGAATATGTGTGGATACACAGGCTGAAAACACAGGAACCTTTTGGTCTCAATGACAAACTGGAGGACCCCCTCTTATCCGGTAGATCATTTTTTTCAACCCCCAAGGGGACTCCTACAGTCTGGTACATTGAGATCAAACTCAGACCACACACAAGGTCACTCTGATGAACTCTATCTTGTTTATGACAGTCATACTACATACCCTGCACCACATTCCGTGCAGACCATTACTTTTGTGACCCAAATCACGAGCCCTATCACAATTCTGTGGGATCATCACCGTGATCACCAGAAAACCGTGGGGCCTTTATCCCATTTTGAGACCCCCCCTAACATTCACAAGTACGTGTTTTTAACCAGGTTGTCAACACAAACAACTCACCTGTATGACGTCATAATCTAGATAGAATCTATTCGATCTAAAAATTGAGCAGTTCATTTTAGACTGAGAACTGCCAGGGTCAACATCGTCTCAGACAAACTAGGTGATTTTATACTCCCTAATATCACTTTTCTCAATCTAAGTCCCTGAAGAGCCCTTCGCTGAGGGTGAAGAAACGTGTTGGACACGCATTCTATACATATAGATTGTTTTTACTCTTACCTTCTGCTCTCTTGTCTCTGCAGCTTTTTGTTGGTTTCATATATACAACAATGAAACAGACAGCTACATCAGTGTGAGATAGCTGCACAAGGTAGAAACAGATGCATGGGACATAATTACAATAGTGAGAGACAGTTACAAAAGAGATAGCTGCACATGTGAGAGACAACTGCATCAGTGAGAAATAGCTGTGCAAGGTAGAGATAGCTGCATAGGTGAGAAATAGTTACAACAGTGAGAGATAGACAACAGTTATAGCAGTGAGAGATAGCTGCACAAGCGAGACAGCTACATAAGTGAGAGATAGTTGCACAAGGTAGACAGTTGCATAAGTGAGAGACAGTTACAATAGAGAGGTAGCTGCACATGTGAGATACAGCTACAAAAGCGAGATATAGCTGTACAAGTGAGAGGCAGCTTTATAAGTGAGACAGCTGCATAGCACATGATAGTTACAATAAGAGACAACAATGAGACATACAGCTGCATCAATGAGAGATAGCTGCATTATATGTATTTAGATTAATCTTAATAGTGTTATATTCAACAGAATTAGAGTTCATAGTTTTGAGCTTTCTGTAAAAGTTGTCTCTGAATTTTACTGATTTACTGATTCCGTATGTAATCCATTTGGATTTCTTATGTTTATATAATTTTATTGTTTTTTTGTGGCAAATGTTTTTCCTGGCATTTTGGAGTATATTAATATTTGGATTAGCTGTAGGATTATCACAAACAGATAACAATGTCTAAGACATTATTTCATGTTCTAGGTTTTGATAGATTATAATAATTTTGAACACTGTAATAAATTTAACTGGTGGTTCCCTATGTTGTACGTCTTTGTAAGTAGTTTTGTCAATTTCTACGTCTTGACATGTTATGAAATGGCATTTTTACAACCCTTTGAGCAACAATGGCCTTTGCATACAGAACACCTGTGATAATGTTTAACATTACAGCTTTTCAGGTGCATATTGTCATTGACAGGAGTACCATCATAAATTGTCCATTGCTAGTGTGAATTATTTACCACTTCTTAGGTGGCATTTACCATAATCTCCAGAAATCACAGACCTACTTATCAAGGCCATTTCAATGGAATAGATTTTTGGTTTAAATCAGATGCCAGATCAGAGAACAGTGCCAACCTTGAAATATTGTTTCCTATCCATAAGGTATGATCATGGCCACGGTCAGAGGCGCAGTTGGGTAGAGTGCCAGCTTATTACACCAGTTCCTCTGTGGTGATCCAAAGGTCGTGGGTTCAATCCCCGGCCATGCTGCGATTGAATTCATGATACAATTTCACACATGAGTTGAGGCCTGTGCCAAAGGATTAACCCGGTGTCCTTGTAAATCTGTGACCGGGCGGGTTGTCATTTCAAGGACCTGCAACATGACAATTCAGTGAGGCAGCCCTATATCTGTTTCAAGTAGGTCTCGTCATGAAATGACTGAGATCTCAATAATGACCATTGTTCGCCATCCCATCTGGTGGAGGAATGGAGGTATGAAGGACCCTGTCCATTTCAATCCTGATTTTTTCAATTTTTCCAAGAAGGAATTCATTGAACATATCTGCCTAGGATGTAGGATTCTCCAAAGGCAGCATGGGCATGTCACTTGATTTATGCATGACCGAATCAATGACTAGTTTCTTGTGGTCATGCTGGTTTTCTTCAAGCAGCTTGGGAGTAGTAATAAGATTGTGAGATTTTCAACAAATATTTATTCTTGTTTCTCTGATCATGTATATCTGCTTGCAATTCTTAAGTTTTGATTACATCTCATTCTTTTTCGAGATCTCTTTATTTGTTCTTTCATGCAAGGGACCATCTTGCGAAGGGATATGCTGGCTTCTTTATACAGAACATGTTTATCCATTAAAGATGTCAGTATGCTATTATAGTGGTTCACCAAATCTGATATCTTGATGAGTCACACAAGATGAATCTCATGTCACTTCTAAAAGATTCATCATGCTTCTTTATATTTAATAGATTTTATTTTTAATTTTTTATAAGGTTTACAGGCGATTTGACATTCTGGATGATCTTGATCATTTTATGATCAGAAATATATTCATCCACCAGACAGGTAGTTTGTTATCAGTAGATCAGGGGTATTCCCAAGTCTATGGGTTGGTTCCTTGACCCACAGAGCCATTTTATTTTGATTCATATCAGCTGACATTTGTCTTGATACTCAAAATGCCATCTTGACAACTCAGTGATAGCTAGATTTTTCAGAATATAAACTGACATCCACTGCAAACATTTTCAGCACAGCTAAAATTTACCATGGATTTGATCACCAACATTTTGTAAAACAATCACAAGTCATATATTCTCTGCCACTGTTGCAATTTATTTGCCAAGACAGCTTGCCCTTATGCCAGAGCACCAACTACACCATTATTCACAGAATAAGTGTATAACTTACACTTCATACACAATACCATATATTAAGCATACCATATCGTCACAACAGTAATATGTCCAACAGAGGGGCTTCCAAAAACAGATCTAATATATCAAGAATTACTAATAGTTTTTTTTCCATAAATAATTGCCAAATAAATTAGAACATATGAATCATTAAACCCAGTTTCTGGACATGACACTGTGTATTATATGCATATATATATGATCTACACTTTTCATAGCCTACAATTTAGCATTCATTTCTACATATGCAACAGATATATTCACACTTCCACTATCATATTATCAATACACTCAGTATTGCATATACACTATATATTTAGCCATACTCCATTTCCAAATATCTTATATTAGAATAAATATTATGGACATTCAGAAAATTGGGAATAATTCTAAGGTTCTTGACAATATAAATTGTATTTGAAATTCATATTTCTTGATATATTTTGGTAGGATTGATTTAAATTTATGTAGGAAATATCGCCACTTAGCTTATATACCTATCTTAATGGAAATAGGAAATTTTCATCCAAGTTGTAACGTAAGAATTGTTTCCCAAATAATGAAATTCAACACTTTATTTTGCTCAATAATGATTTTACCCTTTTTTTCTCCTAAAAATATATTTCATTTTTGTCTGGTAGAGCTTTCTCATCTGCAATTGCAATTACATTTTATCTCATAAAATTTCAAACAGAATACATTTGCTTTCATTTTCTTCCTGTGAGTCAAAAGTGTTAAATATCAGGAATATCATCTGCAGTCGTCTTTGAAATGTGAACATTTCATACTTTTAATTGTGATCAGAACGTAAAATTATCTCAGATTTTATTTTAATGTCTAACAAAATGTGATGCCTCCAATACTCAGTTCAATTACTAGATTGTGTGTGATTCTATCAGATCGAGTTCATCAAGGTGTTCATGTATACATGAATATATATTTATTGATTCCATGAACACCATTTCTGTCCTTGTTCAATTGGGCAAGATTTACTTAAATGTTTAATATATAAATACACACAACTGTAAAATTAGGAACACTTCAATCACGCCAGCGGACCAATTACTACACAAAGGTATCTATGTTAACCTTGGAGAGAACAATAAGTGTACATTATGACCAATCACAGCACTGGAGGTGAGACATATTATCCAATGAAATATCGTCTTACATTTCAGTCATCAATATACAGATGTGTTTTTTTAAGTGTTGAATATACCAGAATATGATAAACTATCAAATTAAAGGTCAAGATTTAAAAGTTATTCCCATTTTAAGATACAGGTCACATACTTTAAATGCAAGAATTTTAATGATTAAAGTGTCTTGGAACATTATTTTTTAATTTGACAGGTTGCGTTTTTCATGCAATGTAGTGCCACCAATATATAATTGGGGTTAAATTTTGTCACCTGCCATTTTTATCATAAAAAAATAACCAATAATTACCTTCCCTCTCTGAAATGGATCTTTTTGAGCCCTAATAAATTAAAATCACAACAGCTTCCTGATATTTATGTGGACCGTATGCAAGGAGGATTTTTCTCTTTCAAGTTTATCAGTAAAATACAAATTATTCTCCATCTAAATCTTAATTGAATTTCCAGATTGCAAACTGTTATCTTTTACTACCAATTATGACATAAAATTAAGAACTTTATCTGCAGTAATATTGTATCATCTGAAAGAGAAAAACCTTCCATCCAAGACACAGAGGAACTTGTGACTGCTACACAATCACATTATACGCAATTCTTCATAAACCATTACAAGCATTGACTGCAGGCTTCCCACATAATTTCAAAATCATTCCAAATTCTTTTTGATGATTTCAAAATATAATTCATGTATTATTTTACACACAATTAAATATGGTAAAATTTGGTCAATTAGTATCTTTGAAGCAAGATTTCTATGGACGTAGACAAGAATACCCAGGCATTAAACAACTGTTATGCAATCAAAGGATTCAAACTAGGCTTCAGGGATTCATGGAAACCCTGGGCCAGTTGTAAATTTCAAGATAGGTGACTAATTCTTTTTTCAGGCTTCCTACCTATTTTTATGGCATGCACTGCAGCCTAAGCTGTGATACCCTATGGGTAGGAAACATGCTACTGTTTTATATATATATTATTTTTTCTTCCTTAAATTTTCATGGAATTGGCTACGTAGTATTGTTTACACTGAGGTATTCAGGAATATTGAGCTGTCGGCGCACATAGAACAGAATGTAGCCCTTGCATTTCATCACAGTTTCCTCATCACAAGCTGTCACACTGCTATCATTGAAGTGATACCATCGGCCTGAAATATTCAAGATATTCATATAAGTAATAATAACAATAAAACATTTATTTTCTGTTATATCCGACAAGTTCTGCTCATGGTGTTTGCTCTGCTAATATAATTACTTTTAATATTCATTTTCAATATCCAGCAGCCGTGGTTATATGAATATTTAAGGATTCAAACCCTGTTCAAGATATCATAATTGGAAAAAATAGACTTGGAGGAAAGTGCCTTTGGTATTCTGATAACACCTTAATGAATTCGAGTTTTGTTGCCAGACACTACTTACCGTATTTACTCGAGTATAAGTCGAGGTTTTTTTCCAAAAACTCTTAGTTAATGCTTAGGGGGTCGACTTATACACGAGAGCAACCTGTGGATGAGGATTTACGCCAAAAAATTACGACACTATCGAGTTTTCATTACGAACATTCTTATTTTCGAAATAACGAATATCGGACATAGCGGGTCGGTTTAACAGTCTTATACTCGAGTAATTACGGTAAAACGATCTTCATATTTTCGAAATAACGAATATCAGTCGCAACAGATTGATTTTAATTGCGTTTTAAATGATAAAGAAAGGTATTTACCCAATATTACTGGTCTATTATTCGAAACGCTTTGTTTTGACTTTGTTCTCACTGATTCCAATTATCAGCGTTCACAGTTTTGCAATACGTCTTTGTTTCCACTTAAGTCGTGTCTTCCCGCTTGGAAAGAAATGCTTTCACACGTGGATCGATTTTAATTGCGTTTAAAATGATAAATAAAGGTATTTACCCAAATTGTTCGAGAACAGAACAAAACCATCAATCCATTTAAAACGCAATTAAAATCGATCCCCGGGTGAAGGCATTTCTGTCAATTTCTTAAGATCGTCAACACGTGGTCGCAACACGTGGTTGCAATTTAGAAAGGCGGAAGTGACGGGAAGAGGCACTTGTTTTTAGCGCGAAAACGAGTTTGATATTTTAATTGCATTTTAAATGATAAATAAAGGTATTTACCCAATATTATCACAAATTATGCTTCGCAGGTCGAGAATTTATCCATGAAGTAAAACGTAAATATCATGTACGTGACGTCGCGTTAATTCACGTCCGCAACACGAGGAGAAGCCAGGGATCCATCATTGCGCAATATATTAATATTTCAATGCGAGTTGATACACTCCATTTGTTTTCGCACCAAAAATAAGAGCTTGTCCCATTTCTGTCAAGAAGGGAAGACACGACTCAACACGTGGTCGCAATTTTGAAAGGCGGAAGTGACGGAAGTGAATATTTCTTGTGTATTAACACGCTTTGTTTTGATGCTAAAAACGATATAAACAATAATAATTAAAAGCGATATAATGAATATCGTTGGCTTTATAATACACAAAGAAATATTCTCCCACGTGTTGGTTTTGATGCTAAGATTAAGGACGTCATGTACATCGTATTACGTTCTACATCGTGGAGAAATTCTTGCGAAAAATAATTTGTGATAATATTGGGTAAATACCTTTATATATCATTTAAAACATATTATTTCAAAATGCTTTGCTTTGACTTTGTTTTCACTGATTTCAATTATCAGCGTTCACAGTTTTGCATCTCGTCATTGTCTCCACTGCTTTGAGTCGTGTCTTCCCTTGTTAACAGAAATGCTTTCACACGTGGATCGATTTTAATTGCGTTTTAAATGGATTGATGGTTTTGTTCTGTTCTCGAACAATTTGTGATAATATTGGGTAAATACCTTTATTTATCATTTAAAACGCAATTAAAATCGACCCGCTACGTCTGATATCCGTTATTTCGAAAATATGAACATCGTATTTACGTTTTACCGTATTTACTCGTGTATAAGACTGCTAAGATCTTATATCGTAAGTATATTTAAGTTTCACTTTTAAAATGACCGCCAATCTTCATCTGAAGCTTGAATGGTAGCAGAGCCGATATGTCAAGAAAAACCAACTCGACTTATATTCGGAAATTGTTTTTTTTCAAGAAAAATAACCTCAATTTGGGGGGTCGACTTATACACGAGTCGACTTATACACGAGTAAATACGGTAACTGTACTCACCTTCATGAATAGCATAAGATGTATAATGTCCAGAGCCAGCCCTGTAATATGTGTAATTCATCTCTTAATAAATCCAAAAACTACAAAAATTATTTAAATCTACATTCTTTCATCTCATGGGTTTTCTCAAATCTAGATTTTCAGAAAGAAAAAGTATGATGATCCAATAATATGACTGACAATCATCTTATTACTCAGTTTTTGGATCTTATTTCTACTTTATTTCATGCAGTATCTTTCTAATTATGAAAATATATGAGAATTTACCCTGATCCATGATGAACGATTGCGGCTGCCAGATCATATTCATTACTACCTCCAATACTGTTACGGGTCCCATGCTGAAATAAATATATCTCAATTACAAAACTGCTTCATTTCTCATGAGAAAAGTGAGATGGATTATTTATTTCAGTCACGCTCAAATTGAAGTTTATTTTTTTAACTGAAAATCTTAATTTTTATTTCATTTCATTCACTGATCATGACAAAAAATATAATTTCTTATTTGATGACAGAGAAATATTTGATTTTACTGCGCTAATCTAAATAATATAAGATTTGTTAACATTGAAACATTTGAATCAGTGCCTTTGAGAGTGCTTTTCATTTACATATGTTTTTTTTTTCTTCAAAATATTCTGTTTATAAAAACTTATAGATTATTACATACCATGTTATTTAGGAGATAAGAGTTCATATTCAATCCCCTTAGTGGAAAGTCTACGTGTGTGTCAATTTTCACACGGAAGCAAGAGCTCCATCGAAAACGTTTCAGATGTAAACACAATACCTGTAAAATCAAACATAAGTGCCATCAACAAACAATAATAGGGATTTTGTAATTTTATCTTCTTTTGAAAATTGAAAACTGGAAACTCATGTTTTATAGGCTTATCTTATGTTCTGTCAAGTACATACATTTGGTAATCGCCTAATCCAGAAACGTTTTGTTGATCTCTGTTTTTTCTTGCAGTTACTGCAACAGTAGAGCTCCGAGTCTTCCAAAACCTCTATATCTGTGAAGCTGCTTAGACAATCTGCAAAAGAATGCATATTTTATAATAAATGAAAACAGGTAACAAAATAAATACTATGACATAATTAATGTTTATGATATAAATGATATTTTACATGAAAATCCCTGGACCAAAACAACCCCAAATCAATGAAAACATGTAACAAAACTGTTCCCTTTTGAACTACTCACAAGAACTACTCACATGCTGAGAACCAAAAAAATAAGGGAACCTATTTGTTAGTACTAAATAAAAGTGAAAGGTTAATATAATCTTCTAATAGTGATCAGAATGTCCCACAATGCATCTTTTCTGTGCAGAAATCAAACTGGAACCGATTAAAATTAAATGGCCCTTATCAAAATCAATAGGGTTTGTACTCATGCATGCCAATTTGTAGTGGTGGAACATAAATGTAAAAGAACATCTACTAATAGGTTACAAAAAAGTAAGTAATATGTGATGTGAAGTAACACCCCCAGCTAAACTTCCAAACATTATTTCAACTGAGGAACAAATTCTAACTTTAGCTTACATTGAAATGCACTAAATTCAATTCTGAAATATTCATAATGACAGACACATTAAAATTGGTTGATTACCCAGTTTGTTTATTTAAACAGAGAATATCTTAAATACCATTAATTATCCAATACCCAATTATAAACAAAATTCTCTGGTGCCCACAAATGCAATAATTTCCGTTCATCCAATCTGACCTATTATAAATCATTTTTTATTAATCTGAAGGAAACTTAACGGACATACCTGAAAGATTACATTTTTGAGGAACTTCTCCATCTTTGGTCAAATTTGAAAACTGGCTGGGAATATCCAGGGAGAGATCTGAAATATACAGGGCAGAGGAACACGCTGGATTAATTCAGATCAATGCTCACGAAAGCCTGTATCTGGAATTTTGGTTTTGTGTTAAATTTTTCAGAGAGAAACAAATCATTCATTGATCTTTAAATAATCTTTAATAGATAAAATCACATGAAAATGCATGGTTTTACTATTATTTATTTGCCAAAGGAATTAAAAGTTCTATCGTCCTTTCATTTTAATATATTATGAAGACTAAAGTAAGAGTCAAACATACCAAGGAAAGGATCGTGCTTTTTGGATTCCATACCACAGATGAGACATTTGACTTCGCTCTGCAGAATTCCTCCAAAAATGGTGGTGACAATGGTAGATTTGCCCTTGGGTCCGATATACGGGCTGTTATTGTTGGGGTAGGGAAGGATGGTCAGCAGTTCATTGTGCAGTCTGTCCAACAGGTAGCGCATAAACTCATGTGCATCCTGTTGCTGGTACCCTCTGATAATAAAACAACAAGCATTAATGCTGTTTTATATTCACAATTGTTTAATACTATATTTTTTTCTTCAAAATTAAACTTCAAATGGTTAATGATTGGTTAAGAATAAAATTACATATTCTTTACATATGAATGTCATTACTTAAATCACCAACTTCACAAATATTGTGGATTTCTTCTGAGGCACTTAGACATTACAATCATGTTAGTAATTATTTTCACTCACCTAAATCTAGGTACGACTTTCCATATAACTGAGAAGAGAGATTCAGGGGAAATTGCAGATTTATTACCACCCCACAGAGCTACTAATGTTTTCCTTAATTCCTCAACTAAAAATCTGGAAATGGAACAAAAGACAAGTCAAAACAACATGAGCTGTTCTCATTTGATAAAGTAAAAGTTGTGGTGTAATTTTATGGTAAATGATATGGTTTGCATCCAGTTAAACTGTGACGGCAATCCAAACAATTCAATAACACTGTACAAATTATCAATGATCCAAAAGTAATATCTTTACCGTATACACATACCAAGTTTACACATACCAAATTACCTTTCCATTTTATAGTTTCCAGTTAAGCTCCAGTACAAAGGTCTCCAAATAGAAGTTTCAAATAGAAGACTCCAGATATTAGTCTAATATGTTGAATACACAATCCTAGACACTCAAACATAAAAAATATATGCAAATACTTACAAATTATCTCCATCTCGGTTATTTCTCGTCTGAGGGAGTTTCTTTTTGGCCATCTTGGTTTCCAGAGAAGGAAGTTGTTTTATATACCCACAGAAAGACTGGATGTTACTTTAAAAAAATGCAGAAATTGCATAAGTTTTTGTATCATTAGTGCCCTTACATGATAATATACTTGATAACTACTGTTGCTAACTTTTATCCACGACAAAGAAAATAGTCATACATGAACACTCAAATAAATGAGTCCCACAGTAGTCATAAGATCTTAAAATGGAAAAAATATCCCCAAAATATCAAAATCACCTTAACGATTGTAAAACTGCATTCATAAAACAAGTATTTCCTAAATTTCTAAGTCCTGATGTCTTCGGTTTCACTTTGGCACCCCTATGGTCCTGAAATTATTGTTCATTTAAACAGTCAAGTAAAGCTACCATAGTTATACTTAAAAGAGCAGCATAGTAAAACCTAATAAATTTATAATAATTTGATTGATTACATTCATTCACACTTTGACAGAACACATGGTCTGCAATATGCTGGTGCCACCTGGTGGATTCACTCAATTATGTTAGTTTTGATTTTCAACACCAGGGATGTATATGTGTTTCCTTTCGAATTTAGGTAGCATTAGATTCAATTGTTTCAACAAATAAAATTTAGTAAGCATAAAAAGGTCTTTTATCAAGATATATGGTCTTACTATCCTTGATAATCACAACTAATATAGTTATCCAAATATCATACAAACCGTTTTGAGTCTTTTCTTTGAACTGTCAGCTGATTCTGATAATTTTCTTCGCCTGGGATTTTCACAGTTTTCTTTTACATCATTTGTAAGATCTGTATGATTGGGAATTTCACAGTTTTCTTTGACATGATTTTGATGATTTTGTGTACTGCAAAACAATCATAATATTTTGATATACATTAACACTGGCATTTTTGTTTAGATATTTCACTGTTTTTTTATGGTATATATATCAAGCTCAGCAGGACCTGGATGAGCTAAATCATGGAATGTTTCAACCTTAAAAACTCCCTTCAAAGAATGCATTGATCAGGATGGATCCTGTGCATGAAGGCCAAGGACGTTCAAGGCAAACCTATACATGATATTGATAGAAGTACAAAATGTTTATGAAGCAATAATGAGGTATTGATCATCATCGATTAATCAGTACTAAAGCTAAAGTCTACACCTCACCACCTGGAACTGCATTCATATATGTGATCAAATAAGGTCACATAGGACCATTGATTGACTGGTTGATTCTAGATAGTCTTGCATACCTCATTGCATATGCCCCTGTGTGGCCTCATCTTTGCTACTATATTTATTCACAACAAATCCAAATAGATGTTTAGCCAAAGGTGTTTACCTGGCAAGTGACTGGAGGTGACATCGGATTTTGTCTAGTTGTCCTGACGTGGTGTCATTGATCACAAACTCATCACAGATGTAACTGCAATAATCAAAGAGTGTATTATTAGATAAAACCAAGCGATTCCAGACATTTCAGATGGTGTGGGTCAAATGTGACCATTTATTACCAGTCTGAACCATCCCTTTATATGGTCATGCTTAAACATGTTCCAACTGATTTCATGTGGCCACGCAGATGATGTGTGACATCATTTAGTCACACACATTGCTTTTAGCACTAAACGATTAAAAAGAATTACAACATTTTATCATCAGTGGTTTTAAATGTGTTGTCCTGAAATTCCATTCTATCTTGTGTCTAACGAATGATAAAGAATGTGATATGCTAAAAAACATGATATCAAACAAATATTTACTTATTGTTATTAATATTGCAGTAAAATTATGGGCATAAAACAGTAAACTTTTCTCTATATGACCGTTTTAGGGAATTTATTTGTGTGTTTTTAGCTCAAACACAAACCCATAAATTGAAATTATGGTGATTCCGAAGTATATTTTCTAAAACGTCTATCACTATGTATTAAACACACCATGTTTATCACATTCCTTGAAGACTGGATTTCTCATTGTTAATATTGCAAACCATATCGGCAGTGGAGAGTGCAAATATAGTCCTCTACTTAGCCAGCCGTTATCAGATAACAGGTTGCTGAAGAAAAGTATTACCACAGTGTTCTCCAAAAATATTTTACCTTGAGACACACAATCATGCAATCATTGAATTAATTCCTTTTTATTGATCCCAAATTTCGAAAGTGACCAAATTCTTTCCATTGATGATCATATATCGAAGTTCTTTCTGTGTGCTTTTAAAATAATTTCTGGACTAAGATCTTTTAGAGCATACAGTTTACTATGTATAGATCTATATTTCATTATGTTAAGTGCTGCACCTGGAGTTGGCCATTCATTATGATGATTGTATAGTGCACATAATTGATGAGTTATTTTTGTAAAGCCAAACTATACTCTATGACATGCTCACTGAAATTCAAGAAGAATTAATCACAAGAATTCCAACAGCACCAACAAGATTATACAGTATCTCATAAAAAAATCATTTATTATTTATCTGGGCATGCCATTAACAAATTTATATAAATCATCAACAAGAATATCTCCCAGAAAAAGTAGTACTGACATTTGTGGCATAAGTGCAGGTTTTATTCAGCATATTTTTTGCTTTTATATCTTAATCAGAGCACAATGCTCTGTAATTTCAGAATAATACAGGTCTCTACTGTGTATGGTCATGGACTAAATAGGCTATTTCATCTGTGGTATGGTCAGTGCCAAGGTCAAATGGACAAGAAGTAGGCAATATTCTTCCTACTAACCTCAAGCACTGGTGAAGCTGTGGATAAGCATGACAAATTGTACTCCACATCAGCCAGATCAGTTGCTCCTCGTCTCTTGACACCCTTAACATTGTAATAAACATAACTGCTTGGTGTGTCTGTGTGGGGGGTGGGGGTGGGATGGGGCATAGATGATAAATATGACTCAATCAAGTCATGCATAATAAATAAGCCATGACAGAACAATTCCTTCACATTCTAACCTGGCTTTACATTAATGCGTGAACAAATAGATGCCTGTCCAAATGGACCACTGTGGGATCAGATTCTCATTTGATTGTGCCAAAACTTCAGTATGCTTCCAGCATATGTACATAACTAAGTAGGACTAACTATGTTCCCACATTTCTTGATAAAATATCATTCAATAGCAAGAGTATGTTCATGCTAAGAGTATGTTCATGCTCATGCTATATATATATATATTATCAAAAGAAGAAGTTGTAGCAAAATGAAATTTGATCCAGTTTGCCATTTGGTTTATTAGTTTTAATCATTGTGAAATCTTAATCAACTCCCCTGTTGACAAACAACAATATTTTTGTTGTTGTCTATTCAGTTCCACATGCTATGATTGAGATGTGGAAAAACAATTTTTTACCTGTAATTTTTGGCCAGAAAGACAACAAATATTTTTAATGGCATTTCATTGGGAAAGCTTACTTTAAGAGTTATACTGGATGAGAGAAGATGAGATCTTTAAATTTACAGACTTAATTCAGTTGCAAAATTCACACCCCAGGCATCAAACCCAAGTCGTTCCACTCAAAAGCATCACCCAGTCTTGTGGCCTATGGTTATTTAAAACTGGGTCATCATGACACGTATCATATATGTCATATCTGGCATGTTGGGTTTTGAAATGGTTATTTTCTGAAGCCTTGCTGTGCATATCATTGCGCGTCATAAAAAAATCAAGTTGAGCAGCGACAATTGTTTAATGGTGTCAAAATGCACTGAACACACGTGGCGCACAAACATACACGTTTTGTACCCAGTGCACCAGACGGTCACCAGCATGTGCAGTGTTCTCCCGATACAAGCATTACGCAAGCCACTGCCATCAGTTTCAGCAACATGCCTTGTGTTGATTTCCTGAAGAAACCAGGAACAAGCCAATGCTCACTATCCAATCTCTTGTTAAATGGCAATAACAGCAATCATTTGTTTTTATTACATATTCACAAAGAAGCAATTGCACGCTAATTTGTGCAGTCATTTTTTATTGCGTTAATCAGATTTCCAATTTGGGGTTTATTACTGATCTATGTTTATTTCTTGCTTTTATTGTTAAGCAAGGCACAAAAACGGCACTAATACAAATAGAGTGAGTCAGACAGTGAATCAGAGATGAAGCACATGTTCTCTCAATAACAGATTGCTCTCCCATACTTCACATTCATATTCATATCATCTGCCTTCAATACCATGATTATTTTGGCTTGCTTGGATTCATCAAATTTGCCATGTGTCCTCACAAGATATGGCGTTGCTACACTGCAGATATAAATGAAGTCATGTAACTTGAAGTGTCATATACAGAATGGAGTCATGCCATGTGAGGTGACTTTTAGTGGTCAAATAATGAAACAGGGTGTGGCTTAAAATCACGTCATGATACTGGAAGTGATACTTCATAGTGATAATTCATGACGAATAACACAGCTAAAGAATTAGTGGCGGCCTACTTTATAATATCAACTGAATGATTCTAAAATGATTTCCATTACAAATCAACATCAAAGACCCATAATAATCATCAAAGTTGACTTATAATCAGGGATACTGTAGGGTCATGATTTAGAACATTCTCCCATACCTGTCTGGCCAGCACTTGGCTACAACTGAGATTTACACCAGCTGCCCTGTAAATTAACTTCCTCAACCGGCACTGAATTTACACAAACTAGGTCATGTCATGTCATATTGTGATTTGACCTATGCACACAAATTAGGTCATGTTATGTGATTTAAGAGAACTTCTCGGAGAGGACAATCATCGATGTAGAAATTTATAAACAAACAAAATAACCTATAATTTTCACATATACTGTAATTCTACATGGATATTTTTTTATTTACTTCATAAAATAACAACTACATAATTACATTTGTCCATATATAAATCTAAATGTGGCAATACAAAAAGCATTTTCAAGCACACAATGAGGATTACAAAGGCTTAGAATCTCTTGTATTTCCCTAAGCATGCTTAGCCTCCACTTCTTTCAATTTCTCAAATTTCTATGGTCTATTCCAGAAATAGTTATCTTGGCATTTCAGGCTTTCCACTCCATAAATGCTAGCCAAAATATTTCAGTTGTATAATCATATATGAACATCTGAAATATGTGGGGTTTTTTTTTCTAATTAAAATTTATGTATACACAATTATTTCGATGTAAAATTATCATAATGATCGTTGTTTGTCTGTTTGGGGCATTATGTCACTATCAACATTATTTCAGTCATTTCTTGAGGAAATGTTTACAAAGACAACATGTTAATCCTTTTGGCACAGGCCTCAGCTCATATGGTCAATTGTAACATGAATGCAATCTCTGCATGGCCCAGAATCGAACCAACAACCTTTGGATCATCACAAAGGAAAACTGGTGCTAACAAGCTTGCGTTCTAACCAGCTGTGCTATAACCCATGACCATTACGAATACACAATTATACAATAAAGACTTACTGATCAACATTTTGAAACTACACACGTTTTTGCTAAAATATGAAAATGTTCATATTGTACATGGCATGATCATGACCTCATTTGATCATGCTATCATGTTTATTAGGAGATCAAAATATAAATGCACTCACCAGAACGTGGCCATAGAATCACAATCCATGCATACGCTGTGTTGTTTAATGGTCTCATAATGGTCCTTTGCATGCCCGTTAACATACCTAACAATAGCAATCCATACTTTAATCAGACATCAATGTATTACTTATATATCATGAAAATTAAAACGATATAATCCTGAAAATTATACGAAAAAATAACATCACTGTCTTAGTGATTTGCATACTCAGTTAACTGTTGGAGCCAAACATCTATTTGGTCCCATATTAATATACCACATATAAGAGTGCCAAAAAGATGACAAGAAAAGTCCAAGGAAATTTTTTTCTGGGGCTGATTCTAAAGCTGATATTCATAAATACAAAACCAATCTCCCCATAAAATCCCTATTAAAGCTATTGAATATGCTGTCAGACTACCTAAAAAAACCTTGTTTCTTTTTTTTTTTTTTGGTTAAAAATGAATCTAATTAATAATTTTATGTACAGATATATCTCAATTCTAATATATTTGATCATATTAAACATATATGAAAAAAAAAAGATTCCACCACTTTTATATTTTTCAGATGTTAACAGAGATGAGGTTATTATTTTTTGGGGTCTAAGAAAATTGTGTGTATTTTTTGTTGGCCTGGGAGAGCTTACCGTCCACAGTTGATTACCCCACAGCTCAGACACACCCACGGGCTCTTAGTAGTCTCACATGCTGCAATAAACCACACAAAAGAATGCTCTCAGTGTACATTTCCAGTTCAACATTCACCCATAAAACATGAAATCTTACATTTGATTTGAATATTAGTGAAATTGATAACATTTGGATGTATCTGATTAAAATAGATTAAGTAATTTAATTTGCAAGATAAATGTACCAAATTTCAATAACATGGCACATTTCCCTCTTACCATTACAAAACAAAGATACTGGTATGTTAAAATATTTGAACAGGTTGAACAAATTTAATAGCAAATTTATAGTCTTATTTAAGGGTATTATCTAATGGTAATAAATGTGTTTTCTCTCAGTAACTATGTTTGATGTCAATCAATAGAAATGTTTATCTAATATATATATGAATCAAGAATTTTTCAGATATTGTAACTTAGCTTTAATGTACTGAAAATATCTGATTTTGACAGTAACCGCAAAAAGAGCTGTTAAACATTGAAAGATATCCGGCACATACAGGCATGGTCATTTTAACAGTGCCACCTGACAATGCAGTCTGGACTGTGCAGCAGTCAGAACACATGGTCAGCCAGGAATATCATTATCAAATGGTCAAACATTTAAGCAGGCTGAAGAGAGCATATTATACCGGTTATACCATTTTGAGTATTTATCACACCATTTCAGTGGAAGAATCTGTATGATGACCCTTTTCTGATTAATAAGTGTTCATAATCTATGATAGGTGTGAACCCATATGTATCTGTCACAGACTGATCAGATTGTTTCAAAACAACACTGCTTGAACCAACTTAAAGTCTGCATCCAATAGGGTGGGTCCATTATCCTTCTCATCGATTCATTTAGATAGTCTCATCCTGCATTCCAACAATGACCATCTATTTTGACCTTGGTCTTGACTTTTGCATTTATGACAATAATCATGAAGATATTTACTACATTTAAAAGATCTTTCTTGTCATTTGACAATGACCATATATACGGCTAAACAGCATGAGTAGGGAGAACACTGTTAATTGCATTGGTAGCAAAGTGATCTACTTATTCCAGATTAATGAGCAATTCTGCAAGACCTCTCCTCTGAATGAGCTGCTTCCCCCTCCTGAAACAAGTCTTGTGTTTTTAGCTTGTTTCAAAATCCCTATTATTAGATATTATTGATGTAGGTTCTTTACATCTTCATGGACATGTTTCTTTAAAAAGGTAGTTATGTTGCAAGCCTTTCAGCTTCAGCAAGTGTTCAGCAAATTGCAATCCGTGTAGCCTTCTTGAAGCTGGCTGTGTTCAGCATATTACAAGCTTTGTAGCTTTGGCTCCTTTCCAGCCCAGCAGCTACAAAACATATTTCTCATTTTGTCAGCCTTTAAGCTTTAGCATAAATTGCAAGCATCAGAGTTGTAGCATATAACAAGGATTGCAGTTTTGTCATGTTGGCAACCTTGTAGCTTTAGCACATATTTTAAAGCTTGTTACTTTAAAAAGCCTATTCACAGCCCTGCAGCTTAACAAGTAATTATGGTGTTCGATATTTTCCTGCCTTGTAGCTTTAGCATGTTTACAGCTTTTGAAATCATGTGTTTTGCCACAGGCAGCTACCATGTCTCCTGTCTGGGGAGTCTTGCTCTGGGTCCAAGTCCCATATTTATGTGTATGAATTATGAAGTACACAGGGTCAGCAGAGGGGTACTGAACTGATAAATATGTCAAAATGTCTAAAGAAGGTGAAGTATGTTCACTTCTTTCACCATATATATGTTACGAATATTTGTTTGGCATTTTTAAATCCATAAATATTGACAAAGCTCAAATGTGTTTACCATATTCACAGCCTAACAGCTTTGACATGCAGTTAGGCATTTTCAAAATTGTACATTCCTGAATCATGTTCAATTTAAAGATAAAGTATCTGAATTTTTTAACATCAGCAAATTCAAACAGATACAGAGATGGATATTCAAACATTGGGCATTTTAAGGTCTATAATCCACAATCAGTTTGAAGCATTTGGAGAGAACTTCGTGTGGTCTCGTATATTTACGTAACTGCCTTCGGCTCCTACAGCCCACATGGCGGACAAACTCTTTTATTGATAATTCATATTATATGCCATGATTATATCTAAAATGTCCCAAAAAAGCTTGATTATTCTTTGGATGGCATTAAATAAAGAAAATATAAATATTTGATATTAGTCGCCTGCTGCAAAAACTGAGTCGAACCCATTTTAACTACCGTTATAACGGGTTCATTTAAATAATAAAAATGTAAGACTAGCTGGTTAAGTTTACTTTTTCTGTGCTAAATTAACAAATAACATGACTTTGAACACATTTAAGCCAAAAAAACATAAGTCTGTCCCAGTTTTTTCATTGTGGATTATAGACCTTAAGTCTTAAACACATGGCCGATCACGCTGATAACAGGAAATTGGCTCATAGCCAAAACTTTGTTTTTTTCATTGGTTCAAAGATAAAGCACCTGGAAAATAATGCAAGGTTTTTTTCCTTTGGATAGTATTTGTTTGCTTGGATTTCAATAACATTTCTACGAAAACAAATATCCAACTAATAAAGGGCAAAAAGTTTTCTTTAAAATATGAGCTTGGTCAGAAATTTGAACCATTTTGAACCAGTCTTCAATACCAGTACCCGGCTTCCAGCCAGGTCAATATACCATTCCAAATTACAGAGATTTGAGATCTTAGTCAAGGTGCAGGATTATACATGTTATACCAGGTGTCTGGGCAGTCTGGTCTGAGACAGGACATATGTGGGCCAGGCCAGTCCAGGGTAACCATGGTAACTCATACCAATTAGTTTATTAGACTTGAACAACACTATCTATGGCCACGCACAACTCAAGCATGGTTCAAGATGAGCATTCGTGACCTAATTTTTGTCTCCTTCACTATAACTGCAACATAATGGGAACCAACCTTTCACTGGGAGAATCCAAGCTCTATCATTTTAAGAATTGAATTTTTATAATTTGCATTTATTCAAACATTATCCTGGATCAAATAAACCCCTGATATGATAGTTTTTAAATATTGTAGAAACCCTCTGAACCTGCCACTGAGATTTGATGCTGGAGAGATGAGGTTTGCTGACGTCAACACATGGCAAGACCATGGCAAGAAAGTGTAGGTCAAGTAAACATAGCCTCACGTTTCATGTCTATGGCTTGCATCAATAAAGCATTGCATTCAAGCATTTTAAGCATGACTTTAACGCAAAATATTAAGTTTTTAGTAAAATATAATTCAATATGGGAAAAAAATCATTTGAAACATGTAAATTATATACTTATCGTTTTGAAACAACAATCTCTGAACTCAATTTATAACATAATAAATCACAAAGAAAACATGGGCCTTCAAATGATCTGTCCATGTAATAAATAGTATGTAACCTTTTGCAGTCAACCATCATATAACACAAAATGCTCATTGATGATATCCTAGCAAGTTGTGAAGGGAAATAAATAAATTAAATGAATGATATTATCCTAATATAATTGAGACCCAAAATAAAATAACCTGCAACTTCATCAGATGTGTGTGTATGTGTGTGTGTGTGAGTATGTATGTGTGTGCAATTATTATATTCTTTGACTGAGCTCTATGCCCACTGAGTAAATTGCCCACTGCGTAAATTGCAAGAGATTTATGTACAAATATATGACTGATTTTGTATTTAATCTTTTTTGATTGGAAAAAAAAGAAACCAATGCTTTGAGCCTCAGAAACACGTCAACATTGAAGTCTGTGTTGGAGTGTCACAGTTACAATCACAGTGTCTGAGAAGAACCTGTTTCAATGTGTCACAATCAAAGCTGACTACTGGAATTGGTGATATATTCATGCTCAATCAAGGCCTTTCAATCAATGACATTGGTTACACAAGCGCAGTGATATAAATATAATAAAATGTCATTTGAAGTATGTGCAAATTCCATCTCATTTTACAATAATTACTTGTGGAAGCGATGTGAAGACAGAATCGATGTCAAGATATATAATTTTAATTCATTTGACAGGCTGGCAAAAGCATGACACATTCACAAATGACAACACAAAAGCCTGTCAGAACCTTCCATTCTCGTGGGGGTGAAAGGTTGGGGTCCACAAGCGTAAACCGGTTTTCTTCAAATAAACTTGATATCTTATCCCACTTTGGGCGATTTTACTGGAATCATAGTACAGTCCGGATTAAATTCTCCCTTTGATATGACATGACAAACAATATAAGTCTTGTAACACAATTATTTTTTTTAGCACAACCTACCTGAACAACTCCATTCAGATGGTGGGTTCTCATTTTTCATACATGGCGCTTCAATCTTTACGCATTCTTCTATATGCGGGCACTCCATTTGTAAATTTTCGACTAATAATGAACATTAGATTAGCATTTTTATCTTGTAGACGATGTAATGGCTGGTCAATATCGATGTATGTTGTGGTTTGGCGGAGATATTACCGTATTTCTTCGCCAAGACTTTGTCCCAGCCCAGCCACAAAACGCACTGTGTGTGCGGAGGTCACAATTATATATTCATACGCATATTTTTTAGGTGTATATTCATCATCTTGAAAGAAGTTATCAATCTTCCTTATACAATTGACCGATGCTGTCCCAAGATATATAACAGAATTAAATAAGCAACAAAAAATTAACAACAAAGCAACACCAAACAATCCAATGGACTACTTTCTGTTGCCTGACTATTTTTCGGAGGGAGCAGTGACACGGTTTGATTGACAGTTCTCGCCAAACCACGTCTGATATTGGAGTCACATGACCATGTTAGTACGTCCAACCAAAACATTGCCACGTGTTATGCACTTGGCAAGATTAAAAGGGATGAAGGGAGGGGAGTTACCAAGGAAGAGAATGTTAGGCGTCGGCTTAGGCCTGGGAGAAAATGGCAAAATATGCAACCAATTACGTGACAATGACTTCCTTGCCCATGGATGCACACTGATTTAAGATCAATCTGAATCCATAGTCCAGCTGCCCGTTCGTCCGTGGATCCAGATATGGAATATGATGTTTACCTTGATTGAAAATTATCATAAATGCATTATTTGCCATTAATTGTCTGTAAACATGTAGCTATTCATATGATTTTTCACAACTTCAGGCACGTCAGCGATTCACTTAAAAGCACTCATGAAATAAGGTTTTCAAACACTTTTTCCTTGGATAATAGGGCTAACAACCGCCAATTTCGCGCATTTTGGTCTTTGTCAATACAGAGGCCCACCACTACCAACTTCCTTAAAAATTGAGATAGAGATGTGAAATTTGAGCAGAGTATGGTATAGAATGTTTTGAACAACATATCACTCAGCTGAATTTTTTTTCCAATATGCATTTTTAATATTTTCTAGAAGGAAATATTTTAAAAATTACCAGCCAGCTACACTTTGATATTTTGGCTGTCAGCTGTTATTTTTTACCAGCTGGGAAAGTTACCAGCTCAGAATTAAGCTCTCCACTTCACTTTGCAGAATACAATGATTTATTTTTGTGGTTACCAATGGAGAAATTGTGAGTTGGCATTATAATTACAATTTGCCCAATCTTAACACTATTTATATACCAGCCAACCAATTAAATTATTCCATCTGTCAGCTCGGCCATTTTGAAATGTCAATCGTATTTTGAGCCAGCTGACTCATTCAAAAAAAGTTCCCAGCTGGTAAACATACCAGCTGGAAAAAAATTGCGTCATTTACAAGCTGCCAGCCAGAAAAGTGTGCATATTGGCTCTTTTTGCATATCATATTGTGGTGGGCCCCTGTCAATATCATCCAACAAACATGGACAGTTGATTATATATGTGCTTTAGTGGGGTATATCAATCAGTGACATCATAGAGAAAGTATAAGTCTATTTTTTCTCTATGGTGACACTAGCTCGAGTATCTCTAGCAGTGAATTTGCCTTTTGTTTATTTTTGGGACCAGCAGCCATTTCACGTTAAGATATTTCATCATTTCCCCTAAAACAGGGTACTGTTTTTCAAATTTCTCCCTAAACAGGGATCACAATCCCCCTTTCCAAATCTCCCCCTTCTGCATCATCCCTAATTATAAATGAGGGTATCAACATTTCAGCTAGTCCTAAATCAGGGTACCAATAATGATAGAATATTTCCCTAAATCAGGCTCTGCGGTTTACAGTTCCATCCGGGTTAAGATATTTTATCATTTTCCCTAAAACAGGGTACTGTTTTTCAAATTTCTCCCTAAAACAGGGATCACAATCCTCTTTTCCAAATCTCCTCCTTCTGCATCATCCCTAAATGAGGGTATAAAAAATTCAGCTAGTCCTAAATCAGGGTACCAAATTTCAGCTAGTCCTAAATCAGGGTACCAATAATGCTAGAATATTTCCCTAATTCAGGCTCTGGGGTTTTCAGTTCCATCCCAGCCTCCGCGGGTTAAATTCATGAGGGTACCTACACATCACAAATTTTCTTATGCATACAGCTGTATCATCTTATAAAATATCTTTGTCATCATTCGTATCATGAGATAAGGAATGTCCTATAAATTTTGTTATGCACTTTATTAATCTCACCTCTTAGAGTGAACTGTCGAGTTCATTTTGCCTTCAGGGATGGACGTTTATTTGAGGTTTCAACTGATTATTCTGTAAGTCTATGGAGCTTCAATGTATTATAGTCCATGTAATTCATTTTTGCGGCCATCTTTTGCATATTCTGCCACTTGATGGCACTTTTGCATTTAGTTTGGTCAGGGTAAGAAGCAATTGTAGTGTGTAACCGAGCATTTTGGCCAAATATCTAAATATGGTATACTTAATATCATGTCTATAGCTTTATTGTTCAAGTAACTCAGACAGACCCTCTGCTTAAACAAAAAGATAATATTCCCCTTTGTCTTATACTATTTCTTGCATTAGACTTACCGGCAATTGAGAGCATACTTCCCATCGAACACCCATAGCTTGGTGCCAATACCAATACAGAAGTTTTCTGACCATAGTTCTTGGTGCTCTTATGCCCAATATTTGTGTGGGTAAGATACTCTGTCAAATGCCTTGGAGGCATCCAGAAACACATCTATTGAGAGACCTATATCTCTCAACTATTTCTTTTGTAGCATAAATACATTTATTTGTCATTGTCAAGTTTAGGTTTAAAACCAAATTGATTACAATTTATGGCAAAGACACATGATAATCTTACCAATGCAATTGCCTCAATCGCCTTAGACCATTTACTTGCTTTTGCAATATCCTTGCTTTTGATTTTACCAGTTTTTGTTTAATAACGAGCACCAGGATAGCAGACAAATAATTGAGTTTGGTATATAAAAAAGCCGTGGACAAAAAGAATAGATATAAATAGTGTCGATAATGGTAGTATATGTCTGCAGCAGTGTTTCAAGTGATCAACACATATTTCATATTTACATGACTTATTTATATTTATTCAAGTTTCTTACAGCACCCA
This sequence comes from Amphiduros pacificus, assembly GCA_949316495.1. NCBI lineage: Eukaryota > Metazoa > Annelida > Polychaeta > Phyllodocida > Hesionidae > Amphiduros > Amphiduros pacificus. The sequence continues at coordinate 17,562,095 of OX439010.1, read as the reverse complement.
CCCTCTATGTTATATATAGATACATACATTAATTGAGTACATTGCCACTCATGCATAATTAAACAACTCAAAAAAGTGGTTCTCCACACTTCTGTTATCCTCTCTTTATCAGAGACACCTTAAATACTTTTCAGAAATCATCTGGTTTGAAACCTGCACATTTTTCAGCCAGTGAGTCGCACCTCAAGTTCTTTTCATGTTGCTTGATAAAACGCATAATATAAATTTAAACCGTGCTCTAAGTTTGAGCAGTAGCTTAAATGACCATCCCTGTTTTGGTTTCCCTGCTTCACTCCACATGCAAAAACAAAAAACGTTTACATATTTACAACTTATGTCATTCAATGGTATGTTTAGGCTTGTCTAATCTACCACAGTCTATTGCTCTCAGAATTGACAGATGTAGATTGTTAAAACTTTTTATGTAAGTGTTGTATATATCATTTAAATGACCATATTGACCTGTGTACAGTTATATTTTAGACATTTGCAACTTGCTTAGATCAGTGGCTATTAATTTGATTGTTATCGTGTCAGATTAATAACTCCCAAATAATCTAAAAGCGCCCTCGCATTTATCTTTTTGTCGCCTGTTGGGCAGAAGCTGTGGGGTACTGCCATCTGGTGGTCACGATGTTTATAATATTCGTAGGCGTTTAAACGCTACAAAAATGGGGTTAGTGCAGTTGGTGATGTGTTTCTGTCTATACAGTTTTTCCGGTTCCTGAATTAGAATGCTCCACTTTTGTGAAATTTTGATTGTTTTTACCAATTTATTTCACGGAAGGAAAAGTAGATCACAAAAACCAACATGGAATAATACTTGCAATAGTTATATGTGGCAATTGCAATCAGTAGAACTGTGAACGCAAGGTAAGTTGATGTTGAAAATACTGTTTTCTGCCCTGTCTAGTTTGATTCTTTCTTCACTTTCTTTCTTCACTTGGACTGTTTTGAGTTGAGATTGTGTTGAGAGTACAGTACACAGTTATATTATTTACCTCCTCATTCTTTGCATTGTTGTATAAAAATTAGCATTATATCAAATAGACAGGGCTTTTGTTTCTTGAGAATAAAAATATTTGTGAGGTTGGATGATTTTTAACAGTTTCTTTTGCCACTGCCTGTAACTCTGACTCACTACCTCTGTTACTCATTGGCTATTACTCCTGTTACTAACCCTATGGATTCATGTGAGGTGCATGACCCAGATGTTAGGAGACTTGACGAGCAAGCATTGATTTTAATCCCCTCCCAGAAAATTAGGGCAGCTTTTTGTTTTTGGATTTTTTTTGTCACCAAGCTTGAAAAGAGTGATAATCACAACTTAATAGAATTTTTGTCATATTTTTATTCTTCATAACACAATTTAATTTTTTAGCAATGCATAAGCATCACCTATGATGAATGGTAATAATTATTACTCACTTGTTCATTTGATTGCCAATTTAGTACTTGATGGGGGCACTATTTTGTTAAAAGTATTCATTGAGTGGAAAAAACTAATAATCAAGAGAAAAGCACACAATGTTTTATTGGTAATTATTAATCAAGAAAAAGTGGTGCTCCCTGTGTAACACGGATGGGAAAAAAATTTAAAATGAAACAAAAATTACAATGTTCAAACAAAACAAAAGTTACAACAAAACAATAATTACAACAAACTAAACAAAAACATTTAATTTGGAATATGAATGAATTTTCTAGCACAATGGTATGCGAAGATCTGTCCTTTTAGTCTCAATTATGCAAGTTTCTCTAATATCGCTCAAGCGCTAAATTAATGCAACTCATCGATCAGAACTTTGCTTGTCATTTCTGTTCTACTTGTCTGATTTACATCAAATTTGGACTAAATCTACTTCCATGTTCTATCGATTAGAAGGCATTTCCAAGCAATATTAATTGATAATTTTGCATGGCAATGGGTGACGACAATGTTGTCATTTTAAACATTTTGTCATCACACACTTCTTTATCTTTACATGTTATAAAAACATATTCATACATATATGCGCATGCGCAAATAAGAACCTATTGCATGTACACAACGAAAAAGCCGAATCACAAATCACAGGAAATGAATACACATTCCCCATGATCGTACCGATAACAGAATAACACAGATAGTCCCTAGTCCCATCCGTGTTACAAAAAACATAATTGTTTTTTATCTTTCTCTCAAAAACAAATGCTGTTCAGTCTCACATACCTGATACTGCGTACCTATCAGGAGCCTAACTAGTATCTATTAGTGATCCCAATCCAACAGATAGATACCTGTGGGATCTGTTGTATAGTCAACCTTTACTCTTACTAAGCATGTCTAAGCCATACTTACCAAAATCAAACCATGTTGCTAATTCCAGTTAAAAATTATGTATCTGTGACCAAATGTGATTTTTTAAGAAGCCAAGAATGTATATGTTGAAGCATGAATACTATTCAATTATGTCACATAGGGCCATATTGTGACCATGTTTAGCCATGCTTAAGATGCAAGTGACCAATTTAAATCATTCATCACTCAAATGTGACCAAATATAGCCGCTTGATGACTTTGTGACCTGTGGTGTTTAGCTTTGAACAACAGTTTATGGACCCAATACATTGATATTAGCTGTTGAGGGAACATGTATGTGTGCATTGATAAGATTTTCATTTGATCACCTGATGACTTAACATATGAAATGAAATCATCAATGACAATCCTTTTATTTGTGTTTCAGAGATGGGTTGATTGGATGCTTGGGAAGTGAGACTACGTCAGCAATGGAGCCAGGGCAACGTAAGAGGAGCAAGGCCAAGACTGGCCTCACATGTTCCTACTGTTCTAAGACTTTTCTCAACAGACGAGAGCTCCTTGTGCACCAGTGGACCCACAAAGAGCGACAAACCTATGTCTGCCATATTCAAGGTTGTGAGAAGTCATTTAACAATGAACAGATGTTTCGGAAGCATTTGACTATGCATTCAAAGGAGGAAAAACGTTTTGTTGATTGTGAGATTTGTAATCTGAGCTTCAGGAGCAGTCGAGCTCTGGAGGAACATCATCTCAAAATTCACAGTGGCCAGAAGCCCTTTGTATGTCCCACATGTGGAATATCATTTTCATGGAAGGACAATTTGCAGAAACATGAAAGGGTTCATGTAGATAAACCCTTTGCATGTCTTGTTTGTCATGAGGCATTCAGAGATGCTAATGGTCTGAATGAACACATGAAAATACATAAAAAGATGCAAGAAGCCCAGGAAAGGGTCAAACTGAAACAGGAACAATTGCGGCAGCAACAGGAAAAAGGTCAGGGAACTGGTAATCAGCTTATTAGACCTTTACCAAAAACTGTTAATGTCTATGGCAATGGCCAGTTGATGGGAGGAACCGAACAATACACAGATGATGATGATTCTGATGACAAACCATTCAAGTGTAAAGACTGTGCTGCTTCTTTTAAATATAACTTTACTTTAGAGGCACACATGAGAGGTCATGAAGAGGCAGATGCCAAAGGCCCAAAGGGGAAAAATGTAGAAACACAAGACAAGGCCAATGCTGAGAACCAAGGACAAAATCCTACCCTTGCCAAGCCCCATGTTTGTCCTGAGTGTGGAGAATGCTTCAGATGGGATTTTTGTCTTGATGCACACATAAAGATCCACAAGCAGAAAACTGAAGATGATGGCTTGGTTTACTATCAGGGAATCAAAGTTCCAAAGCCTGTCATAAAAGGATATATTCCACCCCCAAAAAGAGTGTATAGGCCAGCTCACCTCCACATGAAACCAAGACCAAAACATCCAAAACATACCTTAGTGTATGAAGTTGTAAAGCAACAGGATGGCAAGCAGCGAATGATTAAACAGAGACAAATAATTAAACACCCAGAAAGGCCTATTCAAGAAATCATATATCCAAAACCAATTGAAAAATCAGTTGAGGAGGTTCTTTCAAAGCCAGAAGAGGAAACAGCAGCACCAGTGCAAAATGAAGTGGTTGAGAAGTCTTTTGAAAAACCTTCTGAAAACCCAGTAGAGATTCTTAATACTGGTGAGGTTGTGAAACCTGTTGAAAATGACATTGCAAAAGCTAATGGAAATCTGGGTGAACAAGAAGAGGTGTTACCCAGAGAAACAGTGCATAGTAATGTTCTTGAGCATTTGCAGTCTCTTGCAAATGAACCTATTGAACCCCCCGAGGATATATCAGACAGAGTGGTTGATGAGCCTGAGACAGACAGCGCTAATGTCCAAGATAGGGCTGATGTTGAAGAAAAGGGTATTATTGATGAAATGAACAAAACAAATATAGTGGAACCTGAAAGTATTGAAACTAGTTTACAGCAGACTGACTTAACTGAACCGGTCGAACACATTGAGCACTTACTGCAGCAAGCATCATTGTTTTCAGAGCAAATTCCACCAACCAGTATTGTGAGTCCCACAATAGATCCTCCTGATATCATCAGGGACACAGTGCAGGAAGTGGCCAGTACCATTGATGCTATGCAGTGGGCAGAACTAACATCATTATCTCTTGAACCCAGGAGTGATGTAATTCACACTGATTTAGTTCCAAGAAAAGAACCATCAACAGGAAATACACTGAATATTAATAAAGAACAACTCTCAGATAATACAGGTCCTAGCATTGCTTTCTCTGCCAAGTCTGATGATGTGTCAAAGAAACCTGAAGAATTGAAGAAAAAGAAAAAAGCAAAAATGATTAGAGTGGAGAAAGTTACCACAGAGGGACGGAAAAAAGAGATAGTTGTTCGGAAACTCAGTGGGCATTCTGAAGATGAGGTTGAAGAAGAAGAGGAAAAGAAATCTGATTCAGGAGAAAAAACCAAAGCTGAGAGTTCCACAGAAATGGAACCAGCAGTGCCAGATATAAAAACTACAAGAGATAAAGATACAGAAGAGAGGGTCCAAGATGAAGAGGAAAAACAAGAACCTCCCAAACTTGCCTTAGTTTCTTCAGATGTAACAAAAAATGCAACAGAAAGTCAAGGGGAAATGTTATTTGAACTATCAGATCATGAAGACGATTCTGGGTCAGACTATGAGGAAGAACTCAAAACTTCAAAGAAAAATAAAAGGAGGAAAAGTGATTCTGGAAATATTAAATCTCCTACAGTAAAATCCAATATTGACACTGCCAACAAAAATCCACCCAAAAAATCTCAGCCAGAAATGTTGTCACCCAAAGAAAATGATGATCTTGGGTCTAAAAAAGGGAAAAGTAGGGAGCGCACCACTTCTAAAGAAGAAGACTTAATCCCATTTGAATCTAAAGATGTAGAGAAAAAGGAAAAGCGTGGAAGTGGGAAAGCCAATAAAAGTCCTAAGGCAAAAAGTCCCAAATCAACAACTCCTGAAAATGTTCCCGTCCGACAAACTAGAAACAGGTGGAAAAAAGAAGAGGAAGAACAATTTAAAAAAGAGAAAGAATTGGCTAAAAAGAGGGAAATGTCAATGGTGAATACACCAGTAAGACAAACTAGGAACCGATGGAAAAAAGGGGAAGAAGAAGAGTTTGAGAAAGAAAAGGAATTAGCCCGAATCAGAGAACAGGAAAGTGGCACATTGCCATTATATTCTCCAAGGGAGGTATCTTTTTCCAGTGATGATAATATTCCACACCAGATACCAGAATTAAGTCCTTCTGGTGATATAACTGATGAAATATTGTCTGTTCAACGCCAGGTTGAGTCTTTGAACATGTCTGCTTCAGTAAATATCCCAAGTGCGAATAATATCGCAATTGAAGATCATGGAGACCAAATGTCTGAAAAAGGAAAACAAAATGACATTGTTGATTATCTTGTTGTCTCAAGCAGTACAGAGCATGGCTGTTCATTAGAAAATGAAAGTGATGACAGAATGAATAGTGTGAATCAAATGGAGGAATTAGATAATCTGATGATTAGCCATAAAGAGAAGAAAGATAAAAAGAGCAAAAAGGCCCAACCAGGGAAACTACAGCCAGTTATTGATACTGTCCCACTCATGATTCAAATACCATCTGAAGATAATGAGAACGTTCTGAGAGGAATTGAACAAATGTCAAGAAAGCATGCTGAAAATGAACTGCAATTTGGGAATGCATCAGAGTCCCCAAAAAATGTTGTTTCAGGTGAAAATCTCAGGAACGAAAATTCAAACCATGGAAAAGATAAACGTAAAAAGAGAAGTGTTGAAACAGATTTGACACATCAAGAATTGAGTCAGAAGTCAGAAAAGAACAATTCAAAATCTCAAAACCCAAGAGATAAAAAAGATGTGTTGTTAAACATGGACAATGAGCCAGAGAATATAGTATTAACTGAGCACTTTTCTGAAGAGATTATTTCACCTGAGATAGCAGACCATAAAAGTAAAAGAGAAACTAAAAAGGAGAAAAAGAAACCCCCGGAAGACGTAGGTGAAATATTAGACACAGCAGAAGATCAATCAAGGGATCGGAAGTATCCAAGAAGAAACAGGGGTGGCAATTCTGAGAAAAATACTCCCAACAATCAAGAGTTGGCTCAGAAAAGTGCCCAGGATAATATCATTAAAAAACAAGATAAAAAGCAAAAGAAAAAAAGCATTGTATCAGAACATAATTCCAACATTGCTGATCAGTTGTTATCTAAAGATGTAGTCCCAGTGAAAAGTAGAAGAGATAAGAAACAAGAGAAAGACAAACAATCAGCTCTGGCTGTTGAACATTTAATACAGAAAGATGTTGTGAGCAGTTCCAAAAGCAAGAAAGTGAAGCACAAAGAAAACAAGGTTGATCTAGAATTCTTGACAAATGAACAGTTGCTACAAGTTGATCACACAGGTGTGTCAAAGCATAAGACAAACAAAAGAAAGAAAGACAATGTTGCCGAAAACATCTTTGAAATATTCCAGTTGGAAAAAGAGACTGATTCAAAAGACAAGAAAAGTAAAACAAAAGATAGAAATAATCAAGAAACAGTAGAAAATAACTTGTCTCAATCAGCATCTGTAGAGAAAGACCAGAAGGAGAAGTCTAAAGGAAAAAAGATGGACCAAGAAAAAAGAAGTGAAGAAACTTTGAAAGAAGACAAAGATGGCAAAAAGGATAAAGATAACAAAAAAGAGAAAAATAACAAGAAAGAGAAAGATAGCAAGAAAGAAAAAGACATTAAAAAGAACAAAGAGTACAAAAAGGATAAAGATTACAAAAAGGATAAAGAATACAAAAAGGATAAAGATTATAAAAAAGATAAAGACAGTAAAAGGGAGAAAGATGGCAAAAGAGAGAAAGATAAGCAAAAAGTAAACTCCTCGAAGGATGAGGGTTTGAAGACTGCTGAAGAAATTTCTCAAGAAACATCAATTGAAAATGAGAAGAAGAGTAAAAGGAAGAAGGGTGAAAAGACAATTAATGAAGAATTCAGTCCAGATAAGAAGAAAAGTAAAAAAGATAATAAATCAGAAAAAGAACACAAGAAGCATAATAGAGATCACAAAAATCAGGACAAAGGGAAAACAGAACTTAATAAGCATGAAAAAGTTAAGAAACAAGATAAAGAACATAGAAAGCAAGATAAGGAACAAAGAAAACTTGACAAGGAACATAAGAAAATTGATAAGGAACATAAAACAAAGCACAAGAAACAAAATAGAGATAAAGATAACAGAAAAAAGAATGACAAAGTCAAGACTGATGATTCTCATAAGAAAGACAAATCAAGACATGGTAAGAAGAGAAAACATGGTGATACTGAAAGTCCTTCTCCCCGTAAAAAGGAGAAGCTTGATGAAAATAGAGAATCTGACACATCACAGAGATCCAAGAAATCAAAGAAAAAACGTCGGAAAGAAAAGAAGGAAAAGGATGAGCACAAAAAGGCTCTTAAAGACAAGAAAAGCAAAAAGGATAAAACGTTGGAAGAGGTTAAATCACAAAGTATCACACCCAAGAAAGATAGTGTTAAAACATCTTCCAAATCTCCTTCAAAACTTGATCTGAAACGTGAGAAAATAAGCATACTAAAGGTAAAACTATACAGCTGTGAACTTTGTACCAGAGCTTTCACAAAAAGGACGTCACTGCTTGCTCATAAGATATTCATACATAGATGGCACAAAAAAACAGTTACAGGAATGAAGGCACAAGTGGAATGTGCACAGAGGCTGGTAAGATTATGTCAATACCAGCAAAGCATACCCAAACTATACGAGTGTCGGGAGTGTGGCAAACCCTTTGCTCAGAGGGGATACTTGACGTTCCACGAGGAACAACATGACACAATTACTCGCACATACTTTTGTCATCAGTGTGATATCACAATGCATTCATGGATGGAATGCATCGCGCATCAGATGATGCATAGGCGCAGCGCTCTTGGCTGCAACTACGTAGAAGGAGACGAGGGGAACAGCGAGCTCGGAGAAGAAAATGCGAACATGGTCGACAGCTGATAACGTCTCAGTATTCACCATTTCTCACAACAGCATTTAATATAAAACCATGTGAATTCAGACAGACTTTATAAAGAAGAAATATATATATATATATATATATATATATATATATATATATATATATATATATATATATATATTGCAAATCTCATTTTCTAAAGACAATATTGAGTTTTTGGATCATAAATTATAGGCAGCAGAATGCTTTTTAAAAGCAGTTTAAGCACTCCCATGATAATTTAATTTCATAACCACAATCATAGAACTGTCATATCAATGCCATTTATCAATTTGACTATTCTATCTGACATTGAAAGTGTGCTAAATGGGGTAGATATGGTTTTGAAACACTGGTTTGCACAAAATACTTATCAGAATTTTAAACATAAATACATCACCATTTTCAAAGTGAAAAATCACTTTTTTGAGTTTCTTGCTGTTGGAAAATGTTAAACCAGAATTTGCGTGTTTATTGGAAGAAACTATGCCATTATTTACATAATAATGTTTGTAAATTATCTCTTCCGTTTATAAGCATTTATGCTGTAAGATTATTACAGGTGCAATAATTTTGAAAAATATAAAAACTTTTTATCATTTTTAAGTGATATACCTGTATGTAGATCAGGTGATATCAATAAATGATCAATATTTTATATTTTATATTGTAAAATTGTGTTTTGATGGTAAGAGGTATGTGGTAGATATAATATACTCTGTACAGATGACAAAACATCATACTTGGACCGTCTCTTTTACATTAATATTTATATATATCCATCTGTGTTTGTACATGATTATTACTTGCCAAAAGTGTTTTTTTTATATTTGAAAATGTAAATATAACGGTGAAGTAATATATTGTGAATGTAGAGGTTATGTAAGTATGTGTCACATTATATGGTACCAAAAGCAAAAACCAAGCTTAGAATATAAAATTTGTATGATTGGACATTATAGTGAAAAAGGTTTATTCGCATATGTATTTTATGCTGTAATTTATGTGAAGGTAATACGCCTTTATTATTGTGATTTTAATTCCATAATAACTGCTTGAATGGTAAACATTTCGAGGGTCTTGATTTTGCTTGATATGTAATATCAATCACATGAGCTTCATCTGGAAAAGCAAAATGTTTCTGTGACAATCAATTATGATCAATAGATATGACCAATATTTACAAATATTTACATTTTAGTTCATAGAATATGGTTTATAGTGTAGTGATTTTATTTTTAACATAATTTTTTTTTGTTTTCGAAAATACACATTTGTTTTACAAAAATAAAATTGTAAAAACATTGCTATCACTACCTAATTTTAATACAGAATATATTGTTCTGCCTGAAATATTGATAATTTGAAAATATTTATCAAAATTTGTATCATTTTGAACACCCAAAATCATGAGACTGTGATAAGCAAATTGCCCTTTTTCCGCACACATGACAAAGACATTTTGAAATAACATAGTTTTAAGCTTTGTATTTCAGGGACAATAATTTCTGAACTATATTTTCAAAGATCTACTGTCATATCAAGACATAATTTTATTTATTGCTTTAATTTTCATGAATGTAACCCTTTGAAAATCAACAGATCATGCAAATGTGAATGGTTTACATTTGTTTTCAAAGAATTAGTGATAGGGCAAAGTGAATGATGCCTATTTTGGCTCATATGCTTTTCATATTTTGATTTTGGATATCATTTTTTTATTTTAATGATGAAAGGATTTAAATCAATGATTATATCAAGATTTTAATCTGGTGATGCAAGTTTAAATCATGTTATGTCACACAGTGGCTACTTCGAGTGCTTTTTGGTTCTGTCCTACACACCTTAATTGTTGTGCAATGCCTTGAGTTAACCCAACCTGGCCCCAATGGTAACAATGATAACCATTACATGTCAATTGTTCAAGATTTTCTCAAAACTGAATAAGAATTATTATATTTTGTGGTATTAAGCCATGCACAAAACTTTTTATTTAATTTATTTCTTTGATTTTTATCATTGTGGCATTATTATGAGCTGAAAATGCTTTTTGACAATCAGTTGAATTTTGTTATGTTAAGAATAGAGAATTTTTATTTTGTTTATAATCAAGGACAGCTTTCTTTTAAAATTTGTTAGAAGGGAAAGGTGGGAGGCTTTGATGGTTTCCAAATTGGTTGCATACCATCATAACCTGTCATCTAGAGTCATCTTGTGATTCTGGGAAAACAAATCTGCCTGGAACTTATTCCAGAGAGGAATGCATTCTTAGACTATTTATGTTAATATTTTAATTGTTTATATTTTCAGTTATTTTGTAGCAAATGTTCACTGTCACTTTTGTGTCTTTTCTATTTAATTAAGCAAATTTGTCAATTGGATGTCAAATGAAAACACTAATGTCATACCAAATGTAACATACAGTTAAAGCCAGGCAACTCAGTTCAGTGTTGATAATATTTTTTGAGATTGGAGCAATTATGTGAAGATGTATATTTACCTGAATATTTCACCAGACGTAAACCATGGATCCTTGAAATATCCTTGACTTCTCTGTTCTACAGTTTTAAGAAATGGGACAATAATATGGTTTTTTATGAAATAACATATTTATTGTATACCGTAAATGTTAAATATACAACAAAAGCCATATTCCATGACCAGACAAGCAGTATTCAAAATTTCACATATCGTAATAAAATTTAAGTCTTCACTTGTTAAAACCCAGGCCATGGCATTAAGGTTTTAAGTCACTGGTCCAAAGACTGGCCAAAAATTCATTGCCTGTCTTGTTGTCAACCACAGGCCTGTAACAAAAAACATTTAAGAAAAATACCTTACTCCAGGCCAGCTTAATTTTGAAACCGCTGGCCCATACTGGCCCAAATTCTCAAAGATGCCAAGTCCTGAAACCCAAACTGTAAAGGCTGAAGTCCTCCATCTATGCACTAATATGACTACTAACAATGTTAAGGGATGTGACTTAGTTTGGTTGCACACAGAGTAGAGTATATTATAAGGTCCTGTGATGACCACATTCAATCTTTTACCAAAAAATATTTAATTGTGGGGGGGGGGGGGGGGGGGGGGGGTCAGATTTTTCACAACAAATGCCCAAATTTAAAAAAGAAGTCCCTGAATATACTGGTTTTATTGAGATTCTGTTTGTGTGAAAAGCATCAAATGAGACTTCCTCAAATCCCAGTCTCAAATGGTTTGAAACCTGATGTCTGACAAGGAACAAGATGACAACTTTTGTTTTATTTCTGGCTGAAAATTTTAAATCAAGATGAAATCATAGAGAAAAATACCAAACTTTTGATGCATGCTCAATATGAATAAAACGTATATCATCAATGACACCTCAGTTTTTGTGTTGCTTTCATCAATGATGTTCAATGTCTTTACTTTTCTTTATATTGTGGTACTGTGCAACTCAAAGTGATAATGAGAGAGTGCATGAAAGTTCCATTCGGAGATACTATTGTAAAGCATAACGTAATGATTATTGTATGTAGGGTGTATGATATCTAGCAACTGTATTATGACTTTTATATTTAAACAAAATCGCCAAAATGTGTACATAATGTGTAAAGTTTTAAAGTAGAGGTGTTTTGTAAAATATGAGATTCTGGGATGAGAATCACAGCTGCATTCAGGAAAACTAGATTAAGGCCATATATATATTTCTATGCTTTAAAGTGAGTCAATTTTTTATTGGAATTATAGGTCTGTAATTCCTTTAAATCATCTTTCTCAAGGATTTAATGATGATTTGTATGCAAACAGTAGAACAGGTCTATTCACAAATTGTTATATTCGACTCATAAAATATCATTGACAAAGTATGATGTTGGTTTTACACTCCTCCAGTTACATTTGCTCTTAAAACTTAACTTGAGAGAATATTTTATTTTTCATAAATGATTGACAATGTCTATATTAGAGACAAGTCCATTGCATGCACAAGGTTAGATTTCATGAAACTTTTCTGGAGGCAAAACATTTGAATTTTTTTGTATTATTAAGATTTCTAATGAAATATGTAAGGTCAGACAAATTTATACATTTTTTAGATTTATTGTAGAATGAATATATTGCAATATCACAAAATTTTTAATTGAAAATAACTTCTTGAATTGCAGTCTTGCAGGGACTTTGTAGATATAAACTGTATAGTAAGACCTCATCAATAATAAGAAGAGATGGGGCATCTTAATTTATGCAGGATTGTACAGATTTCATGGTAAATTATCAAAGCATTGTGAATATTTGAATATCTTTCTTATAGTAAGTACATTTAGCTATTAATTATACCTTGTTGTGTTCAGTGTAAGTAAGGTAGTCAAAGTTGCAATCTACCTTGGGAAGAAAGAACACAAAGTTGCCTTTGAACCCTGACATTTTTCATGTATATTACACAGAATATAACACTATAGTGAAAAAACCTGATATATGTCACTACAATCTGCTATTGATATAATTGTTTTGATGAGAAATCATGTTATCAGGCACTTAATGGTTGACTGAGCTTCACACGCCTCTCAGACAGAAGCATGAAAAGGTCCATAAAAGAATGTCAAACTTGATGGTTAAAATTGTAAATTTTATGTATCTTTCATGGTAGCTTGCAACTTTAACTTCCCATTAGATTATAGAATGCAATTGAAAAATAAGATATTTTTACAATAAATGTCACAGAAAGATGAATTGTAATATCTGCAGAGGGTTTTATACATAGATATGTAGAATTTTATTATTGAGAACGTTTTTAACTTAGGATTAAAATGCTGTATATATATTCTATGTGTATAGTAGCTTTATGATCAGTTTCATAATGTACAATAATTATACGCATTTGTGAGATATTATTAGCAGTAAAATATGATAAAATTAAACCTGTCTTTTGTCCTGTGAATTCCATGTCACATTTTGTGTTTGGACAGATCTTTAATCTTATAATCAGCATTCCTAAATTAGATTACTTTTTTTAGACCCAGGTATATAATCCCTCTTTAAAAATGTTTTAATATTTTTGCTCCATATTCTGGATTTGCCAGCTGAAATTTGGCCAGTTGTTATAAGGACTTTCTAACTTTCCTTTTCTAACTTTCCATTCAAATGGAATCTTAAAATTAATAGTTTGCAGTAAAAAAACAACAACAAAAAAACAACAACAAAAACACATCATTGACAAAAATTGGGAAATGGTATCAGAGAGAGACACACGGGTGAAATAATGAAGAATGGTTATGACTTGTAGTGCCAGTGCAGGCATTTTAGATTGATACATAATGGCTATGAATCCCATCTAGGGTAACTACTCATTTTGGGCTATCAATTTGGTGCATCACCTCCCGTGTTATACAGCGACTTTTTAAACTTAGAAATAACAAATTTTAGCCCAATGTTTAACATTCTATGTGCGAATTATATTTGAAATAGGAATATTTTGCCCCTAAAATAATTGAATTTTTTTCAAGGAAGTCAACTTGGTCTCACCCCAGTAATTATGTATACCTACGAGTAGAAGCAGAGAAGTAGTACATTGTAAAAAATTCATTTCTGTCTTTGTTTGATCGTTTTTCAGTGCTAAATTGATGAAAATTCTTTAGGTTTGGCTTAGTTGGACAGTTTATGACGAGGGTTTTCTAAAATTATGCAAAAAAAATGAAGTTTGAAAGAAACTTTGCTTTTATGGAGAAAAATAGTGCCGTGTAATGATTTGTCAGCAGGTGTTTTGGTGAGAAACAAGAAAACGTTTTTTAAAAAAAATGTCCTATTAATGCATTTAACTTGAGATTTTCGTGCTTGACATGCCTTTTTTATGGTTTTATATGAAAATTTGCGAATTTTACAATATTGTAGAGCCTTAGATTTAGCTCTTGACATTTTTATTAAAGAAGTTATGATAATTTGAAATCGGCAAGTCTAATCCTCCCTGCAATAGGGGGCCTCAATTACTGGGGTGAGACCACTTGTTTAAATTCAACGGAACCGGAAATAGATAGTTTGACCTCGATAGAGCAAGATGGCGGCGTCAGGACACGCGATACTTCGGAAATGTTGTCAAAGTGTGATATATTCCCAAGTGAGTGTATGTAATTTGTATAAAATCCCTGAAACAGTAGGATACCAATACTAAGATTAGATTGCGCTTGTATTTTGGGACATGCGTCTCCGCGTTTGTGGCAGAACACTCGTAACCTCTCCTGGATAATTTGCATTTCATTCATTTGCCATTTGAACGTGGTCAACATGTTGAATGTCACGATGATGACATTCTCTCATAGTCTTGCACAGACAGGTGAATGTAAATATTTTCCCGCCAAAGCCAACAGGCATCCTACAGGCAGTTAATGGATTGGGAATATCTGAATAAATTGCTTATCAAGTACATAGTTCATGATGAATTTAAGGAAGTTGATTATGTAACTCCAGATCTTTCACAGTAGGACTGTCTTGCGCCCGGTAGGAATCGCGGCCAAGTAGGAATTCCTACATAGCGCAAGTGCGCTCGGTTGGAATTCCTACTTTGCGCAAATAAGTAGGAATTGTCTTTTAAGAGATTTTATGTTTTTAAATCCTGATAGGACCAATACAGCTTACCATTTCTCGGCAGGATGCCAATAGGTTTTGCCGAGTAAACTTATACATGTACATGTAGGGCTAACAACCATAGGATTCGCGCATTTTGGTCTTTGCCAATCATTATATTATCCAACAAAACACGGACACTTGAATATATATGTGCTATAGTGGGGTATATCAATCAGTAACATTATTTTATCCTACAAAGCGATCATCGTATGTAAAATTCTTACAAGATTTACAAGTCAAGGTCACGTCTTTACACACACGATCATAGCTTTCACGCACTGACCTCTCTTCTGTGCCAAAATATGAAGATTAATATATCGATCATCTGACTTACATAATTGAAGAGAAGGGCTCAATAGCTCAATTTTGAGTTGTCAATGATGTAAATCGGCCAAGAATTGACAGAGCAGCGCCTATGTTTATGTTTTTGTAAGAAGCTGGTACTCGTGCACGTGCACATTGTGACGCAATCAGGGTCAATGGCTGCAACTTTCATAACAATTTAGTTCAGCTGATAGGTCTACCGTTTGGTCGTGAACCTTACACACTCACACCAAACATTGTCAGCGTCCATCGCTACACAAAATTATTAATTAGGTCTAATATTGCTTGGAAATGTCCTCTTATTGACAGAGCATGGAATTCTGAGTAGATTTAGTTTACATGGTAACAGCCTGCAGGTCACTTTGCCTAACGGGAGATCGCCTCAGTCGCTGTGCATCACAACCATACCGAATCACAACAATGGCCTTTTCGACTTGTTACCACTTTGCCTCACATGTTTAAAAAGCTTTTGAAACAAATGTTAACCAAGAGCCAGGTTTAGTGAAATTCTACAACTTTGTGATAAAATCTTAACAAAAATTGTAGAACCTATACAATGTTTCAACATTTGATGTAGAATCTATACATTGTTTCAATATTTGATACTTTTGCCGATCAAGTTGTAACAATTGATGTCCACTGTCAATCATTTCCTCATAGACCAATGAAAGTTTAGTTTTATTTGAAAGTGAAGCCAGGCTATGGCTCAGCTACAACCAGGCTACAAGCGTGCTGGACGTTCAATTTATCACTCCTGATTGTGTGAACTTTGTTACTTATTCACTGTGCACAGTTCATTATTCATTTTTTTCTTCTAAATCTATGGTAGACTATGTCAACATCTCAGATTTCAAAAATGGTGTTCCAAATATCACTGTGCTGGATTTTGTGCCATATTATGTAAAAGGAAATTATAGTAATTATAAAAACCAAAATATTATTTAAGCATGGAGGAAAAAACAAGTGCAGATCAATTCAAAGGTCACCCAATTTTGTATGTGGGTTATGGTGTTATTTATAAAGCATTTCCCTGGCACATTTAACAGTAGCAAGATGGCACCACTCAAAACTTGAAAGTATTTGAAAATTAATTTCAATTAATCCTACATTGTGCAACTTGAGCAATGTAGGAATCCACCACGTGACAGCTATTTGACACCATTTTGGTCATTCTTACATGCTGCCATGTGTTATTCCTACATTGTGCAACTTGAGCAATGTAGGAATCCATCATATGACAGATATTTGGCATCATTCTGGTAACTTTTACATGCTGCCATGTGTTATTCCTACATTGTGCAACTTGAGCAATGTAGGAATCCACTATGTGACAGTTATTTGACATCATTTAGGCCACTCTTACATGCTGCCATGTGTTATTCCTACATTGTGCAACTTGAGAAATGTAGGAATCCACTATGTGACAGTTATTTGACATCATTTAGGCCACTCTTACATGCTGCCATGTGTTATTCCTACATTGTGCAACTTGAGCAATGTAGGAATCCACTATGTGACAGCTATTTGACACCATTTAGGCCACTCTTACATGCTGGCATGTGTTATTCCTACATTGTGCAACTTGAGCAATGTAGGAATCCACTATGTGACAGTTATTTGACATCATTTAGGCCACTCTTACATGCTGCCATGTGTTATTCCTACATTGTGCAACTTGAGCAATGTAGGAATCCATCATATGACAGATATTTGGCATCATTCTGGTAACTTTTACATGCTAGCATGTGTTATTCCTACATTGTGCAACTTGGGCAATGTAGAAATCCACTATGTGACAGTTATTTGACATCATTTAGGCCACTCTTACATGCTGCCATGTGTTATTCCTACATTGTGCAACTTGAGCAATGTAGGAATCCACTATGTGACAGTTATTTGACATCATTTAGGCCACTCTTACATGCTGGCATGTGTTATTCCTACATTGTGCAACTTGAGCAATGAAGGAATCCATCATATGACAGATATTTGGCATCATTCTGGTAACTTTTACATGCTGGCATGTGTTATTCCTACATTGTGCAACTTGAGCAATGTAGGAATCCACTATGTGACAGTTATTTGACATCATTTTGGTCATTCTTACATGCTGGCATGTGTTATTCCTACATTGTGCAACTTGAGCAATGTAGGAATCCACTATGTGACAGTTATTTGACATCATTTAGGCCACTCTTACATGCTGCCATGTGTTATTCCTACATTGTGCAACTTGAGCAATGTAGGAATCCACTATGTGACAGTTATTTGACATCATTTAGGCCACTCTTACATGCTGCCATGTGTTATTCCTACATTGTGCAACTTGAGCAATGTAGGAATCCACTATGTGACAGTTATTTGACATCATTTAGGCCACCATTATTACAGTTTAACACATTGTTATCGTGTTATATTTAATTACATTTTGTTATGTTAATTAATTTATGTAGATTTTATAGTGTTCAATGCAGATTAAACTGATGCTACAATTTGCTCACAACTTTGCCTCACAAGTATATATGTAAGGTGAACACTGGGTAAAATTAACCTAATTGAACTTACTTTTTTTGTAAACGCATCTACATTTCGCAAAGAATACAAATACATGTCATATAAAGCTGTATTCTCAAGAAGAGGTTAGTAAAACATCATTATTCGTATATTCGTATGCAGAAAGATTCTTTCAGATATTCTATTTCAGAAAATTCTTACAATATGCTGCAAATGTTACTATGTCACCAAAAATGATTTTTTTGATAATCATCTTTTTTTAGGAATGGATGTGGGCAACCAGTGTCTGTGCCCACTCATCACCACTGGATAGTACTAACAGGCAGTCACCATGACTGATTATAACTTGAATCTGACTTATACTGCATGTGTTCCACTGTCGTTGATTTTGACATGATTTTTGGATTAGGATTTATTATAATTCATCGTTATTGATATGTGATAGATCTATTGATCTGCATGGCATTTACGTTAATAAGGATAGATTTAATTTACTGTTCTTTATACTACAAACACATCTAACTAACAAAATTTTGTTGAGTTGGCTCAAGTTCATGGTCTATCCCTAACTGATGAGTCCTGGGTAGACTGTATGGGCCATTAACCTGTATCAGGACGAAACACTGCCAATAACCCATAATAAAAATATCCAAAGTGCCCGAGTGTATTAATATTTTTTTTAAATCAGCTTAAAAGATATTATCATTGTTCTTGGCAGTGTCTTGGGAATGAAAGTAATTAAGTCAGAGTAAATTATTTGAATACAAAAAACATGAACAAAAAAATACACATATATTCCTTGGTAATTTAATGCGAATTACTGAAAGACATTTGACAGTTGTTAGCATTAAGGGGAAATCTTCAAAAAAATTGTTTCCCTCCAATAAAAATACTGCATCACTCATCGTCACCAGCAAGTATGGGCAGAAGGAATAACACATGGCAGTATGTAAGAATGACCAAAATGGTGTCAAATAGCTGGCACATGGTGGATTCCTACATTGCTCAAGTTGCACAATGTAGGAATAACACATGCTAACATGTAAAAGTTACCAGAATGATGCCAAATATCTTTCACATGATGGATTCCTTCATTGCTCAAGTTGCACAATGTAGGAATAACACATGCCAGCATGTAAGAGTGGCCTAAATGATGTCAAATAACTGTCACATGGTGGATTCCTACATTGCTCAAGTTGCACAATGTAGGAATAACACATGCCAGCATGTAAGAGTGGCCTAAATGATGTCAAATAACTGTCACATAGTGGATTCCTACATTGCTCAAATTGCACAATGTAGGAATAACACATGCCAGCGTGTAAGAGTGACCATTACGGGACCCTCTTTTACCCGTATACCAAATTTGGTGAACTTTGAATCGACCTGCGCCAGTTTTCACTTGGAATATTAGGATTTATTTTATTTAATTATTGAAATTAAAAAGTTAGCGCCAGGGAAACACTTTACAAATAACATTATGGGACCCTCCTTAACCCATATACCAAATTTGGTGAATTTTGAATTGACCAGCACTTTTTTCCCCCCTTGTTTAAATTATATTTTGGTTTTTATAATCTTTATAATTTCCTTTCACATAATATGGCACAAAATCCACAAATTCCAAAATGTTGACAAATTTAGGAAAAAAATTGAAAAATGAACTGTGAATAGTGAATAAGTAACAAATTTCACACACATAACTTATTTGCGCTAGGTAGGAATTCCTACTTCTGGTTGCGCAATGTAGGAATCATTCCTACATCGCGCAAGATTCCTACTTTGCGCATGACAGGACTACTACCAGTTTCTGCTGATGAAGTAGGCCGTGACTGGCAGCAGCTACAAGGGTACTCTCCAGTTTAGCTGTTGTAATCAGGGGTTATTGGTAGCAATGCAAAACTAGTTCATGATTTTTTGGCCGCAGTACTTCATTGAGCATGTTGAGTAACCATGGTTATAAATTTCATCAATTGATTATGTAGATACACTAGTCCAGAAAAAATTGGTTAATCCTGCCAATCAACAAAATTTAAGGAGGCTAGTCCTTTAGGAGTTAACTAACCCTAGGGACCTTCGGTAGCCATTAATATCCTTCCAGTAACATGATAATTTTTCCATCTAAATCTGGGAGCAGACTTCTCTGAGGGGCTGACTTCTCTCTACGGTCGAGTTCACTTTCGTCTGCCTTCACTTGTTACCCTCTCTACGTGTATGCCACTGTCAGTCTTGATTGATCACTGCATATGGAAGTTAGTCTATTTAGATGTCCAAGGTGATGACGACAATTCCATTTTATTTCCATCAAATATTCTCATTTTAGAAAAGCCTGCCATCTATGATCATTTACATAACATAATTGTCAGATGCATTTCAGTTTTGATGCTTAAAAGTCTCGTGACAAGAAAACTGTGAAAATGTTTAAATTGTGCCATTATATGTTACAATATATGGACATTGCATTTCACTGTTTTATTATTTTTATAAATGGAGTGCAGAATTATAGTGGATCAAAGTGATTTGCTGGACATGCCCCTTTTTATATGGGTCAAATCAGGGCTGCTGAGATTTTGCCGGAAGTGACGCATGTTTGCCTTTTCATGTTCAAAACAAACCACTCCAAGCTAGTGAAAGTCTTGAGGGATGACACTTTATAAATAATAACAAGAGTGTTGATTACATCTTTGAACCACTGGTGGCCTAATGAGCACATGTGGATTGTAGGTCAGATCATGTTTCACATCATAGTCACTTGGATTCTGCCTGTAGTGATGGGGAGGAAGGAATACAGACAGCCACCCAGTTGAGTTTGACAAACTTACATCGGCCTATTGAGATTATTCAGATCCTACAAGGGACTGAACTTTTCTTTATCATCACATTATGGTCAAAGTCATTTCCTTGTTGCGAAAGAAATGTTGAAATCTCAAATTTTGGTATCACTTTTACAGAATTTCTATTTTTATTCAAAATTCCTTTGTCTGTTTGTATAAATTTTCATTGTAAAAAATATGGAAATATCAACTAAGAATAATTCATAGATATTTTAAAAGTGTTATCTCAATGTTCCATTTAAAGTTTTAAAACCCTTAAACTTCATGCCAAAAGTGTTTAGGGTTAGCTAATAAGTGTCTTGAAGGTGAGTAGAGCAGGTCATATTTCAGACACTATACACAGTTAAGTCATGTTTGTTTATTTTCTTCAATGAAAGTATGGATTTTGGAATGGCAAGCCGATGTAAATGCAGGTCTCTATTTTACAGCCTCAAGTTTTGCCATTAATCATATTTTCAATGGATGTTATTTGTGTAGAAGAAAGAACATCAGCTGTTATACATGTACAGACATAGGAGGAATATGTGTGCAGGAGATGCATGCGGGGCGCAATGACGTAGGCAGCCTGCTGACCCAGTTCCAGGTCAAGGGAGTAGGTTAATTACCCTGGGGGTTCAAAGATCTTGGATTATAGCTAAACCAAATATCAGACTGCAGACAAATTTGTCAGATATTTCTCAGAGGTACGAAATCTAAAGATTTACCACTTAAAAAAATTCTTGTCATGTGACTTTTAACCCATAACGGACGGAAAGGACGGCAACATCCATCACCAGTAACATACGTGAGGGATGTTGATAATCCCCATTGTTTTGGCTTAATGACCTCATTTTGTAACATTCTGAAGGGCTGCAACTTGTGAAAGGGTAATCATGGTAATGATGTCAGACAACTTCAATCATGAAATTTTGACCCCAGTACTTTGTTGAGCATACTGAATAAGCATGGTTATTAATTTATTAATTTAGTATGCAGATACACTAGTCCAGAAAAAAATTGGTTAGTCCAGCCAATCAAAAAAATTTATATAGGCATGTCCATGTCACTGTCTCATCAAATATCATCAGTTTCAGATGACACCTTGTTTTTTTATGATTGGATTTTAGGGAGCTCTTTGTGCACTTCCGATTTTTTTGTGCACTTCCAGTATGTTGTTTTTAATGGGGAAGGTGATGATAGATTATTTACAATTCAGGTTATTCACAGGTGCTTAATGGTGTTACTTTAAAACCTGATTTTAACAAATATATATTTTTGCAGAGAAACAGAAGTTGGCAGTCTTGCAGTAGATGCCTGTCACTATACTCCAGTCAGTCTACAGTGCCTGCTAACTTCACCAGAACAAATGGCCAACTTGATGTCCGGTTATATCAGGTAAGGAAATGTTTGTTTTGTATTACACATCATTACGGGTGTATCTTTCTTATTTATAAATATAAAAAGTAAATGAGACAAATTTTAACATTAAGTTTAAACTTTTTATATAACCCAAAAGAGGTTTGGATTTTACTAATGACCAATGACAATTCTGTTTTTGGTTTGATTTCTCTGGAATTTGAAATTTTGTTATTTTCAGGTGCGACACATGTCAGGCAGAGGAGGTGGCCAGAAAGGCTTCTTTGGTCAAATCATAGAAAATATCAGAACAGACATGAACAAAAATAAAGAAATGAAGGTAGTAATTGTGATTATATTTCTAAATTGTGATTCAAGTGTGGGAATTATATGTACAGCATTTATAACATCAGCTTATGACATAGCATTCTTTATCCCCAAATGTTAACATCTTGTTAATCTTCTCACAGGATAATCTGAGCAAATTCAGAGAAGAAGCCAAAAAGTTAGAAGAGTCAGATGCACTGCAAAAGGCCAGAGAAAAATATGTAAGTATTTATTTATGTCTACATTCTTTACATTTCAAATGACATTAAAAAAAGTCTGCATTTAAAAGTGGTACATCAAATACAAAGGATCCACTGCTTGATGCAACACATTTATTTGTTAGATTCAGTTTGGTTTAGGTAATGGAGTATGTATTTTATAGTTTTCATATATTTGAATTACAGAAATCTATAGAATCTGAAACCACCAAAGGATCAGATGTTTTAAAAGACAGACTGAATGTTATCCAAGAAAAACTTAAAGAGGTAGGTGAACAACAAATATTTAAGCTCAATTTAGTTTCTGAGATTAAACCATATTTGCATGCATTGTGAATGAAATAAGTATTTCCATAGCTGTGAGAATCTTAAGTATCTTTCACTGGAAATATAACAGGAATATCAAGTATTTTATCTGTCAAAATATATTGATTTTATTTTCAGACATTAACAGATGCAGAAAGAACAGAACTAGGAAAGAAGAGCAAAGAGATCGCAGATGAACTTAGCAAGTTTTCAACCAAAGCTGCCCATACTCTCTCAAAGCAAGGAGAAAATTTAGTACAAAGTAAAGTCTACAAATCTGTATCCGAGGTAAATATTAGAATATCATAAATTGATCTTGTCTCAAAATCTAACAGATAGAGTTACCTCCCATCTTTTCTCTGCATGACCCCTTGTAAGCATTATTTGCCCTAATTATTTGCTCTCATGTCTGATGCAGGGTGTTAAAGCCGTGAAGCATGAAATTGATGAGACAACACTGTCGCGGTCCAGACTGTACAAAGCACCAGGTATTTGATCATTTTATAAGCAAATTCAACAAGTAGAATTTTTTTAACTTAAAATAGCATTTTTTTTATATTTCAGCCACATTTTACTTTTTCAGTGGTCATTGACAATCTCTATCATATAAATGTTAATATCAAAATGTCATTTTGGTTGTTATGATATGTTAGTTAACATTTTATACATCTAATTCAGTATAAGTGATATTCTAAATAATCTTATTGAAGAGTATCTATACAAGGCAACCTTAATTCTCGCTCTGTAATTAAAGGTGATTTCTTGTGAGATAAAAAGACAGTTAGATTCTATCTTTTTATTTTTAGTTGAGACAATAACTTTTAACTTTTTTATGATAAAGAATTATTATTTGTATATTTATTGATGCTTAATAGAAAAATTGAGGAAAAGAGAAGATGGTATGCTGAAGTCTTCAGCAGAACAAAAGGAATTTGAGGCTGATACGTAAGTTTTAGCTTTCATGAAATAATTCTTTTTCCTTAAAAGATATAAATGTCTGTAACAAATTTTTGATCAAATGTTCATACCTGTCATATTACTTCCACACAAATATCTTTACCATTTGAAAGTAGATGAATCTTCTTCAAAAATCCAGATCATCCATTGAACACTTTGTCAACAATCATTACCTAGCTGATCAGTGATTTAGTGCAAACATCTACTGAGTAAATGTTTGCTAACCTTCAAATTGGGATGCTGGAGTGCATTGACTTACACAGGCCATTTTTCCATTGGTGTTTGTTATTAGAGAAAAACACCCTTTAGAACTGCAACAGTGGTCACATGAGTACAAGCACAGTACTAGGCACTTTCAGCAGAATACAATAATACTTGCAGGTGCATTTTTGTTGATTTCAGGGAGATAGATTGAATGATCACAGTATCATGACCACATATCATTTATACATATGATATCTGTAAAACTGCACATGACCTATGTGATCTTGTATAAGCTTCAACAATTTTGTTAGGAATCAAATTTGCAGTAAAATATTTTTTTTTAAATCATGTTATTTTTTTACTTTTGGAAGAGATCTGGAAGAGATAGTTAATTCATTTGTCCATATAAATTGGCATAGTTTTGTGTCATAAAAACATACACTCTAACACTAGAGGGCACTGTAACAAGTGTTGCATTTGAAACCAGACTGTTAGAAAATTGTAAATCAACATTGTATTATTTTTTACCCGTTTTCATAATGTTATTAGTTTTCTATAATAATCCAATTGAACATCAGATTTATCATGAATATTAAATACTCAACTTATATAAAACAAAACATTAGAGATGGTTGCTTATAAATGATTTCTCATTTCAGAGAAGCTACAGGAATGGTCATGCACAAAGATTCAAAGTGGTCCCAAAGCTGGCAGAACTTCAAGGATAACAACCAGGTTGTACATAGTAAGTTCAAGTCTCTTTAGATGAGTCCATTTTTCCTCATAATCACATTCTTTCAAGAAGATTTAAATTTTTTTGATTATTACAGTCTGTTCATAAGTGGAAAGAATTGATTTCAAAGGTTTTTTGTTTATGTTGCAGAATTATTTGACTTGAAGATGAAATACGATGAAAGTGATCACATTGTTGTGAGAGCCACCAGAACATTTACTGATAAAATGACAGAGTTATTTGGTAAGTTTTTCAAAATCAAGGTGTTTTTCAAATTCATGTTTGAGATTCAAAGGAGAATCAGTGAATATTTATTTCTTGGAAATATGAGTTTTTTATGTATTTGCTGTACAATGCTTTCAATTGAATACACCAAACTTATGAAATGTTTCAGGTAGAAGGTTTATAAATTTTAGTAGATGAAATAATTTTTACATCATTTTTAGGTGGTGTTTTCTCAAAGACTGAAATGTCAGAAGTTTTAACAGAAATTGTAAAAATGGACCCTGATTTCGACAAGGAGAAATTTATCCGTGATTGCCAGGGAGATATCATCCCAAATGTCCTTGAGGTAATTGCCTGGATTATTGTGAAGAACTCACAACTTGTTTATTCGTCTTAACAAACAATATAAGATGAATCACTTCAAGATTTTTTAAAGATTAAAAAATTGAACAATATATAAATAAAACTTTGAAGATTTTAGCTTTAAAGAATTATCAATAACATACCCTATTAGATGAATCATTTCGAGATTTATTATTGAATAATTAATCAGTTCCATGTTAACAGCACAATTTCATTATTGTTTAATGTTTTGTTTTTATTTTAGGCAATAGTCAGAGGTGATATTGATATTCTTCAGGATTGGTGCCACGAAGCTGTAAGTTTTCAAAAAAAAAAATAATTTTACATTCTCTAATATGGTCATTAGGGTAAATTTGTGATGTTATCAAACATTTTATTGCTATAATATTCAGTGATTGATGAAAATTAAGAGTATGTGATGCTGAATTGTTAATTTTTTTAGGTTTTCAACACATTAACACATCCAATGAAACAAGTCCAAGAGATGAGATACAAGATGGATTCAAAAGTGCTGGATGTAAATCATGTAGATGTAAGTAGGCCTCTTGTTTATAAATGAATATTAAAGAGGGGGGTCCAGTACCCCTGAAAAGCCGTACGGTCAGTTAACCCCACCCCAGATTTTGCCCCAGCTGCTGATTGGTGCTGCTCCACACAACACAGCTACCTCACAAGTTGACCGTTGGTCAAACTGTCCACTCACAGCCCACTGGATGCTGCTGGTGGCTGGGCAGGTTGTTTGTAAACATAGGCAAGAAAGGGGTTGTATCATACCACCCTGCTAACCCCTCTGACTATCTCAGTGACAGTCCTCCTCCTTGATCTCATAAAGAGAGGGGGAAGAGAATAAAGGCAGAAAAGGTGAACCTTATAATTTAAAGTGTCCATATGTCATTATTTACATGTTTATCAATCAAAAACTTTCGGACCATTCAGAAAACATAAATTAAGCACTGAAAAGTTTATCTGAGGAGGACCAGGAAATCAGGTTCTTATCTTTACACAAGTTATATAATGAGTCTCTGAAGTTGACCGCTCCCCCACTGAGCTGCAGCAACATCTTGCCCATGGGAGGTATGGGGTAAAACCGCAAATATGTTGTAACATGCTGGACACATGCACTCAGCCATGTGCTTGGTATTTATAAACAAACCTAAACCCACATCTCACACACAGTGTCAACTGTCAATCAAATTCAAAATAATTTAAATCTCAGAACACTTTTATTGTTTAAAAGAGCTTTGATATCAAACATTTAGATTTCAGATTAAAATATGTTGTAGCCCTTGTGTTCATGCAGCATTGTACCAAGTATCACACATTTCTATTAGAAAGTAACAAATATATTAGAATGTATTCAATTTATACTGGCTGAGCTCTGGGTGTTTTGATGGTCAAGACCTGTTTAATAGGCTCCACCCCCTTCCTTTTATACTTGAACCCCCTCCTTTAAGGGCAATATCTTTTTCATACTTATATAATGTGTGAAGATTTATCTTAAGAAAGGTTGAGGTATTTTTAGACATATGTCTTGTATCCTTGGTAACAGATTTTGACTTGATACCTGGGAGGGCCACAGGCCGTGGCGCAGTTGGTTAGAGCGCCAGCTTATTAGCACCAGTTCCTCTGTGGTGATCCAAAGGTCGTGGGTTCGAACCCCGGCCGTGCCGGGATTGAACTCATGATACAATTTCCCACATGAGCTGAGGCCCGTGCCTAAAGGGTTAACCCGTTGTCCTTGTAAATCTGTGACCGGGTGGGTTGTCATGTCAAGGACCTGCGACATGACAATTCAGTGAGGCAGCACTATATCTGCTACAAGTAGGTCTCATCACGAAATGACTGAAATAATGTTGAAAGTGATGTAAAACCCAAAACAAAAAAACAAAAAGATACCTGGGAGCTGACAGACTGTCCATGCAAGATTCAAAATCTG
This sequence comes from Amphiduros pacificus, assembly GCA_949316495.1. Taxonomy (NCBI): domain Eukaryota; kingdom Metazoa; phylum Annelida; class Polychaeta; order Phyllodocida; family Hesionidae; genus Amphiduros; species Amphiduros pacificus. The sequence goes on along the minus strand of OX439010.1, from coordinate 17,534,779 downwards.
TTATCAGGTGGTTTATCACATACTTGTTGTAGTCTTGGGATGACCTGGACCATAACAGCAACTGTTGTCTCCCAGGTTTTTAAGGTTCTAATGCATTTTCAATGGGCAAATATCAGTGCAGCAATGTAGGTATATGTGACAAAGTAGTTATATTGAATATAATAATTTGTGACAACTCCAAGTGTTTGTGATCGAGCAAATTGTCTGAGAGATAACATAACTCATTGTGCAATGTTTTAGTGGGGCTTTATTGCATAAAGTGGGGTGATAATGTCTTGCACCCAGTAGGAATCGTGTCCCAGTAGGAATTCCTACATTGCACAACTGCCCAAAGTAGGAATTCCTGCTCTGCACAAATAAGTAGGAATTTTAAGATATATCAATAACTTAGTCATGGCATCCACTCCCTAAATAACAAGCCCTTCCATAGATATTTTTTCCTGTTATTTTTTTTTTTTGCATTTTGGACATTTGAGAGCACTTAGGGGCAGTTTTTACACGTGAAATGGCCGCCAGGCCTAAAATAAACAAAAGGCAAATTCACTGCTAGAGATTCTTGAGCTATCAATAACTGAGATGACTGGATGCGGCCAATATAATTACAATGTTTATCAGTTTTATATTAAATTTGGTATGCTAAAAAAATGATGGACACTTCTGGCTTAATTGGACATTATTGGTACTAAAGGACATGAACATTGGCTACAAATATCGACTGACTTGTACTTTGTAATTGAAATGTGACATCTGTGGAAATAGAAATGTTGATTGTCACTTTATTTTGACAAAAATGTACAAAAAAATATTGTTTTGAAATAGTATCATACTAATATACTTACAGGCTCATGCCCAGCTATTTTCTAACTGCTAATCAGAAATGTACATATACAATACAACTTCCTGCACAGATAAAATCATGTCTTTATGCACCCAGCTGACATCAGTGCATGCTCATATTATTATTTTTATTATAACAGTCCCACATTCATTAAGTCCGATGTTCATATACTCTAAACCTCCTCATCCAGGTTTCTGACATTTGGATTCATGACTTAAATATTCCTACTTATTTGCACAATGTAGGAATTCCAACTTTGTCTTGCACAATGTAGGAATTATTCCTACATTGTGCAAGATTCCTACTTTGCGCATGACAGCAACACTATAAAGTTCACATAACACAGCAAATTATTGCTTACATTATAATGTATACTCATTACATTCTAAATAGCCCATTATAATTTGAATATCATGACAGCCCCATTCATGTGATACGATCCTTGCATGGATAACTATGTATGTAATTTAACAGATCGTTCTGTAACTTTCAGATTGTAGCAGGTAAGATGATGGAGCAGGGCCCAGTATTAGTGATCAGCTTTAATGCCCAGCAGATTATGGTGGTACGGGACTCCAAGGGTGCTGTAGTTGAAGGGGATCCGGTAAGTTGAAAGCTTCTTATTTCAAAACCCTGGATTCCTATTCAAAAAGCATATAATTTTAAAGAAAGGAGAATATTGTGAATTAAATAATGATTAATTTCCTATGATGAAGGAGGTTTTCAAAATACGAATTAAATCCTTTTTTATGATGATTTATAAAATAAAATTTGGCCCTACTTAATATACCAACATGTCTATCAAAACATCACATATGTTGATTTGTTGGAATAATTACATTATGAAAGAAATTATTATTTTTTATATTTCTAGGAGAAGATTCTACGTGTGTTTCATGTGTGGGCTTTGTGCCGGGACCAGGACATTCTGGATCCCAAAGCTGCGTGGAGAATTGTGGACTTATCCTCCAATCCTCAGGAACAGTTTTTATGAAACATTTTCTCAGCTTTCAAAAACCTTCTTCTCTTTATGCTTACAAAAATGGCAAAGTTATCTCAGTTTTTGTCATTTTCTGGCTGAGAAATATGTGAACATTGTGGATCTTAGTTTTTGAGATTGGGACAAAGTTCTAGGTGTGGCTTTATGCAAATATTAATTTATATTCAACTCTCAGGAAACTAACCAAAATATCCTGAAAGTTGCTTTTAATGCACGTCATAAACTAGATAATGTTTCAGATAAATTATGTTTTTTTTTTAAATGTGAATAAGAATACACAATTTTCCTAATTCTCTTCCCAAACTGGGTAACAGCATTGCTATAAAAAAAAACAGATCATAGTTTCAGTTTGATAATGATGACATAAACACAAATACTTTTATTCTATCAAACTAAGTGAATACAATTTCGACATAATTGAATATAGGAGTGATTTAAAACATGATGTAAATCACAGCAAAAAAATGTTCAGAAAATAAGTGACAAAGTTTAAGATTTTAGATCACTAAATAATTACCCCTCATAGATGAAGTACATGTCAATAATGTATTACTTAAACTGTAGGATATTTGAGGAAAATTCAAATGAGTGTTACCTACAATATTGTAAATATGATATCCCTCAATGAAACTTGTAGTACAAAATAAAAAATGCCAATTACCAAATAATTGTTCATATTTTTTTATTTTTTTATTTCTTTCTTTATTTCTTTTTTTGAAATTACAATTTAACTTGTTCTGAAAACGTTATGTAGTAGCCAGCCATATGTGAGGCCTCCCATACAGATAGTGTTACCAATACACGGCTCAGAGTCCTACATAGAGCAGTGGCCAGCCATATGTGAGGCCTCCCATACAGCTACCCTCACCACTACACTGCTCAGAGAAGTCCTACATGGAGCAGTGGCCAGCCATATGCGAGGCCTCCCATACAGCTACTGTCACCACTACACTGCTCAGAGAAGTCCTACATAGAGCAGTGGCCAGCCATATGTGAGGCCTCCCATACAGCTACTGTCACCACTACACTGCTCAGAGAAGTCCTACATGGAGCAGTGGCCAGCCATGTGAGGCCTCCCATACAGCTACTGTCACCACTACACTGCTCAGAGAAGTCCTACATGGAGCAGTGGCCAGCCATATGTGAGGCCTCCCATACAGCTACCCTCACCACTACACTGCTCAGAGAAGTCCTACATGGAGCAGTGGCCAGCCATATGTGAGGCCTCCCATACAGCTACCCTCACCACTACACTGCTCAGAGAAGTCCTACATGGAGCAGTGGCCAGCCATATGCGAGGCCTCCCATACAGCTACTGTCACCACTACACTGCTCAGAGAAGTCCTACATGGAGCAGTGGCCAGCCATATGTGAGGCCTCCCATACAGCTACTGTCACCACTACACTGCTCAGAGAAGTCCTACATAGAGCAGTGGCCAGCCATATGTGAGGCCTCCCATACAGCTACTGTCACCACTACACTGCTCAGAGAAGTCCTACATGGAGCAGTGGCCAGCCATATGTGAGGCCTCCCATACAGCTACTGTCACCACTACACTGCTCAGAGAAGTCCTACATAGAGCAGTGGCCAGCCATATGTGAGGCCTCCCATACAGCTACTATCACCACTACACTGCTCAGAGAAGTCCTACATAGAGCAGTGGCCAGCCATATGTGAGGCCTCCCATACAGCTACTGTCACCACTACACTGCTCAGAGAAGTCCTACATGGAGCAGTGGCCAGCCATATGTGAGGCCTCCCATACAGCTACTGTCACCACTATACTGCTCAGAGAAGTCCTACATGGAGCAGTGGCCAGCCATATGTGAGGCCTCCCATACAGCTACCCTCACCACTACACTGCTCAGAGAAGTCCTACATGGAGCAGTGGCCAGCCATATGCGAGGCCTCCCATACAGCTACTGTCACCACTACACTGCTCAGAGAAGTCCTACATGGAGCAGTGGCCAGCCATATGTGAGGCCTCCCATACAGCTACCCTCACCACTACACTGCTCAGAGAAGTCCTACATGGAGCAGTGGCCAGCCATATGTGAGGCCTCCCATACAGCTACCCTCACCACTACACTGCTCAGAGAAGTCCTACATGGAGCAGTGGCCAGCCATATGCGAGGCCTCCCATACAGCTACTGTCACCACTACACTGCTCAGAGAGAGAAGTCCTACATAGAGCAGTGGCCAGCCATATGCGAGGCCTCCCATACAGCTACTGTCACCACTACACTGCTCAGAGAAGTCCTACATAGAGCAGTGGCCAGCCATATTTGAGGCCTCCCATACAGATAGTGTTACCAATACACTGCTCAGAGTCCTACATAGAGCAGTGGCCAGCCATATGTGAGGCCTCCCATACAGCTACCCTCACCACTACACTGCTCAGAGAAGTCCTACATAGAGCAGTGGCCAGCCATATGCGAGGCCTCCCATACAGCTACTGTCACCACTACACTGCTCAGAGAAGTCCTAGATAGAGCAGTGGCCAGCCATATGCGAGGCCTCCCATACAGCTAGTGTCACCACTACACTGCTCAGAGAAGTCCTACATAGAGCAGTGGCCAGCCATATGTGAGGCCTCCCATACAGCTACTGTCACCACTACACTGCTCAGAGAAGTCCTACATAGAGCAGTGGCCAGCCATATGCGAGGCCTCCCATACAGCTACTGTCACCACTACACTGCTCAGAGAAGTCCTACATAGAGCAGTGGCCAGCCATATGCGAGGCCTCCCATACAGCTACCCTCACCACTACACTGCTCAGAGAAGTCCTACATGGAGCAGTGGCCAGCCATATGTGAGGCCTCCCATACAGCTACCCTCACCACTACACTGCTCAGAGAAGTCCTACATGGAGCAGTGGCCAGCCATATGCGAGGCCTCCCATACAGCTACCCTCACCACTACACTGCTCAGAGAAGTCCTACATGGAGCAGTGGCCAGCCATATGCGAGGCCTCCCATACAGCTACTGTCACCACTACACTGCTCAGAGAAGTCCTACATAGAGCAGTGGCCAGCCATATGCGAGGCCTCCCATACAGCTACTGTCACCACTACACTGCTCAGAGAAGTCCTACATAGAGCAGTGGCCAGCCATATGCGAGGCCTCCCATACAGCTACTGTCACCACTACACTGCTCAGAGAAGTCCTACATGGAGCAGTGGCCAGCCATATGCGAGGCCTCCCATACAGCTACTGTCACCACTACACTGCTCAGAGAAGTCCTACATAGAGCAGTGGCCAGCCATATTTGAGGCCTCCCATACAGATAGTGTTACCAATACACTGCTCAGAGTCCTACATAGAGCAGTGGCCAGCCATATGTGAGGCCTCCCATACAGCTACTGTCACCACTACACTGCTCAGAGAAGTCCTACATGGAGCAGTGGCCAGCCATATGCGAGGCCTCCCATACAGCTACTGTCACCACTACACTGCTCAGAGAGGTCCTACATAGAGCAGTGGCCAGCAATATGCGAGGCCTCCCATACAGCTAGTGCCACCACTACACTGCTCAGAGAAGTCCTACATAGAGCAGTGGCCAGCCATATGTGAGGCCTCCCATACAGCTAGTGCTCAGAGAAGTCCTACATGGAGCAGTGGCCAGCCATATGTGAGGCCTCCCATACAGCTACCCTCACCACTACACTGCTCAGAGAAGTCCTACATAGAGCAGTGGCCAGCCATATGTGAGGCCTCCCATACAGCTACTGTCACCACTACACTGCTCAGAGAAGTCCTACATGGAGCAGTGGCCAGCCATATGTGAGGCCTCCCATACAGCTACTGTCACCACTACACTGCTCAGAGAAGTCCTACATAGAGCAGTGGCCAGCCATATGCGAGGCCTCCCATACAGCTAGTGCCACCACTACACTGCTCAGAGAAGCCCTACATAGAGCAGTGGCCAGCCATATGTGATGCCTCCCATACAGCTAGTGCCACCACTACACTGCTCAGAGAAGTCCTACATAGAGCAGTGGCCAGCCATATGGGAGGCCTCCCATACAGCTAGTGCCACCACTACACTGCTCAGAGAAGTCCTACATAGAGCAGTGGCCAGCCATATGTGAGGCCTCCCATACAGCTACCCTCACCACTACACTGCTCAGAGAAGTCCTACTTTAGAGCAGTGGCCAGCCATATGTGAGGCCTCCCATACAGCTACTGTCACCACTACACTGCTCAGAGAAGTCCTACATGGAGCAGTGGCCAGCCATATGCGAGGCCTCCCATACAGCTACTGTCACCACTACACTGCTCAGAGAGGTCCTACATAGAGCAGTGGCCAGCAATATGCGAGGCCTCCCATACAGCTAGTGCCACCACTACACTGCTCAGAGAAGTCCTACATAGAGCAGTGGCCAGCCATATGTGAGGCCTCCCATACAGCTAGTGCCACCACTACACTGCTCAGAGAAGTCCTACATAGAGCAGTGGCCAGCCATATGTGAGGCCTCCCATACAGCTACCCTCACCACTACACTGCTCAGAGAAGTCCTACTTTAGAGCAGTGGCCAGCCATATGTGAGGCCTCCCATACAGCTACTGTCACCACTACACTGCTCAGAGAAGTCCTACTTTAGAGCAGTGGCCAACCATATGTGAGGCCTCCCATACAGCTACTGTCACCACTACACTGCTCAGAGAAGTCCTACATAGAGCAGTGGCCAGCCATATGTGAGGCCTCCCATACAGCTACTGTCACCACTACACTGCTCAGAGAAGTCCTACATAGAGCAGTGGCCAGCCATATGTGAGGCCTCCCATACAGCTACTGTCACCACTACACTGCTCAGAGAAGTCCTACATGGAGCAGTGGCCAGCCATATGCGAGGCCTCCCATACAGCTAGTGCCACCACTACACTGCTCAGAGAAGTCCTACATAGAGCAATGGCCAGCCATATGCGAGGCCTCCCATACAGCTAGTGCCACCACTACACTGCTCAGAGAAGTCCTACATAGAGCAATGGCCAGCCATATGCGAGGCCTCCCATACAGCTAGTGTCACCACTACACTGCTCAGAGAAGTCCTACATAGAGCAGTGGCCAGCCATATGCGAGGCCTCCCATACAGCTACTGTCACCACTACACTGCTCAGAGAAGTCCTACATAGAGCAATGGCCAACCATATGTGAGGCCTCCCATACAGCTAGTGTCACCACTACACTGCTCAGAGAAGTCCTACATAGAGCAATGGCCAGCCATATGCGAGGCCTCCCATACAGCTAGTGCCACCACTACACTGCTCAGAGAAGTCCTACATAGAGCAATGGCCAGCCATATGCGAGGCCTCCCATACAGCTAGTGTCACCACTACACTGCTCAGAGAAGTCCTACATAGAGCAGTGGCCAGCCATATGCGAGGCCTCCCATACAGCTACTGTCACCACTACACTGCTCAGAGAAGTCCTACATAGAGCAATGGCCAACCATATGTGAGGCCTCCCATACAGCTACTGTCACCACTACACTGCTCAGAGAAGTCCTACATAGAGCAGTGGCCAGCCATATGTGAGGCCTCCCATACAGCTACCCTCACCACTACACTGCTCAGAGAAGTCCTACATGGAGCAGTGGCCAGCCATATGCGAGGCCTCCCATACAGCTACTGTCACCACTACACTGCTCAGAGAAGTCCTACATAGAGCAGTGGCCAGCCATATGCGAGGCCTCCCATACAGCTAGTGCCACCACTACACTGCTCAGAGAAGCCCTACATAGAGCAGTGGCCAGCCATATGTGATGCCTCCCATACAGCTAGTGCCACCACTACACTGCTCAGAGAAGTCCTACATAGAGCAGTGGCCAGCCATATGGGAGGCCTCCCATACAGCTAGTGCCACCACTACACTGCTCAGAGAAGTCCTACATAGAGCAGTGGCCAGCCATATGTGAGGCCTCCCATACAGCTACCCTCACCACTACACTGCTCAGAGAAGTCCTACTTTAGAGCAGTGGCCAGCCATATGCGAGGCCTCCCATACAGCTACTGTCACCACTACACTGCTCAGAGAAGTCCTACATGGAGCAGTGGCCAGCCATATGCGAGGCCTCCCATACAGCTACTGTCACCACTACACTGCTCAGAGAGGTCCTACATAGAGCAGTGGCCAGCAATATGCGAGGCCTCCCATACAGCTAGTGCCACCACTACACTGCTCAGAGAAGTCCTACATAGAGCAGTGGCCAGCCATATGTGAGGCCTCCCATACAGCTAGTGCCACCACTACACTGCTCAGAGAAGTCCTACATAGAGCAGTGGCCAGCCATATGCGAGGCCTCCCATACAGCTAGTGCCACCACTACACTGCTCAGAGAAGTCCTACATAGAGCAGTGGCCAGCCATATGTGAGGCCTCCCATACAGCTACCCTCACCACTACACTGCTCAGAGAAGTCCTACTTTAGAGCAGTGGCCAGACATATGTGAGGCCTCCCATACAGCTACTGTCACCACTACACTGCTCAGAGAAGTCCTACTTTAGAGCAGTGGCCAACCATATGTGAGGCCTCCCATACAGCTACTGTCACCACTACACTGCTCAGAGAAGTCCTACATAGAGCAGTGGCCAGCCATATGTGAGGCCTCCCATACAGCTACTGTCACCACTACACTGCTCAGAGAAGTCCTACATAGAGCAGTGGCCAGCCATATGTGAGGCCTCCCATACAGCTACTGTCACCACTACACTGCTCAGAGAAGTCCTACATGGAGCAGTGGCCAGCCATATGCGAGGCCTCCCATACAGCTAGTGCCACCACTACACTGCTCAGAGAAGTCCTACATAGAGCAATGGCCAGCCATATGCGAGGCCTCCCATACAGCTAGTGCCACCACTACACTGCTCAGAGAAGTCCTACATAGAGCAATGGCCAGCCATATGCGAGGCCTCCCATACAGCTAGTGTCACCACTACACTGCTCAGAGAAGTCCTACATAGAGCAGTGGCCAGCCATATGCGAGGCCTCCCATACAGCTACTGTCACCACTACACTGCTCAGAGAAGTCCTACATAGAGCAATGGCCAACCATATGTGAGGCCTCCCATACAGCTAGTGTCACCACTACACTGCTCAGAGAAGTCCTACATAGAGCAATGGCCAGCCATATGCGAGGCCTCCCATACAGCTAGTGCCACCACTACACTGCTCAGAGAAGTCCTACATAGAGCAATGGCCAGCCATATGTGAGGCCTCCCATACAGCTAGTGTCACCACTACACTGCTCAGAGAAGTCCTACATAGAGCAGTGGCCAGCCATATGCGAGGCCTCCCATACAGCTACTGTCACCACTACACTGCTCAGAGAAGTCCTACATAGAGCAATGGCCAACCATATGTGAGGCCTCCCATACAGCTACTGTCACCACTACACTGCTCAGAGAAGTCCTACATAGAGCAGTGGCCAGCCATATGTGAGGCCTCCCATACAGCTACCCTCACCACTACACTGCTCAGAGAAGTCCTACATGGAGCAGTGGCCAGCCATATGCGAGGCCTCCCATACAGCTATTGTCACCACTACACTGCTCAGAGAAGTCCTACATGGAGCAGTGGCCAGCCATATGTGAGGCCTCCCATACAGCTACTGTTACCACTACACTGCTCAGAGAAGTCCTACATAGAGCAGTGGCCAGCCATATGCGAGGCCTCCCATACAGCTACCCTCACCACTACACTGCTCAGAGAAGTCCTACATGGAGCAGTGGCCAGCCATATGCGAGGCCTCCCATACAGCTACTGTCACCACTACACTGCTCAGAGAAGTCCTACATAGAGCAGTGGCCAGCCATATGTGAGGCCTCCCATACAGCTACCCTCACCACTACACTGCTCAGAGAAGTCCTGCTTTAGAGCAATGGCCAGCCATATGCGAGGCCTCCCATACAGCTAGTGCCACCACTACACTGCTCAGAGAAGTCCTACATAGAGCAGTGGCCAGCCATATGTGAGGCCTCCCATACAGCTACTGTCACCACTACACTGCTCAGAGAAGTCCTACATAGAGCAGTGGCCAGCCATATGTGAGGCCTCCCATACAGCTACTGTCACCACTACACTGCTCAGAGAAGTCCTACATAGAGCAGTGGCCAGCCATATGTGAGGCCTCCCATACAGCTACTGTCACCACTACACTGCTCAGAGAAGTCCTACATAGAGCAGTGGCCAGCCATATGTGAGGCCTCCCATACAGCTACTGTCACCACTACACTGCTCAGAGAAGTCCTACATGGAGCAGTGGCCAGCCATATGTGAGGCCTCCCATACAGCTAGTGCCACCACTACACTGCTCAGAGAAGTCCTACATGGAGCAGTGGCCAGCCATATGTGAGGCCTCCCATACAGCTACTGTTACCACTACACTGCTCAGAGAAGTCCTACATAGAGCAGTGGCCAGCCATATGTGAGGCCTCCCATACAGCTAGTGCCACCACTACACTGCTCAGAGAAGTCCTACATAGAGCAGTGGCCAGCCATATGTGAGGCCTCCCATACAGCTAGTGCCACCACTACACTGCTCAGAGAAGTCCTACATGGAGCAGTGGCCAGCCATATGTGAGGCCTCCCATACAGCTACTGTCACCACTACACTGTTCTGAGAAGTCCTACATAGAGCAGTGGCCAGCCATATGTGAGGCCTCCCATACAGCTACCCTCACCACTACACTGCTCAGAGAAGTCCTACATAGAGCAGTGGCCAGCCATATGTGAGGCCTCCCATACAGCTACTATCACCACTACACTGCTCAGAGAAGTCCTACATAGAGCAGTGGCCAGCCATATGTGAGGCCTCCCATACAGCTAGTGCCACCACTACACTGCTCAGAGAAGTCCTACATGGAGCAGTGGCCAGCCATATGTGAGGCCTCCCATACAGCTACTGTCACCACTACACTGTTCAGAGAAGTCCTACATAGAGCAGTGGCCAGCCATATGTGAGGCCTCCCATACAGCTACCCTCACCACTACACTGCTCAGAGAAGTCCTACATAGAGCAGTGGCCAGCCATATGCGAGGCCTCCCATACAGCTACTGTCACCACTACACTGCTCAGAGAAGTCCTACATAGAGCAGTGGCCAGCCATATGCGAGGCCTCCCATACAGCTAGTGTCACCACTACACTGCTCAGAGAAGTCCTACATAGAGCAGTGGCCAGCCATATGTGAGGCCTCCCATACAGCTAGTGCCACCACTACACTGCTCAGAGAAGTCCTACATGGAGCAGTGGCCAGCCATATGTGAGGCCTCCCATACAGCTACCCTCACCACTACACTGCTCAGAGAAGTCCTACATAGAGCAGTGGCCAGCCATATGTGAGGCCTCCCATACAGCTAGTGCCACCACTACACTGCTCAGAGAAGTCCTACATAGAGCAGTGGCCAGCCATATGTGAGGCCTCCCATACAGCTAGTGCCACCACTACACTGTTCAGAGAAGTCCTACATGGAGCAGTGGCCAGCCATATGTGAGGCCTCCCATACAGCTACTGTCACCACTACACTGTTCAGAGAAGTCCTACATAGAGCAGTGGCCAGCCATATGTGAGGCCTCCCATACAGCTACTGTCACCACTACACTGCTCAGAGAAGTCCTACATAGAGCAGTGGCCAGCCATATGTGAGGCCTCCCATACAGCTACTGTCACCACTACACTGCTCAGAGAAGTCCTACATAGAGCAGTGGCCAGCCAAATGTGAGGCCTCCCATACAGATAGTGTTAGCAAGATGGTGTTAGCAAAATGAAAAGGCCATAAAAAATAGATCAGAATTTGTCTTTTGTACATTTAATATATATATTGAACTCCATCACACACACACATGCACTGGGATTGTGAAAACAAGGACTGCATTCTGTGGTGAAGTATTGGAAGATAATTGTTAGCTCCTGGTGATCTGGTATTTCAGCAATAAGTACATGTGTACACGTAAGTAGAGTATAAATTAGTTTGTGACTATTATAAATGCTCAATATTTAAGTTGGCATAGACAATCAGTGGATTAATACTTTAACTATGATCTTTATAATTTTACCCTTTTATTCACTGACAATACAGAAGCGGTGTCAACATCTACCACCTCCACTGACATCACTGCTGAAAAAGCTACCCCTCTACTACCAGATTTAGCTTTAATATGTGGTAATGCCTCCGCCTGTTCTCAATAACAAGCTATCTCGATCTACCAGAAATACTATATAAAACTAACGACATGAAGGGCACGTGTTTTGGCGTTGGCTGTGTAAGGACGTCTCAACTGGTGAGAGAAGTGCCATCAATTTCAGTGCTCCACACACACACATGCTTTTTAGCTCTGCTGAGACTTTAGCTCGCAGAGCTTTAGGAGGGGGAAAATGTCTGTCCGTCTGTCCGTCCGTCTGTCAACATTTCTTTAAAAATCTTCTCCAAAACTACCAGTACTACATCTTTCATATTTTATATAGAGGTAGATATATAGTTGAAGATTCAGATTCCTTCAAATCTTAGTGATGTCACCATTGACCTTAGTGCAGTGACCTTGAGGTCACAAATTTTGTACTGAGCATATCTCAGCAACCACTTATTACAGGATATTAAAACTTGGTATGCAGAAATGTCGTATGTTAAAGCTGTGCCTTGTCATACAATTTTAGTCATGTGACCTTTGACCTTGACACATTGACCTTGAATTCAAAATTTGTGAACATGCCACATCACAACCATCAGAAGTGAATAAAAAACACTTCATATCTGTTATATACTAACATTATGTTTAAAAATCTTCTCCTCCAAAACTACCAGTAATATTTGTTTCATATTTAATACAGAGGTAGATAGAGAGTTGAAGAATCAGATTCCTTCAAATCTTAGTGATGTCACCATTGACCTTAATGCAGTGACCTTGATGTCACAAATTTTGTAAGGAGTATATCTCTGCAACTACTTATACGAAGAAATTAAAACTTGGTATACAGAAATGTCTTCGGTCATAGCCGTGCCTTATCATACTTTCTTAGTCATGTGACCTTTGACCTTGACACAATGACCTTGAATTCAAAATTTGTGAGCATGCCACATCATAACCATTAGAAGTGAATTAAATGCACTTCATATCTTTTATATACCAACACTATTTTATACAGAGCTAGATAGAGAGTTGAAGATTTAGATTCCTTCAATTCTCAGTGATGTCACCATTGACCTTAGTGCAGTGACCTTGATGTCACAAATTTTGTAAGGAGCATATCTCAGCAACCACTTACAAGAAGAAATTAAATCTTGGTATACAGGTATGTCTTATGTTAAAGCTGTGCCTCGTCATACAATTTTAGTCATGTGACCTTTGACCTTGACACATTGACCTTGAATTCAAAATTTGTGAACATGCCACATCACAACCATCAGAAGTGAATAAAAAACACTTCATATCTGTTATATACTAACACTATGTTTAAAAATCTCCTCCTCCAAAACTACCAGTAATATTTGTTTCATATTTAATACAGAGATAGATAGAGAGTTGAAGATTCAGATTCCTTCAAATCTTAGTGATGTCACCTTTGACCTTAATGCAGTGAACTTGATGTCACAAATTATGTAAGGAGTATATCTCAGCAACTACTTATACGAAGAAATTAAAACTTGGTATACAGAAATGTCTTAGGTCATAGCCGTGCCTCATCATACTTTCTTAGTCATGTGACCTTTGACCTTGACACATTGACCTTGAATTCAAAATTTGTGAACATGCCACATCATAACCATTAGAAGTGAATTAAATGCACTTTATATCTTTTATATACCAACACTATTTTATACAGAGCTAGATAGAGAGTTGAAGATTTAGATACCTTCAATTCTCAGTGATGTCACCATTGCCCTTAGTGCAGTGACCTTGATGTCACAAATTTTGTAAGGAGCATATCTCAGCAACCACTTACAAGAAGAAATTAAATCTTGGTATACAGGTATGTCTTATGTCAAAGCTGTGCCTCGTCATACAATTTTAGTCATGTGACCTTTGACCTTGACACATTGACCTTGAATTCAAAATTTGTGAACATGCCACATCACAACCATCAAAAGTGAATAAAAAACACTTCATATCTGTTATATACTGACACTATGTTTAAAAATCTTCTCCCAAACTACCAGTAATATTTGTTTCATATTCAATACAGAGGTAGATAGAGAGTTGAAGATTCAGATTCCTTCAAATCTTAGTGATGTCACCATTGACCTTAATGCAGTGACCTTGATGTCACAAATCTTGTAAGGAGTATATCTCAGCAACTACTTATAAGAAGAAATTAAAACTTGGTATACAGAAATGTCTTAGGTCATAGCCGTGCCTCATCATACTTTCTTAGTCATGTGACCTTTGACCTTGACACAATGACCTTGAATTCAAAATTTGTGAACATGCCACATCATAACCATTAGAAGTGAGTTAAATGTACTTCATATCTTTTATATACCAACACTATTTTATACAGAGCTAGATAGAGAGTTGAAGATTTAGATTCCTTCAATTCTCAGTGATGTCACCATTGCCCTTAGTGCAGTGACCTTGATGTCACAAATTTTGTAAGGAGCATATCTCAGCAACCACTTACAAAAAGAAATTAAAGCTTGGTATACAGGAATGTCTTAGGTCATAGCCGTGCCTCGTCATACTTTCTTAGTCATGTGACCTTTGACCTTGACACATTGACCTTGAATTCAAAATTTGTGAACATGCAACATCTCAAGCATTAAAAGTGAATGAAATCTAGTTCATATCTGCTATATATCAACACTCTTTTCAACACCATATACATTTTATACAGATTTGACCCTTGACCTTGATTCTGTGACTTTGACCTTTGTATTATTGTGCAGGCCATAGCTCATGAACAATGAACTGGAAATACTAAATATCTGTTATGTATCAACACTATGTTTAAAAAAAATCTTCTCCAAAACTACCAGTAATATATGTTTCAAGTTTTATACAGAGGTAGATATTGAGGTGAAGCTTCAGATTCCTTCAAATCTTAGTGATGTCACCAATGACCTTAGTGCAGTGACCTCGAGGTAACAAATTTTGTATGGAGCATATCTTAGCAACCACTTATTAGAGGAAACTAAAACTTGGTATACAGAAATGTCTTAGGTCATAGCTGTGCCTCGTTATAATTTCTTAGTCATGTGACCTTTGACCTTGACACATTGACCTTGAATTCAAAATTTGTATACTTGCAAAATCTCACAACCATCAAAAGTGAATAAACATATATCAATGGCCTATGAGCTATGCATATCATTGCTTTTTTGTAATGTTTTTGAACATTTCTTCCTAAATGATCATTTAAATCCTTTTCAAGAGCAGAATTGAGCAGATAGTGATTTTGACCAATCAAAATGCATGTTACATATCAAATTTAGCCCCAACTTGTTATCTTGATTCTCATTGGCTATGTTATTCAAAATGGCAGCCCCCTTGACAACTTAGTGATAGCTATTAGATTTTTGAAAAAATCACAAATTTTGTGCATGAAATATTGCATTGGTAACATGATAGTGATTTGCAAAATATTAATGAATATCTCATCAAAACTGAATTTGGATCTTGTATGGAAAATGATAACCTGGTTGCTTATTGCACTTTATACTCAGTTCATGTGTTTTCATTCAAGTCAGCAGAGCTATCAACCCATGGGGTTATGTTTATTTTTTGTAAATCTTCAAAATATCTGATAGCGTTCCACAAGATTGGTGTGGTATACACAGGGATACGCACATCCATATGTGCGCACATCTGGTACATATACGCATATATATTGTATATATATATATATATATATATATATATATATATATATATATATATATATATATATATATATATATATATATATATATATATATATATATATATATATATATATACGCACATATAAACGCTTCAAAAACGCATTCTCAATAAAAAATAAATCCGCCATAACTTAGTTTCATGGTGAGTGCAGAAGAACCCACAATGACAAGGTTACCAGAAAATACTCAGCACTTCTTTGTGTAAAAAACATAGTTAGGGGTGATACAATAGATACTTGAGAACGAGGTGTTCCTTGTCTGCGATGACGCTCATAGATGTCAGATACTGGTCAGATATCCTGCAGATGTCCTGCAGATATATATATATATATATATATATATATATATATATATATATATATATATATATATATATATATATATATATATATATATATATATATATATATATATATATATATATATATATATATATATATATATATATTGCCATCAAAACCATGATCTTACATTAAACGGTATCAGCCGAATATATATATATATATATATATATATATATACATATATATATATATATACATATATATATATATATGTATATATATATGTACATATATATATATATATATATATATATATATATATATATATATATATATATATATATATATATATATATATATATATATATATATAATGTATCATATATATATATATAATATATATATATATATATATATATATATATATATATATATATATATATATATATATATATATATATATATATATATATATATATATAACGTAAGGTTTTTGACACTTTTCCAAAAGGCTATAGGTGTACATTTCTCAGTTTATTTTGGAGAAGAAAAAACCGTCAAAGACAGCGCATATCAAATATCATGTTAAATCTGATAAGCTGATCAGGCCTGGAGTACAAGTCGAGTCAGGTGAAAGTCCGCTATCACAGTTACCTGTGTTGGTCTGACAGGACTGGACTCGCCCCTTGCTGGCCTTAATCCACCGTGCCCCTGTCAACATTGCACGCCTAATCGTTACATCACCAGTCAATGGAATCTACTATATTACCTGGGTAATAGCGAATGCCATCAAAACCATGGTCATAAACATGATAAACAAGGTGAGGTTTTTCTATTAGTTTACTCCTTTGGCATTGTTAGTCATAACTCATTTGGTTTATAGGCATCCCACTTTTATTTACATGTCAGGTAACCATAGCTGGATATTACGATGGATATTTTTCTTCGCAAGAGAGAGGATCCGTTTGAAATTGAAATAATCATGATATGTGTCTGCCGGTCAATTATAATACAGGAAAACAAAGTTCTTAATCATCCTGTGCCATAAATTATCATGCCACTACAGCTCTATATCTGTTTATCAGCACAGCGCATTATCATTTTTTTCCACTCAAGTATTTTTTGTGTGAAGTGATTGCATATCAATGTCTCGGTCTCTTATCTGTGGGACAAACGCTTTAAGGCTGATACACGCTGATCAGAGAGGATCCATTTGAAATTGAAATAATCATGATATGTGTCAGCCGGTCAATTATAATACAGGAAAACAAAGTTCTTAATCATCCTGTGCAATAAATTATCATGCCGCTATATATTTAAATATGTTTAAATGTCTGCGCTGACGTTATCAATGGATCTTTTCCCATGCTCTTCAAGTTCCTGAAACACGGATCTTAATGTTCATATTTGACAAATGAATCAGTTTTTGTAAGCAGATTAAAGACGATTTTATTCTATTTAATAATGACACAATAATGAGACAATCCATTTTTCATTATATCTATTAAATAATCGTGGAAAAATAAAAGTGTGTCGATTTTGGGCGATAAAATGATTTCATGGCTCCATATCAGAATTACTGTTGTGTCACTGTGTTACGTAAATCCTTCACTCATAATGTTTACATAACATAACGCAGTGTTACGCAGTTTGTCCACACCAGTTGCCGTCCATTTTCTGTCCGTCTTCTCTGGTCAGACACATCCACCATCATGGCCATATGCATACATACCATTGAAATCTGAAAAGCTAAGATAATGCCAATATTGTTTGTTCTATGCAATGTAAATTCTCCCTTTTGTCATTTACATCTATATACAGACACATGGCTAAGATCAAACCTATTCTGATCATCTGGTATGCGGAAAGCTCATGGAGAATTGGCATTCACAAACTGTTAATCTTACTCTGCATTACATAGGTAGTAATGTGCCAGTCGTCCAATCTTCTCACTACCTCTGTCGTCATTGCCCATTTTTGCAGCATTAGAATTTTAGGGAAGAACCATTATTCATTCAAGAGGGTGGGGGATGGAGGGGAAAAAGATTTTTTTTTTTTTTTTTTTTTGTCTTTTCAGCACTCAGCCATTCTCTTTTTTTTTCTCAGTCGCTTGGGCCCTGGGGTTCAAACATCATGATTTTTACACTTACCGGTATATCTGTGGAAATAGATGTATGATTTATGAGAAAATTATACAATGCACACTAAACCACAGTTAATACAACTATTTAAGTAGTCATTTATTGAAGCAAACATCATCTGCCTATACAGTCCTGGGTGCCAGGAAGTTTTGTCCTATTTGCCAAGAGTGTGATCACATTACAGATATGGGCATTGCACGGCCATCTGAATGCCGACGACATATCGCCTAGACGACACATTTTCCTAGACATCAGGCAGTCTATAGGTGCCTTAGGTTGAGAACCGATTCTTGTAAAAAAAATCCATCAGCTTTTTGGAAATTGAAATAAATATTTGAAATTGGAATAAATGTGACTGGGATATAAGACCTGATACATGCATTAGTTGTAGACAAGGAATGGAACAGTGCTCAGACATCTTAATTATCGGTAGGTCAGTAGGTTAAGATATAGCAAAATGTCAAAAATATTTGTAACAATATAAGATTTTGGCTACAATTTAAAGCAATTGAACAAGTCATTGTCATAGCTGAGGTCATCCTATCTTGGCATTCATGGGACGCATGCGTGATAAAAATGTAAAGCCTGTAAGATAGCAAAATATAAAAATGTTTGTAGACGGACAGACCCTCCGACCCATGCACACACAGGGGTTGGCACGGGCCAGGGAATATCAGGATTTATTTTCAATGCCAGAGAAACGTCAGTACATTTAGACTTTGAAAACCTGCATTTTTGTTTTAGTGAGGGAAAATGGTTCAGATCAGAGAAAAACGGTTATGTTGAGAATAATTACAACTGTCTTTATGGTCAGAAGATAACGAACGAAGTTTGGTCATGATATATTGAATTTTTATGACAATCCTGGATATAATTACAGTGACAACTTTTAACAATCTAAAAACTTAACAAAATATTGAATATAGACAAGTTATGATACTTTTCCCAACATGTAATATATAGTTGTGAAGAGAAATCATTTTTAGACATATTTCAGATAATGGAAATTTTGAAAAACTTTGCTTCATATGATAAATGAATTGATCACGAAACTAGAAACTCTGAATACAATGTTGGCACTAAAATTGACCTTTATGGAATTAGAAAAGGTGCCTACTATTCACCTAAAATGTATCGAAGGAATATGCCACAGATTCACTGATATTTCCTGAAATATAAATAAATGAGCAGCAAGTGTTGATACCGGACAAAGTTTGTTTCTTAGCAACTGATAATTCGCTCTCGGAAATACCTATCTCACCAACACATTTTATTGTGTTTTAGCATGAATATAATGTGGTGATCATGATGACACAAAATTTGCTGAGAAAACACATAACACAAATCTAATTTAGAGTATTTAAAAAAAATACAATCTTTGTAATTGATCCAAACTGAATGAAACTGGAAAAGAACTCATATTGGATGATCAGTTTATATGATAAGACTTTAATTAAGGGATTTCAAGTTATTCTTATGATATTAATTATTTATGATAGTTAAATTATTGTGAGGTATTTTCAAATACAAAAAAATGCACAATGTAGTGTCTCCAAATCGAGACAAATAGTGTGTTTCAGTTGAAACATTAATTTTAACAGTGTATTTGGCTAGGATTTCATGCATACATGAACACCCAAGGATAAAAACCAGTGTTGCCAAAATGTGTTGTACTTTGTCAAATGTGATAATATTTTGAAACTGTACATGTTGTAAAACCCTGAGGTAAGGCACTTTAATTATTATTTCACTGCGTATCATACACATGCTTCTATGCATACTTTGGTTTATACCAGGCTCTGTATGTATTACCTTGTATTCATACAGAATACTGAAAACAAACAATCCTCGCAAATAGCGCCTAAATTATTATTGTTAATGATTCATCTCTTACTTATTTTGCCATCACTTTAATGACCACAACAGCTTAACACATGTGGACAGGCGTCAGGCTCATTACCTGTTGATGGGCAGTGCATGTATTTAATAGGATTCATCTTGCCATTCAAATTTTCTATTCACAATTAAAGAGACAAAGAAGCAACTATGTCATTTAACACGTGTCGTGGACTAATGAGCACAAAGTAAACCTGTATCAAACTTATCATATATCTCAAAATTAACAGAAAGGGCAGTAGCAAATCAACTAGTGCCACACTTAGTAAGGAATAACCTTACTGATAAATTCCAATCAGCATATAAGGAATATCACAGTACTGAGACAGCGCTTCTGAGGGTACAGAATGATATCCTGAGGGAACTGGATGATAAAAAAAATCTGTTATCCTACTGTTACTAGACTTATCCGCAGCTTTTGACACCATTGACCATCAGATACATAGTTTACATAAAGAGGTAGAAGGAAGTCGCGCCTTGTGACTTAGTAATATTTTATGATGACAAGACGCACCCTTCATTTGAGTTTCCAATTTACCGCTCAGCCAAAGCTAGGTTTGAAGATGTTTACATATTTGTGGAAAGGATTATGCATACTCATTCTGAAGACAAATATGTCATTAAAATGGAGGCTATTTATCTTGAGGCCCCTCTCTTCTTCACGAGCAAGCCTTTTCAATCCTAAAACATGTTGGTTTTCTTACATCATTCACGGGGCTTGATTTTTATGCTCCAAAGGATATCTGGGATACATTTTTTTTTTAAATGCAAATGTCAAGTAAAATTAGAACTTATCCCAGGTATGTTTTATCACATGCACTGTCAAAATTAATGTATTTCAAATGAAACGCAATATTTATCTCAATTTGGAGACCCTTTATTGTGTGTTAATGGTTTTGTTAAACACATATTGTAAAACACTATGAAGTGTTTTATAATGGAACACAATATTCTGTTTACTGCTCTATCCCAGAAATGAAACACAATCACGTGTTTTACTGTAATAATGTGTTTATTAAATCATTTTATTAATAACATATTTTGAAGAAGAAATTATTTATAACTGAAATCTGAAAATAGCATGCCAGACCTGTTATTATCTTTTTTTTCTTCAAAAGCCAACTTTTATGATGTGAGGGCTTTATGCACACATTGTAAGGCTTACAGCCGGTTATGTATTTTTATATGTTAACTTGAATGACATAGTAATAAGAAAGTATCTGATTCTCAAAATATGGTTCACTGAAAGTGTTAATCAACTAATAGACATGCCTTACAATATCCTTGATACTATTCATGGCATTCATTGAATATCAATAGATTGAAAGTTGTAACTAAAACATAGTCATATTTCTAATGTCCATGCAATATCCTTAAATGATTGACTCAGATATCTTTGAACAACGTTGATTGCAATGATGCCTTTTCATATAGAATAGCTATCTTGGATTCTCTCTGGCTGTGTATGAGTGGAACGCCCTCCTTTGCAGACAACCTTCAGTCTTTCATTTCACCCATTGTCTATCCGTTCCCTCATTAGAGTATCCTTTCATGTTACTGAGTAACTTATATTTGCAGTAGTCACTTTTGTAAGGCTGGTTTACAACGGTTTTTTAAAAAGGAATTTCAACATTTAATTCATTAGTACGATTCAATTGATTTTTAAAAAGGAATAGGCCATCATTTTAAATTTCCTTGCAATTTTCCTTTCTCTGCTGTGGCCACTTATGGTATTTATATATTATCAGTTTAGAATCATTTCTATGTCATTCAAGTTACCATATAAAAATACATAACTGCAAGTCATAGATTAAAAGCATTGCAATGTGAGCATGAAGCTCTCACATCATAAATGTTGGTTTTTGAGGAACTAAACTTACTCTAAAAGACTAATAACAGGTCTGGCATGCTATTTTCAGATTTCAGTTATAAACATGGCAATGATTGTAGATATTTTCAGAATTCAGTTATAAACTTAACAATGATTTGTAAATATTTTCAGACTTCAATTATAAACTTGACAATGATTTGTAAATATCAATGATGATCTTTAGTACTGTTGTAGTTTATGGTCATAAATTCATTTATTATTTCTACATTTCAGAAGTGAGGCACGTCAAGACTCAAGACTCTCATTAACATGAGAATATAAAGGAGGCGTATCAAGGGTGAAATATCAGTTTTGCCTCACAATATAGGAGCATCATCATGCCACGATTTAAAGCAACATATCTGCTGGTTTGTGCCTGTTCAGGCATGACACTGCTGCTGATTAGTGCCATCCACAATGGAGCTTTCACGGAGGACATTCCCTTGAACCCAGTGCACAGATGTGAAAAGGATATAAAGTTATTAGTTTATGTGCACACAGCTCCTTGGAGTTTCTCTCGCAGACAAACATTAAGAGAAACTTGGGCTCAGGACAGGATAAAACAGAAGCTCAATATGGATGTTGTGTTCCTACTGGGGCATACAAATAATGTCTCTGTCAATCATAAACTGTCACAGGAGAATAGAAAATACAGGGATTTGCTACAGGTTGATTATTATGATCACTTTTATAACCTAACATATAAAACAATGGCTGGAATAAAATGGACCGCAGATCATTGCCAAAATGTGCCATTTATTTTGAAAGCCGATGATGACATTTTCATAAATATGTTTTCCTTAGTGAAACGACTTGAAAGTATGGAAAGGGGAAAGGACACATCAAATGTGTTTGCTTGCTACACATGGCCAACATCTAAACCAAAAAGACATGGGAAATATGGAGTTTCAATGGCTGACTTTGCAGGCAAAAGGTACCCAGAGTTCTGCAGTGGTTCCGCTTATTTGATGACATCAGATGTCATCAGTGCCTTAGCGGGAACAATTGACACTGTCAAACCCTTTAAACTTGACGATGTACATGTTACAGCTTTTATGAGACAACAAGCAAAATTAAATCTCAGGCCATGGAATGAGGCCTATTTACTTTATGAAGAGCAATTCAACCAATTTCTTGGCAAAGATTGGCAAAATTATCTATTTTCCCATGTTCATAATTTAAAACGTTTTAAAGCAGTTTGGCACAAACTTGAGAAAACAGCTTCATCTGTTTATAAAAACTAAAAAGCTCTCAGCATGTGGATTTGCTTAATTTATTTAAAATGTATGACTTGTGATGTCATACTGCTTGGTGCAAAAGATTTATTGAACCTTACTCGACATAATTTTTAATTCATCTTAATGGGTGAGGTGTTTTTAACAAATATAGATTTTAACTTTGCCTTAAAATTAAGTTAGAATTAAACTAATTGTCATGGAGGTATTTGTAAAAAATGTTTGCCAAGGCCAAGCCAACCTATTGGACATGTTAAGCTCTCTGCTTGCCAAATGTCAGGAATTTATACTGTGTAACAAATAAATGGTGCATTTTAGATTATCTAGGGGCTAAATAGCATATGTTTTCAGGCTATTTCTGTTCCATTCAACTATTGGTTGCATGCTTAATACATGGTTTTTCAGTTTATCAACATTTTAGATAAATATTCCACTGTCCATAAAGGACCCACAATACACAAAGAAACAGGTACAGAGAATAGCCTAATAATAGCCTATTATTTTATTAATGTATCAACACCCTATTGCCTAACCAGTTAGTAGGCAGATTAATCAAATAAAGATGTGTAAACTGACTTGGAAGCCAGGATGATGTACACAAAATTCTCTTATATATTTTCAAACATTTCCTTTTCTAAGTTTTTGAAGTATTGTGTACTGTGCAGTACTCTTGGGAACGCTTTTGTACTCTAAGGGTGTTACGCCTTTAACAATAGACAAAAACCATGGACAAACAGGCCTCTGTCATCCAAATATTCCAGTGTTCCAATCTGAAGTTGACCCATCGCTAACAAATGTTTTACTAAGTAGATGTTTGCTCTAGATCAGAAAGCAAAGTTTGTTGATAAAGCATTCATAGGATGATCAGGACTTTAGCAAAAGACTCAGAAGTGCTTGAATGTCTGATTTCCTTAAAGTTTTAACTGATTTATTTCTGCACTTACAGATATAGGTTACCTTGAAGGTTTTATTAAGATTTATCTGGATACTTTTCATTAAAGCAAGTCCATTTTAATGCCAGTTGAAAATAAAGTAAATTGAAAGAATGTTCCACTCTGGAAATAATTATTAAATTATTTATTGATTTGTAGCCAACTTTTGCTGTCGATTAAAGGTAATTTCATATGAGCTTTTTGGATAAACAGTTGTCATTGTAAATCTGTGACTGGATGGGTTTTCATATCGAGGGTAGCATCCTTTAATGTTAAGGAAATGACATACAACATGTTCTGAACTCGTGAGGAAAATGTAAATAGTTTGGTGCTCCAATTAAATTGGTTAAAACACGCCCAGATATAGTTTGCTTGTTTGTCTGGGGTTTCACATCACTTTCAAAGTCATTCTAACCCAGTAAACATACTGGTCCCACTAAGTCAGATAGATGATGGCAAGCCAGCATCGGTCCTGTAAACCTTTGCACATTAATTTGATATTGGTCCGGTACTGTATATGGATACTGGATACCGGTATGTTGTTGGCTCTTTATTAGTGAAATACTGGTCCAGTGGTGGCCCAGTATAGTTTTCATACAGTATGCCTGGATAGATTTTCCCCCTTTCATTGATTCCTACAACTTGTTCACATCCTCCTGGGTCCAAATTTTTTTTGTATTGATAAGCCTTTTCTGTTTATTACCCTAAAACTAATGACCTAAAGTCAGTTCTGATAAAACCACCCAGTTAGCTTCAAATCAGAAATAATAAAAAAGAAACTAATACGTTTTCATTTTTGTCATAACTCTATGTCCACTCTAATCATCTTTTTTACTTTGCTGCCAAAGGGTCCTCTGTTGGGAAATACTGATACCAATTTGCCATTGCTGAACCAGCATTGGGCCAATACCATCAATTCTATGCAGGCAGCCTGTGCCTTAACTAAATGCCACACTTGGATCAGCAGAAGATCACTTTCACAGTTATCAAACCTGAAGCCACCAGATGGTGCTGTTCAACTAGTGTGACATCTATGAATAATCCTTTTCATTATCATGCCATTATCAGACCAGTGTTGGTAGAGTATCAGAGTAAACTTGTATATAACTACTCCCACCATTAGACCAGAAACCGATTACCAATACCAATACCGGTTGCCAGTATACAGTACAAACTTTACAGGATACAAGGAAGCCAGCATCAGACAAATACATCAATGTTTACTTGGAACTAAATGCACCACAGCCTGTGGCATTCCCTATATAGTAGATTAGATCAAATGCAATGTCCTTGACTAACGCTAAGCTTTCAACAACCCAATCCAAACCATCAGCAAAGATGGCCGAGAGGTCTCAGTGGAGTATTCACGCATTGCTCCTTGTCCTAATTCTACTGGTTTACATAAAGCATAGGTCTGCATGTTAATATCTGATTGGTCTTACCTGCTGAAGTTCTGGACAAAGCACCGTATACCACATCTGCACACACAGCAAGAAAACTTGAATACAAGTGAGCAGAAAAGAAATAAAACAAACTAAAAGAAAGTCAACTGAACAAGACTTACACAATGCCCAAGATGAGAGGAGTCTGATCCAAGTCCTGAGGAAGTTTGCAATATTCTGAGCTCACCCAGGTAGAATATCCTCTTGAACAGACCAGAAGCTAAGGAGCCAGCATTGGTGAAGCATCCTTGGGAGCGCTGATGCATTCCCAATGCCACGGAGCAGACAAGAACTATAATAAAGGCTTCAAATAGCCCTCCACGCCAATGAGCATAGACATGTAATGCATTCATTGTATATCCTATCTTTATCACAGTTGGTATATTTACATTTGATATTTAGCTTCAAATTTATATTTTGGTTTGGGCATATCATTCTATTTTTCTTGCAATCATATATAAAATGTGGAGTATTTTCTATTTGTCCAAAATACACAATGAGGAAACATTTTGTCCACCTATGCACATATAATTTACAATTGAGGAATTGTCTGATAGTTTCATGATCAAATTCACTCATTTTCTTAACTGACATATCTTCCTAAATCTAGTTTCTATATATTTCATATCCCATACATCCTAATTCATGATGACTTTCATTCCAGCAATCGTAGCAGAGATGTGAAGAACAAGACATATTTTTACAGTGAATATATACCTGCCTCCATTACTCCAGCCTGTTAACTCTCCCTCTTCATTTCTCTCGTGGGAATATTTCTTTCCAATAGTGATCTCATTTAAACTGATAACGGCAGATCTTTAGTATGATTGAAATAATATTAAAGGTGACAAAACCTACGCACAACACACCAGTCAATTCTGAAGTATAAGATATCTTAAGTACAAGATATTATTATATTATCATGATACACTGTTTATCAGCATCGCTTATATTTAATTTTAGACTGATGTTATGTATAAAGTGATTAAATGTATTTGTCTTTTATCGTTTGGTTAATCTCAAATGTTCGGAAAGCATTGTTTCAATGGATTTTATCTGAAAGTCACTAAGGTATTTATTGTTTAATATATGACTGAGTACTTCGCCAATTTTGTGGAATATTTAATATAGAATATAGAATATCCTGCCAACTTCACATTGCATGTTACAGCTTTTATGGCCATGGCCATAGAATGAGGACCTTTCTCATTCATCTTATGGAATGAGCTGTTTAAAAAAAGTCATTTATGATGAGACCAGACCTACTTGTAGCAGATATATGATGATGATGATGATGATGATGATGATGATGATGATGATGATGATGATCTAATAATAATAATAATAATAATAATAATAATAATAATAATAATAATAATAATAATAATAATAATAATAATAATAATAATAATAATAATAATAATAATAATATAATAATAATAATAGTAATAATAATAATAATAATAATGAAATTTGTATAGCGCACATACCAGACAAGTCTGTTCTTTTCAAAACGTGCTTTCTGGATAGGTAGGTCTTCAGTTTACCTTTCAGCTGATTGATTGAAATACTAGTCCTGATATCACTAGACATCGTATTCCATAGCCATAGAATGAGGACCTTTCTCATTCATCTTATGGAATGAGCTGTTTAAAAAAAGTCATTTATGATGAGACCTACTTGTAGCAGATATATGATGATGATGATGATGATGATGATGATGATGATGATGATGATGATGATCTAATAATAATAATAATAATAATAATAATAATAATAATAATAATAATAATAATAATAATAATAATAATAATAATAATAATAATAATAATAATAATAATAATAATAATAATAATAATAATAATAATAATAATAATAATAATAATAATAATAATAATAATAATAATAATAATAATAATAATAATAATAATAATAATAATAATGATATAATAATAATAATAATAATAGTAATAATAATAATAATAATAATGAAATTTGTATAGCGCACATACCAGACAAGTCTGTTCTTTTCAAAACGTGCTTTCTGGATAGGTAGGTCTTCAGTTTACCTTTTAGCTGATTGATTGAAATACTAGTCCTGATATCACTAGACATCGTATTCCATAGCCTTGGGCCGATTGATGAAAATGCTTGGTTAGGGTGTTCCATAATAACACTTTATTGGAGTACAAACTATCAAAGTGAACCATAGTTTACCTCGGGATCCTTGCCCCCCACGACCTTCAAGGTCATCCTTATATAAAATAAATATTTTTGGAGTACAGACTTGATCTTAGGCTCATATTGAAGCTCACATCAAGCAGAGAAAACTTAAAATAGACATTATGGTGCTAAATGTTATAGTTCCTGAGATATTGATAAACTGTGCTTTTAACTGCGAAGTGTGTGAGACAGGTTGTCTTCACAAAAGTTGTATTCCTTTATGTGATCCTTGAGGGACACCATATTTTATCTGTTTTTGGAGTGGGACCTTTGTTTACCAACCTTTACACATTGTTTCCTATCTTCCAGGTTTGATAAGATTTTATCCAGCATGGGGCCTTTCCTCTTACATTGCATCTTTTTTCCAACCTATTAAGAACTATTTTGTGGTCAATAGTGTCAATGGCCGCTGAGAGGTCCAATAGTAATAAAATCACAGATTTTTTATTGTGCATTTCTCTGAGGATATCATTTTGTACTCTTGAGTAAAGCAGTCTCTGTGCTATGAAAATCCTTTTAAGCTGACTGAAATTTGTCAGTAAGTCCATTTTTTATTAGATGTGGTACTAATTGGTTCGCTACTGCCCTCTCAGTTAGTTTCAATAAGTAGGTTAGATTTGATACAGGTCTGTCGTTACTTTCAATTAACTCTAGTCCAAGTTTCTTTAATAATGGCTTTATCACAGATAAAGATAATGAATTATTTATGATGGCAGTAATTAGTGGTAGTAACTCTTCCAGCAGATGATGCAATAACCCCTGTAGGGATGGGGTCAAGCTTACAAGATCTTTTTGCAGCTTTTCTCACTTGTCTACGTACATCATCTATGCTGAGGGGTATTTTTCCAAAATAGGTGGTGTTTTACCATTACCGTGATTGGTGGTGCCACCTGGTATCTTTTCATCTGTTGGTGAGTTTTCACTAGTGCATATATCATCCAGCTTTTCACGTATTTTTTCAATTTTCTCCAAGAAGAAATTGTTGAATTTATTTGCTTGCTCTGCATCTAAGGTTGAAATTGGCATTGGTACTTCTTTATTTTTATGCATGACTTCATCAATGACCTTGAATAATTATTTTGGGGTCATGCTTGTGTTGATCCACCAATTTTCTGAAATACTCAGTTTGTGTTGACTTTAATAGTGAGTTATATTTATTTCTCTGAAAATTATACCACTCTTTGTCTATATCTAACTTCGATTTGTTCATCCTCCTCTCTAATTGTCTCTTAAGAGATTTCTCTTGTCTTATATGCTCATTCATCCATGATGCAGGTAGGTGAGCTTGTTGTCATAAAAATCCACTAAATCTGATAGGGATAGATCTTTCCAATCAGATATATTTGTGTTTATTGTCCTCAGGTCTGTTTTCAATTTATCGTGGTTTATTTGTCCATATTTTCTATTTTTAATAAATTTCTTTTGTGATTTTGTGTACTATATCTAAAAATATTTTTGTCATTTTATGATCAGATATGTACTCATCTACATGGTGGTTACTTCGTTTCTTGTTTCCTTTAAAGGTCATTATGAGGTCTAG
This sequence comes from Amphiduros pacificus, assembly GCA_949316495.1. Classification (NCBI taxonomy): domain Eukaryota; kingdom Metazoa; phylum Annelida; class Polychaeta; order Phyllodocida; family Hesionidae; genus Amphiduros; species Amphiduros pacificus. The sequence goes on along the minus strand of OX439010.1, from coordinate 17,505,519 downwards.
GGTATTTCCTAACCTATGGGAGGCCACGGGCCGTGGCGCTGTTGGTTAGAGCGCCAGCTTATTGGCACCAGTTCCTCTGTGGTGATCCAAAGGTCGTGGGTTCGAACCCCGGCCGTGCCGGGATTGAACTCATGATACAATTTCCCACAAGAGCTGAGGCCTGTGCCAAAGGGTTAAGTTTGGTCATGCATACCAAATTCATGGCATAGTTTGGTCATGCATAGCTCATATATGGCATACAATATCCAAGTGATGTCAGTTAGTTATGTGCATGCAGTGCAAACAACAAATAGATGTGTAGCTCAAATTAGCAGTGTAAGAATATTCCACATTGCTTGGGTGATGAATGATGAATACATTCTGTTTTAAACACTGAGAATGAATGAAAAATGTGCTTGCAGATACATTATGTATGATTAAGTAGCATGTATTCAAATGCTATCTAGGTATGAAAGAGAAAAATTGAAAGATCAATTACATTGTATGAGGTATGGTTTAGATTTTAGTTATCTGGTATTTGATTGTCATGTTTGTAAGTTATGTTTGTAAATATTCACATAACGTTAGAGAGAATAATAAATTAGAAGTAAAATGGAATCTATTTTGGAGTCAAGTTATATGTGTGCCTAACTGCCTGTTGATGCTTCTGTCTGTCATATTCTGAAACATACTTCCATGTAATTAAAGCCACAGATACATGTCTTATTGAAAGCATCCGGTGCATTCTCAGTTTCCCCTTCCAAGTTTTGGCTGCTATTTTAACTACTCTAAATCTCAAAATGGATGTTAGGGTCCAAAATAAAAAAATAAAAAAAAAGAACTACCCATCAACCCATAGTTGAGTTACTGGAAGGAAATCACATTATCCTGATGTCTGTGTGTGTTTGTTTGTGTATGTGTGTTTGTTGTTTCTTCCTTTGTTAGTTCATTGGTGGCCTGCAAGTTCTATAAGGTTGCATTATATCAGGGACATTGGGGGATTGATCCTTGGTTCCTGGTTACATAAGCTTATATAACATCATGGGGTTATGTTGGATCGTTTGGGTTGCTAGGCAACTGACAAAGTAAGGCAGTGATCAGATCCCAACCTTATCACATACACAGCATTCTATAGTCTCTCTATTGTTGCTATCTTTACTCTGCTCCTAATTGCTTAATTGGCCTATGTTTTAATTGATATAAACCTGCCACAGGAACTCATGCCTTTCTCTTTATGAAGATTGGCTAGGATCTTTCCTTTGCATTATCACTTAGGCTTAACTCAAACCATAGACTTTATAAACAGCCATGGAGCACTGACTAGAATGAAAAATCTCAGTAACAGTAACCATTGCTGAAGTGTGCTAAGGATATTCTTTTGTGCAGAAACAAGTTCTTTTACATACAGATATATTTTTAGCTATGCTGACTATGTTAACTATGTCAATATAGCTTCTGCAGTGTTGAGGGAGGATTTTTGGTATTCTGGCCGTTAACTTTGATCTTATCGTCTAAAACTACTGGGCTCCAGTTCCAAAAGCCCTCATAGCCACAGACCCCCTGGGGGCTTCAGCTCCCAAAGCCCCCACCTGGATCTGCGACTGACTCTGAACTTTTCTCTGTATATTATTTACTTAATTTGATTAAGAATCTTTCTCCTCAGTATGTTATTAAGTTATTATTTAGTATCTTTCTCACAGAGACCTTTATTGGGCTTAAATTCATTGAATATTCATCAGGAATGTTCGCATGGATCAGACTCTCGGCTTTATTTCTTTTATTTTTCTTTCTTTTTGGTTCACCAGTATTTATTCTCAAGTTTTATTGCTGTGTGTATGGAGATGTATTATCTGGTGCTTTCATTCGGAACTGCAGCATGCCATACAGGACTGCATAGGTGAGACCAGTCAGATATAAACATGTCTATACGTGATGCAATTCAATGGACTCTGAACCAGGATAAAGGATTTTAACACTCCACTGAGACCTCTCAGTCATCTTTATTGATGGTTTGAATTGGTTTGATGAAATATAAGCCCTAGACATTTCACATTTTACCTAATCTACCATATCTGGGATTCTTTCAGTCCTATGATCTTCTCCATTGGGGGGACTACTGTTACGTATGATTTGTACGTATCATGCCTATGGGGACATAAATGGGGATATGGAACTATACTCGCTTGCGACTATGAGCTGGGGCCTTAACCTAGCTACCTACTCTACCTATCTGATTGGGATAGCTGCCAGATATCATGATTGTCTATACTTGTATACAAATGTCTATAGATGGGCAATCCATATCCTACACTACGTTACTTTCAACATTATTTTAGTCCTTTCATGATGAGACCTACTTGTTGCAGATATAGTGCTGCCTCACTGAATTGTCATATCAAACAAATTTATTTACATTGAAGTTTTCAAAAAGATTTATCTTGACACTTTCCATCAGTCCATGTACACGTTTACATGGTGAAACAGAATATTTAGAATGTCCATCTGATATACATTTTTACATGGTTTTCTTGAGCTTAGAAATATATTTTGTTTTTGCCATATGCGCACCGCTACATATGGGAGGCTGACTGGGGTGTTTTTCTGGAGATTTGGATCTGCCAGGTGACCTATTAATAATGCTACATCATGTGATTATTTACATGTTTACCTCAGATGAGTTTCATAGGATGAAGAGAACTCCCCAACAAAGAGTTCAATAGTGCTACATAAACAGTAAGTTGCAATTAAGTCTGGCCATGCATGGCATAGACACAGCAGGGTTTAAAGGATTGTGTTGACATGACTTGCTTCTGTCTGGAAGGATGACAGTGTTCTAAGAATTAAAAGTATTCTGACAAGAAATGGTTTGGTTATGATTTCATCACAGTACACCCAAAATGTATCAAAGAAACCCATTAAACATGTTGGTTTTCTTCTGCAAACATCCTTCTGCTGTGATCCTGTCCCCATGTCAATTGAAATCAAGACAGAATCATGATCATTAAATGTAAATCATACACTGCCATCAGTTCTGCATTATAAGTTGGAATGAGAGCAAGCATGGCAGAACATTGGTCTGTTGAAGAAGTTTGTTTGGGGTTGTCAGCCAGTAGTTATATTGGATTTACCGGGTCTGGATTTTGCAGTGCCAGCCTCACATATGTAGCAGCGCGTAGTGTAGGATACGGATTGCCCATCCATAGACACTTATATAGTATAGACAATCATGATATCTGGCAGAGATCAGAGAGGTTACAGAGTGCAAACGTGAATGCCAACAAGTGCAGGCTAATGAGATGCATTAGCCGACAGGAAGATGATGTGATGGTCCAAGCCGGAACTGCGCCAGAAGCTGGAGAGAAGCCAGCAGGCCAACGCTCATTAGTATGAACTCAGATCCAGTTAAAAGGGCCCCCGAAATCGCTACTCGGGGAGCAGAAACCACTTGCCTAGAAGATCCACGACACTCTGTCTCATGACTGCCACTTGTATAGACTTTGGGTGCATTAAAAAGCCTGAGGGCTTTGGCCAGTTATCAGCATTTGGATATTTCATATATCACACTCTTGCCATGCCTTCCTAGCCAGACTGTAGTGTATTTGAGCACCGAATAAAGATGACTATTGTGCATTGTATACGCTGAGTCTGCAGTCCTTCTTATCCCCAGCAGATAGGTAGAGTTAGGCAGCTAGGTTAGGCCCCAGCTCACTTAGCCAGCGAGTAGATCACATATTCCCGTACATGTCCCCATAGACACAATCCATATGTAACAATTGGTGGAGAATAAAATCGATCCATGGCATTGAGTGTTACTGATTCTATATGGAGTTTCTCTTGGCCACCCTGCTAGTTGTTTTCAGGTCTATGTGACTTCGATCTTCGAAACCTCTCCCAACGAAGCCGGTGAAAGGTCCAGACGTTTCTCCATCACCAGGTAAGTCATGCTCAATTACTTGTCAATTACCTGCTCATCAGGTGGACAATAACGCAGACTCTTTGAGAGTAGCCCCTCCCCCTGACTCGCTGCTGTCAGATCGTACTGCGGCGACTGGCACGAAGGCCACGGGCCGTGGCACAGTTGTTTAGAGCACCAGCTTATTAACACCAATTCCTCTGTGGTGATCCAAAGGTCGCGTGTTCGAACCCCGGCCATGCCGGGATTGAACTCATGATACAATTTCCCACATGAGCTGAGGCCCGTGCCTAAAGGGTTAACCTGTTGTCCATGTAAATCTGTGACCAGGTGGGTTGTCATGTCAAGGACCTGCGACATGACAATTCAGTGAGGCAGCACTATATCTGCTACAAGTGGGTCTCATCACGAAATGACTGAAATAATGTTGAAAGTGATGTAAAACCACAAACAAACGACTGGCGCGGGTAATTCATATCCTACAGACAGTGACAACATACCGTTGTAACATACGTCAAAGAGTGATGAAAGTGATTACTCCCCTAGACCGGAGAGTTTACACCTACCTAGCTAGAATTTGGAGGTTCAATTCAGCCTCCACCTTACAGCAGATAGTGACCAGGAATCTCTCACCTTGTCTGAAATATCTGATCTTCATCTTGACCAGATCAGATTCAGAAAGAGCAGTTTCTCCATTATTAGAGATGGCTGAAGAGAAAAACGTTTAAGATATGCTCCAGCAAGTGCTTGGACATTTGCGCAAGATTGATTTGGGTGGCACCAAGACTGATATAGTAGATTTGCTGCAGGCTCAATCTTGTGATAAGATACACCAACAGAGGCAAGGTTCGAAAGCTCTTTTGCACCCTCCATTTCACAGTCCTCAGATGACCCGTTACGGTTCATGAATAAATTTCTCACATACGCCCAACTTTCTCACACTCCGGAGGAGCTGAGAGTCCCAGCATGTCTGCTTCACGGTGCCGCTGATGTGTGGTATGCATCACTGCCTGCCGACATTACTGGTACATGGGCAACTTTCCATGCAGCTTTTCTTAAATTCTTAATCGAAGATACGATTCAGCAAATTAAGTTAGCTGAGACAGTTTGAAAAATGTCGGGTGATACCTCCAATACCTTAAATGGCTTAGAGGCGCCTGATATGACCTCTCAGGTTTTGTCCCAACAAACTAGCACACTAGCACACTTGCGATCTGAGAGGAAGTCGCAGACGTGACAAAAGAGGTCCACAGCCTCAAACCCCCCCCTCAAGGGCCCGATGAAAGTTACTGTTTTTTTCTGCAGAAATCCTGGCCATTGGATCAGGGACTGCAAGGCCCGGCATAATTGCATGCACTGTGGTAGGAATAATCACATGACGGTTCACTGTACTATGAGATCCCACGGACCACGCAACAATTTTGACCATGGTCCTGCTCGATTTAGAGCTGGGAATAACAGGTTTAATGGTCGTAATGAATTCCGAGGGAATCGGGACTGTCAGAGAGGCTATACTAGGTCGAATCAGGGAAATAGATTTGATGGCAACGGCTGCAGAGATTCCAGACGCCCTCTTGGAGTGATCAACACCGCCCATCAAGCAGACCTGTTGACAGGTTGTGGAATGCCTAAATTACGTTTAACAGAGATCAGAGAAATTCCTGCTAAATCTGAATACATTACAGAGGCACATGTCAAGCCGGGAAATATACCAGGTGTACTTGGTGTATGCACGATGAAAAACAAATTACCCCTTTATCCTGAAATAGCTATGGCTAGGGTGCTTGCATCTGTCCAAGACAGACGTGTGCCCGTTAGATTAATGAATATGAGTGACAAAGCTGTTACTCTGCAGATAGGTGTTTTAGTGGGAAATTTAGTGGGAAGCCAATACCACTGGGCTCATGAGCTCCCCTCTCTCGATCTTGCTTGGGGCATCGAAAATTCTGCAGACTATGAGGACACTGAAGCAGCTCAACTTACTCGATCACCACCTCACAAACTGATTCAAACTCTCATCTTAAAGTTGATCTCACTGAGTCAGATTTAAGCCCCAGTCAGAAGGAATCCTTTAAAAATCTTATCTCGTCATTCGGTGACTTATTCACTACCAGGGACGGCGAGTTTGGGGACACTAGTGTAGTACATCATACCATCAATTTGAAAGAAGCGGTAAGCCCTATAAAGCTTTGACCTTATCGTGCTGGGTATAAGCAACATGGCGTTATTGACAAAGAGGTCCAACACCTGTTGGATAAGGACATTATTCGTCCTTCTAACAGCCCGTGGGCTTTCCCCACCGTTCTTGTGGAGAAGCCCTCCGCGGATGGTACAGTTTCATACCGTATGTGCATAGGAAGCTAAATGAAGTGACCGTCCCGGACTCTTTTCCGTTACCTCACATACAGGACACTTTAGATAGTTTTGGAGCTCGTAAATTAAGCCATATCAGCACATTGGATCTGATGGGTGGCTTTCATCAGGTGAGCATTCATCCTGACTCCCAGCCACTAACAGAGTTTATAACCCACAGAGGGCTTTACGAATAACCTCGCACACTGCACGAAACATGGGATTTACATAAATATACAGCCAATGTTTTGGAATTGTAAAGACCAACTACAATATTGAATTACATTTACAATTTTGGAAATACTCTCATTATATTTACAAGATGGAAATGTCATGTAAATGTCTACCTATATCATTTTTAACATCTACATTTAAATACAAATTTGTATATGTCATATAACTCATTTACAATAGCTAAAAAGTCATCTTGGAAAGGATTAGGGAAGGTCAGACATGAAATTTATATACAAACAGCATATACTTCAGATTTTCAGAGCATAATAAAAAAACGGCAGCGCTCCTGCACCCTGTTATTCAAGTGATACAGACATGGAACTTCAGGGCCTAATAGATAATTTTCCTGGCTTTCTGCTGATATAAAGTACAGCTATTTTCCAAAGAGTGACTGACTAGAATAATCTTCCTCCTCAATTAACTACATTGGAACCAGGTTGCTCGACATCCTTCAGGAACTCCCTAGCCAGAGTATAAAGGTTGGCAACAAGCAGCTGGTGTGTACCAGCTGCACCCCTTAGTGCAACCTTGCACTCTTGGCGGGATGCCATTTGGTTTTGCCAAGTAAACTTATAGATGTAGAAAGTTTTAGCAAATCGGATAAACACTTGGGAAGTTATAAAGGACAGAAGGGAAAGTCGATCATGAAATCTATAAACAAAAAGCATAATTATAATTTAGATTTTCAGAGCGTAATAAAAAAACAGCAGCGTTCCTTCACCCAATTATTCCAACCTGGTGGAGGAAAACAAACATGACCCTAAAAAGCTCTTTAGAGTCATTGACACAGTCATGCACAAGAAAAAGGACACACCTATGCCCCAATCTGACTGCGAGATCACTCAAGCTGAGAAGTTCAACACATTCTTTCTTGAAAAAATAGAAAGAATCCGCTTGGACATTGATAACGCTCAAGCCTGCCAAACTTCGCCACCAGGTGACACTGCGAACAATAGTAATACATGTCTGGAAAGGTTCACACCCTTAACCACTGACGACGTACGGAAATTGGTCAAAAGGTCTGCAAAGAAGTCATGTGACCTGGATCCAATTCCAACCTGGCTCTTACTTGACCTCTTAGATGACCTCCTACCAATAATTACTTCCATCATAAATAAATCATTGATGGAATCAGCAGTATCGGAAAATATGAAAATAGCCATCATAACACCCCTGCTGAAGAAACTGGGTCTAGAACTGGTTGAAAAAAACTATAGGCCTGTTTCCAACCTAACATTTGTCTCTAAACTAACTGAGAGGGCGGTTGCAGACCAACTAGTCCCCCATCTTGTAAGGAATGGTCTTACTGACAAGTTTCAATCAGCCTACAAAGAATATCACAGCACTGAAACCGCTTTGTTAAAAGTGCAAAATGATATCTTGGGTTGTCTAGACAATAGAAAGGCAGTTATCACGTGCAAGAGCAAAGAGTGTCTTGACAGTCTTCTCGCTCTCTCCAACCCACTTGGATGTGATTGTAGAAGATGAGACATTAAACATCTTGTAACCTGACTCATTGGCTGCAGCCTTGGCCAAGAGAGTCTTTCCATTTCCTGGAGGACCATGCAGTAGTATCCCTTGAACGGGTGCTCTAAGACCAGTGTATATCTCTGGACGCATAGAGGGCATGATCACAGTGTCTCTAAGTGCCTGCTTAGCTTCTGCTTGGCCTATGATGTCTCTAAACATCGTTCCATCGTTGGAAGTAACCAACTCGTTCAAGATGGTGTGTGCCAGTGCCTCATCTATATGTTTAAATTGATCTGTCTCTGGCTGATCCCTATTTGCATCTTTCAGCTGGCCCACTCTATAATTTGCAGAATTTATCAGTTTCTTAGCATGGACCTGTATTGATCGATCATTATCGCATGTGGCACTTTGTCGTATAATGTACTTCATCAAAGCCAAAGCTTTGTGGTACTTGCAGATGATGGCTTCCTTACCCTCCTGATTAGAGTAGAGTGCTAATTGGTGTTTCTCTTCTCCCGTCAATTCTGTCATTTTTTCCTCCATGGTTAGTGCTTGATCAAGGATCTTCAGAGATACCTTGTACAGGTGTTTCATCTTTGTTTCATCCATGTAATTAAAATATATAGGTTTTATTTTTTCACCACAAGTACCAAGAACGCAATCTTCTCTGAACAAAAAAATAAAGTCATACTTCAAATATATTTTCTGTATTTTTTATTTCAAGATCAACATCTTATTCACATCAGTTTCACTGTCCTCAACAGGGTCTTAGATTGATTCCTTAACTTTTTTGACAACTTTGACACACGATTAACATTGAATTTTAGAGATTCTTTGAAAAGAGCTAATGTTTTTTCACATTGGTTCAACTCATTATGAACAGAGACATTTTCTTCTGCTTTGACATGCCCATCGTCGTCCCCATCATCATCCCCACTGCCATCCGCATCATCTTCATCACTGAAAATTGGATCGTTGTTCAAAATGCGTTCAAATTCTTCTGGTTTCCTATTATCACCTTTGATTGTAGAGTAATCCCCATCTGGAAGTTGGAGAGCTTTTCTGGTGGCCAATTCCATGTCATTTGAAAATACATTAGTGTTCATTTTCTTTATGCCATGATCTGAATTTACTGACATCGCTAAGATGGTTAGAAATGCGTTGGATAATATTAGGCAAGTTGCAATCTTGTGTGTGGACATGACTTCCTCTCTCTTTTTCTAACTTGTAGTACACATGACACTAGTATGTTCAACTAAAATGCAGCACAAGGTTGATCTGATTGATTAGATGTGAATCACTCTCCGGGGAACATCATTCAATATGTGTATTGCCCTCTCGTACACCTCTTTGGCACTATATGTGTCTTTAATCACCTCGCATTTTGTGATACCAAGAACAATCTTGATTAAATTTGACCTGTCATATGTGCACATTTTGACCGACACAGGAACACACGAATCCACTTGTCTGCTGGCAGTAGGATCCCTACAGGCAACTGTGCTTCTGTCCAAAATCCCGTCAGGCACGCTGTCACTATCAGTCTCGTCAATGTCTGGTCCATCAAACTCCCACTGGTCACAGACTGGTTGAAGTTGCCGAAGCATGGGACTTTCAACCCTTGCATCAACCACGGTCAGACGAGTGAGGACCCACTTGGCGTGACGTGGATTGAATGTGTCTATGTGATCTTTAAGCACCACCTCGTCAGGATAGTCTGCTCGATGTACCATGAGTCCAAACTGTAGCAAACCCCTCGTGTTTGATCCAGTCTTTTGGATCTGATCGAATGTCTTGTCCATTTCTGCCACAGACAAATGAACTGCCCCGTTTGAATGGTCCTCCTTCATGAGGTGTGTTGAGTGGGGCCTCATCACGTTCACGCTATTCAAACGTGTCGATCTATCATTTGCTTTCATGTCCAACGCCATACCAAGTGGTGAGAAGTTGATGTGTCGCATAGCATATTCTGTCCCCTCGGTGAACATCGCAGCATAGTCAGCAAACTCTGCCTTTTCATCCTTTCCAAAAAATGCCACACCTTTCTTTGGAACAAGGTAGCATGCATAGAGCGCTGTCTGTGCAGTCTCTGAGAAGAGCACAAGGGCAACCGTTGGAAACTGAACGGCGACCTTGTTCTCGTGGCCACTGATTGAATGAATATGAATGTCTGGAACACCTTTCAGCATCCTTTGAATTTGAGAGTTTTGATACATGTTTTCCATTGTTTGTTTTTATGTGTTGTCCTCATGCTAAAAATATGCATAAGTAGATTATTTGTCTGTGTGCAAAATTGAATTTAGTTTAGCCAAACTAATTCAAATAAGTACCACAATCAAACTGTGGGTTGATACATAAGCATGGGCAAGAAAAAGAATAGAGTATCAGGATTTTTCCTACTCCTTAGGGACATCAAGATCTTGGATCCAGAGTTATGCACAAGATCAGTTCTTTTGAATAAGTAATGACTTTAAAGTGGTCCAAAAACACATTTTGTGCATACTTAATGAGACAATATCTATGGTATTTAAATGTTAGAAGTTGGATGGGTATGGTCAGTCTGAAAAGAAATCTTCATTTGGACACATTGGTTGGATTCAAGTGATCAGCCATAAATCTATTTTCTACTAGCAAGGGTAACATTTATACGTGAACAATGGGCAAGAGAAAGAACAGAGTATCAGGATTTTTCCTACTCCTTAGGGACATCAAGCTCTCGGATCCAGAGATAACTTCCCTTCGACAGGCTGTACCAATGGCAGATTCACTCTGGCAAGGCAAATTTGGTCTCTGCAAGAAAAGAAGCTATAAAGAACTTGCCAACGTATATAGAAGACACTACACATATACCTGTGATTACCCAGAGGATATGCCAGTGACTGGATTATTGTCCTATGACACTATTAAAATGATGAAGGATCAAGTCACATTTGGGCCTTAACTAATTGAGAAACAGCTGTTGCACAATGATTTATCAAATTGAAATAAACAAAACCAACAATGATTCATCTTTTTGTATTATTGTATTATTTTATTTTAATCTATCCGTTTGTTTGATTTAAGTGTGTATGAGCTTAAATAGAATAGTGTAACATACAAGCAATACTCCTACTGACTAATTTTGTGGTCCTCTTCCCAAGTAATGTATTGACCATCTAGTGATGATGATGTTTTGATATGGACATGTTAGTTGGAGCCAAGTGATCACACAGAAAATAATTCATTTTTATCCCTTACACCACCTGCAAAAATAATATATTGCGATAGAGACTCAAATGAGAGTATTATCTAGAAAATCCAATTTTTCACTTACATCACTTACTAACATGATATTTTGTGATGGAGACGGACCCAAAAAAGAAAAAGAGTGTAACAGAGATGGAATGTGTCAGTGTCAGTCTAGCTGTTGATGCAATAAAGTATGTAGCAATAGGCTATCCAAGGGACATGGCTTGCCCAAACGAAGCAGCAAGGAAGATTCGGCGAATGTGCAGAGTTTTATCTGAGAGACATCGTTCAAACTGGAAGAGTACTATCCAACAGCTACCAAAGTCAAACGTGAGCGAGACGGTTATGCAAATCATGGCTGGAATGTTTGATGACAATATATGCAGTTGGAGCCGGATTGCTACTCTTTACTCTTTCTGTGGGATTTTTGGTGATGTATGTGTGAAAGAGTATCAAATGCCAATAAACACACCGGACATGATAGGAGAAATTGCAGGAAGGCAAGTGCACCATAGATTTGCTGATTGGATTCGGGGACATGGTGGGTGGGAGGCTTTTGGAGAAAATTCTCAAAACAGAAGACAGTGCTCTTTGATGTGATTTTGATCAAATAAAATTCACAACGAAAAACAATATACTATTTTTGTCAATCATTTTTATTATCATAATGCAAACACAAGTAGGAATACCATGACTGATAAGGACGATAAATGTTTTGCAGCAGATCCTCTCAAAGCATGATGTGTGTAATTCTTTTGCGTTTCAATATGCTGTTTGTTTTGACCCGTGTGTCTGATCTCTCTCCCTCCATACCAATACCATTCATCATTACATGATACATAACCTCTCCCACGAAACATAGCAGAACATGACTCCTTGCATTTGTGGCACTTTTGTCCCAAAGTAGCACCATTGCAACTGGTAATTGGCCTTTTCATTGTATGTTTAACTGTAGAAAAGTACATCTTGTGCATGTTAGTTATGTCCAGTTCCATGTCAAACTTGTTCCCAGACACTGTTACTATTGTATATCTCAAGAATCCATAAAAGCGGAAAGAATCATTGTCTGACAAACGTCTATTGGGGTACCTAATTGGTACAGATGTACAAAACATTATGGGCTGCATCATTTCCAGCTCTGAAGGTCTCATCCAAGGTGACTGGCTGCCAAGGCATATATTGTTTACACTCAATGTCGATCTGACGTTGTGTTTGACTCTGTGTCCTGAGAAAATGTTAACATAGATTTCGCTGGTCTCATTAAGTTTGATAAATTTTATGTCTTGAGAAAGTTCCACAAACAATTGGATGCACACAACATTGTTGCTTTCTACAGTAAGCATTCGTGTGTCGTACACTTTTATGTGGTGAGCTACTCCAAAATCTCTATTGTTTACAACATTCGTTAAATTAGCACAGCCATATTCCATCCCATCACCTATTGACATGGAAGCACACCATGGCTTACAGTGAAATGCAGACCCTTCTTTTGCCCTGTCTGGCAAAGTCTCCATGACTTGATTTGTAGGAATCATATATCCTCTGTCATAGTAGTCAAGATGACAGACCCCTCTCTGCTCTTTTTGTCCACTATTACTAAAAAGCACTGGTGTTTTTGTCTCAGCCAATGTCCTAAATATGACTCCATCCATCTCCTGCAATCTTGCTGGTAGGGAACCACAAAGGTGCACTGACATCTTTGAATCCATTTGACTGCGTTCAATTCCTATGTTGAACTTTCCAAACTCATAACAAACTTGGTTCGAAAGCAACACATTGAAACTATTTTCAGGATACAATGATCTGGATGAGGCCTCTACTGTAAAAGTGATGTTGTCCATAATCACACTCTGTGTGAACATTGGTGTGGTAATGACAAATTCCCCACACAAGAGTTTGTCCCTAGGCACCACCTTGATGTTCTGAAGACGCATTCGACATGGAGAAACCCCCTTGACAAGAACTATACAGGACACGATCCATAAGAGAAAGAACAGCCAAATTGCCATGTTACATTATTCCTTTTCAATAGCTTATCAACATAAATAATCCTTATAAACAAATCCGTTCCATGTGATGTAACATGATTCATATAGAAAGACACAAGACACATGATATATATGTTTTTTATCTCTTTATTTTGAATAAGAAACTATGAATCTAACAGGCAAGCAGGTTTTCTTTGTCACAAAAACAATCCCACAGTTCATCCACCAATTCAGAGTCCATGAACATTAGATCTCGCTCATCTGTTGTCTCATCACATTCTTTGACCTCTTGTTTCTCCTTCCTTTCATCCATCAGCATTGTTAGCTGTTGCTGCATGACACTCAACTGGCCCTTTTGTTCAGAATATTCCTTTTTCATTGATTTGAGGTCTGACATTAGGTTGTCTTGGGCTCGTTGTAATGCCCTCACATCCCTCTTCAGACATTTATTCTCCTCTCTGAGAATGTCTCTCTCCTGAGTGACAACCTCTAACAGAGCAGTCAACTCCTCTATTCTTGCTTCTAATTGTGAATTGTTCTTTTCAGTTTTTTTCGTTTCTTTCAATTTCAAGGCATCTATCTCTCTCCTCATGGTCTCGATCTCCTTCTCTTTGGCCTTCAAAGCTTCCTTGACTTGTTTTGAATTCAGTACAGCCCTATTCAGCAAATCTTTTGATACCTGTGTCTGCACCATACCATTGACCTCATCAAGAGAATTCCACAAGTGATCTCCCCTTTTTAACAAGTGGATCTTTTTACCTTTCATGGTCTTTGTTCCCTTTGCTAGCAAGTTGTTTACAATGCCTGCCACAACAGACAGACCATACCGTCTAAAATTCTCCTTCTCTTCCCAGTTTGGGTGACACCACATGTTTCCGGCTGTGTACATGCCACCCCCTTCAGTAAGACGCATTGGTTCTTGTCTCTTTCCATCCAATCTTGTGGATGGTGAAACCAAAACCTGTGACTTGTGGATAAGCACTTGTCCCTCTTCATCCACTGTCTGAACACCAAACTTTCTTGTGGTATGAGAGGATGGCAGGTCTATGGTCACCTTTGTCAATCCTCCTCCACTCTTTGTCACGCTAAAGGTGTCCTCCAGTCCTCTTAAATTTCTTTTCATATTCTTCGCTTGGACTTCAGTGGTGATGAAGTTCAACTTCTTGTTCAGGGATAGTGACATCTTAACTCTGGTAGCAACAGCTTTTATCCTGTGCTCTTGCCCATTGTTGTACACAAAGAGTTCTGTCAGATGTGCATTGTCGGGCTCAATACCATCCTCCACATCGATACCAAGTCCTGCTACACTATCTCTGATGCTATCAAGCGTCTTTGTCTTATCAAATGTGGTGGGAATGAACAATGTCACTGCAATACATTTTGTGTGTTGGTTCTTGCGCTGTGACACTACCTCCAAGTCCAACTTCAATTGCTTTGCACCAGACGAGGGCCAGACTCGCTCATATTTCGGTAGGTCGCCCACAGAAGTCACACCTACTGGGAGAAAGGTCTCCTTTTTTGATTTTGGGACTTCATAATGGACAGTTCTTGAGCAACCCAAGTCCATCGTCTGACGATTATTGGCCTCCCTTAGGACAAAGCTTGAAAGATTTTGTAACGTATTGTTACCACAGTTCGAGCAGAGAGTATTCATGACTGCTTCCCTCGTTTGATCTTCATCATTTGGCTTCCAGAGGTGGTTGTGCTCCCAGTGACAAATACTGCAGGCAACATATACTTGATACAAGATGGTGTCTGACCTGCCAAGTGCCATAATGCGTGTGGCTTGGTCTTCGTCACTTACTTTATAGAAAACCCCTGTGCTGTCAGCAGGTTTTTCATTGAGTTGAAGAGCACCACACTGATACAGCTCTTCGAGATAGAAGGCCTGGATCCTAAGAGAAATCTCAGTTGAGCTTGTCAGCAGCATTGGTTTGAGAGCACAGCCCATCATTCTTGTCTTCTCTGTGAAGTCAATCAAATGATGGGTGTCTTCGTACAGTACAGTTCTGCTACTCTCTAGTGCACACATCACTGGAAAATCATTGCTCCGCTTCAAAGCCTTGCCAATCGACTTGATGTCCACTTCTGGTTTCAAACTAAACACCTTTCTGTATGTTCGGTCGCAGGCATCAGAATATGACAATGACCCATCAAATGTGCTCGCTATCCAGTTAGGGTCACCAACCACCACACAGCTGACATCGTTTTGAATGTCGGGACAACTAGTATCTTGATCCACAACTCTCGTATTTCCTGCAGCTAATTTCTGACCTGCAAACATCAAATCAGCCATATCCTCGCCACTGGGCTCGTCTGTAGTGGTTTCAGCCCATTCTTCATCTTTACACGTGTCCAGCCACATGTGTGGTTGCTCCAAGAAGGACAAAAACCAAAGTGTCTTGCAGTCCATCTTGGCAAGTTCATGCCACTCTATGTCCATCAACTTCATTCTCAGGTTTAGATTGTCACTGGTTTGGTGCCACGCAAGCTCCTCTAGGTTACTCCTTCGATATATTGGTGTCATGGGACTCAAGTGTTCATCATTCCTGTCATTGAAGATGATCGTGTCACAATTGTACTTTGGTATGGTAGCCACGAGCTTACCCCTTTCAAGTGCCTGCATGGCCCTCTTAGATATCTTCAATTTTCCTTTGTGGCCTTGTGCAATGATGTTATCAGATGTTGTTTGGGGAATGATGCAAGAGTGTTCAATATTCATAGGTTCTGTGTTTTGCTCTGTGTCATTCACTGCAGTACTAGATGATGGAGTTGTCACACAAGATTCAGGAGCGTGGGTTGTTGATTGCATGCAAGCAATGTTTGAATCCAAAGAAGCACCCAATCCATTGAATTCATCAGTGACAGAACTGGCATTGCATGACAGTTCCCCTCGGGTATCTGCCTGCTGTTCCCTACAAATCCTTTTGGTGGGCAACTTGGTTTCATCAGGTGTCTCCTCTAGTGTTCTCTTAAAATGCTTTGAAGTATTTTCTTTAGTCTTGCGAGACTTTCTCTTCTTTGCCCTCTTGATCTTAGAAGATCTGTCTGCTTTCATGTTTTGATTCATTATCACAAATTGTCTGTGGTGGTAATGATAATACTTTTTTTCTTGGAATGATGAGTTTGAAGTTGTCTGGAGGCTTTATACTTTTCACACGAGTGACATTGTAGTGAATCAACCAATCAAATTCCAGGAAAACTAATTATGTATTCATTTCTTGATCACTAGCACAATTCTTGGATGACTAATTATTTATTCATATCTTGATCACTAACCAATCAAATTCAAGGATGACTAATTATGTATTCATTTCTTGATCACTAACCAATCAAATTGTAGGAAGACTAATTATATAGTCATTTCTTGATCACTAGCCTAATTCTTGGATGACTAAATATGTATTCATTTCTTGATCACTAACCAATCAAATTGTAGGAAGACTAATTATATAGTCATTTCTTGATCACTAGCCTAATTCTTGGATGACTAAATATGTATTCATTTCTTGATCACTAACCTAATTCTTGGATGACTAAATATGTATTCATTTCTTGATCACTAGCCTAATTCTTGGATGACTAAATATGTATTCATTTCTTGATCACTCACCAATGAAATTGTAGGAAGACTAATTATGTATTCATTTCTTGATCACTAACCAATCAAAGTGAGTACGACTAATTATCTATGCACAACCTTTAGAATTCAAATTCAAGAAAAGTATTTGGTTAATCAGTCATGATGATGTCTTTCTTGGGAGAAGGTGTATTCATTATAAGTGATCAATGGGGTATAACTTTAGTTGAACAAAAGGGGCAAAGTGAAATAAGCCTCAATCATCTCTTGTGGCATGACTTGTGTTTGATTGTGTGTGGTGTAAATCGAAAGCTCACCAGATTATCAAAAGAAGGAATGGTGACCACAAAGGTGAAAAACTCTTCTCTGACACTTCGTGCAGTGAAAAGTAAGAGGAACACTTTTGCTTTGATAGGTTATTTTGTCTCCATTTGTTTGGGTCCACAGGCATGGAAAAATGTAGTAGCCATTTCACGGCGACACCTCATTCAACAGAGAAAAAAAGACACAGTGTTTAAAAAAATGGATGTTCTAACTTCCTTTGCTAACATGACTATTAAATGATTCTGCTATCTTATGAAGATTATCATTTGTGTACACCTGGGACCATCCTAATAAAAAATGACCTCCTCGATCAACATTGGTAATGAAAAACACATACTGGTCTTGTCCAAGCAGGAGGCATGGACATTTCTGTCCACCATCAGGAGCTCTGAGCTAGGTCAATTTTCATGGTTATCCCTCATCCCAATTGGTGAACCAATGCTAGGGGTTCAATGTTCCCAATTTGAGTGGAGTCACTTCTCTAGCAACAGTCTACTAAAAGCTGTTACACTACTACAGACATGGTCAAGAAAACCTGGCAAGCAAACCATTGTGGTAAGCTGTCTGGCAGGACTGCACAGAGCTCCAGTAGTAGTGGCATGTTTTTTGGCCATGCAAAACAAGTCACTTACATTTGACCAAGCATTTGTAAGAGTAAAAGAATCACGGCCAGGGGCTGTCTTGTTGGCACCATATGAAAGAGTGGCAAGGAAGGCAACATTTACAAAGTGAGAGTAAACCAATTCAGACTGAACACAAGAGGGGTGTTACATTCTGTTTCAAATGGATTAATTATAACATAATTGCCAATACATAGTGTGCATAGTGACATCTAAACAAGCCATAGAGGAGTATAAAAATGATACTGGGTATAACACATGAAGCAATTCAGGTGACTTTTTACCAACAATTACACCCAATGGTTGGGAATGTTATTTGTAGCTCTTTGACAATGAGCACACCAATTATTCCAATAAAAGGCAGAATATGACAAAACTATCGCTCATGTCATTGTCATTTGTTAAAATTAGAGAATGTGTTTTGTTGTGCATCTGAATATTTGTTAATTTTGTGGAATGAAATAAATAACCAAACATACTATGTCCATAATTTTTTGTGGTCATACAAGTGATGCCGCTTGTTGTTACTCTAACATGAAATCTCGACAAGGGATAAATGGATGAAAATTGGTTTTTACATCCCAACATAAATGTTCATATAATTTGCGTTATTTGGAAGAATGAAGTTAAAAATATCAACCTCAACATCATGAAGTATATTGTGATATCATATCTGCTCTTTATTTTCATGGCACAATGTATGGCAGCGACTATACGGCCGCCATGTCGAATATCAATCAAGGCTATCAAAAAGTTAAAGGATATGGAAATGATATGTGCATCTTTCCATCTAGAAGAGGTTGCTGCCTCAATGACATTTGCCAAGAGAAGTTTCTCATTCAAGTATGAACTGGACAGTGATTACTCACACCACACACTCGAATTATCAGAGCAAGTTTGCATTGCTGAAGATGTGGCCAATGGATCCTTCTCTCTCTGCAATACAGTGTTAGACGAGTCTCACATGAAACAGAGACTCAACATCCTTCCAGATGAAATCAACTTTACAGTCAGAAAGGAAGACAACACCACTGTGAAATGTGACATTGCTTCCTCCATTGAGGGGAGAATTCCTTCAGTAGAGGAGAAAGTTGTTTGCAAGGACAGACGTGTAAGCAGATGTCATGAGCCTCACTGTCGACCAACCTGTGAATCTCTCATGTTAGACAAAAGAAATGATGAGATGTGCTCACACACAATCACAGACAGAGAAGCTTGGACAAGTGGCATTGACTTTCATGTTAGAAGAATCTTTGTCATACCAAAGTGGAGCAGCGTGTGTATAGAGGTAGTATCTGATATATACAATGCTGATGCCACTTATGTTTTAATGTCAGCGCGTCTACGAGTTCATTTCAGAAGTGGAGGAGACTCCACATTTATCCACCGGACTGTAAGAGACACAGACCGATGCATAAGCACAAGCTCTCGCCGCTTCAGTCACAAGGAGTCAAAGTACCTCTGTGTGTGGTTAGATAAACAATTCCCAACTTACACTCATTTCAATGTCACTGAAAAGCCTACTTTGACATACACAACATGGACCCCACAAGGAAAATCTTACAATCGCAAGGTAATTGTACCCACGAGGAGAGAAGATGCCGCTGATTTTGTTGAGTGGGTGAGGTCCCCCCATGAGTGTAACATAGAGAAGAGTACACACTGTAAGGGTGAATGCACCCATTCATGTGAGGCTGCCATCACAGGGAGTGGTCCATTCAGATGCAACAGGACATGGTCTGGTTTAGATACTGTAGATACTGAAAAGACCTCCACTGAT
The DNA here is from genome assembly GCA_949316495.1 of Amphiduros pacificus. Classification (NCBI taxonomy): domain Eukaryota; kingdom Metazoa; phylum Annelida; class Polychaeta; order Phyllodocida; family Hesionidae; genus Amphiduros; species Amphiduros pacificus. The sequence goes on along the minus strand of OX439010.1, from coordinate 17,486,051 downwards.
GTCATGACAAAGGAGGAGGGTCGTGTTCAAAGGAAGGATTATCAGACTGATGTCATCTATCAAGCAAATGGCAGTAGTGAAGGCATAGGAAGAGCTGGACAGTCAGCTGGCATTGTGGCATCACACTTGCTGAATGCCACAACCAAACTCTTGGGCAATGAAAGACCAGCCATTGTGGTTGGTAACATTTGGTCACCATATCTATATTCAATTATAGGTCTTTGCTCTCTCATTTTATGTATTGCTTTGATATGGATCTTGATATGGTACAAACATGGTAAGAAGGTGTATTGTTGTTCAAAGGTCTATCGAATAAATAACAGACAATAACAAGAAATTGGACTTGTATTATATGTTTAGCTTGAGCAGGATTATCCCACCCAAACAGTCCACATTAGGTCAGGAGAGTTCATAGCCTTTGGTTAGAATATAAATTATGTAATAAATCTCTCAGTGAAGCTATGTGTCATGAAATCTGTCGAATAAATAACAGACAATAACAAGAAATTGGACTTGTATTATATGTTCAGCTTGTGCAGGATCATCCCACCCAAACAGCCCACATTAGGTCATGAGAGTTCATAGCCTTTGGTTGGATTATAAATTATGTAATATGTAATATATCTCTCAGTGAAGCTATGTGTCCTGAAATCTATTGATTAGGTAATGGACAATAAAAAGAAATTGGACTTTTGTTATATGTTCAGCTTGTGCAGGATCATCCCATCCAACTGATCACATCAGGTCAAAAGAGTCAATACCATTTGGTTCAATTAACAAAGGTGTTAAATCTCCCATTGAGGCTTCTTACATGCAAAGGATCTATAAAAATCAATTGAATAAATAACAGACAATAACAATAAGTTGGACTTGAGTTATATATTTAGCTTGTATAATTGCATATTTAAATTGAGGTTGGACTGTATCATGATACGAGACCTCATACCCTTTAGGAAGACTGAAAATATGTTTGTGATATATGTGTTTCCCTTGATGCTTATGTCAGTCAAATGCCTACAACATCAGACAAATTACAAGACATGCATTCGTACTTGAAGATCACAAGCAGATATAAATCAATAGCATTAAAATTTTTTTTTTTTTGAGTTTCAAAAGTTAGGTCGGGCACACACTAGACCATATCGAGGGGAAATGACACATGTTTTCATGGGTCCAGAACATGGCAGAACATGGCTAAGTCACTAAGTGGCCCTTTTGTGCTACGTACGAATGTCTCACATGTTTTGACTCCACTAAGCTCCAACCGATCATGAAGCATCAAAATTTAATCAATCTGAATTGCATTGAATTAATCAAATTAAGAAGGAATAAGTCAAAGAGGAGATTATAATTTGTCATGTTCATTTATTATTTTTTTTTTCAGCACATGTGCATACACCCATGCACGTACTTTCTCTGTTCTGATTGACTCATCTTTTGTAGTTTTGTGTAATAATTGAAATCAACAATGTCCATTCCTCCTTCTTCGCATATGCCTGCCAAGCAATGTGGGCATCGTGGTCTATGTTTGGAGTAAAACTCCAAAGACCACCGCAAACAGTCTTGGTGGAAGATATGGCAACATCTTGTCAAGATGAAAAGTTGTTGATCGTTCAATATGGACGACTGACAAACCGAGCATGAACCATCCATCCATTCCTTGACATGGATATAGCGTTGTTCAAAGTCTTTCTTTTTCAAAATGAGGATGGTCTCCAAAGACACCTGGAATTTCCCCACCGTATAGCAGCGGCATGAGGGGCATTCGTGAAAGTTATTGTTTTTGTCCAGGTCTTTCAACCATCTCATTGCACAATCTCTGTGGAAGACATGTGTGCATGGCCATAAAAGTACACAAGTGTCTCTTGCACCCAAATCCTCCATGCATATAGAACACTCCTCAACCTCGAGAGGTGTGGTTGGCTCGAGAGGGATCAACGTGGTATCCTTTGGACAGGAGCGATGGACTTGTCTGGTAGGATGAACCTTTGAAGGAGAAATACTTTCCAGAGATGGCCATCGGCGAGAGAATGATAAGCAGGAACCCATGTTGGAGATTGAATGAGGATAATTTCCAAAAGAAGCACTTTTATACCATTTTAGTCTCATTATCTAGTCACACATGCCTTTTGAAAAGAGGTGATCTTTTTGGGGTTAGACCAATCAGAATGAAGTTTCAGTGGAGCTAATTAAATATGCACAGCGAATGAAGGGTGGGCATCTCATTAAGTATGCACAGCGCATTAGGTAAGCTCAGTTCTTTGAATGAATACAGCACATATTTGAATATTCATAGCTGGCTCATTAGGTAGGCACAGCTCATTAGGTAGGCACAGCTCATTAGGTAGGCACAGCTCATTAGGTAGGCACAGCTCATTAGGTAGGCACTACATTTAATAATGTCATTGCAACAAAAGGAAATAGATCCAAAAAGGTAACTTCTATGATATTAAAAATTGTACTTTTGGCTTATGCCACATGAACATATCCTCTCTATTTCTAAGCATTGTCTAAACACAAATCAAAGAGATAAGAGATAAAACAATATATAGAACTGTAGTGAACTCTAAACTGGCCATTATGGTTTGAGTAATCAGACCATATGCTATCTACATAGACCACAAACCATGTATTGATCATGTCTAAACATCAATCAAAGTCTTAAGAAAAAGAACCATAGAAGTAATCTTAGAGAACTCTAAACTGGCACTCTTTGCATAATTGATAAGACCACATACCATTGAATGAAGATGTTTAAACACTGCTTAAAGTGATAAAAAAAAATGAGCCATAGAAGTAACTTTAATGAACTCTAAACTGGCACTCTTGGTAAAGAGTACAAGACCACAAACCATGTATTGATCATGTCTAAACATCAATCAAAGTCTTAAGAAATAGAACCATAGAAGTAATCTTAGTGAACTCTAAACTGGCACTCTTTGTATTATTGATAAGACCACATACAATCTATTGATCATGTGTAAACACTAATCAAGATGATAAGAAATAGAACCATACAGGGATCCTCTTAGAGCTTCAAACTGGCACTCATAGTATAATTGATAGGACCACATGTTACTCAATTAACATGTCTAAACACCACTCAAAACGATAAGAAATAGAACCATACAGAGATCTTATGAGAGTTCCAAACTAACAGTCATGGTACAAGTGATAAGACCACATGTCACCAAATTAACATGTCTGAACACAAATCAAAGTGATAAGAGATACTCATACAGGGATCTTCTGGTTGCTCCAAACTGGCACTCATGGTATAAGTGATAAGACCATATACCATCTAATGAGCATGTCTAAACCCCACTCTGTGTGATAAAAAATAGAACCATATGGGGCACTTCAATGGACTCCAAAGTGGCTCTAATGGTATACACCATTGTCAATCTCATCTGGAAATAAGACACCAAGTGCCACTTTCGTGTGGTGTGAACTCAAAATGTTGTAAATGCCCGTTAGCCCGACGTAGGGTGAATAGTACCATTTCACCCAAAAAGGCTGTGCTGAAACTGGTGTGCAGTGACTAGCGCTAGCCCGACCTAGTGCCTCCGCTAGCCCGAGGTAGCCTTTTAGACGAGACTTGCCACTTTTCATATGCATAAAAGGGCCACTTAGTGACTTAGCCATGTTCTGCCATGTTCTGGACCCATGAAAACATGTGTCATTTCCCCTCGATATGGTCTAGTGTGTGCCCGACCTAACTTTTGAAACTCAAAAAAAAAAAAATTTTAATGCTTAGGGCATCAAGCGCACACAGTCTTTGCATTGAAGACAACTCCACTAACTTGGCAGGACTGTGAGCTTCAAGAGGGTCCTCTATCCACTCACAGGCATCAGAGGCTAATGAGAGTTGAAATCAATGTGACACCCTCTTCCTCCTGACTGACCGAATGCCAGTGGGCATCATAGCGCACAAGTTACCAAACACAAAGATTTTTATTAAGTTGTGTGACTGCCAATGCCGGTAACTCCCCACACCCTAGCTCATGGACCTGACGATGAAATCTCTCCCGATAACCTCCTGGTGGGATTAGCGCATCGGAACCTTGCCATCAGCATAACCCCAGGGATGTGGGCGAACCCACTATCCCCTTTACCATTCGCATGGAGAGACACATCTGCGGACATGAGCGGACCTAGGCAAGCAGCAAAGCTACCAGAACCTTGGAGGGGATGTGAATGCAAAGAGATCGAATCGCAAACACTGATGTGGACCACACGACCGAGAGGCCATGTCTTTCAGGCAAGCAGCCCCACATGATCTTTGTGGACACCCCTTTCCTCCTGACTGACCGAATGTCAGTAGGGTATCATAGCGCACACAAAAAAATACTTGCTACAAAAAAAAATTAGATACCCTTTCCTCCTGACTGACCGAATGCCAGTGGGCATCAAGCGCACACAATCTCAAGAGATTGGTAAAAAAATCTGAAAAAAGGCTTGGATTCCTTAATCTTTCCACAAAAACTTAAATAAAAAACCTTATCGTTCACTTACACACTAGATATATTTTTGACAAAAATGGTAAACCTTGTCAAGTGTTGAGATGGCATTAGTCTTCAAATTAGGCAACATGACAGGGTGCAGAGGTTCAGATACTGGATTGTGAAAAAGGAGAAAGCCTTATAATTTCTATGCTTCGTTGGCACCGTTAGGTTTCCACATAGCCATTATAAGACACGTAAATTTAATATTCAATCCTTGTTCACAGTCTAGTGACCTCCTGTACAGTTTCCTCCAACCATTGCCATCCCATGACTTGACAAAAGTTCTCTTGTAATTTAGACACTAAATTCAATGGCAGAGTAAGAATGATTATGCTTGACCAAAACATCTGCCTTTCAAAATGTCTGATGTGCATCAATTGATGCCACACATAAAGATTGTCAAAATAAAATTTCAAAATTGAAATAAAGATAGATAGACCCAGCCGGCCACCGGGAAGAACTAAGGTAAAATAGATGAAGTGAAGAGGGTCCCTCCACCCTCGCGGGATTTTACAGAGGGTCCCTACACAACTAAATGTAAAATGCACTGCCAAAATAAAATAAAATTGTCCCAATTCCGTTTAGTAATCATATAATACATAAGCACCCTAGTTGAAAAGATTTGTAGAAAGAGTTTGAGATATAATATAATAATCCCCTTCCCCATGAGAAAACTCTCCTTACCAGTCAGCAAAACACACTCGTCAGCCCGAGGGGTGCGTCATCATGCACCTCACTTCTCTTTGCACCAGTTGATGCCACACATAAAGATTATCAAAATAAAATTTCAAAATTGAAATAAAGATAGATAGACCCAGCCGGCCACCGGGAAGAACTAAGGTAACATAGATGAAGTGAAGAGGGTCCCTCCACCCTCGCGGGATTTTACAGAGGGTCCCTACACAACTAAATGTAAAATGCACTGCCAAAATAAAATAAAACTGTCCCAATTCCGTTTAGTAATCATATAATACATAAGCACCCTAGTTGAAAAGATTTGTAGAAAGAGTTTGAGATATAATATAATATTCCCCTTCCCCATGAGAAAACTCTCCTTACCAGTCAGCAAAGAACATTCGTCAGCCACTCCTCATTTCTTGGTGAGGACGATGAATTTTTCCTCTTCAAGGATGACTTGAACCATTTTTTTCGTCCACCAAGGGATGGTTTCACACACCTCAACCTGTAAACCTGTCTAAAAAATCTTCAAGATAATTTGTTAATAGAGCTGCAAGGCAAATCCACCAAGGGATGGTTTCGCACACCTCAACCTGTAAACCTGTCTAAAAAATCTTCAAAATAATTTGTTAATAGAGCTGCAAGGCAAATGATATTTGTCAACAACATATAATCAAATTATAGATGAAAAGAAATACAAATATAAAAAGACATGGAAACAAAGATACATTCAACAATTTCACTGTGGTCCCATGTGCCCATCCATTCTCCATGATCCTACAAGTTAAAGAAAAATGTGTACATCAATTCTATCATGCTCTGTCATGTGTCTTTTTCCCTACATGGCCCTAAATGTCACAGTATTTGATTTGCACCAAGCAAGCATTATAAATTTTGTCTTCCCTACATGTGCCTAACACCGTCCGTCTACAATGCTTGCTTGGCCACACTTGAACTCCCTGCAGTGAGCTCAAGAGTCTTCCCTACATGACCCTATGTCACCGTTCATACAAAACACACATTCAACCCTACAATATGCAAGCAACATTAGTACATCATATCAATTTCAACTCAAGGATGAATAGATTATATTCTACTGTATCTCACCTTCATGTCCCTACTTCTATTCCCTACATGTCCCTGTCATATCATGTTTCATGTGAAGGCACACATTCAACCTTACAACAATCCTGTCACATTAGTATCACCACTCATGCTTTAAAAATTTGTCAAGTTGTCAGTGAATGATCGCCTATTCCCTACATGTCCCTGCCATATCATGTTTCATGTGAAGGCACACATTCAACCTTACAACAGTCCTGTCGCATTAGTATCACCACTCATGCTTTAAAACTTTGTCAAGTTATCAGTGAGTGATCCCTACATGTCCATATCTTTCCTAAATACCCATATCTTCCCGACATTTCCATATCTTCCCTACATGTCCGTATCTTAGAAAGAGTATCGGATGAAAGCATCTCCCTTCATCATGCTCATGTGTCAATTGATTGAATAAGGCTTAGAATCACATTCACCAGCCTTTGTCATTTGGTGACAAAACAAAAAGAAAAACCTGAACTTACCTATTGGAACTAAAGAAGGACAATGTCCAAGGTTGAGAGTCCATATACATATGGGGTCTTTCAGTTGCTCTGTGACAGAAGCAGATACAACCCCCTATTAGTTAGCCTCTTACAACATGCAGGGGATACAGTGGGCCTATTCTTTTGCCCCGAACCCACAGGGGAACTCATGTGTCTAATCTCAGTGTCAAACCAAAATCACACTCAACCTGAAATAAATATTTCCTACCTGATAGACGTGGATCTTTCTCTCCCCTTGGTCTTGACTGTCTGTAGGACTCCTGCTTCCCAATCTCAGGAACCAAAAGGGATGGTCTCTCCGTTGTGCCTGTTGTAGACTGGCTTTATCTGTAAAAGCAACCACATATGAAACATTATGAACCTTAGTGCAAAATTGGTTTTTCATGGGTATCATTTTTGTGGTCTCTTATCAAATTTGCTAATGTGAAAACAAGACAGTATGAACAACATATGAAACATTATGAACCTTAGTGCAAAATTGGATTTTCATAGGTATCATTTTTTGTGGTCGCTAATAAAATTTGCTAATGTGAAACCAAGAATGAACATGTTCCATACATCTTTCCATGGTGCATGACTATCATTCCTGCACAAGTGGGTTGTACTTGATGTGAAGCACAGACTGAGGACGTAGAACAATTCTCCCAATTCTCCCAAGCTGTCTCATTGTCAAAGCAAGGTGGGCTGCCAGATGAGATGAGACTGGTGTGATTCATCAGCTATGTCATTCTGTCCGACTGCCAAGCTCCCACTTTGTGGTATCCGACTTTTATCTGCAAGATTGTAAAATAAATATGAAGGTAAGACTGGTATTTTTACATTTCATCAAGTCTCAAGAGAACATGTCACAGCTCTATCATACTGCCTGACTGCAAGCTCCCAACTCTGTCAGCAAGGCTGGAAAACAAAAAATGTGTAGGGTGAGACTGGTGTGATATTCAATTTCATCAAATCTAAAGAGAACATGTCACAGCTCTATCATACAACCTGACTGCAAGCTCCCATTTTGTTGAGTCCAACTCTATCTACAAGGCTGTAAAATAAAAATGAAGATCAGACTTTGCATTTCATCAAGTCTCAAGAGAACATGCCACAGCTCTATCATACTACCTGACTGCAAGCTCCCAACTCTGTCTGCAAGACTGGAAAATAAAAATGTGTGGGATGAGACTGGTGTGATATTCACTTTCATCACATCTCAAGAGAACATACCACAGCTCTATCATACAACCTGACTGTCAAGCTACCACTTTGTTGAGAGCCCAACTCTGTCTGCAAGGCTGGAAAATAAAAGAATGTGTAGGGTGAGACTGGTGTGATATTCAATTTCATCAAGTCTCAAGAGAACAGCTCTATCGTACATTGGTGTTTTTTACATTTCACCAAGTCTCAATAACCTGTGTCACAACTCTATCATACTACCTGACTGCTAGGTTTCAACTTTGTTGAGCCCAACTGCTGGCTGCAATGTAGGAAAATAAAATTGAAGATCAGACTTTTGGCTGCAAGGCTTGAGAATAGAAATGGAGATCTGACTGGTGTTTTTGCATTTCATCAAGTCTCAAGAACACATATCACAATTCTATTATACTACCCAACTGCCAATCTCCCACTTTGCTGAGCCCAACTCTTGTAGGCAGGGCTGGAAAATGTTTGGGATGAAACTGGTGTGATATTCAATTTCATCAGGTCTCACATATATATACATAGCTCTCTCGTACTGCATGACTATCATACTCCCACTTTATTCAGTCTGAATAGCAAGGCATGATGAATGCATCTCATATCAAACAAGATACTGTCTGATTGCCCATTAGAGAGAGAGAGAAGAGAGAGCTATCATTCATTCTCACTTGCTTGGTAAGCATGATAAGATGATTCTGTCAAGCTAACTGACTGTCACAACACAATATTCACCCACCCTTACCTCTCAAAGCATGGTTGTGTGGATGATGAGTAAACTGTATCAGACTGATGTGTTTCATTTTCATTGGCAACCCATGGGTCAGGGAAGAATGATTTAGCAACTGTTGGGTTGTCCACAAAAACTACACATTTTCTGAAAATATTTCTAAGTCCACAAAAACTAAAAAAAAGTCTAAGTCCACAAAAACTACACATTTTCACAAAAGAAAATACTTTCTGAATAATTTTCAGTAGTCAACAAAAATATCATTGCAGTGAGATAATGTTTCATCACCCAATCATATCCTAAACTAGAGATTGATTCAATTCAACACATGTAAAAACCATATTCTATAAAAACTTTCTTGAATCAAGTGAATAAGCAATTCATACCTGACAAAAAGACTGAATGACTTATTTGCATTCACCAAGCACAAGGATTACTTTTGACATATGATAATTGTGTGACTGCCAAAGCCGGTAACTCCCCACACCCTAGCTCATGGACCTGACGATGAAATCTCTCCCGATAACCTCATGGTGGGATTGGCGAGTCGGAACTTTGCCATCAACACAACCCCAGAGGATGTGGGCGATGAGTAAAGTACACTCAGCAATACATCAAAGCTCGCCTCCCCTGCGAACATCGCATTGCTTCCTCATGTACAAAACTCACTATCCTCCTTTTACCATTCGCATGGAGAGACACACCTGCGGACATGAGCGGGCCAAGGCAAGCAGCAGAGCTGCCAGAACCTTGGAGGGACGTGAATGCGAAGAGATCGAATCGCAGACACTGGAGTGGACCACACGACCGAGAGGCCATATCTTTCAGGCAAGCAGCCCCTACTTCCACACTTTGTCAAAATCATCATGCCAGGTTTAGGTAACAAAAAGACATCCTATACAATAATCACTAAACATGCAATCCTAACAATCTCAAATTCAGTGAGTGAGATAGCAAGTAGACTAGACAGGCCTTTGTTGCCATCTCACTTCTTTACATCATAACATGTACCTTTCTGTTACATCTGATTCATGCAAGGGAGCTGTAGGGCAGAGATCCAACATCAGACCAATCTCGAGCCATACAGTCCAATTGCATGCCCAGTGTGGAAAGGGTGTATAGTGTGTCACTCTAGTAAAAAGTGTGTAACATGCATTGTACTCACATTTGGAAGGCTTGTCTTCAATCGCAGATCTCCATTGGGATCGATGTGAATCTAGAAATCCATGAAACCTGAAATGAGTTCAAATGACTATTAAAACATCATTCAACTGAGGTTGTCTCCCTTATGGGACCACAAATCTGAAGATGGATAACATATCATCAATCCACAGGTCAATACAGATTTGTTATATACTGCATACAAATTAAGTAAAAAACACTTCTTTTGGGAGAATTTCACCCCTTGTGGGGCCACAAATCTACAAAAGAATTACATATTATCCTTCTACATGTCAATACCAAGATTTCAATATACAGTTTACAATAAAGTAAAAATGGATAATTTCCCCCCTTAATTGGGGTGAAATACCCCTTAGGGGGCCCCAAAACTGAAAATGAATGCCAGATTCTCACTCTACAAGCCGACGCGAAACTTTTGATATGCTACATGAAAAATTCAAGATGGCCGCCATTTTTTCAAGATGGCCGACTTTTTTGTAACAATTTTCAAATAATGTTCATAAATGTAATATTTGGTATGAAAAACTCAAAAATGCCATCGAAAATGTCCTACAAGAAAAATTAAGCAAATTAGCACATTTTGAAAATTGAAAATTTTCTAAGTCTCCAAAAAATATTCAGAAAATTTTCTAAGTCCTCAAAAAAATAAAAATCAGAAAAAATTTCTAAGTCCTGAAAAAATAAAAATCTGAAAAATTTTCTAAGTCCCAAAAAATTAAAATCTGAAAAATTTTCTAAGTCCCAGAAAAAATAAAAATCTGAAAAATTTTCTAAGTCCTGAAAAAAAATGGACTTAGAAAATTTCTGAAAACTTTCTCCATGGAGGCCCTTCTCACCTTGCCTTCCTTGTGATCCAGCTTCCAAGCCTTCCCCTCTCAGAGATTTTCCCCTTCTCAGCAAAGCCTTGGTCCTTCTGGCATGGAGGCCTTCCTTGGAGAGAGGTGTGTTTCTTCTGGAGTCAAGCAGCAGACTGACAATTTTCCTGTGGGGAGCTCCTTATAAACACTTTGGATGGAACCATCTAGAACTTACCAGAAGGTCCAATCTGATTGGTCAAAAATGAAAAGTGATGATGTCACAGTGGTAGGTTGCCATGCCAATGGTGCCAGGCTGTGATCTGAGCTGAAAATCCAATTTTGCAATGCCTCTCAAAACTCAGGCTCCATGAACATCCATACAAACCTACTTCAAATTAGTTCTATTGGAGCTACACGGATGTGTGATACATCAAATTGATGGCCAAAGTGATGGCCAACATGGAGGAGATGTGAACATATAAAAAAAATAAGTATGTCTTTTTTATTTTTGGTTTCTACCTGAGTCCTGTGATGCAGCATGACACAGCACAATGTCAATGGCAGTGTGAGTTGAATGCAGCTGGTTGGATGTCCAAATTGAACATCCAGGCACAACTGGATCATTTGTGTCTGTCTGGGTGACAAAATATTGCATTTTTTTTTACATTCAGAGTGACATTAGGTATGTGAAATGTGGAAAAATTGATGGGCAAAATAATTTCAAGGTGACAAAAGGCTGTGGACAAGAAGATTTCTGGGTGACACAGATCATTTTCTAAGTGACAAATTCTGGTCATCAACATTGATGATGAATTCAAAGTGACACACATTCAAAGTGACAGTAATTCTAGGTGACAGAAATTCAGTGTAACAATGATTATAAGTGACAGAAATTCAGTGTACCAACCTTTTTCGGAGTGACAGAAATCATCGGCTCTCGTCTTGTTCGCCCCGACGAACAGCAGACGTGTTCGGGAACGTTCGAGAAGATCCGGGAAGATTTCCGCAACTCGAGAACGGCAAAACAGAGAAAATATTATGAAAAGTAGTTTATTTTCTTGCGTTCACGACCAGAATATTTTGCTAGAATTAATCTTGTATATGTTTTGAGATTTTTCAATAATTTCGATGATGTTTTGGCCGTTTTATGGGGCGATTTGTTCAAAATTGACCGCGGCTGCATCTGCGGGACCGCCATCTTGAGCTCACCGAGCGAGGAAGGCCACGGGAGACGAACACGACATCGGGGGTTATATTGTCTCAAATAATGGTAAGAAATACTTTATCAGAGCGGGAAACTGTGCGCAAGAATGTATAGCATTGACTGTAGAAGTAAGAGACTGATCCACGCAGCCGTTCCCGGTGAAAATTAAATATTTTGAAAGAAATAACAAAGCGGGCCTTCGTGGCCGGACATATCTTTTGATTCTTTTCATCTTTGTCAACATTGAAATGTTCGTGCCTCCCGCCGTTTCACGGCCGAGCATTTTGTGTAATATTTTCAATATTCTTGTCAGTTTTATTTTACACAACTATTTGAACATCTTTGCTTCGTCAAAATTGAAATGTTCGTGCCTCTCACGGCCGAGCATTTTGTGGGATTTCTCAAAATTCCTATCAGTTTTATTTTACACAACTATTTGAACATCTTTGCAGATTGGCGGGATGAATGCTTTGACCACCACGGCTTGGCCATCGATAAGAAAGAAGTTCACAATCCGGCGGACAAGAATGCATTTTTCTGTATAAAAAAGGTAAGAAATCGCACCAAAATACATGGAACAATTGCATATTATCATATACTATTTAATATCAAACTCCGAGTCAAATCCCTGCAGTCATTCGCTCATAAAAATAATATTCATCTTCTGTTCTAGCTACCAAGTAATTTTCATTTATTTTATATTTGCTCTGCTTTGTTAGTTATTTTGTGTTCAATTCTATTAAATATCTTTGTCCAAATTGAAATGTCTGTGCCTCTCACTTTGTGGATTTTCTTTTTCAATATTCCTATCAGTTTTATTTTACACAACTATTTGAACATCTTTGTAGATTGGCGGGATGAATGCTTTGACCACCACGGCTTGGCCATCGATAAGAAAGAAGTTCACAATCCGGCGGACAAGAATGCATTTCTGTATAAAAAAAGGTAAGAAATCGCACCAAAATACATGGAACAATTGCATATTATCATATACTATTTAATATCAAACTCCGAGTCAAATCCCTGCAGTCATTCGCTCATAATATTCACTTTCTGTTCTAGCTACCAAGTAGTTTTCATTTATTTTTTATATTTGCTCTGCTTTGTTGGTTATTTTGTCTTCAATTCTATAAAATATCTTTGTAAAAATTGAAATGTACGTGCCTCTCACGGCCGAGCATTTTGTGGATTTTCTCAATATTCTTGTCAGTTTTATTTTACACAACTATTTGAACATCTTTGCAGATTGGCGGGATGAATGCTTTGACCACCACGGCTCGGCCATTGATAAGAGAGAAAGAAGTACACAATCCAGTGACTAGAATGCATTTCTGTATAAAAAGGTAAGAAAGCGCACAAAAATACATGAAACAATTGCATATTATCATATACTATTTAATACCAAACTCCGAGTCAAATCCCTGCAGTCAGTCGCTCATAATATTCACTTTCTGTTCTAGCTACCAAGTAATTTTCATTTATTTTATATTTGCTCTGCTTTGTTAGTTATTTTGTGTTCAATTCTATTAAATATCTTTTTCAAAATTGAAATGTCCGTGCCTCTCACTTTGTGGATTTTCTTTTTCAATATTCTTATGAGTTTTATTTTACACAACTATTTGAACTTCTTTGTAGATTGGCGGGATGAACGTTTTGACCACCACGACTCGGCCATCGATGGGAAAGAAGTTCACAATCCAGTGACAAGAATGCATTTCTGTATAAAAAGGTAAGAAAGCGCACAGAAATACATGGAACAATTGCATGTTATCATATAATATTTAATATTAAAATCTGAGACAAATCCCTGTAGTCATTCGCTCATAAAAAAGAAATGTTCACTTTCTGTTCTAGCTACCAAGTAATTTTCATTTATTTTATATTTGCTCTGCTTTGTTATTTTATGTTCAATGCTATTAAATATCTTTGTCAAAATTGAAGTGTTTGTGCCTCTCGCCGTTTCACAGCCGAGTATTTTGTGGATTTTCTTATCAGTTTTATTTTACACAACTATTTGAACATCTTTGCAGGTTGGCGGGATGAATGCTTTGACCACCACGGCTCAGTCATCGGTAAGAAAGAAAGAAGTTCACAATCCGGTGACAATAATGCATTTCTGTATAAAAAAAAGTAAAGAAATCACACCAAAATACATAGAACAAATGCTTAATATTATATAGCATTTAAATATATAAATCTTTTCTTCAAATATACACTTGTCTGACTTTGTCAATTGCTTTATGTTCAATTCTCTTTTACCCCACAGGCCAAATGGTCCTGCAGTGTATTGTTATAACTTTCTCAAAACTGAAATGTTTGTGCCTCTTGGCATCTAAGCTCTTCACAGCCAAACATTTTTGTAGATTGGTGGGATGAATGCTCTGACTGCCACAGCTCGGCCATCGATAAGAAATAGAGAAGTATACAATCCGGTGATGAGAAGGCTTCATTTCTCCATAAAGAAGGTAAGGAATCCCACCAAAATACATGGAACAAATGTGCAAGATCATATTGCATTTAATATCAAAATCTTTGCCTCAAATATAAATTTGTGCAGCTTTGTCAATTGTTTTGTGTTCAATTCCCTTTTACCCCTCAGGTCAATTGGTTATTGTCATAACCTTGTCAAAACTGAAATGGTTGTGCCTCTTATCATCTAATCATATCAGCTCTTCACAACCAAGCATTTTATGGATTTTTTCCTTTTCAATATTTGACATTCTAAATTAAACATATTGACATTTTTTTGCAGAATGGAAGAAGAATACCTCAAATGCCAATGTAAGGCCATTGTGAAGAAAGAAGTTATACAGCGACAAGAAGGCACCAAACCAGCATTTAGACAATATCAGAGATTTAACATGCATAAAGTTTTATAGTTTTGAAATATTTATTTTGCAATTGGAAAACAATATTATCAGAAAAAAAGCAGTTTAACTGCTTGGATGTTGTCAGCATGTATGCCATTATGTTTATTAAGAAAATTGAAACTGTTCAGCATGATGCTATTTTTTTCCATATGAAATAAAACTTGAACAAAGAATGTGAAGTTTTGTCAAAATATTTTATTTGATTAAAACATGTTAGCATGTTTTGGCTATATCATTCAATAAAATTTCCAAACGGAACAGTCTCTCCAGTCATCAGTTATTTATTTGATTAAAACATGTCAGCATGTTTTGGCGATATTGTTCAATAAAATGTTCAAAAAGAAACAGTCTCTCCAATTATCAGGATGTACATCAGGGCACGTGTTCTTGACCCTGAAACAGCACAAGGCTGTAACAATCCTTGCATTCCACGAATTTCGCCCATGTCTTGTAGGTGCACAAAAAGGCCCATACTGTTGATGGCGGTGGCAAATCATTCTGTTCTTCAACTCTGTAGTTGGTGTGGTCATTCTCTGAGTTGCACCCAGTATTCTGCATGATGTCGCAACTGTGGTTGTTCATAGTAGACTTTTTGATGATGTGGAGACACAAAGATTTTTTTCAGACTGACGAAAACCAATGTATTTGATTAAAGCATGTTAGCATGTTTTGGCGATATCGTTCAATAACATTTTCAAAAAGGAACAGTCTCTCCAATTATCAGGATGTACATCAGGGCACCTGTGTTCTTGACCCTGAAACAGCACAAGGCTGTAACAATCCTTGCATTCCACGAATTTCACCCATGTCTTATAAGTGCGCAAATATGCCCACTTTGATGATGGCGGTGGCCAATTATTCTGATCTTCAACTCTGTGGTTGGTGTGGTCATTCTCAGAGTTGCACCCAGTATTCTGCATGATGTCACAACTGTGGTTGTTCATAGTAGACTTTTTGATGATGTGGAGACACAAAGACTTCTTTCCAGACTGAAGAAATGCAATCGAAAATGTCCTACAAGAAAAATTAAGCAAATTAGCATGTTTTGAAAATTGATAATTTTCTAAGTCTCCAAAAAAATACGTCCAAGAAAAAAATAAAAATCTGAAAAATTTTCTAAGTCCTCAAAAAATTAAAATCTGAAAAATTTTCTAAGTCCTCAAAAAATTAAAATCTGAAAAATTTTCTGAAAACTTTCTCCATGGAGGCCCTTCTCACCTTGCCTTCCTTGTGATCCAGCTTCCAAGCCTTCCCCTCTCAGAGATTTTCCCCTTCTCAGCAAAGCCTTGGTCCTTCTGGCATGGAGGCCTTCCTAGGAGAGAGGTGTGTTTCTTCTGGACTCAAGCAGCAGACTGACAATTTTCCTGTGGGGAGCTCCTTATAAACACTTTGGATGGAACCATCTAGAACTTACTAGAAGGTCCAATTTTGCAATGCCTCTCAAAAATCAGGCTCCATGAGCAACCATACAAACCTGCTTCAAATTAGTTCTATTGGAGCTACACGGATGTGTGATATATCAAATTTTTACATTCAGAGTGACATTAGGTCTGTGAAATGTGGAAAAATTGATGGGCAAAATAATTTCATGGTGACAAAAGGCTGTGGGCAAGAAGATTTCTGGGTGACAGATCATTTTCTGAGTGACAAATTCTGGTCAACAACATTGATGATGAATTCAAAGTGACACACATTCAAAGTGACAGTAATTCTAAGTGACAGAAATTCAGTGTAACAATGATTCTAAGTGACAGAAATTCAGTGTACCAACCTTTTTGGGAGTGACAGAAATCATCGGCTCCCGTCTTGTTCGCCCCGGCGAACAGCAGACGTGTTCGGGAACGTTCGAGAAGATACGAGAAGATTCCGCAACTCGAGAACTGCAAAACAGAGAAAATATTATGAAAAGTAGTTTCTTTTCTTGCGTTCACGACCAGAATATTTTGCTAGAATTAATCTTGTATATGTTTTGAGATTTTTCAATAATTTTGATGATGTTTTGGCCGTTTTATGGGGCGATTTGTTCAAAATTGACTGCGGCTGCATCTGCGGGACCGCCATCTTGAGCTCACCGAGCGAGGAAGGCCACGGGAGACGAACACGACATCGGGGGTTATATTGTCTCAAATAATGGTAAGAAATACTTTATCAGAGCGGGAAACTGTGCGCAAGAATGTATAGCATTGACTGTAGAAGTAAGAGACTGATCCACGCAGCCGTTCCCGGTGAAAATTAAATATTTTGAAAGAAATAACAAAGCGGGCCTTCGTGGCCGGACATATCTTTTGATTCTTTTCATCTTTGTCAAAATTGAAATGTTCGTGCCTCCCGCCGTTTCACGGCCGAGCATTTTGCGTAATATTTTCAATATTCTTGTCAGTTTTATTTTACACAACTATTTGAACATCTTTGCAGATTGGCGGGATGAATGCTTTGACCACCACGGCTTGGCCATCGATAAGAAAGAAGTTCACAATCCGGCGGACAAGAATGCATTTCTGTATAAAAAAGGTAAGAAATCGCACCAAAATACATGGAACAATTGCATATTATCATATACTATTTAATATCAAACTCCGAGTCAAATCCCTGCAGTCATTCGCTCATAATATTCACTTTCTGTTCTAGCTACCAAGTAATTTTCATTTATTTTATATTTGCTCTGCTTTGTTAGTTATTTTGTCTTCAATTCTATTAAATATCTTTGTCAAAATTGAAATGTTCGTGCCTCTCACTTTGTGGATTTTCTTTTTCAATATTCCTATCAGTTTTATTTTACACAACTATTTGAACATCTTTGTAGATTGGCGGGATGAATGCTTTGACCACCACGGCTTGGCCATCGATAAGAAAGAAGTTCACAATCCGGCGGACAAGAATGCATTTCTGTATAAAAAAGGTAAGAAATCGCACCAAAATACATGGAACAATTGCATATTATCATATACTATTTAATATCAAACTCCGAGTCAAATCCCTGCAGTCATTCGCTCATAATATTCACTTTCTGTTCTAGCTACCAAGTAATTTTCATTTATTTTATATTTGCTCTGCTTTGTTAGTTATTTTGTCTTCAATTCTATTAAATATCTTTGTCAAAATTGAAATGTTCGTGCCTCTCACTTTGTGGATTTTCTTTTTCAATATTCCTATCAGTTTTATTTTACACAACTATTTGAACATCTTTGTAGATTGGCGGGATGAATGCTTTGACCACCACGGCTTGGCCATCGATAAGAAAGAAGTTCACAATCCGGCGGACAAGAATGCATTTCTGTATAAAAAAGGTAAGAAATCGCACCAAAATACATGGAACAATTGCATATTATCATATACTATTTAATATCAAACTCCGAGTCAAATCCCTGCAGTCATTCGCTCATAATGTTCACTTTCTGTTCTAGCTACCAAGTAATTTTCATTTAATTTTATATTTGCTCTGCTTTGTTGGTTCCCGGTGAAAATTAAAACAAAATATGATAATATTTTGAAAGAAATAACAAAGCAGGCCTTCGTGGCCGGACATATATCTTTTGATTCTTTTCATCTTTGTCAAAATTGAAATGTTCGTGCCTCTCACGGCCGAGCATTTTGTGGATTTTCTTTTTCAATATTCCTATCAGTTTTATTTTACACAACTATTTGAACATCTTTGTAGATTGGTGGGATGAATGCTTTGACCACCATGGCTCAGTCATCGATAGGAAAGAAGTCCACAATCCAGTGATTAGAATGCATTTCTGTATAAAAAAAGGTAAGAAAGCGCACAGAAATACATGGAACAATTGCATGTTATCATATAATATTTAATATTAAAACCTGAGACAAATCCCTGCAGTCATTCGCTCATAAAAAAGTAATGTTCACTTTCTGTTCTAGCTACCAAGTAATTTTCATTTAATTTATATTTGCTCTGCTTTGTTATTTTATGTTCAATGCTATTAAATATCTTTGTCAAAATTGAAGTGTTTGTGCCTCTCGCCGTTTCACAGCCGAGTATTTTGTGGATTTTCTTATCAGTTTTATTTTACACAACTATTTGAACATCTTTGCAGGTTGGCGGGATGAATGCTTTGACCACCACGGCTCAGCAACCAATAAGAAAGAAAGAAGTACACAATCAGGTGACAAGAATGCATTTCTGTATAAAAAAAGGTAAGAAATCCCACAAAAATACATGGAACAAATGCATATTATCAAATTGACAAATCCCTGCAGTCATTCGCTCATAAAAAAATAATGTTCACTTCTGTTCTAGTTGCCAAGTAATTCTCATTTATTTTATATTTGCTCTGCTTTGTAAGTTATTTTATGTTCAATTCTATTAAATATCTTTGTCAAAATTGAAATGTTCATGCCTCTTGCCATTTCAGGGCCAAGCATTTTGTGGATTTTCTTTTTCAATATTCTTTACAGTTTTATTTTACACAACTATTTGAACTTCTTTGCAGATTGGCGGGATGAACGTTTTGACCACCACGACTCGGCCATCGATGGGAAAGAAGTTCACAATCCAGTGACAAGAATGCATTTCTATATAAAAAGGTAAGAAAGCGCACAAAAATACATGGAACAATTGCATATTATTCTGTTCTAGCTACCAAGTAATTTTCATTTATTTTATATTTGCTCTGCTTTGTTGGTTCCCGGTGAAAATTAAAACAAAATATGATAATATTTTGAAAGAAATAACAAAGCGGGCCTGCGAGGCCAGACATATCTTTTAATTCTTTTCATCTTTGTCAAAATTGAAATGTTTGTGCCTCTCATTTTGTGGATTTTCTTTTTTCAATATTCTTGTCAGTTTTATTTTACACAACTATTTGAACATCTTTGCAGATTGGCAGGATGAATGCTTTGACCACCACGGCTCGGCCACCGATAAGAAAGAAAGAAGTACACAATCCAGTGACAAGAAGTCTTGAATTTTGAAGAAAGAAGTCCCACCAAATGGAACATTTAATATTAAAGTATAAGACAAATCCCAGCAGATATTGTTACATAAGAAAATGAATGTACGTCTTCTGATCCATCTACTATGATAGTACCTTTCATTAATTTTATATTTATCCTGCTTTTACCCCCCAGCCAATTGGCCTTGTTTGTGGGTTATTGAAATATCTTTTGCCATAATTGAAATAGTGTACATCTCAACAGTTTGGCCATCAAGATAAGCAAGGAGATCAAGTGTCAATGACAAGAGGACTTCAAATTTTGTAAAGATAAAGAATTATACAAAAAATGTATTATTTATCAGTTAAAACAATATATTTTAAAAAAGCACTTTCTGACTGAATATCTCAACCAAAAAACTGTCTTTCTGTTTGTCAACATTGTTGATATAACAGATTGCATCAGTTTCATATGATACGTGTATCTCACATGAGGTGAAACGAGGTAAACAGCTTTTTGTGAATGTAAGTTTTAGGGTGTATCGTGAGATGTGGTTCAGAACCATGCTTTAGCTGGGCACACCCATTACTTCGTATAATCTCATGTAAGATACACACTCTCATATCATATGAAAAATGTTGAGGGGTAAATTTTTGTAGAAAATGTTAACTTTTTGTTTAACAATTGTCAACTAGCAGTGATGAAGATATACAAGTTCTCTCTAATGGAGTTGATCTCGGGAGAAAATCCTACCACTGTGACAACAAAAATTCTCCTTGTCTGGTTGGAGGATTGATATGCAACTTGTTACCATTGTTTCTTTCTGAATGGAATAAAGAATGTGAAGTGTTATGATTTGTTATTTTATCATTGACCTGCTGATCACATTTATTTTGTGTCACCCATCAATCCATGAACTTAAAGCACACACAGTTGACATGATTTGATGATTTCTATCATGGCTGTCATAATCGAATTCTGACAACTCCACATTTTGAATATTTTGAAAATGGTTTCTTTTTTAAAATAAAAATGTGATGAACCTCATACAATAAGTATTGTTTGCAGGCTTATGTTGAGAATTGTCATAATAAGGGTTAAGTACAGACAATGTACTGAAATGTGGACTTGTACAAAATGTTGAGAGCAATGTTCCCTTGTGTGAATGTAAATACATATAATCAGATCTGCGAGACATGTTTTATGTGAAGTCATGAGAAATATTGCGTTGCACTGGATACATTTGGATTGACAACACTGCAAAACAAAAGGTTCTATGGAGTTGATCACAGGAGAAAAACCTACCAGTGTGACAACTTAATTTCCCCTTGTGGTTGTTAGATTGATAAAATTGTTATCCTTGTTACTACATGAATGGAATAAGAAAAATAAAGAAAAATGTAAAGTGCTGTTATGATTTCATTTATTTCATTAACAAGCTTAATTTGACAATGTTCATGGCATGAGCCTATGGATTTCGTATGAGACTATTTGAGGTAATGGGTGTGCCCAGCTGAAGCATGGTTTCGAACCACATCTCACGATACACCCTTGATCTCACACTTGAAAAAAGCTGTTTACCTCATTTTAGCTCATATGAAAAAAATAGTGTCATGCTAAACAGTTTCAATTTTCATAATA